>CM024623.1:23269005-23909754 GCA_014182585.1 Eucalyptus coolabah | reverse complement strand
GCATAGAAGTAAAACACTTCAATAAGTAAGCACACGAGCTTTGATATCAATTGAAAGTGCTAATATGAACACTTAGAGGGAGTGAATAGGTGTGAAGACAATTTTCGCAAAGAGCAAAAGAAGAATATTTTGCTTTTGAAACTGAGTCTAATGAACAATAGATTTTGAAATAGTTTAGACTTTAACTATTAAAATGAAATACGAATATAGTAAAGGAGTTCGGGGAAGAGAAAATGAATACATAATTTATAGTGGTTCGGCTTAGATTAAGCCTACGTCCACTCTCTCACGCCGACACTTTTAAATTTTGGATTCCACTATGAATTAAAAGTGAATTTACAATCTTGCGATCTTGACTTCTCAGTGAAGAGTTTCTATTGCTCTCACGAAGTCACAATATAAGTCTCTTTCTCTCTCTCTTTTGAGTACAAATTTAAGCACGGTGTAAGGAATAACAAGTAAACGGGAAGTTTCAGACTTTGGAATTCTTCTTCACGCACTCTATCGAATGACTGGAGAGGCCTCCTTAAATACTCCTTCATGCTTTTTCGACCGTTGGCACTTTCCAAGGGAATTCTTCCAATCAACTCATTGGATAGAATCAATCAAAGAGATCTCGAGTTGTTTGAAGATTGTGATGAAAGTCTATCAATCTTGTTCCCCCATATAATCAAGATCTTGGTTTCCATAAGTAGATTCTTTCCAAATTAGCTTGCCTTTCGAAGTAATTTGATGTATCTACATTGATTCCAATAAAGATAACCAATCTTGTAGGTGACATTTTCAACCAGAAAGCCATATATATCCTTGTACGAATTGAACTCTCGAAGAAAGAAAGATAATCCTGAGTCTGGTTAAGTCTTCATCATTCACTTGCATTCAGTCTGGAACTTCGTCAAAGTGGGTAGACTTTTATTGGAAGATAGATTTTGACACAAAAGTCTGGCAATCTTCAGAATAGAACTTAGATAAGTTTTTGTAAGCTTAAAAACATCATAGGAGTTTCTCCAACATAATTAAGCATATAGTGTTAACATTTTCATTAAAAAAAAAAAAAAAAACGAGGATCACCACTGAAGAGAGTCCGATTTCAATTACCGTTAGAGCCGTAGCCCAATGAGTCCGTCTATAATTAGATTTATCTACTCAATTTGTGCGAAAGAGACAAAATTCCAATCCATTTTCCGCAGCAGAATACGTGGGGCGGAGAAAAATGAGCTAATTTAAATTTTATCCATCCGCACCTCAAAAGCTGATAAGTACTATCCAGCTCAAATCTAAAATTCAGAATTCCCAAATTGATTTTTCGGTGAGGAAATGAATTTGTCGTTTTTGAAAGTATTCTTAATCCCCTCTAGTTTTGGCCTTCTCGATAGGGTTTAAACTTAAATGTGAACAGTTGTTAATAAAGAAGATAGTCGACAGGCCCGCTCCGTAGAGGGTTCAAACGGATAAAGTTTGCAATTATTCTTGAGTAAATACATTTTTTTCGTGAATATATCTACTTAGTTTCATAAAAATAATGAGAAAATTCCAAATAATTAATTGAAGTGTTTTTATTTTTTTTTAAAAGAGTTTGAAGTGAACTTTATGTGAAATGATGACTTGAAATGATTATAATTATTTAACGGCCTGCCTTGCTGAAACCTTATTTTTGAATATCAAATTCCCCAAGTTTTACTGGGCCCCTTCCTTTAAACTAAACCCTGGTTGCCGCTCACTTACATCTCGTGGCCTCATAGTCTTCTCCTTCTCTGGAACCCTAGCCCTGGACGCCACAGCCTGGCCTTCGATTCGCTCCGAGCTCTTCAATTCCCCTCACCGACTTGGGAATCTGGGTGTTCACGGAGTAGATCACACCCTCGAGCTTGTCATATCGGAGCGACAAGAACGCCACTGTGATTAGAACCGTCAGTATCCATGAGATGGGTGGTGCTGGGGAAACAACTGTTTCTCAGCTTGCGTTCAATGATGGTGTGGTGAAGGAAAATTAAAACAACAAGCTTCGATCTCTTCGATTCGCTAGGTCCTCAACGAGAAAGCATGGACGGGAAGCATGCTTTGATCAGAGAAAACAAAGAAGGGAAGTTATAAAATGAAGAAGGACAACATTTCGACCACTAAGCCCATCTGCTTGAGCTTGAGGCGGAGATACTTGCACCAACCTACATCAACGACATCCAATTTGAATGAAATCTGATTTGCAATGCCCTCTGCGACTATTCATCATCTCCGAACTGTATGCACATGGTAAATGGTGATTGGCGAGCTGGCTGAGATGATGGATTGCCATGGAAAGCATGGCAAATCAGTCTTTCCTCTCTCTATGAATTTGAGATGCAGTGCAGAGTGGAAGGGCTGCGGTCTTCAAGGAAGATTAGAAGATGATTTCACTTGCCATTAGTAATTGGTATGTATGTACACATGTATGATATTGTCCATATGTATTTATAAATTTATGAATCTGAATCCAAACTCCTGTGCACTTGGATGGGAATGACCTATATATATATATATATATATATATATATGTTAAATTATGTCAAGTTTGAGTTCATACACGATATCCAATCCATGCAAAACATTTACATACCGAAACAAGAAAAGCACAAACTGCGGAGCATTTAATGAGAAATGGTGCATGATAGGAGCCGAAAGGATCCAACCTTAGATATGAGCTTCACGTTAGAAATAAAGGCCACAATCTATGTGTTGCTTTTTATGCACGCTTCTCACTTTTCAGCATGAAATTATTCTAAAGAGTTGCTCCTCCGATTTTTCAACCTCATTAAAGGCGTGCACATGGCCATGTGCATGCATGCCCAAAGAAATTGGTGAGTACTTGCTGCTTTAGAAGCCTATCTTGTAGGCGCCGAATCCTCTCTCTCTTCTTGGTCATCTTTCATGGACTTCTTTTGTCTTTTTATTGATAAATGAAGAAAGAGGGAAGGCAAAAGCTATTCTCCTCATGCCAGTGCATGATGGTCATACACTCACAAGCCATCACTAATTGCATGGAGGCGCATGCTTTGAAGATCGGCACCTTGTTGACATTTCTGGAGTACAATTTTGTTTTGTTTCCTTCCCTTCCACCTACAAAAGGGGAGAGCTGAGGATGAGGACGTAGTGAGAGAAAAGAGCTCAAGAGAGAGTGAGAGGCGTGAGCTCAAAGAGGTTTATGTGAAGTAGAGTCCATTGAATTGAGTTGTTAAATACTATGGGTATTAGGTATAAAGAGAGGCTAGGAAACACTTGAGTGCGTGAGTAATTGTAACCCTGTAATTCTCCAATTTATAGTGGCTTATTTTGCTGGCTCCCCATGGACGTAGGTTCCAACATTCCGACCGAACCACGAAAATTTTTGGTGTCATTTTATTGTTCCTCATTTTATTTATGTTGATTTCTATAGCTCTCGATATAATTGCAAAATTTCAATCCACTTCTGCTACGCCGCCGATTGCAACACTTGGTATTAGAGCTAAGACTTTGTAAATTATGTCTGGAGCAAAAGTAAAAATTGAGAAGTTTAACGGCAGGAACAATTCGGGTTATGGAGTGTCAAGATGAAGGCGCTATTAACAACTCAAGGATTAGCCAAGGCATTGGAGGGCAAGGCCAAGTTGCTCGAAACAATGCGAGATGCCGAAAAGGACGAGCTAATGGAGAAAGCCATGAGCATAATCCTGTTAAACTTATCGGATGAAGTTCTAATAGAGGTGGCTGAGGAGAAGGATGCCGCGGCGTTATAGGCTAAACTTCAGGCTCTCTATGTAACGAAGAGTTTGAACAATCGCTTATAAATGCTGAAGAAAATGTTCCAGTTTCAATACACTAAAGGTACGTCCATTAGATCCCACCTAGATGAGTTTAATAAACTCATGATGGACTTGAAGAATGTCGGTAAGATTTTAGATGATGAAGAACAAGGCATGATGTTGTTAGCATCTCTACTGGAGTCATGGAAGCACCTTACCGACTCCTTGTTACAAGGGCATACTACGATTACCTCAAAAGAGGTAAAATCTGCCCTGTTCTCAAAGGAGTGGTAGAGAAAGTTGTGTGATGACAATCTAGCACAAGGTGTAGCACGTGGACTGGTAATTCGAGGTAGGGACCAACATCGAAGGCCCAACAACAAAAACAAAAGCAAGAGCAGGTCGAAGTCGCGACATAGAAAATCAACAAGTCACGTGAAGTGCTTTGAATATCACGAGGAATGGCACATAATGAGAGATTGTCCAAAGCTAAGAAATGAAGGCGATTGGCAAAATGCCACAAGCAGTGTGACGAATGTTGCCTAGGAGAGTACCGCTAATGCCGAGGTTGTCCTATGTGTATCTACGAGTTCGTCGGGAGACAAATGGGTGCTAGATTTTGGATGTTCCTATCACATGACTCCTCATAGGAACTGGTTCACTACCTACCAAACTGCAAATGGTGGTGGAATTCTTTTGGGGAATAATGTAGCCTACAAGGTTGTAGAGATAGGAATAGTTTGGATCCGAATGCACGATGGCATAGAATGGATGTAAGGCACGTACCGAAGCTCAAGAAGAACCTTGTTTCTTTGGGAACACTCGATGATTTCGTGTCCAAATACACAACTAAAGGTGGAGTGCTGAAAATATCTCGAGGTGTCTTGACAGTGATGAAAGGAAAGAAAGTGAATCCTCTCTATCATTTACTGTGAGAAACCGTGACCAGAGTTGCTACAGTTTCATCCACTGAATTAGACTCAAATTTGACTCAGTTATGGCATATGCAATTGGGACACATGAGTGAAGCAGGTATGATGATGTTGAGTGAGAAGGGATTGCTGAAAGGTCAGGAGACAGGAAAGTTGAACCCGTGTGAGCACTGCATCTTTAGGAAGTAGCGTCGTGTTAAATTTGGTATAGCTCTACATACGACCAAGCAACCAATCGAATACATTCATTCAAACGTTTGGGGGCCATCTCTAGTTTCATTGAAAGGAGGTGCATGATATATACTAACATTCATCGACGATTACTCAAGAAAGGTATGGGTGTACTTCCTAAAGCACAAATCCGAAGTATTTGATCGGTTTAAGAATTTTAAGGCATTGATTGAAAAGCAATCAAGTAAACAAATTAAGTGCCTGAGAATTGATAATGGCATGAAGTTTTATGGTAAGGACTTCATCGAGTTTTGCTTAAAGGAAGGGATTATAAGACACAACACAGTTCCCGAGACACCACGGTAGAATGGAGTAGTAGAACGAAAGAACAGAACTCTACTTGAGCGAGCTTGGTGCATGCTTTCACATGCAGGACTAGGCAAAGAATTTTGGGCCGAAGCAGTAAATATGGCATGTTACTTGGTTAACCGATCTCCATCATCTGCTATCGAGTAGAAGACTCTTGAGGAAGTATGGTCAGGGAAACCTGTTAATTACTCTAGATTACGAATATTCAGATGTCCTGTGTATGCTGATGCAAGAGATGGTAAGCATGTGCCGAAGGTGAAGAAATGTATATTTATGGGTTATGCACAAGGGGTGAAAGGCTACCTACTGTGGTGCATTGATCCTAGATCACTCAGTTTTCGAGAAAAGTACACTATCAGTGCCATAAGTTGTGTACAACGCTCATTTTGGTGCCAAAAGTTTTTGTCGGATCACTTAAGTATCAAATCGGAGGAAAAATGATCACTTTGGTGTCACCGGTGACAAATTCCGGCCAAAATGATTACATGTCTTTTATATTTTAAAAAAAAAATTCAAGAAGCCTTTTAAATGATGTCATTTTTCATCTTCTTTAAGAAAAAGAAGTCATTTTGCCCTCCTACGTGGATGGCCTCACAAAAACAACTCCGCACAACTCATTTGAGGATTTTTTTTTTATTTGGGGATTGAAATTAGGGTTTTTTTGTCCGCCGTTGCTCGGTCACCGTCACTTGGCCGCCGTCCCTCGGCCACTGTCGCTCGGCCACCGTCCCTCGACCTCCATCGTAGTTGCTTGCCACAACAAGACAAAAAAAAAACAAAAAAAAAAAAGAACAGAAAATCCTAAGGGAGAGGGAGGTGTTGACAACGAGGGTGGAGGAGGGGATGGCGGGCCACGGTTGCCACCGTCGTCGTAGTTGGTTTCTCGACGACCTCCATGGCATTCCAAATCTTCATGGCTACCATTGGCCGGATCACTCGTCCTTCTGGAGATTCTTCGAGCTCGAGCTTCCTCTGTGCTCGGCAATATTCCTTGGGAAAAGGCGGTGGTGGGGCTGAGATTCGGGGATTTGAAAGATCGACAAGGTGATTGAAAATGGGGGAAAACTACTAGGGGAGGGTGGAGGCGAGTGCATGGTTTCTTTTCTGGAAAACTACTGGTGTTGTGTTGGTGCACTGTTAGTGTTGCTGGTGCTGTTCTTTGGTGTTGCTAATGTTGTTAGTGCTTTGTTCTTTGGGGAAGAAGACGACGCGTTCTCTCTCAATTTGGGGATTTAGGGTTTTGAATTTGGGGGAAAGACACAAAACGTCATCATTTTGTTGTTTAAATGCTAACTATACTCTCCAGCGAGCCACATTAGCTTAAAAAATTAATATAAAAGTGTCACATCAGATTTCCAGCCAACCAGATTAGAGTTGGCACCAAAGTGAGCGTTTTTCAAATTTTTTGACACTTAAGTGATCCGACGGAAACTTTTGACACCAAAGTAAGCGCCGTACACAACTTATGGCATTGATAGTGTACTTCTCCCTTGGTTTTCTAATAAGCGAGACGTAATCTTCAACGAGACCGCAATGCTTCAAAAGAGGAGTCTTGGGACTCAACCAAACAGAGCAAACAGATAATGGTGTCGAAGTGAGGTGGAGCTTTAGGTGGAGCCTTCGAAGACCTTAGAGGTAACAGATGAAGAGATTGTGAATGAGGCCACAATTTCTGAAGACGGTGATACTGAACAACTAGTAGAGCCACAACACAACATAGCCACGAGCAGACAAAGAAGGTAAATTATACCACTGATACATTATGGTTATTCCGATATTACCTATGCATTAACTATAGGAAATAGATGGATATGGATGAGCCTTCGTCCTATTCTGAGGCAATGGCTAGTGCTGAGTCATCACGGTAGCTAGAGACTATGAGTGAATAAATAGAATCACTCTATCGCAATCAGACATGGGAGTTGATCAAAGTACCCAAAAGTCAAAAAATTGTTGAATGCAAATGGGTCTACAAATGGAAAGAGAGCATTCCCCGATGTAGAGCCAGTTAGGTTCAAGGCAAGACTTATTGCGAGGGGGTATACTCAATGAGAGGACATCGACTACAATGAGTTTTTCTCTCTTGTGGTAAGGCATATCTCTATTTGTGTATTACTTGCCTTAGTTGTTGCACAGATCTTGAGCTGGAGTAGCTAGATGTGAAAACGGCATTTCTTCATGGTGAATTGGAGGAATGAATTTATATGAAGCAACCTGAGGGATTTTCTATTCCAAGTAAGGAAGACCATGTTTACTTATTGACGAAATCTTTATATAGATTGAAACAATATTCTAGATAGTAGGATAAACATTTTGATGCTTTCATGACTAGTCAAGATTATTCGAAAAGTCAGTTTGATAGTTGTGTTTATTCTAGGAGATTGTAGGATAGGTCTTTGATTTATTTGCTATTATATGTTGATGATATGTTGATAGCAGCTAAACATATGTTTGATATTGATGTGTTGATGTGGCAGTTGAGTGCTAAGTTTGAAATGAAAGAATTAGGTGCTGCTAAGAAAATATTGGGTATGGAAATTTTGTGTGACAAGGCTGCGAGAATGTTGTGTTTGTCTCAAAAGAAATATATTAAGAAGATCATGGCATATTTTAATATGCAGTCAACAAAATTTGTAAGTACTCCTTACCCGCACATTTTAAGCTTTCTAACAAGTTATCACCGCAAACGAGGAGGAGGAAGAACATATGTCCCATGTTTATTATTCTAGTGTAGTGGGTAGTATTATGTATGCCATGGTATGTACTAGGCCTGACATTTCACAAGCTGTAAATGTCGTTAGTCGTTACATGAAGCACCCAAGTAAGGCTCATTAGGAAGCCGTGAAATGGATCCTCAGATATCTAAAGGGGATAGCATATGTTGGCATTATGTATCAAAGGAACGTCAATGGCAATGAGACCACAGGATACATGGATTTGGATCACGCAGGTAACTTGGATGACCGCAGATTGTTAGCATGGTATGTGTTTACGTTAGCAAATGGTGCAATAAGTTGGAAAGCGTCTTTACAAGATGATGTTGCATTGTCTTCAACTAAGGCGAAGCACATGGCACTAACCTTTGTTGCAAATGAGTCGATATGGCTAAGGGGTTTGCTCCTAGACCTTGGACTAGAGCATAAAAGTGTAACCGTACATTGTGACAATCAAGGTGCGATATATCACGAGCGAACGAAACATATTGACATCAAGTATCATTTCATCCGAGATGTCATAGCGAAGGGTAAAATTGTTGTGAAGAAAATATCAACAGTGGAGAACCCAACAAATATGATGACGAAGCCTGTTCCTTTAGCAAAGATCAAGCTCTATATGAGCTCGATTGACGTCTGTAGAGTATGAGTGCTGTCGTGACCTACCCTCAAGGGGAGGGAGTAGATTTAGGGGGGTATTACCTAGATGACGGACCTAACGTCCACGGTTAGGCGTGGGCTCTCCTAAGCCCATACCTCGCGTGACATTGGGATATTTTTAAGAATTTCGCAAAAATGAGTTACCACTAAATTATTTGGGTCGGCTAGAAACCAAGTGAGGCACGGGAGTAGGCTACACTTCTTACGCAACCAGAGAATTTAGGGTTGGGGACTTAATTATACTAATTGACCAATTAGTGCCATTTTGGTACCTAATCTTGTTTATTTTAGAAAAAAATATATTTTTATCGGCGGTTTGGATTGATTTTATAACTATCCACTAACATGTGAGGTGATCTTGCAGATGCGCAATCATTATAATAACAATCATAACTACCAAGATTTTAATTGCAATAAGATTGAGCACGTGCAATTAAACATCCACAAACGTAATCAAATATGTAAATTAAACATGTGATATAATCAAGGTGCAAGAAAATAAAGGCATGATTACGTTAAAAGGCAAGACATGGCAATTCCTAACCAAACCCTACATTTTTTAAATTTTGAAATTTTAATTTTTTAAATTTTTTAATTTTTTAAAAAATTTATTAATTTATTAATTTTTTTAAAAATAATTTCTTATTTTTATATTTTTAAGAAATTAATTTTAAATTTAAAAATGGGCGAACGGGGTCGGGTTCGGATTGACCCGACCCGAGTTCGGCCCCGTCGGACGGGTCGAGTTCGGCCGGAGATCGATTCGGCCCGGCCCGAGTGGGCCTGAAGTTCCCTTTCTCCTTGATACTTCAATCGGGGCCCAAAGAAAATAAAAAGACCCACCTATTTCCGGCGCGACAAAGCAGGCGGTGATGACGGTGAGCGCAGGGGCTCAACCACCAGCGACGGAGGGGTTCCCCAAGAAGAAGACCCAGCTCCTTTCTTATTTTTTTGTTTTTTTTTTCTCTCTCCCCACGTCCCTTCTCTCTGCCCTTCTCTCTAGTTTTCCCTCTTGCTCACCCCTTGCCGTGTTGCTGCCCCCTTCCTCCTCTCCCCTCCTCTCTTGCTTTTTGCTTTCTGTTCTTTTTGTCCTTGGGCGCAAAGATGACATGGAGGAGGGACACAGCTGGCGCAGGCCAGGCCGAAAGGAAAAATGGCCGGTCCCAACACAGAGAGAAAGAGACACAGGTAGTGGGTCGAGCCAAGCCCGGATCCGGCCCGACTCGACCTCTAAGCATTTTTCTTTATTTATTTTTTTTGTTGTTTTTTTTTTCTTTTTGTTTCTTTGTTTTGTTGTTTTTTTTAGTGACTAATTCCTAATTTTGTATGTGATTAGGTCCTAAATAAATTGGTAAAGTTTATGCGTCAATAGCTATCCCTCTTTGAATGTGAACTCGAAGATGTTTCATTCAAAGATAAAAGACACCTAAATTATTCTGACGAGAGAGGGACCCTGGGTGCATAGGCACACACCAAGTCGACAGAAAGTATTTAGGGCTATGGAAGTAAGTCGTGTTGATAAGAAGAAGAAAGACCCCGGTTTATAGAAGCACGTCGTGTCATAGGAAAAGGGAAAAACCCTAGGCTATAGAAGCACGCCGTGTCATAAAAAGAAGAAAGAAATGAGGTCTCACCATGTAACAACGGGTTTCGACCGGGTTGAAAATGCATGATTTGAGGAAAACCAATGAACCTTTATAAATGACATAGTTTAAGGTTGACCATGAACCTTTTAAAAAATCATAGTTTAAATATAGACTCATGAATATTTTTAAAACATGGTTTAAGAATAGACTCACAAATCGTGTAGTTTAAGGATGACCCACGAACCATGTGGTTTAAGGATGACCCACGAACCGTGTGGTTTAAGGATAGACCCACGAATCTCGTGGTTTAAGGATGACCCACAAACCCCGTGGTTTAAGGATGGACCCACAAACCCTGTGGTTTAAACTAGAAAAGAGATCTCACCATGTAAAAACGGGTTTCAACTGGATAAAATATCTCATCGTGTAAAAACGGGTTTTGACTAGATGTGATAGTCTCACCGTGTAAAAACGGGTTTTGACTGAATGTAATAGTCTCACCGTATAAAACGGGTTTCGACTGGATGTGATAGTCTCACCGTATAAAACGGGTTTTGACTGGATGTGATAGTCTCACCGTATAAAAATGGGCTTCGATTTGGATGTGATAGTCTCACCATATAAAAATGGGTTTCAACTTGATGTGATGACCGTCTAAAAATGAGTTTCGACTAGATATGATAGTCTCATCGTGTAAAAATGGGTTTCGATTAGAAGAAATGTCTCATCGTGTAAAAATGAGTTTCGACTTGATGTGATAGTCTCACCGTGTAAAAAGGGGTTTCGACTGGATATGATAGTCTCACTGTGTAAAAATGGGTTTCGACTAGATGTGGTAGTCTAACCGTGTAAAAAAGGGACAAAAATGGTTTACGGATGAACCCACAAGTCGTGTGGTTTAGGAAAAGCCACTAACCCGATGATTTTAAGGATAGACCCACCAACATTGCGGTTTAAGGATGACCCACGAACCATGTGGTTTAAGCCACCAACCCCATGATTTAAGGATAAACCCACCAACCTTGGAAATGGCATGGTTTAAAGCTAATTGTGAACCTTTGGAAATGGCATGGTTTAAGACCAACCATGAACCTTGTAGATGACATGGTTTGAGGCTGACCATGAACCTTTAGAGATGGCATGGTTTAAGGCTGACCATGAACCTTGTAAATGACATGGTTTAAAGCTGACCATGAACCTTGTAAATGACATGGTTTAAGGCTGACCATGAACCTTTGGAGATGGCATGGTTTAAGGCTAACCATAAATCTTTGGTTTTTAGGGAAGGACCCGCTAATCCTTTGAAAACTACATGGCTTCATTGAGGAATCCTATCAAACTCAACTTGAGCAAATGTCATTAGAGATGTCATCAAGAGACGTATCAATAATATTGCAGCATTAATTGAACAAGCTAATTGAGTTAAGTCCGACTACTTTAGAAAGACATTCGATGTAAATCATCATTATGTGGCGCAAAACTGTCATCTTGCTTGGGGATATGTCATAAATCATCAAATTCTCTAAGAGTCAAGTTCTTATTAGAACAACTACGACTTATGAAAAAGGCTCATTAAGCATGCCAAACTAGAGCTTCTTAGTCAGAAAAGGCTTCTCACACACTCTCGATAAAATGGCTACTTGATCCCATCTATTTGCGTGGGAAATAGCTGATTGCTTTGAGGGTATCTCACATAACCCATGTCAAAGGCTTTAAACATTCGCGATGAGCACAACCTGATCAATCAAAAATGTCTTTTGAAAGGACCACAATATAGGCTTGGTTAAGGCTTACACAAAGGAATTATTGATTTGAGGCTAATAAAGGAACATTTGTCGCTATCTTCATCGGGTTTACAAGTCGAGAACTTGGAAGATAAGATAAGATAGAATTACCTCCACTCCTTCAAACAAGAGCTTCTTTGTGATATTCTCATTTTCATTCAAACCATCCCAATCAAAAGAGACTTCGAAAGAGGGTTGTAATGTTGACTCGGGAGAGGCTCGAAAGACTTAAAATTTTCAAGAGGGTTTTTAAAAAGTCAGTGATCATCATGGCATCATGAACAAGTCACTCGATCTTTCGAAATCATTTGGCTTTTGAAGCACAGCACATCTCAAAAGTCCCTTGACTAATCATTTATGCATGAAAGCTTTGCTCCATTCTCTAATTTCCTTTGCACTTGTGATATTTTTTTATGCAAGCACTTGGACTTTGATAATTTTTCTTTCACATAAGACATAACTTTTCGGCTCTTTTTCCTAACGGGCATTGGCCTTGCTTTTACCAGGCACATTGCTTTTTCATGCCCCATAATTTTGTCGAATTTTTTTGCTTTTTGAACTTTTAGAGCTCTTATGACTTTCAAGATGCTTTTCATGTTTTCTCGTAAACGTCAATTATATGTAGTCAATTCTTATGCCTTGCCCTAGTAAAGGGAGATGGTCATAGGTCGAGATTCAGAAATGAACAATCATGCTTAAATTGGTTAAAGCAATGGGTATTAGTATTTGGGTAGAGAAGGAAATGCTCTTCTTCACCTTGGGATGAGTCAAGCTCTAATGATAATTCCTCCAAGCTATCACCAGAAGATTGATGCAAGTGAAAGTAATAGAATCATTCTCAATCTTTCGCTCTACAGCACAACCGTAACCTCCTATGCTGCACCCAATGTAGGGCCGTTCTCGACAGGGGTACTTTGAAGGATTGTCTTTATTTGGCCCAAAGGGCTAGCAAGAGATTAGTATGGTGCTTGATGAAGGAAATGCCTTTGTCATTTCAATCTTTGCACTAAATGCGAATGAATCTTTCGTCCTAAGAGAATGTCGCTTTTCACTCATCTCTCAAAAGTGTTTAAAGGATGTGTTTGGAAATGTCTTGCCTTTCCTAGTCCTAAGTATCCTCTACTTGGCATGATTAACATATCCATTTCACTCTGTTGAGATTGTCTGAGTAGATTAATCTCTAGAGGGAATTTTGATTCAAAATGAATAATCCACAAAATGAGAAAACAATTTTGAGATAAAAATGATGTCCAAAAAGCTTGTAGAAAGTTGTTTTTTCTTTTTATTAATTATTCATTTTTGTGCTTGTCTTTAGGAAAACGCCAAAGGTTCTTTTTTGTAATGGAAATTCTCATTTTTTCTCTTTTTTTCTTCTTTTTTTTTCATTTAATTTTGAGAAGAAGTGTACTTACCTATGGCATGGTGACTCAGTAACCCTGTAAAAAAATGTGAAAGAATATGTTAGTACAAAAATCTTTAGGGATTGAAATGTTGTAAACGATACATTATTACCCTTCACTCGCTTTTATCCTCTGGGTGCTAACATTTCTTATATCCACCATCGTGGATAATTTGTAATTCGACATTACCCTTCATCTGCATTTGCCTTTAAGTGTTTGATGTCTCCCTTCACGTGTTTTCGAATTCGCCTTTTTGGATGCTTGGCAACTCCCTTCATTTGTCTCATCATGTAAAGTGAACGAGATCGATGGATTATTTTGGCACCTAAGGCATTTGTGTTATTTCCTCAACTTCCTAGAACAGAATTCAACTTCGTTCCGCCTCTATGGAAGATTGGCGTTGATAAAGCCTCAACGCATGCTTGCACCTCGAGTTCCATGAGCCTATATCCTTATCAAATAAACTCCTCATTCTACATAGTTAAGAGAAAATCAACTCGTCCTAGCTCTAGAATTCACTTCTCCATGTGGTCGAACACAAGAATATCAAGGAGCATCACGCATAACCTACAAAAAGGCAACAATGTTAGTATATGAATGAGAAAACGATCTCTCAATGAGATTGCTTCTTACAACAAAATCGAGGCGACGGTACATGTCCCATAGTCTTTATTATGGGGTTTTAGTATTTCACCAAGATTAGTCATAGGAGAAGGGGCATCATTAGAAGATCGATCGACAGCTATCAATTGAATCTCCACTCTATTCCAAAAGTTTCATATGCAAAAGTGACATTGATTTTTGAAAGAAGTGAATTCTATATTGAGGAATTTGTACACCAAATGTGATTTGCATTTCTGTCCCAAAATGTGAGAACGAGAGAATTTGATTAAAAATGGAACTTCAATTTTTGTGCCCCAAAGTATAATCTTGACTTGAAAGAATTTTCTAAACAAAACGCGGTTTTGAGCCCATAATTAAAATTTAAACAAAGTCATGTTTGGCAGGGCCAAATCAAAGTGTTTAGAACTTGCATTCAATGTTTACTTCTCAAGAGTGATTGCCAATTTTTCAATCATAAGCCTACATCACCAAGGGCATTCGATTGATTTCCGCGAATTTCAAGATGAAAATTCAATTAAAAATAGAAATAAAAAGAAGAATGATACTTATAGTGGGGGACGACTTTTCTCTCTTTCTTTTTTTTTTTTTCCTTTTTTTCTAATTGCATAGACATACACATGGGATTGGGATGTGGTTCAATTTCTAATCTATACAGCTCAAAATGGAGTCATAAGATCACCGGACCAAACCAATAAGATCGCGGCTAGGTTGTGTTACCCATGACTTTCATCAAAGAACCGACTGTGTCGCATGGTTACAGACCATGGTGGGAACTTTTGACATCAAGAAAGAAATTTCAAGGTTGAGATGAGGGACTCATACTACATGGTTGTAGTCGGAGTGGTATCCATCTCAACACCATCCTAGGTGATTCTATGTGGCCCAGGTCTGGCGGCAGGTAGTGTGTGCTATGGTTTAGTGCAATGTAGGGAATACATGCACATTAGTTTATAAACAAAAACCACTTCAAAAGTTCAACACATAAACATTTATTCCTAACTCCACACCTGCAAAATAAGGGGTTAACAATCACTCATCCCCTTATAACTCCAAACTACAAAAACATTTAACACTCGCGTTAGGGATGTACCTGATATCCCCGCTGTCAAACAAAACTATTTTTGAATAAGATTAATTTTGGCCTAAGTCCTTTAAGGTTTAAAATCTAGTCCCTAGCGAAGTCGTCAAGCTGTCGTGACCTACCTTCGAGGGGAGGGAGTAGGTTTAAGGGGTATTGCCTAAATGACGGACCTAAGGCCCATGGTTGAGCAAAGGCTCTCCCAAGCCCATACCTTGCATGGCATTGGGATATTCTTAAGAATTTCACAAAAAAAGAGTTGCCACTAGTCTATTGGGGTCGGCTAGAAACCAAGTGAGGCACGGGGAGTAGGCCACACTTCCTATGCAACTAGAGAATCTAGGGTCGGAGACTTGATTACACTAATTGACCAATTAGTGTCCTTCCGGTACCTAATCTTGTTTATTTTAGAAAAAAAAAATTTGTCAGGTAGTTTGGATTGATTTATACCTATCCACTAATATGTGAGGTAATCTTGCGGATGCACAATCATTATAATAACAATTATAGCTACCAAAATTCTAATTCCAATAAAATTGAACACATGCAATTAAACATCCACAAACACAATTAAATATGCAAATTAAACATGCGATATAATCAAGGTGCAAGAAAATAAAGGCCTAATCACACTAAAAAGGCAAGACATGGCAATTCCTAACCAAACCATACATTTTTAATTTTCGAAACTTTTAATTTTTTAAATTTTTTCTAATTTTTAAATTTATTAATTTTTAAAAACATTTTTTATTTTTAAGAAATTAATTTTTAATTTAAAAAATGGGCGAACCGGGTCGAGTCCGATTTGACTCGACTCGGGTTTAGCCCAATCGGCGGCGACAGCCCGAGTGGGCCTGAAGTTCCCTTTCTTCTAGATACTTCATCGGGGCCCAAAGAAAATAAAAAGGACCCACATATTTCCTAAACCTCGCTTAAGACCATCCCGCTTGAGACCAGCCCAATTTACTTGAATCTACGTAAACCCAACATGAAGAGCAACCCAAGCCCGACCTACTTTGAAGACCAAACTTTACCCGGTTTGGAAGCTTCGCCCGACCCGATTCTCGACCCGGTTCGCACCTCTTCTCTCCCCGCTCCTTCGTGGCACTAACGAGGGGATGGCAGGGACGTCGCAACTTTGCGGCGATGACGCGGTGGGCGGTGGTAATGTGGATGGCAGCAGCGACACGACGAGTGGCGGTATGGCGATGGGCAGCTATGGAGACGGGTGAAAGTGCAGCGTTGCGGGTTACAAGACAACAGCGACGGCATTACAGCGCGAGGTCAAAGGATGGTGGCTCGAGACGGTGTCGAGCAAGCAATAGGCGGTCACAAGCCACAGCGAGGGCTTCGACTACCGGCGGCTTGAGCAGCAACAAGCGAGCAAGAGGAAACGTCAACTCTAATGTCAGGTTGTAGCAGTGGCAAGGTGAACGAGGTCATGACGATGGCTACAGCAGTGTCGCGGCTCTTGGGCAACAGCGGCGACACGGATAGGATCGCGAGCAGCAGTGGCTCGGGGTCAGCATTCCGGTGCGGCAAAGCAAGCGGTGACGGCGGTGGTCTGGCTAGGATGGAGGCAACAAGTGCAGGGGCTCGGCCACTAGTGGCAGGGGGTTCCCGAAGAAGAAGACCTAGCTCCTTTCTTTTTTTTTTTTTTTTTTCTTTCTTTCTGTCCCATGTCCCTTCTCTCTTCCCTTCTCTTTGGTTTTCTCTCCTACTTGCCCCCTACTGTGTTGCTGCCCCCTTCCTCCTCTCCCCTCCTCTCTTGCTTTTTGCTTTATATTCTTTTTGTCCTTGGGCGCAAAGATAACATGGAGGAGGGAGACAGCTGGCGTGGGCCAGGCCAAAAGGAAAAATGGCAAGCCCAATGCGGGAGAAAGAGAGGCGGGCGGCGGGTCGGGCCAAGCTCGGATCCGGCCCGATCCGACCTCTTTGCTTTTTTCTTTTTTCTTTTTTTGTTGTTTTTTTTGTTGTTTCTTTGTTTTGTTGTTTTTTTAGTGACTAATTTCTAATTTTGTATGCGATTAGGTCCTAAATAAATTGGTAAAATTTAGGTGTCAACAAGAGCCCATCGGGGCATTGGGAGAGATGATATAAGCATTATGACTTGACTTCAAATGTCAAGCCAAAGTGGAGAATTGTTAAATTATGTCTCAAGTTTGAGCCCATATAAGATATCGATCCATGCAAAACATTTACATACTGAAACAAGAAAGCATGTCTGCGGAGCATTTAATGAGAAATGGCGTGTGATAGGAGCCGAAAGGATCCAACCTTAGATATGAGCTTCACATTGGAAATAAAGGAGACAATCTATGTACAAAATTGCTTGAACCGCTTTGCTATCATACTCACCATCATTATCGAACCTTAGACAATTTAATTCTCAGGCTGGTTTCATTCTTTACTTCAGCTTTCCAACTTCTAAAAGTAGTAAACACATCACATTTATTTTTCAATAAATAAACCCATACCTTTTTGATAGAGTCGTTAATAAATGTGACATAATAATGCGAGCCTTCAGGGAATGCATAGGAGCTGGTCGTCACATATCTGTATGCATCAACTCTAATTTTCCTCTCTTTAGTTCTCTCCCAACCTTCAAAAAATTGACATGTTTCTACTTACCCAGAACATAATCTTCACATGGACCAATATCTATGGACTTCAAATTAGGTAATATTCCCTTAGATGCTAGCAACTTCATCCCCTTTCGCTCATATGCCCAAGCTTGTAGTGCCACAATTTGGAATCGGCTTCTAACTTAGCAACTACCGCAATTTCTCTACTGCTTTCAGTTATATACAAGGTTCTTGACTTTGTTTGTCGTCTTACAACCAAAGCATCTTTAATTATTTTCCAAGATTTATCCCCAAATATAGTTTTGTATCATGTGCTATCTAATTGACTTATAGAGATCAAATTTCTCTTAAGTCCTACAACGTATTTGACATCACACAACTTCCATTGATAACCGATAGTAGATTTTATATAAACATCATCCTTTCCTATAATAATTAGAATGAAATGATGCACTTAAATCAAGAATCCAAGACTCAATTGGATTGTCAATGCTCAAAATAAAGGCATCACTATTTTCCGTTTCTTCAAGAGTTTCATTCTTTTCTTTCTCTTGATTTCGGTCTTGATACTAAATTTTCTTCTTTGGGGTTCTACAATCTCATTTCATTTCAGAGGGCCCTTCTTTTCACAATTCCAACAAATAATTTCACCACGTGATTTTGATTTGCTTCTCCATCTAGACTTCGATCTACCATGATATTGGTTCTTCCCTCATTGGTTGCTTCTCCTCTGCCTTCGGTATTTAAGGTGGTACCAGAAAATTCATTTGATTTTCTTCTATGAATATCCTCACTAAGAATAAAATTTTGAATTGCTTGAAGCTACAACTTTTCTTACCAGATGAACTGCTCATTGCAATCATTGTTGCACTCTTTTTACCTCGTCATCAAATTTGATATCCACCAAATTCAACTAAGTCGTGATCATGTTGAATTTGTTTATGTGATTTGTCACAAAAGCATCATCGTCCATCTTCAGATTGAGAAGACGACGAATCAAATATACCTTGTTTGATGTAGAAGGCTTCTTGTACATGTTGAACAACATCGTCATCAAATCCATTGTTGTCGGCTCTTGGCAATGTTGAAAGCAACATTCCACGACTATGAGAAATCAAACCCAAATCTTGATGATCTAACAATTCCCACTTTGCTTGCTACATAGAATCTGGTTTCTCTCTAGATAGAGGTTGATGCTAGTTCTTCTAATACAACATATCCTCAATCTGCATCTTCCATAAACCAAAGTCGTTGCCATCGAGCCAATCCATCTTTACTTTCCCTTCGTCCATATTTGTTCCCACTATTTCGCAAAAATCAGGCTCTAATACCAGTTGATTGGAACGCAAATAAATGAAGAGAAAAATAGAGAAGAAAAAATAAGTGAGAAGTTTTACGTGGAAAACCCTTTCCAAAATCAGGGAGGAAAAAACTACAATGCCGCACTAGGCAAATCCTCCACTACCAATATCAGTGTTACAAGCTCTAGAATCATAAGCTTTAGCATTATAATTACAAAAGATATTGCCCCTATATATAGTAAGAGTTAGGGCATACAAAATTATGATGGATATTACATATATGCAATTAGCGGCAATAAAAACCCTATTATCTGCTTTAACATGACAAGATACATGACCTACTAGGAAGTGTCAACCCCAACAAACTATTTTTGCCCTTCAACATTAATTTTCTCTATCAGACTCCACGACTTCATCAAACGTAGCTATAACATCCAACTTATATTCATGCATTTGTGAACTTAGAGAAATGCATAAAAGAGCAATTTTATTTCCTATGACTAACACTTATATAACCATCCTAGAGGGGACGGTCTTGCCCCATTGAGGTAGGGGTGTTAAAAATCAAATTGGAACCCAAATATAATTATAATCACACTCAATCACTCAAACGCTTACCAGCCTTCAATTGAACTTACTAACTTACATTTCTAACGAAATAATCTCCTAATAGTGCCAATAGGCATACGGCCTTGCTGGCAAAGGGATTTGGGTTGGAGTTGAAGAGTATTAGGTTGGGGTTTCGATTGTCGTGAGTATTGCACACATATGTACCAAGTAGAGAGGAGTGAGATTCAAAAGAAAAAAAAAATCTCTTAATCTCAAAAAAGAATTTAACGAACTTTGCCATAAGATTTTCTATCGGCTAATGAAACATTTGTGAACAATTATCTTGAATGACTAGGGTGTGCAAAACAAACTGCTGAAACTGAGAATGGCTTGGACCGGACCTAACTAGTCGGTTAGGTCCGATTCTCAGAACAATGGTCTTGTTCTCGATTCCTAAAAGTAGAATTGGTATTTGGGCGGTCGGGTTCTCAATTCCAAAGAAGAATCGGACCCGACCGACTATATATACTTTTTTTTTAATTATTTCTTCAAAAAAAAAAGCTTTATTTATTTATTTATTTATTCAAAACATACAACATCAAGTAATGGGAAAAAAATCAGTTTCATCGGATCGGATCGGATCAAATCAATGGTCTACAGTTTCCAATTTTGGAATCAGTCCATATCTTGATTCCGACTTGGGGAGCGAGGCGGTGGGGCCTTTTATATTAAACTCCAATCCCCCAAAACTTATATATTTTAGCACAAATTCCCAAATTTCACTGCTTTACTCTCGTTTAAACGTAGCGCCAGTCGCAGCCCCTTTCTTCGCTCGCCTTCTCCTCTTCCTCGAACCCTAGCCCTAGACGCCTCCGGCCCGCGCCACAAGAACACCGATGTGTTTATAACCGGTGGTTTCCATGGGATGGGTGGTGCTGGTAAAACATCTCTTTCTCAGCTTGTATTCGATGATGGTGTGGTGAAGGAAAATTAAGACTGACAAGCTTCGAGCTCTTCGATTCGCTAGGTCCTCGACGAGAAAGTATCGAAGGAAAACATGCTTCGATCGGAGAAAACGGAGAAAAGAGAGGAAGGGAAGTTACGAACAAACATGAGAACGAGTGCCTCTCTCCACTGCTAGCTGCGTGCGCCTCGATATTCCAGAAGGGAAAAATAAGTGTGCCACCTCTGGAGTACGACGCGTTCCTGAGCTTCAGGGGCGGAGATACTCGCATCTGCTTCGCGGATTTCCTCTACAAAAGCCTATCAGCTACTGGGCTCCACGTGTTCAGAGACGAAGCCAGCAATCAGCAGACTGGCCCAGAGGTTCTCCAGGCCATCAGGACTGAACGCTATGCGCAGAGTAAACGGTGTCTCTGAAATCTCGCCGAGATTAAGGATTGCCGCAGAAAGCACGGCAAATCAGTCTTCCCCTTATTCTATAAAGTGAATGTCGCCGATTTTGGTCGCCCATGCGGCAACTCGCGTAACTTTGAAGAGGCTTTATGTGAATATGAGATGCAGTGCAGGCGAGAAGAAGTGCAAGGATGGGTAGAGGCGCTGTGTTCTCTAACGAGGATTAGAGGATGGATGTCACAGGCCATTGCTAATGGGTATTTATGTCTGCCTGTATCTACGAATCCGAATTGGAAACCCCGTGCACTTGGATGGGAATGATCTGTAGGTCTAACTTTGTTTTATATCCATAAGACGTGTGTGCTTGTGCAGGCATGAAGGAAAGCTGGTGAAAATGGTTGTCGCAAAGGTTTCAAGTGAAGTAGAGATGAGCTGGATCGAACGGTCTTCCATGTTCATAGAATCAGGTATATTCCAGTACCATTCGAGCCCCGCGCGATCGAGACCAGTTTCGTAATCATCATCACTTGCAGCAAGTCATTATTTTTCAGAGAAAGAAAAAGGAAAAAAAAAAAATGCCAAGCCTCCTTGAGCTTCCGTGGTGCTGATACTTGATATAACCTTGAATCCAAGTTTTTAATGATGACAATCCGTCCATCATATGTAAAGATTGTGTTCATGAGACACGCAATGCCATCGACCACTGCAAAATATCCATTCCAATTCTCTCAAGCAATTATGCATCCTCTCCGTGGTGTGTTTTCTCATATGAATCTCTTGTCTCCAACTATTGAGGATCCCATTTCCATACCAACCCAAGATATGCTTATTGGTCTATAAGTATTAACAAGTGAGAATCGCCAAGGTATTTGTACAAATAGGTATAATCCATGGAATCACAGAAACTATCAAAATGAAAGAACTTATGATAATAACTATAAGTATAGGAAAAAAAAAAGAACCTTTCTTCTTTCTTTTGTAATTCCTATGATGCAATTGAAGCTTATCAACAGAAAAAGAACTAATTTAGTTAGTCCTTTGTGGCTTCGATGGTGACTAGACTCAAATGCTTGAAAGCAAGAGAACAAAGGGGCAAACGATATTGTCCATCTTCTATAAAGTGGACACACAAAGGGGCAAACGATATTGTCCATCTTCTATAAAGTGGACACTCGACATATGCTTCGACATAAGGAGCTGGTCAACGAAATTACTTATGAGCAGTGGGAGCAAGCTCTTAGGGAGGTTGGGTACTCCAAAGGATGGGTGTCAAAGAATATTGCCAATGGGTATGTTAGTTTCATCATTCCCACCAAAGCCTTAATTGGACAAGACTGCTTATACTGCTTAGAGCTTAATTCAGTTTTATTTGGCAATTGGCAGGCATGAAGTTGTACTTGTGAAAGAGGTCGTGAAGGAGGTTTCAAGGATGTTGAACAATCCCCAAACACATGATCCCCCTCCCCATCCACTGAATATTGACTCAATTACAAAAGGATTTTCCTCAACGATAAAAAAGTGTCATCCTTTATTGCTTATAATTTGCATAAATCTTGTTAAGACTCGTGAGGATTTCTTTTGGAGTTAAGAAGCATATTTCGTACATTATGTTGTGTAATGTGTTTAATTAACATGTCATTTTTGGATTCAAATGTGTCGCGACCTGTTTTTTCGGTGCACCACCTAAAACTAGGTTCATGGATTGTCAAGTTTTCAAACTTAACTTGGGCTCTCCCAAGCCCATTCCAAATCGCGACTTAAGTCTAAATTTTTAAACATTCAAATGATTATTAACTATGAGTCGCCACTAATCGGTTCACGTAGGTCGATTAGACACTTAAGTAAAATAAATGGAGATTTATTTTACTCCTACGAACTCAGAGACTAAGAGTATGAGAACTTGGTTATACTAGAATTTTCTAATGTCATTTCGACACCATTTCTTTTATATATATATATATATATATATATATATTTTAAATATTTTTACAAGCAACTTGGATTTATTTTAACCTAAATTACTACCATGCAAATATGGTGACCACACGAGTGCTCAACCATTCAATAAATAAAATAAATTGCATCACACAAAACAAATGATTTTTATGGATTTTCTTTGAAATTAGAATTCTTTTACAAAAATGCATTTTTAACTAAATGACTTAATCTTATTAATATGCAGATTCTAATTAAATGGGCCTATTATGCAAACTAGTTATTATGCTCTTCATGACCTAACTTCACTAACGAACAAATTCCGATTAAATGATCCTATTATGCAAACTAGTCAACACGCACCTAGTATTTTTGTATTTTTTTATTGAAATTCGGAATTAATAAAAACCCTAATTAAACTATCTAAAAAGGGATAATCTTCTAATTTATTCTAGAGATTAATTTGACTTAAACTCTATCATATTTTAGAAAACTATTTTTAGAAAAATGAGATTTAATATTTGCCAACATTAACTAAAACCCTATCTTAAAAAAATTATTTAGGTTCAACCCTAACTTATTTCTAAAAATGCAATTCTAAAAATGTATTCCTAAGAAAATTCTAATTTACTAAACCTACATGTCTGATTTACTAAACATATATGCTCATGCAAAATTTTGATTTTTGATTTTTTTTATTTTTAAAGATAAGTAATTATTAAATAAATATTAAATCTAAACTATCAGCAAAATAAAATATTAAAATAATCAAAAAAATAACATGTTGTCTCATAGGTCAAATTAACAATTTTCCTAACTTTAATTATCACGACAAAGAGATCAAAATAATTAAAAATTTGATCCGAAGTCTTACGAGATCAAATTAATAATTATAATGATTTAACAATTAAAATTCTACCAAAAGCCCAAAAATTAATATAATTAAAAATTAATCCGATTTCTCTCAGATTAAATTAATAATTACAATAATTCAGGACAAAATCCTAGCGGATAATGCCTACAAAATGCACAAATATTAACATTGACAAACCATATTCTAATTTAAACAATAATAACAAAATTTAAAATGAATAAATAAATGACAATAAAATAAAAAAATGAAAAATAAACTACCTAGGGGACTCAACACAACAGGAGAAGGCGCCGCGTTGATGAGTGAGCGGATCGGCGTCAATGGGCGAACAAGTCGCGAGAGGCGGCGTGGGTTGAGGTGCGGGATGGCGGACTGCGGCCCGTTGGTTGGGCGGCGCTTGGGCGGAAGGCAGCGCAACAGGGGGCTATTGGGCATTGGAGGGTAGCAAGGCGACTTGCAAAGGGAACACAGAACAGAAGCAGCGGCGGAGGAGTCGAGCGCGGGCTACTAGGAGGCGCTCGTGCTACGACCAGTGGCAACGAACGGCAAAGGAGGCGTCGATGGCTGACGACCAGAGAAGAGTGTTGGAGAAATCTTTCCAGAATATTTTGAAGCTGACAAAACATTTCTATCAGTCTAGTCTGGACATCTGCAGATTGTCTAGTTTAAAGTCTGAAGACTTTCTGATTACCAGACTCAAGATTCAAGACTCAAAGACTCAAGACTCAAGACTATTCTCACTGACAGTCTTTCTAATCCAGTGACGAAGGAAATCCAGAGCCGAGGTTTATGGTTATGGATTTAATCCTATCGTCTGGACAAGATCTTTTTGGTTTGATAAATATAACGGATTCTTTTGTTCGTATCAAGATCAATTGAAGATCCGATGGTCGACGAAGTATTCTTGGAAAGTTCTATTCTTGGAAACCAAGATCCCGATTGTATGGGCGAACAGGATTGATGGGCTATCGTCGGAGTTCCTTTTATAGCTCGAATGATCTTCTTGATTGATTCCGTCCAACGGGTAGATTGGAGGAATTCCTTTGGTAAGTGCCAACGGTATGATGGCATAAAGGAGTATAAAAAGGAAGACGTTCTAGTTGTTTGAGTACGTGATCGATAGAAAAATTCCAGAGTCTGAAGCACCTTGATTATTAGTCGATACAGTCTGAGCGAAATTGTATACACAGAGAGTGTCCATACTTGGTGATACCTTGAGCGAGTGTGGTAGATCATCTACACCGAGAAATCAAGGAAGAACAACACTTGTAACATCTCTTTGTTCATAGTGGAATCCAGCCAATTGGCTGTCGGTGCGCGAAAAGAGTGGACGTAGGCTTGAATCAAGCCGAACCACTATAAACCGCGTGTTTAATTCTCTCTTCCCTTTACTTAGTCTTACGTTGATTATTACTTTTCGCAAATCCTTCAACTGTCTAAGTATTGCGCAAGTATAAAGAAATCATCAAGAAAAATCTTTTTATACCTATTCACCCCCCTCTAGGTACTCGTACTAGCAATATCAATTGGTATCGAGCTTGTGTTCTTACTTTATTTGAAGTGTTTTACTTCGAGTAAAAGATCAATGGCTAGTATGTTAGCACCGGGCTGGTGGAAGGGCAAAGCAATACCAGACCACCCTACTTTGATGGAAAGGATTACAACATCCGGAAGAACAAGATGAAAGCTTTCCTACGATCAAAGGATCCACTAGAATGGGACGTTGTGGAAAGAGGAATTACTCCTACTACTGGATCAGTCTCTGAAAGAGGGAAAGAAACTGTTGATGCCAGCGGAATGACTCAGGAAGAGATAAACAAGAGACAAGCACTCGATGCAAAAGCAATTTACTCCTTATATTGTGCCTTGTCTCCAACTGAATATAATAGAATATCTTCTTGTGTTACAAAAAGAAGTATGGGACGATTACATATCACCTATGAAGGAACAGATCGAGTGAAGGAGACCGGAATCAACATTCTCCTCGGTCAATATGAAGCCTTCAAAATGAAACCAGGAGAATCTATAACTGACATGTTTAGTCGTTTTACAGATATTGTCAATGGTCTTGAGAACTAAGGACAAAAAATTTCTGATCCCATGAAGGTGAACAAGCTACTGCGTGGACTCTCCAAGGAGTGGAATCATATAAAGACTTCAATAAGGGAGACGCAAAGAATTATGCCTCTATCTACGTCGACGAGCTGATTGGAACTCTTCAATCATATGAAGTGGAACGAATTAATGAAGACGAAGATCCAAGAGGTAAGAAATCTATTGCATTAAAATCAAATGATGACTCTGATGATGCAGATTCTGAAGATGATATAGACGATGAGGAACTCGCCCTCATGATAAGAAGATTCAGAAAACCGAATAGAAAAGGTAGAAGGTTCAACTCAAAGAAACAAAGTTTCCCGAGACAGCAGACCAAGTCATTGATGATGAGGAACCAAACAAAGATGTAGTCTTCGAATGTAAGAAGAAGGGACACATCGGACCCAATTGTCCTCTTCGAAGAAGAAAAGAGGAAAAGCTGAGAAGTTTCGAAAAGCTCTCAAAGCCGAGACCTGGTGATACGAGAATGTGAAGAAAGTGATAATGAATATGCCAACATATGTTTGATGGCACATTCGGACTCACTCAGATTCGGATCGACTCAGACAAAGATGAATTTGAGGTAAGTGATTTTAAAATTCCTGTCAAAGTCTCTAAATACATTGATGAATTGTGTTTCAGTCTTAAGACTTCTCTTAAAAGGATTTCGAACTTAAAAAGGAAAACTCAGCTCTAAAACAAAAGGAAAATATTTTAGAAGAAAAGGTTAAAAGTTTAGACTTCAATAATTTTGTTCTTAAAGAAAAAGAAGATAATCTTTTAAAAGAAAATGTTTTCTTAAAACGGACTTATCAAATATTTCAAAGAAATTTTCGATAGGATCCAAAAAGCTTGAAAAAGTTCTTTCGGTTCAAAGACCTTACTTCAATAAGTCTGGTCTAGGCATGACAAATGGAAACAATTCCCTTGATTGATTTTCCTAAAGTTAAAGAAAGAATTAAAAAAAGACCGTCGAGAGAGGCTTACAAAAATCATTTCAATAAAGTTTTTGTAAAGTCTGTTGGTCGAAATGCTCTAAGGTGTTCAAATTGATTTTCCTAAAGTTAAATAAAGAATTAAAAAAAGACCGTCGAGAGAGGCTTACAAAAATCATTTCAATAAAGTTTTTGTAAAGTCTGTTGGTCGAAATGCTCTAAGGTGTTCAAAGTGTAACAAAGAAGGATCACTTTGAAAAAGAGTGTCCTATGGTTTGGAAGCCTGTTAAGAAAGTATGACCTAATAATGTTTATCCTACTAACACCAAAGGACCCAAGAAAATTTGGGTACCAAAGAAAACTTGAGACTCTCTTTTAAATGCAGTCTCCCGTCAAGAAAAAGATAAAATGGTATCTTGACAGCGGATGTTCAAGACACATGACAGGGAGACTCAAAGTGCTTCGTAAAGCTTGTTCAAGTAAACGGTGGAAATGTTTCATTTGGAGGAAACGGCAAAGGAAGCATTGTGGGATTTGGAACTGTGAAAATTGGAAATCTCACAATAAGCAATGTTTCTCTAATGGAAGGACTCAACTATAACCTCCTCGGATTAGCCAACGTGTGATACTTGGTTTCAAGATCTCCTTTCAAGAAGGAATTTGCTATGGGATTAGTAAAGACTCTACTCGCCTTTCATGGGTCGAAGACATGGAAATATCTACCTCTTAGACATGAAATTGAATGAATCTCAATGCCTAATTTCAATCCAAGATGAAGCAAGCTTATGGCACAGAAAGCTTAGCCATGTCAATATGAAGCAATTAGCCAAAATCTCATCAAATCGGCTTGTTCGAGGTCTACCCAAATTACCATATCAAAAGTCTGATCCATGCACACCTTGTATTCTCGGGAAAACAGGTAAGAAATTCATTTAAGCCAATAAATCATGTCTCTACTAATCATGTACTACGGTTGCTGCATATGGATCTCTTCGGACCAACCGGAACCCGTAGTATTGGAGGTAAGAAATACTGCCTAGTAATTGTGGATGATTTCTCTCGCTTTACTTGGGTATATTTCCTTGCAAATAAGTCGAAACCTTTTCGTATTTTAAAAAATTTGCTAAAAAGGTTCAAAATGAAAAAATGATGTGTTATCTCAAGTATAAGAACAGATCATGGAGGAGAATTTGAAAATCAAGATTTTACAAATTTGTGTGATGAATATGGATTTAAGCATGTGTTCTCCTCTCCATACACTCCTCAGCAAAATGGAGTTGTGGAAAGAAAGAATAGATCTCTTCAAGAAATGGCTAGAACTCTTTTAATTGAAAGCAAAATTTTTCACGATTTTGGGCTGAAACTGTTTCGACAACATGCTATATCATCAATAGAGTCTTCCTAAGACCTATTCTTGAGAAAACCCCTTATGAATTATTCAAAGGTAAGAAGCCCATTGTTTCATACTTTCATATGTTCGGTTGTAAATACTTTATATTGAAAAATGCAAAGGATCAAGTTGGTAAGTTTGAAGAAAGATCGAGATGAAGGTATCTTCCTTGGATATTCTACATCAAGCAAAGCCTATAGAGTCTATAACAAGAAGAGCCAGACGGTGGAGGAGTCAATGAACGTCAAATTTCAAGACTCATCGAAAGATGAATCCAAATCGGACTCGGTATGAAGAGTCTCGAACCTACTCCCGCACCTTCCAAAGCTCACAACTCAAGAAATGTCTCGAGACTGAAGACCAGCATCAAGATGTTCATGAAGATTCAAATAAAGAAAGAGATCATCATCCGAGAGAAATCAACCGAAGAATGGAAGCACAAGTCCAAATATCCTAAAGATCTCATTATCGGCGAAATTAATGAAGGAATTCGCACCGGATCCAAAAGGCGTGAAGAGTCTAGTGCTGTGGCTCTTATCTCTGAAATTGAACCAAAAAGCATAGAAGATAGAAGAAGCTTTATCGATGAAAGCTGGATCGAAGCTATGCAAGAGGAGCTCGAGCAGTTCAACATTAACGATGTCTGGGAATTGACATCTAAACCAAAAGGTAAAACTGTTATTGGAGCCAAATGGGTGTTCGAAACAAGATGAACGAAAAGGGAAAGTCGTACGGAATAAAGCAAGACTCGTGGCCAAAGGATACACGCAAGAAGAAGGAATAGACTATGATGAGACTTACGCTCCCGTAGCAAGGTTAGAAGCTATTCGTCTATTACTTGCGTTTGCTTGTTACAAAATTTCAGGTTATTCCAAATGGACGTCAAAAGTGCTTTCCTAAATGGATTTATCCAAGAGGAAGTTTATGTGGAACAACCACTTGGGTTTGAAGACCCAAAGAAGCCGGACTCGTCTTGGGCGAAAAAGGCCTTGTATGGTCTAAAGCAAGCACCTCGAGCTTCGTACGACGACTAAGTAAGTTCTTATTACGAACGATTTTGTTAAAGGTAAAGTAGATACTACTCTATTTATCAAAAAGGAAAACAAAAGCTTTTACTCGTTCAAATATATGTGGATGATATTATTTTTGGATCTCCTAATGAAAGTCTATGCAAGAAATTTTCTAAGTCTATGCGGGATGATTTTGAAATGAGTATGATGGGAGAATTAGCATTCTTTCTTGGTCTTCAAATAAAGCAATTGAAGGAAGGAACTTTCATTTACCAAGAAAAATATGCTAATGAACTTGTCAAAAGATTTGGATTGGAAAATTGCAAGAAGACTGATATACCAATGTCAAGCTCTTTGAAGATAGACAAAGATGAAGAAGGGAAGAAAGTTGATCAAAAGTCATGACAGAGCATCATCGGTTCACTTCTTTATCTTACTTTTTCTAGACGACATTTTGTTGAGTGTTTGCATCTGTGTTAGGTTTCAATCGGATCCAAGAGAATCACATCTCGGTGCTGCAAAACGTATCATTAAATACGTTGCTTCATCTTCAAGCATCGGCCTTTGGTATCCCAAGAAGGGAGACTTCAACCTCTCGGGATATTCAAACGCAGATCTGGCCGGCTGCGGAGTCGATAGAAAGAGCACCTCAGGAACTTGCCAGTTGCTTGGAAGCAGGACAATGTCTTGGTTTTCGAGGAAACAAAGCACTGTAGCTCTCTCAACAACAGAAGCAGAGTATGTAGCCCTTGGAAGCTGCTGTTCACAAATTCTATGGATAAAACAACAGCTACAAGACTTTGGGATTGAAGACTCATGCACAGAAATCAAATGTGACAACACCAGCACAATCAATCTCACCAAAAATCCAATTCTTCATTCAAGAGCGAAGCATATAGAGATTCAACATCACTTCATTAGAGATCATATTCAAAGTGGAGAAATCTCGATTCAATATGTTGATTCAAAAAGTCAACTAGCGGATATATTCACAAAGCCTTTGGAGAAAAATCAATTCGATTTTATCCGTTCCCGGACTCAACATTTTGAAGCTCGAAGAAGTTAAAGTCTAGAGACTCTCCAACCTTCGACTCGAAAGTTGATAACCGTCAAACTCAAATCTCTCGACTCAAATCTCTCGAGACTCGGACTCGATGACTATAAACCGTAAGTTGCTATTTTATTTAAACTCGAAAAGGTATGATCTTTTGTTTAGTTATTTTGTAGACTCCGTGAAAATCGAAAAACTTGTCTTTTCAAAAAGGATTAATTTTGGCAGTTATTGATTTTGAAAAGAGGTATTCGTACACTTTCCTTGTACCGATTGAACTTCCCCTTTTTAAAACTGAGTTATATATATACAGTTTTCATTTTCAATCTTCAAAACCCTAAAAAGCATTCTCCTCCCAAATCCGGTTTCTACTTCGTGTTCATCTTCGAGAAAGTTGTCATCTTTTCTTGGGAAAGCAAGCAAAGGAATCTTTCAGCAACAAGAAGGATGTCTTCTTCGAGGAAGTCTTCAAGAATCGCGAACATGGGACCACAGAGAATGAAGGAGGGACCTACCCACTTCGATCTCACGAAGAGGAAGAATTATCGAGTCGGCATCGAACTCGACTCATTCTCCACCACGTCACTCAACGCCCTCTACCCCACAAGGTGCGGGTCAACATCCGAAGAAGAGATAATCGAGGACGCGGACCCAAGAAGAGTCCAAAACCCTCGTTTATTTACAAACTCTATTGTGCGTTGAAAAGTACTGCAACTCCGATGAAATATGTGGATGATTTTCTTAAAGAAAAGAACTATGGGAATGAGTACATCTTTCGAAGAAAATGGAAGATTTGGGAATTGCTCCCAAAGGTAAAGCGGAGGAAGCGCTTGCAAATATTCCGAGTGACCCTCGGATGTCGGGCCCAAATTTGACTGATGGGAACGACGATGACAAAATGTTCTCGATTTTCAACCGAGATTGAGTGTTGCTGCGAAGGTGAAGGGAAAGAGGATGGAGTTATTCAAATCAAAAGAACAGGAGACTTTGTTCTTCAAATTGCTGAAACAAGGGGTGATAAACCCTAGGAGTGTCGACTTCGATTTCCTGGATGCTGTGAATGTGAACTTGAGAGAAAAGTTCAGTTTGCTTCAACTAGAACGTTTTTGCACTGACACCACGGACGGATATGCACAACTGACTGCATATTTCTATTTAAATCTTAGCTTTATCGATGCGAATAGAATATCTTTCGTGTTCGCGATCGATTATGTGTTGGATGTGGATATGTTGGCGGACATAATTGGAGTTGAACGAGGACGTTATCAACCGGTCAAAGTCTCGGTTGCTCGTGCCACAATGGACCTTGTCGAAGATAGAGATATTGAGGGAAAAATCATCTATTCAAGAATGCGTGCCATCAACATTGTGTTGCACAAAATTGTTATCAATTGCATTAGGCCGAAGTCTACATCAAAGACGATGTGTCTAATTCCGAAGCAAAATTGATGTACGCAATCAACTCGGGAAGAAGTTCTCTCTCCCTCACACTATTCTCTTTCACATGTACAAAGCAATGTCGAAAGACAAGGGACAATTGCCTTATCCGGTGCGTGACCAAGATCTTCGAGACACATGAATATTGAACCTCCACACACTCTCGTGTTCGGCCGTGCGATAAGATGGTGGTAGGTTTAAAGATGTTGACAAAGATGCGTCTGAAAGAACTTTCTAAGGCAATGGAGAAATTTAGAGTGAAGACTCCAGTTCCGTCTGCTTCAAAGAGAAAGGGAAAGGAGGCCATTGGTGCCCCATCCAAAAAGAAGAGAACTCTCATCTTAGAGGATGAAGATGAGGAGGAAGATCTCACAATCACTGCTCTGATAAGAACCAGACGTTCTGTTCCTCAATCTACAGAACATCAGAAGAAACAGAGAGAAGAAGAGGAGCAAGCCGAGAACAGAGAAGAAGAGCAGCAAGAGAAGGAGAAAGAAGCTGAAGAAGAACAAGAAGAAGAGCAAGAAAAGTCTGCAGCTGAATCTGGAGAGAAGAATACGAAGAGCATGATCATCACTCTTCTCCTCTTGATGTCCTAGAGACGGGGGAGTTGGCGAGCAAGAAAGGTCCTCACCTCATGCTGCCAATAGTGAAGGTCTACGACAATCTCCAGCAGCCCCAGAAGAATTTCAGTTGCCTGAAGAAGGTCACGATACGTCAGAACCAAATCTGCAAGACTATACGAAGCGCCATCGTCGCATTCACTCCATCCGAGAAAGCAAATGCTAGTACACGACGGATAATTCTGCAGATTTTCGTCGTATTATGGATATTCTTACGAAATGCGTGGCTAAATCTATGCTCGGATTGTGAAATTCAAACCATGAAGAAAGCTGGACAAGAATCTTCAGTTACCCCGGAAGATAAAATGAAAGACCTCGCTCTACAACTTTAAGCCAATGCCAAAGGAGAGGAGGTAGCTCAGCTGAGGGAAGACTTGAAGAGGCTCGAAGGCGTAGTCCAGCCCATGGGAGATTTCCATATCGTGCGCATTCCCAAGTAGACATGACATCTTTCTCACTTTTTTTATGATGACAAAAAGGGAGAAGCAATTTGAACCAACCAACCAAACTTTCTTACTTTCTTTGACTTTAAATTTATTTTTTGGTTGAATATGTTTGTTTATGACTTGAGCGAACTTGAGTGTGAACTTGAACTTGACTGAATTGGCTGTGGATTTAGATGCTTGACTGTTTACATTTATTTCAAGTATTGTTATATGGTATTACTCATGAAAGACTAACCAATTTTCTGTGGATGCAGAGTCTGGTTGTTTGATTAATCTTTATGAGATAGCTATATTGCTTGAGAAATGTTTTTACAAGTCAAAGTGGTTCAAATCTACAGGAAAGTTTTGTCACCATCAAAAAGGGGGAGATTGTTGGAGAAATCTTTCCAGAATATTTTGAAGCGACAAAACATTTCTATTAGTCTAGTCGGACATCTCGCAGATCGTCTAGTTTAAAGTCCGAAGACTTTCGATCACCGACTCAAGATTCAAGACTCAAAGACTCAAGACTCAAGACTATTCTCACTGACAGTCTTTCTGATCCAGTGACGAAGGAAATCCAAAGCCGAGGTTTATGGTTATGGATTTAATCCTATCGTCTGGACAAGATCTTTTTGGTTGGATAAATATAACGGATTCTTTTGTTCGTATCAAGATCAATTGAAGATCCGATGGTCGACGAAGTATTCTTGGAAAGTTCTATTCTTGGAAACCAAGATCCCGATTGTATGGGCGAACGAGTTGATGGGCTATCGTCGGGTTCCTTTTATAGCTCGAATGATCTTCTTGATTGATTCCGTCCAATGGGTAGATTGAAGGAATTCCTTTGGTAAGTGCCAACGGTATGATAGCATAAAGGAGTATAAAAAGGAAGACGTTCTAGTTGTTTGAGTACGTGATCGATAGAAAAATTCCAGAGTCGAAGCACCTTGATTATTAGTCGATACGATCCGAGCGAAATTGTATACATAGAGAGTGTCCATACTTGGTGATACCTTGAGCGAGTGTGGTAGATCATCTACACCGAGAAATCAAAAAAGAACAACACTGTAACATCTCTTTGTTCATAGTGGAATCCAGCCAATTGGCTGTCGGTGCGAAGAGTGGACGTAGGCTTGAATCAAGCCGAACCACTATAAAACCGCGTGTTTAATTCTCTCTTCCCTTTACTTAGTCTTACGTTGATTATTACTTTTCGCAAATCCTTCAACTGTCTAAGTATTGCGCAAGTATAAAGAAATCATCAAGAAAAATCTTTTATACCTATTCACCCCCTCTAGGTACTCGTACTAGCAATATCAAAGAGCAGCGCTTGGGTAGCAAGTGGAGAGGGCGTCGGGCGCTAGTGCAGTGGCGGGTGGCGCTCGGCAAGGTCAGGGGAGCGACGGGCTTCGTCGAGCTCCAGCATCGGGCTGGGCAGCAGCAGGTCACGGGTGCATAGGCGCGGCGGTGGGTGTCGGAAGCGTGCGGCGGTGGCGTTGAGGGGTTGCTGCGTCGGCGGCAAGGCGCGCGACGGTGCTTGCGGTGGCGCAACGACGAGCGGGCTTCCGAGGGGCCGTCAATCGGCAGAGGAGGCTCAAGCCACTAGCGCCGGCAGCATCGGCAGCGGGTGCTGCTAGTCGTGCTCGAAGGGCAAGGGCGACGGTCAACAGTGGCGAGGAGACGCGTGAAGAAGACAAGCTTTGCTTTCTTTTTTTCTTTTTTCTTTTTTTTTTTCACTCGTCTCTTCTCACGTCCCTTCTTTGCACTTCTTGCTGACTTTTTTTTTCTTCTGGAGCTTGTCAGGACAAGAAAAGGGGAAGTGGCTTTCTTTGTTAACTAAAGATGGACGAAGATTTCTTCTTTTCTTCCATTTTTTTTTTTTTTTTTTTGTCTCTCACGCCTACATTTTTTTTGCCTTTTGCGCGAATTTTCCCTCGGTTTGAATTTGCTCTGAATTTTTTTTCGAAAAAGCCCTCCTCTTTCACAAAAAATGAAGCTCTCTTTATAGTGATTCCGGATGGCCGCTTTGTATGGCATTTTTGAGTTTCCGTCTAAATTAGAGAGTGATTTCGCAATAAGCTCGATCTTGCTCAGATTTCTTCCATTTTGCAAAATTCTTACCCCTTATTCACTTGATTTTTAAATTGCTTCTGCATTTAATAAAATCCGAATATCTATCAAATTCCAATTTTCCATGCATAATCAATCAAATCAATTTCCTCCAATTTTTCATTTTTTTTACTTTTATTTATTCAAATGTAATTTTTATTTTCCTTATTTCCCTAGATTTGCTAAAATTAGGTGTCAACAAAATGCGACACGATTGATGGATGTCTCGTGTTTGGGTTTGGCAAGTCGGTTCTGTTATAGAGTCCAGTCAGCTTGGTTAGTTGTTTGAAGGTGCTATAAAGGATTTTCTAATTAAGTCTGGTACATCTTCTTTACTATAACTAGTTGAAAGCTCTGCTTGTTCCGATGAGCGTAATGCAAGTGGAGAAAATGAAAATGGGAAGACAGTTGCAATTTGCATCAACATATCTTGAAATATGCTGCAATGTGCTGGATCACTGGAAGAGAATATCTCCGTGTTTTTGTTTAGCTTTTTTCGTCTTTCTTAAAACTAAAATCTGATCATGCGCACATGGAAAAGAAGCCACCTTCATACCTGGCTAACGTTGCTGAGAGGGGCTTTTCGATAGGAACTTTTTCATCGGAAGAGAGAAGGCAACGATTAGATCTGTTCAAGGATTAGTATGTGGATCTCAATGTGACTTGTTGCAAAAGTTGTAATTATTTATTGCCATTAATTAGAAGAAACCCGGGAAGAACCGCCCTGATAGTGTCTGCCTCCTTCACAGCACCTTCAATCCTCCCTCAGAAGCAGGTCTTTCTGGGTAAGTTCCCCCTTTTCTTTTGTTTTCCCTCAATATCTTCATGCCCTTTTACGAATCATACTCTTTGGATTGGGATGGAAGAATTGAGCTCTGTTTACTGTTCAGAATCCGACTGGAATTAGGACGGTATTGAATCTGTGGAGAAACGGTCAGAAAGTTGGAAACTTGTAGTAAAAGCAGGATCGAAGATGTATTTTAGCAGGGAATTCAGAGAGGCTCTTCCTTCTGAGATTGATAAATTAGCTGATGTTGTTTCTGTTACTATAGGACCCAGAGGTGTGTGAATTCTTTTATTTCCTCCTCTGAAATTGCAGTTTCTGTTATTTTAATCTTGGAATCATTTGTTTATTTGATTATCTATATATTTTGGGGGTTGAGCCGGAATTGGATTAATTTGGTGGCCGGTTTGGCAGAGTGAGAGATATTGTGTTTTTGCGAAAATTACTAACTCCTTTAAATATCACCATTGCTGCACGAGAAAGTCCTTTTATCGATTCAACTAAAATAACAACAAAAAGTAATACAAAATTTAAACAACCTCAAAGCACACAATACCAATACCTTCACAAATGACATTAATTATCTGGATATGGCACTCTAAATTTAAGCTAGCTGCTTTCAAGATGCTTGTTTTCTTAATTTCATTAACACCTAATCACAATGTAGAAATTACAGTATTTTTTTCCGGGCAAAAAATTCCAATATAATTGAGGTGGAACTTTTATTATAGTAAATACGAAATGATGAACCCATGCTACGTTTGTCAAAAAAAAAAAAAAAATCGAAATTGCTTAACGGGGTGATTTTATATAATGGGAACATTAGTAGCCAGGTAGCTGAACTAATATTTGATTTTGGGCAGTGGGTGGTAAAAGAATGGGATATTGAAAGGCCATGCACATTCCTATCTAATAGTTTATTCTTTCAGTACGTCACGCCATGTTCAACTTCTACAGTCGTCGCTCAAACATAAATCACAAAATGTCAATTTTAAATGCATGGATAATTATATATCTATTTTGCACAAATGTTATTAGCTTAAACCCAAGATTGCTTATCTCATTTTGAAATCATTGCAAGTTTTTGTCATGACATGGCGCACATGCTGCCAAGTGCATAAAAGGTATGCTTTGGACTTGGAGTGATGTTAATGTTCTAAATGAACTCCTAGAAGATCACTTTTGGATCATTAAGCTTCCATTATTTATCCGATTATTGTGCAGTTAATCCGGTCTTGAATAACATCATTTCTAACCGTTAATCGTAATTTCACATCTTTCTCACTAAATTGGTTTTTGTGGTAGACATGGCAAACTGATCAAATTGGTGGCTGAGGTGGTCATGAAAAGGCTGAAGACAAAACATAAATTGGAGCCTGAACATTGAGTTGGAATTGACGATCGAGTTGTAGCAGTAAGGAAATTGTTTGCTATCGACTTTGGTGATGTACGGTTCATTCGAATTTATGGCATTAGGGGTATCAGTAATAATATTCTCGCTACATCTTCAACCCACTCCTTTCTCATTTTGCAAAGTGTTGTTTCCTAGAAGACTTTCGAGTGAGGTCATCAAAAACAGATGTTACTCAAAATTAGTGTTCATGGAGGAGCAAGGAGCATTGACGAAATTGAAGAAGAAATGAAGAAGTTTGGCAAAGCAATTTCAGATAAGAAAGTCCTCACTATACTTGATGATGTCGATTACAGCAAACGCATGGAGAAGTTAGTTGGAAAGGTACGTTGTATTTAGGATCTAGAATATTGATTACAGCCATAAACAAGGATGATCTGCGGATGAAGTATCAAATTTCAAATTATTAAATGGAGGAGATAAGTGATGATCACGCACTTGGGCTTTTTAGTAGACACGCATTTAACATAGACTCTTCTTTGTGACCATGAGGATCTTTCAAGAGCAATCGTATCTGCTGTTGGGAGACTTCATTTGTTTCTAGAAGTAATGGGTTCATTCCTCTCCCACCGCGGTATGAAAGAACTATGAAATGAGACATTGAAAAAGTTAGAAAAAGCACCTCCCAAAGATGCTTTTTGAATATTAAAGATTACCTATGATGCCTTGACTAACGTCCGGTGACAAATTTTCTTTGATATTGCATGCATTTTTCCAAATGAGGATAAGACAAGTGCAATTTACGTGTGGGAAGACTGACTTTTTGGCATACTGAAGTTGATGACCTCATCAGCAAGTCTCTAGTAAAATTGTGGAGCATAATAAATTTTGGATGCACAATCAAATCAGATTTGAAAGGAAACTGTTAATCAAGAAAATCGAATGAATCCTAGAGAGAGGAGTAGGATAAAGATTCTCAAGGAAATCCTTGATGCAATAAGAACAAAGGAGGTAAAGCAATTCTCGAGAGAATTATTAGTTTCTTCAATTGAAAATCCTTTACGCCACATTAGGATGCATATTTCCTTTCTTCTTTTTCCTATTTTAATGCTTTTCCTTTGAAATGGAATACAAAATACCACTCATTTCTTGCTTTCATTTGCAGATGAACAACTTGGAAGCACTGGATCTTGATCAACGCAAAAATCAACCTAAGTTCGTTATTAGATTGGAATGTTTAAATGTCTAACATACTTCGAGTCAAATAGGGAATCTTTGTTGGTAACTTTGAGAATTAAGATGGATTATTTGGAGGCGGCCTTCTCAAACGTCTAAGCCAACAGGATGCACTTAAAGAATGTGGTTGTATGACTCGAAACGACGGAACCTCATCAAGGTGTATGATATACTTTATTCTATTTTATATTCTTTGATAGTAGTATTTGACTCTTGATCCATTAAATATTGCATTAATTGTGACAGACAGCAAAAAAAATTGAAAGTTCCTTTCCTTAAAAGTTATAAAAGAATATTCGGAACACTAGACTTCTATGGATGCCTTAATTTAAAGAGGCTTATTTTCAAAGATTGTTCCAATTTGGGGAGAATTGATGTCACGCCCGAGCATGCCCATCCCTTAGTGGTCGATAAAATTTTGCGACTTCCTAAGATGAGTCGCCCACCCTTTCATTTTATTGCACATGCGGAAGCAAACAATAAATCCCCTAACGGAAACCATCTCGGGATAGAAAAGCAGAATAACACATTCACAAACAATGTGATTTTATAAACATATTGAGTCATGTACAAAAGCCTATATCCAAAAGATTTCAAAAGACTGACTCTAAAAAGCGGCTGTCCTATGTGACCTACACTTCAGATCTCCTCAGCTCGGCTTCAGGTCCTCCCTCTACGGTCCTAAAAAATTTAAGCCCATGACGGGGTGAGATATAAATCTCAGAAAGTTCACGCTCTAAACCCTGATTAGGAAGGTAATACGCCTAGAAGCGTCTTAACCACACGACCACACAACCATAGGGACTTACCTTGCCTCAAATCCTCCCTACAGGTCAGCACAATTCATATCATAGATAGTTACACAAGCATGAGCAATAAATAAGCTTCAACAATCGGAACGCCACATTCAAATTCAGCCCAACCCAAAGGTCCTAATTATAGGGCCAAATCGTTATAACACATCACATACCGTGTCACACAATTTTTCCCATAATCCGACACATTCAACTTAATTAATCAAGCGTTTCTAGTTTTGATCTTGGCACATAGCACGGCCTATTATCTGTTCGATGGTCTTCTGGCATTGCCAGGTGTTGTCTCACCCCATTGAGCACGGCGACGTCTCTACTAGACGGCTTTCCCGAATGAGCATAAGTCCAAAATCTACCGCAACCGGCATCCATTGTCCAGGGGCATCCCATAAAGGGGTAACGTCCAACTTAACAGCCCTAGGATGGGTTCTCTTAACCAACACATGACCATTCAATCTCGGCCTAGGACACCGTGCATTACACTCAAGTACCTCAATTAAAATGGTGAACCTGGCCTATTTTCTTCGTATTAGAAATACACGGTAAAATAGTCGTGTGTGAGTACACAGTTAATTCTCACCAGAAAAATTGATATCTTCCAATTTAAAATCCCATTGTTTTATATAGTATATAAAGATATTTTTGGTGTCAAAACTCGACACCCAGTAATTTTTGAATAATTACCGAAATTTCCAAATTTTTAATTAAATAATTAAGATTTCAATTAGCAATTAATTTGCATAAATTAACACTTAATTGTAGAAATTAACTACACCACCGCATTAGCATGAAATTCCGATCACCGCTTATCCTGGCAATTTCCGAAAAATATTAAATAATTAATTAATTAAATAAATTAATAAAATAAATCAATTTAAATACCGAAAATACTAACCTAGGCCATAATTACTAAATTAAATACCAAAACGGGCCCGGAAAATTTCTGAACCACTCTAGATAAATAGACATCCTATCTAGGCCTTAATTAGTCTAATCTAATCACCTAACATGCATAATTGAGTAATTAAATCACTAGTATAATCTAACTAACCACATAATCCCTAATTAATTTAATCTAAACACCCATTAAACGTCATTAACCTACTAAGTAGAGTTTAGTGCATAAACTAACCGGTTTAGTGCGAAAACCGGTCCACCGCGATGGCAACGCCAATGGAGACTTGGACCGGGCCGAAAGCCTTGCAAACCCACAGCAAAACTGCTGGGCTTGGCTGAATTCGTGGGCCAAAGCTCACGGGCTGAAGACGGGCTGGACTTGCGGACGCTGGATGGGCTGACCTCAAGGGCTGTTGCAAGGGAAATGGGCAGAGGTCGTGCAGTGATGATTCGGTGGAGATGGGATCTACGGAGCTGCAAACTCGGTGGAGGATTCTCGCAGGCGTTGCTGCTGGGTGAGCAGCTGGAGTCAACGCCAAGGCTTCAATGGAATGGAGTGGACTCGGTGGATGGAGATGGCACCCGGCAGCAGGAGACGGAGATGGAGATGATTGAGCGGTGGGGCAGCAAAATTCGAAGGGAAACAGGTGAAAAAGAAGTAGAGACCGATGGGGATCGGTGGAGTAGAATTGCTGGTGGAAACTGCTTCGGTGGGGCTGAAGACGCGTGGGTTGCTGGCAGGAGGAGGGGAATAACGCTGGTGCACGAAGAGGGATGAAGCTTCGACGGAAATGAAAACAAAAGCAACGCAGAAACAGGTGAAGTCGGGGCCGAAGAAAGGAGAAGATAAGGCAGCAAAGAAAGAGAGAGACAGCACGGGAGGCAGCTGGCTGAGCGTGTGGATGAAGCAAATGAGGAGAAAATCCATGAGAATTATCCACTCACTTAATTCTTGTCCCTACTTTCTAACTTGATTATTCCACAATTAATCCAATTTTTGAAGCCAAGTTCTGCCCCATGCCTAATTACGAATTTCACGACTTTGGGGCTTCAATTTCTTCACGAAATTCTCCAAATTGACGCCCAATTTTGATGAAGTAGAAAGCCCATAAAATTTCTACAAGTTCCCTTCACTATATAGCGCGGTAAGGAAGTCAAAATTTCCTTCATTTGGTCCATCCGAATTTCCGTTCATTTTCCGAAATGTCCAAATTGATTTTCCATAAAAATCTTGGAATCACCAAAAATTCTTCAAATGATGAGTTGACATTTTTAAAATAAATCGTGACATGACAGAACTTTCAATTTAAAATTGAGTTCAATTTTGAGGTTAATTTCAATCGACGCGATTTTAGCGTCACCTAACCTCTTGGGTAGCTTTTAGGAATTTTCGTGCAATTGACCAATGGTCGATTATTTTCGAGCCACACATACATCTTTGACACATTGGCGACTCTCGGTCGTCATGAAAATCTTGAGATTTCAAATACGAACACAGGATACCAAAATGACATAAAAATCGGTCTAGTATCGTTTGACGAGAATTTTGCAATTAGGTGAAATCACCCACACACTAATCACATACCTCTATCGAATCGACCTATCACTGGTCTCCGATCGATATTGACGATGTCATAATGACCCTTATGAATTAGCACGGTCGAGAAGTCAATTTCGAGTCGAATTCTCAAGGTTTTTGCGTTAAAATCCCTTAACGACTTCACCCGATAAGCTAGTTATCCCATGAGTGGCCAACTCAGGGAATAGAATTATAGGCACGTCGATGAAAAACCCATTTCATTTCATCAAAATCAGACTCGAAAATCCGGATGTCACAATCGACATCTCTATTGGGAAGCTGAAGTGTTTGATTGACTCAAATGTTTTTGTTCGCCATTGTCTTCAAAATTCACTATACAATAATGTCATAAAGTGAAGAAACTCCCATATTCCATATGGAAGTTGAAGCCATTAAGTGAGGTGCAATTTATGGGAGTTACCCGGTGTTATTGAAAAGCTTCAAAATCTAGAACTCCTTCAAGTCAATAGTCCCTATTTAAAAGGTCAACTACCTTCTAGAATCAGAAGTTAGCCCCATCTAAAAATTCTAAATCTATCACTTATTCGGGTTAGTGAAGTTCCAAAGACCTCAACATGTTTCCTCGCTTGCAAAGATTGGAATTGATTGCATGTCATTAGATTCAAGGGTTGCTGGTGCTCCTAACAAGTTTAATCCACCTACAATTGGAATCTGCACTGTTGTGAGTAGTCTTGGATCTCTTGAACTTGACTAATTTGGTTGAGTTGTTTCTAGATGATGGAGGAGGAGGAGGTAAACACTGTACCCGTGGATTTCCATGGATTGAGAGGTTATCCAACCTAACTAAATTGAACTTGAGATTGGACAATGTCAGAGCTACCATTCTTCAGGAAACCTTTCTGCAACTTCCCTTGTCTCTACAAAAGCTAGGCCTTAATGATTTTTGTCTAATTGAGTCACTTTGTCCGAACATGAGCTGTCACGTTCAGAGCTCTTTAGAGTACAAAGGCATGTATATGAGTTCAATGGGCTTCAACTTCCACATCTAAAGGAGTCGTTTGTGCAAGAGTGATACCCCCTCGAGACATTTAGGCTATCAAGCATGAGAAAGCTGAAAGAAGTCTGACTGTGCCTCTGTTCTTCGCTTGATCGAATCCAGTTTCCTTAGGTGTTTGAATCAATGGAGGCATTGTCTAATGTAGATTGCAAGTCCTTGGGATGGCTAGTTTAAGCAAGGGAAACAGGTAGGATAATAATGAATCTATTAATGAGTTCATCAATTCAGAAGCGCGAGTAATCCTTCCATCAAGAGCGAAACATTAGCTCAAATTGTTTCAATATAATTTTTTGGGAAAATTTCAAAAAAGGACCCGAAGTACCATTATTTTTTCAAATAAGGACCCGAAGTGGACCTTGTTTCAAATAAGGATCTAAAGTAACATTACTTTTTCAAATAAGGACCTATAATGGATGTTTCAAATGAGGACCTGAAGTGACTATATTCGCTTCAAATAAGGACCTGACTTTCTGAAAATCAATGGAATTTTTGTCATTTGCCATTCCCCCCCCCTTTTTTTTTTTTTTTTTTTTCTGGTTCTTCTTCTTCCTCTTTGCTAGTGGTTGGCCGACCATCGGTGATGCCCACAGAGGGCTAGGCAAGGTCCACTCACACTGGCCATAGGTGAAGGATGGCCTTGCTTGGGCGAGGCGACCCTCACCAGATCGATCGCTACCTGCTTGGAAGGGTGACCTTGCTCGTGGTCGGCAAGGGCTAGACGACCTCGCCAATCGCTGGCTAGAGTGGTTGAGCCTTCATCTAGGGCAGGTGAGGCTGACCCTTGCCAGATCTAGTGAGGGTGGCCTCACCTACGGTCGGTAAGGTCGCCCAACCCCCTCCCAGCCCTTTAAGGGCATCACTAGTGGCTAGTCGATTGGCCACTGGCAAAGAGGAAGAAGAAGAACCCCAAAAAAAAAAATAATAAAAAGGAAGAAAATAAGGGAAAATGGCAAATAATGAAAATACCTAGACCGATCGAAAAATTTAATCAATCGGCAAGGTCAGGTCCTTATTTGAAACAACCAAAGCCACTTTAGGTCTTTATTTGAAACGACCAAAGCTAGTTTAGGTCCTTATTTAAAACAAATTCCACTTTGGGTCTTTATTTGAGAAAATAACGGCACTTTGGGTCCTTTTTTTTCCCTTTTTTTTTTTCCTTTTTTTTTTTTTTTTTTTTGCTTCTCAAAGACCAGAGGAAAAGTAGATATCATGATTCAAACTCAAGAAAAATCAAACTAGACCAAAACATATAATTTTCCTTAGAAAAACAAATATAAAACTACAGAGATTAATTAATTGAGTAGTGTTGAGGAAAACAAACCCGTGCCCGTGCAGAGCAATCGGCGTAATTTGGGGCTTTTTGTCAACCAGCTTCACCTTCTTCTTTTTTTCGGCCATATAGCAATTTGCTCGTTCCCATCTACTACCGGCACTTTGCCTTTCGGTGTTCCAGGGAGTGATATAATAATTTCTACTTTTGGAAAAGAAAGAGAGCCATTCATCTTCTTTTTACACATGGCGTTGGATCTTTGATATGTAAACTTACGGTTTCAGCTGAGTCGACCGAACACGAAATGTAGGTTGAGTAAGGTCCATAAGAGTAGAAGCTTAAACGACACTTGATGAGAACATGGAGTGTCAAGAAGTTTACGTGTTATATTTGAATTTATTTTGCCAAAAAATAAGGGGGAAATCGATGGAGATATCACCCATAGAGTTCAGACAGGATGTGAGCAATTATGAAATGCCACTTAATCTGCCGAAAGAAAAATTTTGTAGGACGATAATAAGGCCCGGGAAGTCTTATGGCATAGATCGTGGGGCGAATAAATATTGACACGTGGACAAAAATATTGTAGATGACGGGCATACCGGCACAGATAATGACATAATGAAATTCATGTTAACCAACACCATTTTATGTCATAAGATTTGGTTTTTTGCTATAGGTATTTAAAACTCGCAATATTAGCATATTGTTCGGACTCCAGTCATTATAAAACGAACAAAATGTGGGAAGGATGATTTTATCTTCACTTAGGATATATTGAAAAAAGATGGAGACATTGATCTCTTACACTGTATTTCGGTTGTCTTCCCACTTGAAAAGAAGAATTTGATTGCACAAAATGATGTAGAAGCATTATTGATAAAGTGTTGACACCTAAATTTTGGCGACCTAGTTATTTGTTCATAGAAAATTAGGGATTAATTTTTTAAAGCTCTATATATATATATATAGATAAAAGGAAAAAAGAAAAAAGAAAATTGCATCAGAGCAAACAAAAGGGAAATAATGGGAGGATCAATCTATTTGATTATGAATGGAAGGTAGAAATTCTGATTAGCCACCCTTACTCTGGTGAATATTCAAATCATAGTAAATGTGGGAGCAAAATTAGGAAAAAAAAAAAAAAAAGAGGTTTGATAAAAGGGAAGGAATCGAAGCATTCAAGGAAAAATCAAGGCTGATTACGAAATCATCTTCTGATTTGTTGACCATGAATTAAGGCAACAGAGAAAGGAAGTTTGAAAATTACCATGAATTGGGGTTTTCGGAATCACTATGAAAGAGGGCACAATTCGTGAAGAAAATGGGGGATGAAGAATTTCGAAAAAGAACTGAAAAATTTCGTAGGAGAGGGCGAGGAGCCTTTTGTTTTGAGTAGAAATTTAAAAAAAAAAAAAAAAATCTTTTGGGGGAAGGTCAACTCGTGTCCATCCTTCGTCGAAGAAGCAGAAGACAGAGAGTGAAAAGTGACGTGAGTAGGGGTGAGCGGTTCCAGATTCCGGTTCAGTTCCGTTTGGAACCTGGAATTTACCCTCGGGTATAGGTTCCTTACTTTTTGGAACCTGGAACCTACCCGTTAAAACCAAGAACCTGTAACCTACCATGTCACAGGTTCTAAGGTCGATTTCAGGTTTCAACAAGTTCTTTCTTTTCTTTTCTTTTCTTTTTTTTCATTTTCAGATTTCAACTATAACGTACACGCTTACTCTACGGTAACTTCCCACATCTTAGTAAACATACCAACGCCAACTGCCAAGAATTTGGACATACATAATCAAAATCAATAAAAAGTTTCCAAAAAGGAAATGAGATGCTTGATTAACTATAATTATTGTGCCCACATATGTTAATATATGTGCACTAAAGCTTAAATCGTCACATTTTCCATATGCCATATGCCTTATCAGTTGAGTCAAATGAAAATAATGAAGCAAAATATACTAAAGAGATGAAAAACCAGAAGTGCTAACAAGATCTCAAATTTTCATCTACTCCATAGTGTGAACTCTGCAACATTTCCCTGTGACGATAATCAAAATCATCTACTCCTTTGGCACAGCAAAACCTTGCAAAGACATGGATGAAAATCAATCAAAATCCTAAGTAAAGATACAGAAAAAAAAAAATCAATATCGATAATACTCCACGAAGCATGTTATTTTGCCCATCTAAAGGCTCCTAAATTCTTTGACGACATAGTTCAAAAATTCAATGTATATAAGAGGAACCTGCTTTAAGATTACGACAAACAAAGTTACTCATTAATCAATTTCTGCACAGTTAAAGCAGCACCAAGCTAACAAAAAATCTTGCTTGACTTCTCAACCACTGGACCCATTTTAGATGCGATACCACCAACTTTATTTATCGATGATAATCTCCGCATTAAGACCAACCATATCTGGAAAAAAAAAAGATTAAATAAAATATTCACTTATCAGATATACAAAAAGAATTACAATATATAAAGATATAAACATTACTTATACAATTCAAAATTTTCTACGTTCTCGATGCACTCTTCAACATCAAGCGGTACACAAATGGCTCTCAACAAATCTTGAGAGTTAAAGAACTTCAAAAGCCATCAAGCGCACGACCCGATGTACTAAAAGTTGACTCTAAAACAACGGTAGTTATAGGAATGGACAAAATATCTCGAGCCATCAAAGAAAGGATCTTATATTTTGAGCCATTAGTCTTCCACCAAATCAAAATGTCAAGACCAAGATCCTTTTCATTTTTTTCTTGAAGATACTCATCAAGCTCGGACTTGTTGTCATTGCACTCTTGTTCATTCGAGTATAAAAATATTTTCTTCCAAGCTTAGCCGTCATACTTCTTTATTCCTTTACTATCACCCGTATTGGTATTAGAACTACTACTACTTGCACCTAAATTATGACCACTAAAATCTTGATCACTTGAAATAAGAGAAGATTGCTTATAAAATTCATACAAACGCTCCAATGTATCCTTCACCTTGTAATACATCTCTTTAATTTTCGATTCATCATCATATTCCATACAAGAAACTCACATAATTTAACTTGGCTCTAGGGTCTAACACAACCGTAATCAACACCATCATATTCACTTTATCCAAGCTTCCATAATATTTGTCAAATTTTTCTTTCATTTTCACGCCTATAGTTTGAAGCTTAGGATCCAAAGTATTGACCATATCTTTCAAATATCTATACAAAAAAACTATCTATTCAAAATAATCATTTGAAATAACATATGAAATCCCAGACATCTGATTGGTGGTATTATAGAATAATTTTAGAAATTCCGAAAGAATAATAGTATTTTCCCAATCATCATCACTAGGAGTTTCATGATTAAGCTTACTTACAAAATATGGATCGTCTTCTTCCATCCTTTCAAAAGCTTTTCTGAACTTTATGGCGGTATCTAACATAAGGTAAGTGGAGTTCCATCTAGTGGCAACGTCAAGAACTACCGAACCCTTATAAGTGAAATTTTCTCTCTCAATGCAAAATTGAAATCCTTGGGCTCTTGTAGGAGAACTCCTTACGTACTGAACCACATTTCAGATATATGCAATGGAGTCACGTACCGTAGTCAAGCCATCTCTCATAATCAAATTTAATATATGAGATGTACACCTCATGTACAAAATACTACCATTTAATATCAATGACATTTCTTTCAAAAGTTTTTTTTCCTCAAATAGCCAATTACAACATCATTTGAGCTAACATTATCCACAGTAATTATGGACATCTTCTTTTCTATTTCCCACTCCTCAATACATTTCTCCACCATTTTCCCAATCTCCCTACCCCCTGTGACTCTGCATCACCACAAAGTTGATGATTCTTTTATGCAACTTCCAATTTTCATCAATAAAATGTGCAGTGAGATACAAATAATTCATATTTTGATTGGAACTCCATGTATAAGTCGTGAGTATGATCTTAGAATTAATTTTTCCAAAATAATTTTTCAAAGAAGTTCTTTCACATAAAAACAACTTCATGCGATCTTTTGCCACTGTGAAATATGATACATGTTTGAAGAGAGGTTGTAAAACATATTCACGAAATCCAACATGCTCAATTAAGGAAAAAGGTTGCTCATCAAGGATGATGAACCGAACAAGCATGTGCCTACAACGTTCTTGATTAAATGACCATGTCAATAAGACGCTACCGGTACTAGAATCTCCTCCTGCCTTGCCAGTCATGTTAACATTACGTTGTGCAAAGAATTTATGTATCTTATCTACATTATGAGGAAACCTCTTATATGTGGTCAAGTGCTTCCTCATTGCAGAAGTATCGTTAGTAACACGGTACTTAAGCACGGACCCACAATGAATGCACTTCACTTGATATATTTTTCCATCCTTATCACTAATTCTCAAATAATGATTCCAGCATTCAGATGTATATCTCTTATCTCTTATCATGAGGAAGATGAGAACCAAGTACCTTATTTGTGGCACTCATGGTAGGGGTGCCTCTTTTTAATTTTATCGCCGAAAAACTCCAATTCTGTAATCGGAGTCATCTCCTCACGTTCCTCCAACTCCATTGACGTGTTATCTTGATACATTAACTTTGCACTACACAATAATAATAGAATATAATTAGAAATTTCAAAATAAAGAGCAAACTAAAAATGAAACACCACTAGAACAAGAATGTCTAGCATAGAAATGGGACTCCCTTCATACCAGTAAATCAAGGAAGTGTCAAGAACAAATGATCATCAAGAACAAGACATGTAAGTCCCTCGGGGCTATCTAAACCTAATTATACTATGCCGTGGAACCAAATTCTCCTCCTCGAGAAAGAGGAGAAAAGCTCAGGTGAAAAAGAAACAAAACATAGAAGTTCCTCTCTTTTATTTTTATTTTTAAAATTTTTTTATGCCATTTCTTTCTTAGGAAGTAAAGGCTACATTATCAAGTTCAAGGCACTATGCTTGTAAGACCATCTCAGCTTATATGCATGTCTAACAGTTATATCTATCTAGCAGTATGGCAATTGGCTAGAAATTAGAAAGGAAGAGAAAAACACATCCAGAACTAAACGGATGGATGTTTCATTTTTCCATTGTTCATTACAAAAGCATCGAACAAGTTCATATATATCAAATGAATATGATAGGTGTATCAAACTCTTTAAAATCCAAAATGGAAAAGACAATATCAGACTTGATTACAAATACATAAAGCGTTGTTTTTTTTTTTTTTGGGTCTCCATAAAGCACCGATTGATTAATGCCTGAAGTTGTGAATGAGCATAACCACAAAGAGAATAGCAAATCAATGACTCTAAAGCTCACATGATGATCAGTATTTTAAATAGACATATCTCACGTCTTCCAAATGGAACACATCACAAACTTGAAAATAAACTGAAGAACATAAAAAGGAACAACAAGTGCAGTAGATCATCAAATGCACCAAGGACTCCATAATCACATAAGAATAAGTAAAATGCAAATGCAAAGCTGCCCCCCAAGAAAGAGCTCCATCATGATATACACATGAACACGAGCCAGCATAACTCAAGAAATATGTGTCCTTAAAGCATGTAGTTTTTGGAGACGGCAAGGCAACTTGCATAGGAAGAACTCAAAGTTCATGGTTAAATCAGCCATAAGGAAAAACAACTGGCGACAAGCATGTCACTTTACAGATTGCAAATGTTAGCGAGTGTTGAAAGAAGATGGTTGTTATCGAAATAGGGGAACAACCATGGCGAAGCTAAGGGAATCGGTCAGTTAATTAGCTAAACAAGGGAGAACTCATGATCCAAACTGAAATTTCAGATTATGGCAGGTTTACTTCCCAAATTTGATTGGATAAACACATGTGCAGACATGAGCTCACCGCCCAATCAGTTCACACCAAACCCAAATCCCAAAATATGTTGCGGCCGACCAAAAGAGCAGACACAGTAGGAGGCATTGGAGATATTCATCTAAGGTCAAGATACGCATCCTGACCTTAAGAGAAAAACAGGAAAGCAACATCCATCCGATAAAGCAAGAGCAAAGATGCATATGTACCGAGAACACAATCAAACAATCCATATGATAAAACTCGAGGCCACACCCATCGGGCCACACCCATCACTTGGCAAGATCCCTTAGATCAACTGTCGAGCTTGAGTTCCCAAGTAAAGCCAATCAAAAAGATCAAAAATTCAACAAAAAGAAAAACACCCATATGAAAATAAAAAAATAAATAAATAAATAACGAGAGAGAGAGAGAGTACATGGGTAAGAGAGAGTGGACTAGATTTGGGGTGGATAAGTGGGGAGCTGGAGATTTGTGTATGATTGCAAGTGAAGACGTGGAGGATGCGGTTGCCGGGGGAAGCGAAACCAATTTGAAGATCGAGATGATAACTTCCCAAATTCGGAATTCGAGACAAAGGCGAAGACGCCGGCGGGGGGTGACTGAGTAAGCGGTATCGAGTTACCCTAAGCGTGCGGCTCGGCAAGCAACTTCGGGGAGGCTCGGCCAAGGGCATTAGGACTTAGGGGGAGAGACTCAAAGATTTGGGCAGCGACCGGTGTCGAGCGGCGAGGGTTCGAGCAAGCAGCGTCGGTGACCGGCATCTAGCGGTGTCCGGTGCTTGCGGCCTTGAGGGCGAGCGGCGTCCGTGGTGAGACTCAAAGCGGTGTCAAGCGGCGTGACTGTGTGTGTGTGTGTGTGTGAGGTTTGAATCGATTTTGCAAAAGATACGAATGAAGATCGTCTTCTTCTTTTGGAGCCCTAACCGATTCCGAAACTGGTTCTGTTCCGTTCCCAAAAAAAGGAATTGGGAACTGCGCTCACCCCTAGATGTGAGAGAGACATGGAGAGAGAGAGAAAAAAAAAAAGGAGGGAAGACTGTTTGTCTTCCTCCTTGCTTCGTTTGCCCCCGACTGCACCGCCACTCGCCATCACTAGCCACCACCCGCGACACTACAGCTTGTCCCCCAACACCGCAGTGGCTGCAAGTTTGCTCTGTCCTCGACGCCGTCTGCCCTGACGCCGCGCCTCCGAAGCCCGCGGCCTGTTCGCTTCCACCTGTCCTTTCGCTCGAGCTCGATGCCATCGCGCCTCTACAACCTATGACTCAGCTATCTCTGTGCCCTTGCCGTTGCCAAGCACCTAAGCATCTTTGTCCACCTACCCTTCGTGATGCCCCAACTTCCGCGACGACCCTGATGCTCACCACTGCTACTGCCATTTTGCATGACGCCATTGCACCAGCGCTCAACGCCTGTGATGCCCCTACAACCGAACACTAGAAGCCCCGACACCACCACCTCTACCGCCTCCACCTTGACCACTCGACGCCATTGCTACGCCACCGCAACTCGCCACCATGCTAGAGCCCTACTCACCCATCGCCGGCCTCCACCGACGACCCGCCACAACCAAGTGTCTCCGTCGCTCTAAGCTCTAGCTACGCACCGTTGTTGCCCCACCGATGCCCGCAGCGCTCCTTGCTGCTCCTCTCGCAGTCCACCGATGCTTGCCGCACCACCGCCTGCAACCTGCTCGCCCATCCCGCCGTTGCTCCATTCTCGTCGTAACTGCCGCGCCGCACGGGGCTCCCCTCGCCGCAAAGCTCGTGCGACCTATAGCCACCGCGAATGCTGTCCCCGTCCGTTCAACACTTGCCAGCAGCAAGCCGCACCTCGGCTCACGTTGCTTCCGCTCCGCCAAGCACTTCAACCGCTCGCACCTCGGCTGCGTTGCTTTCGCTATGCCCGCACTTCAACCGCTCGCCCAAGCCATCGTGCATTGCTACCCTTACCCCTTTCCAAGTCCCCCTTAGGTAGTTTTTATTTTTATTTTTATTTAATTTTATAATATTAAGTTTGTTATTATTGTACAAATTGGAACATTGGATTTTGATGCTCATTTTATGGTATTATCCACAAGGGTTTTGTCCAAAATTATTGTAATTATTAATTTGATCCATAAGATGTCGGATCATTTTTTAAATTATATAAATTTTTGGGCATTTTGACAATATTTTAATCGTTAAATCATCATAATTATTAATTTGATTCGTAAGATTTCGGATCATATTTTAAATTATTTTGAACTCTCTTATATGTTGTAATATTTAAGGTTAAAATAATCGTTAATTTAACCCGTGAGACAACGGATTATTTTTTCGATTATTTTAATCTTTTATTTCATGAATATCTTGATTTGTTTAGATATAATGTTAGCTGATAATTGCTTGTCTTGAAAAACACTAAAAAAATAAATCAAAAATCAAAAATCAAATCTTGCATTGAAGTCTGTTGATTTAGTAAATTAGGATTGCATTTTTGGGATTGCACTTTTAGATAATTTTTTGGAATAGATTAGGAATTTTTTTTTTTTTTATAGATAGGCTTAGATAATCTTTGCACATTTAAATAATCTCTTTTTCTGAAAAAAAAAGTTTTCTAAGATAGGATAGGGTTTAAGTGAAATTAACCCCTAAAATAAATTAGAAAATTATTCATTTTAGATAGTTTAATTAGGGTTTTTATTAATTCCGAATTTCAAAAAAAAAAAAAACAACAACAAACATATTAGGTGCATGTCAATTAGTTTGCATGTTAGGTTCATTTAATTAGAAATAGCTTGTTAGCAAAATTAGGTCATGTAGTTAAAGTGCATGTTTTAATTTCGAGATAAAAGAAAACCAAAAAATTGTTTGCTTTGTGTGTTTACTTCTTTTAATGCAATTTGTTTGATTCATTGAGTGTTAAATAATGATTGAGCACTCGTGTGATCACCATATTTGCATAACAGTGATTTAGGCTAAAATAAATCCAAGTTGCCTGCAAAAATATTTTTTTAAATAAAAAAAATGGTACCGAAAAGGCATTAGAGAAATCTAGTGTAACCAAGTCCTTGTACCCAAAGTCTCTGGTTCTTAAGAGTAAAATAATCCTCTCATTATTTTACTTAGGTGTCTAATCGACCTATCATAAACTGATTAGTGACGACTCCTAGATAAAATCCCTAGCATGTTAAAAAATTGAACCTAAGTCGCGAATTGGTATGAGCTTGGGAGAGCCCGAGCTAAGTTTAAGACTTAGTAGTCCATTAGCCTAAGCTCTAGGTGGTGCACCCAAAATTTAGGTCGTGGCAGCTTGGCCACTCTGCTGGGGACTAGTGTTAAAACACTTGGTGGACTTATGTAAATTTTTCTGTTTCTTATAAAAATATTTTTGTTTGGCAGCAAAGATACCAGTACGCCCATAATATCAAGTGTTAAATGTTCTTGCAGATGGGAGATATAAATGGAGTAGTCTTTGCTAACCCTTATCTTACGGGTTGGAGTTAGGGATGAATGTTTTGAATTCAAACTATTGAAGTGTTGCTTGAATTAAATTGGTGTGCATGTTTTATTGCTTTTAGCACTACACTATTACACACACAACCTACTGTCGGACTTGGGCTGCGATAGGATTTTTAGGATGGTGTTTAGAAGGATACTTCCTCCAAAGCGAAACCGCTATGTAGAGATTGACATTCTTTTCTCCGAAAGTTTTTCATTGTATCAAATGTGTTTGTCCATATCCACGAGACTGTGTAACTATTGGACATTTCATTCGATTGAGCTGGAGTTAGGAGGATCTAACTTATTAATGCGAGACTGCAACGATTAGATCATCCTCTTAGCTCTACTTTGTTAAGCTATCTAGATAGAAATCGAACCTCACATTCCATGCGTATGTTTATGTAATTGTCATCCCATTCTGGTGAAAGTAAGTTGTCTAAACTCTAACTTTGCAATTTACATACTTTATTACAATTTCATCGGTTCATGACAATGTTTTGCCTTAAGGGAAAACTATTGTACCGTTCAAGATGATGCTATATGGTCTTGGAAGAAGGGGTTAAGGCATTCGAAACCCCATTGAAGCCCCCTCAAAGATCTCGTTCTGCTAGATTAGGGTACCATGGAAGAGGTGGAGAAAGTTTTGGAGGACAAAGACAAGGAAGGCAAAACCCGTCACCTGAGCAAGGGCGAAGGAGGCAAGACTCACTACCTCCAAATATTCACAAGACGTTCCTTGGCCCTCCAAGCATGATGCAGAATGAAGCGAAGTGATGGACACCCTGGGTAGCCAAGTGGCAAATTCAACTATTGTGTGAAGTACTCGGCTCCTCCCGGCTTCTATATTGAAACTCGGGATATTGTCATAGATGGATGGGGTGGCATGGATGATTAGGCACTTCCAAATACAAAGAACCCCAACGATGCACTAGAAGGAATCGCCAGTCTATTCAATGACCTCCTCATAGGCACCATTGACAAAGGACCTTTAGAAGAAATGGGGCCTAGCCCATGAGAATAACTCATTTATTGCTTTTGCACATTCCCCGCGTGGGAATTTTTATTGCTTTCTAGGAAATGTTTTCAATTTCTTCATTTTTACTTTCCTTTTAGGGATTGAACATTGCATTTTCCATTCAATAAATGTAATTGATTGATGAATTTCAATAAAATTACAAGTTTTATTTTGAGAACATGATGGGGTAAACCAAATCAACCCGGTGATGATATCCAACATTGAAAATTAAATATCATCCATGGAGAAATTCTGAGGATTGGGCTTTTTCATGCTTCCTCATCCAAAAATTCCAAAATAAATAAATTAATTAATTAATAATAATAATAATAATAATAATAATAATAATAATAATAATAATAATAATAATAATAATAATAATAATAATAAAGCATTTTTAAGCCATTTCCAAAAGCATGCATTGGGTTAGCTCTATTTAATTTTCTAGCTCATGTTTCAAAGCATTACTTTTTGGGCTTGATGAAAATGCATATGAAAAATGCACATCAAAGTTGCAATTGGCCTAATTGTTAAAAAGAGTTAATATAACATATTAGAGGCATGGAAAATTTTAGTAGTGACATGACTGAGATAAAATCTCGATCCGAGTCAAAATAAATGTGCGATTTGAATTCACTTTAATGTCACATAGTATCCTATTCATGCACGTTCTCTTGTGCAGGGCGAAAGTGGATTTTTAGTATTGACTGATAAGGACAACCCAGGGACATCCATCATACAATCCATTTATGGAGCAACCCCATGAATAAATGCTCAAAACCATGTTGAGTGTGGTAAATTGTTTGTTTTGAAGTTTACAAATGATTTTGCATGATGACTCTTACATGTTTAGTCCACCAATTTCACTAAAGAACATCAAGATGGACTAATTTAATGAATGAAGTGGAATGGATTAAGCATGCTAAATGAGACAAGTCGGGATGATGAAAGGCGAACCCTATCCTATATGCAATCCCCTACTCATACACTTGTGAGGTGAGTGTAGGAAGGTTCATATCTACAAGGTAAAGAGTTCTCTCACAAAGGGTACGACAACCAAAATGATGAGGGGTAATTTATTTCTCTTATTCAAACACTACGGGTGATCCATTGTTTAACCCCTTCGAACCCCATATATTTGTGGAAATTTTTAAAATTACCCCTGTCAAGAATCACCCTACATCGGGGAAAATTGGAGGTAAAACAACACCATAAGGTAGAGAAAATGGAAAGAAATTTTCTTGCTCTCACTTGCATCAATCTTCAAATCGTGCTATTACATTAAATTTATTGGGTAATTTAAGTGCCTTAGGATGACGAAGATCATTTCTTTCCTTATCCCATACTTATATCATTTGCATAGCCCACTTGAGCCTACAATTTCATTTTTTCAAACCCAGCTAATGATCATCCCCCACATTGGGACAAGGCAAAGGGCAGGCGAAGACTCTCGAAAAGTTCGAATGTCATTCAAAGTGTAATTGCTTGACGCATGCATTGTGCTCAAGAATTGAAATCAAAATAGAACTAATGGGCATGAAAAAGCAGTGTGCTTAGTAAAAGTAAGGCCAATGCTCATAGAAATGTCAAATAGATGACTATCGGTTGCAAAAATTGTATCCTGATAAAGCAATATTCAAAGAGTCAAGATTAATAGTGCATTTATAATGACAATCCCTGGTGAAGGGAAAATTGGTGGCAATGCCAAGATGATGATCAACTTTGACCCTAATACACATCTTTGAGCCTAGCAATTTTTCATTTCTCAACCCATGAACCTAGCCTACGTTACGTCCTTTGCAAAGTCTCTTCTGATTATGGCACTTGAATTAACGTAGAGGTTCACATGTCTTAAGCATCGCTCAAAGAAGTATGGGCAAGATTATTTCTTTCTCATTTTGCAGGGTTCTTGACTTGTAAACCCGGAGATGATTGCGAAGCTGTTCTCCAATAGCCTTGACTCAGAGTCCAATTGTTAAGCTATTGACCAAGCCCACATTACGGTCCCCGTTAAAGACCCCTCATATTGGTAAGGTCGTACCGCTTGCGAGAATACTCGGACCCCTGTTGATATGGTGAGATGAAGTGATTCTCCGAAAAAAAGCCATTTTGAATGAGAGTGAGTGAAAGTCCATTCTAACCAAAAGTCTCTCATTTAGTATTCTTAGGAAATCCATGTCATGAGTGAAAATTGTCTTGAACAATAAATATCTCTAATGGAAATTTGGGTGATGCAAAAGTCATTGTGCATGAATCTTGATTGAATTGATAAAAACTTCAATGGATTTTGAAGTGTGCATTCCAAAATAATCTGAATTGCTTATTTCTTTGATGAATGCACTTTTGCTCTAATCATGTCTAACAAGTAATGTTTTCTCAAAGACACAAGAGCTCCTGATATCCAGGTTCCTTTCAAAATGCCTCATGATATTAGGAGATGAGAAACCATTATGAACATTCAAGGTGTATCATTGATGTTCCAAAATTTATTTATATTAGGAGGTGAGAGGCCTCCACAGGATATCTAAGTTCCAGAAGGCATATTCCTAAGAATCAGAGATATTACCAGGTAAGTATATCTCTACCCATACTCTAAATACTTGTCATTGTGCGGGTATCCTTAACACTTGACAAGGTCAAGCTGTCCTTTATATTAACCCAGCGTGCTTTCGTAGCCCGAGTCCCTTTCATCGACTTAGCGTGCTTTTATAGCTTGATGTCCCTCTTGATTGACACGGCATGCTCGCGTAGCCTGGAGTTTCATCGACCCGGCATGCTTCCGTAACCCAGTGTCATTTATATTAACCTAACGTGCTTTCGTAGCCTAGAGTCCCTTTCATCGACTTAGCGTGTTTCCATAACCCGGTGTCTTTTATATTGACCTGACGTGCTTTCGTAGCCTAGAGTCCATTTCATCGACTCGGCGAGCTTCCATAGCCCGGTGTCCTTAAAATTGACCGGGTGTGCTTCTGTAGCTTAGTGTCATTTATATTGACATGGCATGCTTTCGTGGCCCAGAGTCCCTTTCATCGACTCGGCGTGCTTCCGTAACCCGGTGTCCTTTATATTGACGTAGTGTGCTTTCGTAGCCCAAAGTCCCTTTCATCGACCATGCGTGCTTCCATAGCCCGGTGTCCCTTTTAATGACCCGCGTGCTTTTATAGCCCGAGTCCCTTTCATTGACCCGACGTGTTTCCGTAACCTAGTGTCATTTATATTGACCTGGCGTGCTTTCGTAACCCAGAGTCCCTTTCTTCGATCTAACATGCTTCTGTAGCCCGATATCCTTTATATTGACTTGGTGTACTTTTGTAGCCCAGAGTCCCTTTCATCGACCCGGCAAGCTTCCGTAGCCCGGAGTCCTTTTTATCGACTCGGAGTCCTTCTATAGCCCAAGTTTCTTTTCAGAAATTGAAAGTCTATGAATTTCACCAAAATCTTTCAATCTGTTGTTGACATCTCAGTTTGGATCTAAATGTCACAAAATATTTTCATCTAAACGTTTCACTCTAGATGTGAATGCTTTTCAATCTTTCTTGTTATATCTTAGTTCGGATCTAGATTTTTCAAGTTCCAAAATTTTGACATCTCATTCAAGCGATTGTTGAAAAGTATGGGTCCTGAAAAGTGTTTTCCCGTTTAGGCGACTGTAGAAAGGTACGGGTCTTGGAAAAGTTATTTCCCATTTAGGCAACCGTAGAAAGGTACGAGTCCTGGAAAAGTGATTTCCCATTTAAGAGACCGTATAATGGTACGGGTCCTAAACAATGTTTGTTACTCTAACAAGCGACCGTAGAAACGTATGGGTCTTAAAAAAAAATAAAAAAAAAATTCCCATCGAGGCGATTGAAGAAAGATTCGGGTCCTTGACAACCAAATACTGTCATATTATATGACCATAGAAATGTACGAGTCCTAGGAAGACAGCTTTCTCTTACAAATCCCTATCTTGAATTGTCTTGAATTGTTTGACCCTCCTTAGGTAAGTCATTTTAGGTATTTTCCCTTATCGTTTGCATTTGAATTTCCATGCATTATATAAATTGCATTTTAAAATGGGATTCATTTTCCCAAAAAAGAAATTGAAGGTCATTAAATGTATTTGCATGATCAAAATTTAGTTCTCAATTTGTCTTTGAATGTAACATCTACGAGTTCACCTTCAAAAATGGGCAATCGTTGACACCCAAATTTTGGCGACCCAATTATTTGTTAATAGAAAATTAGGGATTAATTTTTTTAAAGCTATATATATATAAGAAGAGAAGAAGAAAAAGGAAAAAAGAAAAATTGCATTAGAGCAAATAAAAGGGAAATAATGGGAGGATCAATCAAACGAAGGTAGAAATTCTAATTAACCACTCTTGCTCCGGCGAATATTCAAATCATAGTAAATGTGGGAGCAAAATCAAGAAAAAAAAACAAGAGGTTTGATAAAAGGGAAGGAATTAAAGCATTCGAGGAAAAATCAAGCTAATCAAGCGAAATCATCTTCCGATTTGTTGACCACGAATTAAGGCAACAAAGAAAGGAAGTTTAAAAATTACCATGAATTGGGGTTTTCGGAATCACTATAAAAGAGGGCACAATTTGTGAAGAAAAGGGAGTGGAGAATTTTAAAAAAGAGTCGAAAAATTTCGTACGAGAGGGAGAGGAGCCTTTTGTTTTGAGTGGAAATTTCAAAAAAAAAAAAAAAAATCTTTTGGTGGAAGGTCAACTCGCGTCCATCCATCGTCGGAGAAGCAGGAAGACAGAGAGTGGGAAGTGACTCGTGAGAGACGTGGAGAGAGAGAGAGAGAGAGAAAAAAAACAAGAAAAAGAAAGGAGGGAAGACTGTTCGTCTTCCTCCCAGCTCTGCTTGCCCCCGACTGCACTACCACTCGCCGTCGCCAGCCACCACCTGCGCCACCACAACTCGTCCCCTGACGCCGCAGAGGCCCACAAGTTCGCCTATCCTCGATGCCGTCCGCCCTGACACTGTGCCTCCGAAGCCTGCGGCCTGTTCGCCTTCGCTTGTCCCTTTCCGCTCGGAGCCCAATGCCACCGCACCTCTACAACCTGTGACCAAGCAACCTCCGTGCCCCTACCGTCGCCAAGCACCTGAGCATCTTCATCCACCTACCCTCCATGACACCCCAACACCCGCAGCGACCCCAATGCTCACCACTACTGCTACCGTTCGCACGACGCAACTGCACCAGCTCTCGACGTTCGCGACGCCGCTACAACCGAACGCCAGAAGCCCCGATGCTGCCACCTCTGCCGCCTCCACCTTGACCACCCAATGCCATCGCTACACCACTGCAACTCGCCACCGCACCAGAGCCCCACTAACCCATTGCCGGCCTCCACCTAACGACCCGCGACAACCATGCATCTCCACCGCTACTCCGAGCTCGAGCCACGCTACCCTGCCGAAGCCTACAGTGCTCCTCGTCACTCCACTCGTTGTCCACCGACGCTCACCGCGCCACTGCCTGCGACCTACTCACCCATCCCGCCGTTGCTCCGTTCTGCCGTAGCCCGCACTGCTACCGGAGCTCCCCCTCGCTTGCAAAGCCCATGCGACCTGCAACCTCCGCGAACGCTATCCCTGCCCGTCAGCCCTTGCCAGCAGTAAGCCGCACCTTAACCCGCGTTGCTTCTGCTCCACCTATGCTTCAACCGCTCGCCGAAGCCATCGTGCATCGCTGCCCTTACCCCTTTTCAAGTCCCCTTAGGTAGTTTTTATTTTTATTTTTATTCTTATTTTTCATTTATTTTATTCTATTTTATTTTATTAAGTTTGTTAATTATTGTATAAATTGGAACATTGGATTTTGATGTTCATTTTATGGCATTATCCACAGGGTTTTGTCCAAAATTATTGTAATTATTAATTTGATCCGTAAGACATCGGATCATTTTTTTAATTATATTAATTTTTGGGCATTTTGATAGTATTTTACTCGTTAAATCATCCTAATTATTAATTTGATCTGTAGGATTTTGGATCAGATTTTTAATTATTTTGAACTCTCTTATATGTTGTAATATTAAGGGTTAAAATAATTGTTAATTTAACCCATGAGACAATGGATTATTTTTACGATTATTTTAATCCTTTATTTGTTGGATATCTTGATTTGTTTACATATAATGTTATATGATAATTGCTTGTCTTGAAAAACATTAAAAAATATATTTTAAAAAATCAAAATCAAATTCAGAGTGTGTTGGTTTAGTAAATTAGGATTGCATTTTTAGGATTGCACTTTTAGATAATTTTTTTAGAATAGATTAGGATTTTTTTTTATATAGATAGGCTTAGATAATCTTTGCACATTTAAATAATCTCATTTTTCTATAAAAAAAAATCTAAGATAGGATAGGGTTTAAGTCAAATTAACCCCTAAAATAAATTAGAAAATTATTTATTTTAGATAGTTTAATTAGGGTTTTTATTAATTCCGAATTTCAATAAAAAAAAACAAAAATATATTACGTGCATGTCAATTAGTTTGCATGTTAGGTTCATTTAATTAGAAATAGCTTGTTAGAAAAATTAGGTCAAGTAGTTAAAGTGCATGTTTTAATTTCGAGATAAAAGAAAACCAAAAAATTGTTTGCTTTGTGTGTTTATTTCTTTTAATGCAATTTGTTTGATTCATTGAGTGTTAAATAATGATTGAGTACCCGTGTGATCACCATATTTGCATGATAGTGATTTAGGCTAAAATAAATCCAAGCTGCCTGCAAAAATATTTTTTTTTAAATAAAAAGAATGGAATTCTAGTGTAACCAAGTCTCCGTACCCAAAGTCTCTGCGGTTCGTAGGAGTAAAATAATCCTATCATTATTTTACTTAGGTGTCTAATCGATCTACCATAAACTGATTAGTAACGACTCCTAGATAAAATCCCTAGCATGTTAAAAATTGAACGTAAGTCGCGAATTTGTATAGACTTAGGAGAGCCAAGCTAAGTTTAAGACTTAGTAGTCCATTAGCCTAAACTCTAGGTAGTGTATCCGAAATTTAGGTCGCGACATAAAGTTAAAGAACGTTACTAAAGCTTTATTGATGGTAAGTTATTTTGATTAAATATTAAGTTGCTCAATGGATGACTCCAAATAATCAAAGGGTTGTCATGAGATTTACAAAGTCACTAATGACATAAGTTTAAATTTACTAAAGAAATTACTCACATATGTGGAAACTTATCTCATGCAAACTCATTTTTGCTCTCAAGAGTTGCTGTTATCGGTGTTGTTTTCTTTTTAACCGAAAGATTGGGGAAAATCAACACAACGAGTCAAGTTATGACATGCATTTACTCATTGATTAGTCAAGAAGGTGAATTTAAAAACAAATGAGGTGCAATATAGTCAAACGCGCGAGTCATGCCATATATAGTGGCACTTTCCTACGAAAATGTCTTTAACTCGATTGTCAAATTTTCCAAATTGAACCCCAATCCCCAAAATCTTATTTTTAAATCCCAAATTCCCCAATTTTCACTGCGCACCTTCCTTTAAACTAAACCCTAGTCGCGGCTCACTTTCTTCTCGCGCGCCCCAGCCTCTCCTTTTGGAAGAGCGGGATCGAGTCTCGAGCTCTCGCTTGAAACGTTTGGAGCTTCGCTTCAGATTTGGGGATAAGTTAGAGAAGTTAGTCGAGAAATCAGGAGTTTTTCGAAGATTACAGGGGAAAAGATAAGCGTGGCCTTTACCAAAAAAATTTTCTTTACCAAAAAAAAAAAAAGATAAGCGTGGCCCTTCGGGACGACGACGTGTTCTTGTGCTTCCGAGACGAAGACTCGCTTTGGTTCGGCGAGCAGATGGAAAAGGATCTTCTCCAGACCGTCAGGACTTGTAGGATCGCGATGTAATCAGGAGCTCACTGAGATGATGAATTGCTGCTGAGAGCATGGCAAATCAGGCTTCCCTATTTTCTATAAGGTGAATTATATTGACGTGGGTTGCCAACGCGGTAAATTTGGAGAGGATCTCTGTAAACTTGCAATGCAGTGCAGCTTAGAAGAAATGCTAAAATGGAGGGAAGCGCGCTGACTTCTTGCGCTGACTTTTGTAGCGAGGATTAGAGGATGGACATCGCGATCTTTGCTGATGGGTATGTATGAATGTAATTTCTTGCCTGAGTCAGGAGAATATGGTTTTGATGGGTTTGTATCCTACAATGGCAATCAAAACCTTCATATTTCGTCAATCGCTGGACCCTTTTCATTATAAGTCTGGGCAGTAGGTCAAATTGTGTGATTTCATCAATCTTCTGTTTTTTTTTTTTTTTTTTTTTTTTTTTGAGATTGAATTTATTTATTTATTTATTTATTTATTCGTGTTTGTTTGTGTGGTGCTTCTGTTTTGGCTGTTGGATCGAGAACTTTTAGTCGAAATCAAACATGATTTTGCATAAAAAAGAAGAGGGGGCCGTTCGGTTCTCTGATCCTGGTTCTCTAGAATTGTCCCCTGGTTCTAAGTCCCGGAAGTGGAACCGGACCATCCGGACTCCGGTCATCCGTAGTTGTTTCCATGGCATAGCTTATGTGGTTGATGATGATCTATGAAGCATTGATACTCTTCAAGAACCTTCATGTCGTGTCGGACACTTTGACACATGTCCGACACTCTCGGATACTCTCCAACACTCGATCAATATATGTCGAAAAATCCGACACTTTATCAACTTTATCAATACTCTTCGACACTCAAGTCGAAATTCTGACATACAATTTTCCGACACGTGATTCTGATATCGAGGTCAATTTTAAAAATTCAATAAATGAGAGGTTAATATATATATATATATATATATATGAAAAAATAGAACACAATAATAAGAATAATAAATGGCGAAAGAAGAAAAACTTAGTCTTCTCCTCTTCGAACATATCTAACATGTGAGTTCGAATATGAATCACTTGTTTTTTCTCCAAATTTTATAAATTATTGAAATAGAGTTGAATTTGTCAAATTGAAATAATGAATTATATTAATAAATGGTAAATTAATATTTTTAGTATATATTCATTCTAGGCTTTTTTAAATATTTACTTACGAATTTGATTTAAATTAATTTGATTGAAATAATCATAAAAATAATATTATATATAAACATATATATATTTAATATACAACATGTCCCAACATGTTACAATTTTCTTTTTTTGAGAAACGACATATTTTCGTGTCGTGTCGTGTCGTGTTGTGTGTCGCGTGTCGGTGTCGGTGCTACTTAGATGATAACGATAATCCAAATTTAAGTGAAATTGCTTCTAGCTGCAAAGTTCTGATCTGTTAGTGGATTGACCAACGATTGATGCGAGCTTGAGAAACTACTCCTAGATGCCGCTTTTGGTCGACTGTGGATTATCGTTTACAAGCTCTTTCCTGACTTCAGTGGAGTTAGTTGTTCGAATCTATCTATCGCCACATACAGATCTTTGATCTAATGTATGAACTGATGTTCTGCGCATTATCTTTGTTGTGTCGAGATATTCTGTTGTGTGGTGCTTCGGAGCAGAGTACATATAACTTCGGCCGGATTGCAGCAAGCATCACGCCAAGCACCTTATTTAACCCAGTTCTCAAGGGCTTTATAGGGTCCCTAGCACGTAGGAGTGTCAAAAACTGAACCGAAAACCGAATCGAACCGAATCGAAAAATTCGATTTTTTCGGTTTGGTTCAGTTCTCATTAAAAACTGAAACTTTTTAACCAATTCAGTTTTTATTGGTTCGGTTAACCGAAACAAATTGATAACATCTAAAATTTTACTTTTTATTTTTATTTTTAAAATCATTTTTTAATTTTTTTAATTTTTCTTTTCTTTTTCTTTTTCTTCCTCTTCTTATTCATTGGTCAGTCACCAGTCGCTGGTGGTGAATGAAGAAGAAGAAAAAGAAAAAGAAAGAAAAAAACTTAAAATCAATTTAAAAAAAAAAAATTTATAGAAAGGGGTGTATGTAGGGAGAAATACAAACACAAAAATAAAAACCGAAAACCGAACCCAACCGAATTATTTATACCCCTACCCAAAGGGCATGCTCTAATAGAAGGGGAGCTTTCTATTATGGTATGCACTTAACAGAGACTCTTCTTCAAATTATTACAATCATCTTGCAAGGGAGATAGTATCTGCTATTGGGAGACTTTTGTTGGCTCTTGAAGTAATTGGTTCATTACTCCAGAACAAAATGCAACAACTATGGAAAGAGACATTGGACAAGTTAAGAAAAGCACATCCTGAGGATGTTTTTGGAAATTTGAAGATCAGCTATCATGCCTTAACTTGCAAGCAAAAACAAATTTTCCTCAATATTGCATGGGTCCCTTCCTTCGAATGCTAGCTGTGTTCTCTTCAAGAATGTAGAAAGGAAAAGATAGGCGTGGCCCTTCGGTACCACGACGTGCTCTTGTGCATCAAGGTTGGAGATACTCACACTGGCTTCACGGATTTCCTCTATAAAAGCCTCTTAGCGGATGGGCTCTTGTTTTCAGAGACGTCGCAGCGCTCTCGGTCAGCATCAGCTGATTGGCCTAGAGGTTCTCCAGGCCATTAGGACTTGTAGGATTATGATCTCCTCCATCTCCGAACGCTGTGCACAGAGTAACTCCGCGAGCTTGCCGAGGTTATGGATTGCCACAGGAAGCACAGCAAATTAGTCTTCCCTGTATTCCATAAAGAGGATGTTGCTGATTTAGGTCGCCAATGCTGTTGCTTGCGTAACTTTAAAGAAGCTTTATGTGAACATAAGATGTAATGCAGGGTAGAAGAAGCGCAAGAATGGGTAAATGGATGTCACAGGCCATTGCTAATGGGTATTTATGTCTGTATCTATGAATCTGAATAGGAAAACCCGTGCACTTGGATGGGAATGACCCGTACGTCTAACTCTGTTTTATATCTCTATGTGTGTGTGAGCGTGCGCAGGCATGAAGGAAGCTGGTGAAAATGGTTGTCGCAACGGTTTCGAGTGAATTAGAGATGAGCTGGGTGGAACGGTCTTCCATGTTCATAAAATCAGGTATACTCGAGTACCATTTGAGCCATTTTGTAAATATTTGAGCCATTCTCTTAATATACCTAGACTGGTTTCTTTGCTTTTTATGGGAGAAGTACACTATTGGTGCCATAAATTATGTACGGCGCTCACTTTGGTGTCAACTCCAATTTGGTTGGCCAGAAATCTAACTTGGCACTTTTTTATTAATTTTTGAAGCTGAAGCTGATGTGGCTCGCCGGAGAGTATAGTTAGCATTTAAACAACAAAACGACGCCGTTTTGTGTCTTTCCCCTAAATTCAAAACCCTAAATCCTCAAATTGAGAGAGAGAAGGCATCGTCTTCTTCCCCGAAAAATAGCACCAGCAACCAGTAGTGCCGAAGAACAACACCAACAACACACTAGCACAACGCCAGTAGTTTTCCAGAAAAGAAACCACGCGCTCGCCTCTGCCCTCCCCTAGTAGTTTTCCCCCATTTTCAATTACCTTGTCGACCTTTCAAATCCCCGAATCTCAACCCCACCACCGCCTTTTCCCAAGGAATATCGTCGGGCATAGAGGAAGTGCGAGCTCGAAGATTTTCTAGAAGCATGAGCGATCCGGCGGCCGAGCGATGATGGCCGAGCGATGATGGCCGAGAGACGACGGCCAAGTGACGATGGCCGAGGGACGACAGTCAAGGGACGGCAACCAAGAGACGGCGGCCAAGCGATGGTGGCGAGGGACGGTGGCCAAGCGACAGTGGCCGAGCAATGGCGGACAAAAAAACCCTAATTTCAATCCCCAAATAAAAAAATAAATCCCCAAATGAGTTGTGCGGGATCGTTTTTGTGAGGCCATCCACGTAGGACGGCAAAACGATGTCGTTTTCTTAAGGAAAAAGGAAAATGACATCGTTTAAAAGCCATTTCGATTTTTTTTTAAATATAAAAGCCATGTAATCATTTTGGCCGAAATCTCTCACCAATGGCACCAAAATGATCATTTTTTCTCTAATTTGGCACTTAAGTGATCCGACGGAAACTTTTGACACCAAAGTGAGTGCTGTACACAACTTATGGCACCAATGGTGTACTTCTCCCACTTTTTACAGTTACTTCAGATTCGTAGTCATCATCACTTACAGTGAGTCATTATTTTTCGGAGAAAAAAAGAAGTAAATGCCAAGTCTTCTTGAGCTTTGGTGGTCTTGATACTTGATATTACCTTGCTGCTTACCTCTACACAAGTCTTGTGGCTGAAGCAATCCTAGTTTTTAATTACGACCCGTCCCTCATAGGTAAAGATGCTGTCCATGAGATACACACTGATATCCATTCCCATTCTCTTAAACAATTATGCGTCCTCTTAATGGTGTCTTGAGGACCTAGCTCGATAGTGAAGATGTCCCACGTGGGAGACGTATCGAACACTCGTTCAACTTCCAATTTCTCAGTTAAATTTGGAACTTGATTACTTCAATTCAACCGTGTCACTCCCATCCAAATTACAACATTTGTCAAGATTATGGCTCTCATCGGCTCTATTGCAAGAAATTCAATTCAACGGGCCTCAACTTTCAAACTTAATGGAGTTGGTTCTGAAAAGGTGTGAAACCCTCGGGAGATTAATGCTATCAAACATGCGGGAGCTCAAAACCGCCGAGTAGTCAAATGCCCAGAGCTACTTGAGATCCAATTTCCCGGGGTGTTTGAATAATTGGAGGCATTTTCTATCATGCGGTGTGAGTCCTCGGGAAGGTTAGCTTATACGGGTGTGGAGTCTGCTAATGAGTTGATTATTTGTGAAGGGAGTGTAATTCCTCTAGCGAGTGTATTAAATAAATTGAAAAGCTTAGAGCTTAGGGATTGCCAAAACATACTGGAGATTCAAGTACTCGGTACGTTGGAATCGCGGGGATGGTTTAAGATTATGCTTTGTCATTTTGTGCTAATTGTTTGTGGTTTATCGAACTTAAAAGAAGCTCAAACGTATATACATCTGGAATGGCAAGATCTACGGTTTTTTGAGAGCCTGGATGAGTTAGAGTTTGTGATGCAATGAAGGATCGCCGATGTATCAACCTTTCGAGTTGCCAAATGACTTAGAGATATCCTCCACTGAGGAAATTAGCTGACGCTAAGAAAGAATTTGATCTGTCCGTCCAATCCTGCAAGCATTATAAGGTGAGTTTGAACCTTCTCCTTTCGTTCTCTCTCTCTCTCTCTCTTTTCTCACCTCCCTTGTATCAGGATAGCAACAATTGCCCAATTCTTCCCTGTTTGCGTACTCCCATCTCTATGTCACTTCTCATTTAGTAAACATTTGATGAGTTAATATAGTCCGATAATGCTTGTCTACATAGTTTAAATGTGTCTTATAGAAATGTAGTCTCCCTCTATTAACTTATTCTAATATGGTGAACTGGAAAGTGACAGCCGATATCTTGTTAGAAACTCAATGAAATGATTCAAAAGGCCAACAACAAAATGCAACTTTTGAGGTAGATCATCTAACCAAGATTGCAGAAATTTGAAAGCGAACATGCATTGGTCTCAATGATTTTAACATTAACAAATAATTTTTACCACACTCAAGTTTTATATTTGTAGAATTCTATTGTTTCTTGTCCAAAAATACTGATTTTCATGGCATCGATAAGCTTTAATAAATATTTATCGGTGATGTTTTTCTCAAGAAAATTGTTGGAACATTACTAACATTTCTATGAAATGACCAACTTTTATAGGTTGAAAATTAGCAATTCCTATTTTTTTTCCCATAATTTATCGATGTTTCAAATTTATTGACGTTTATATGAAATTACCAATCTAAAATAGAGTGAGTAACCAACTTTTGTCACATGACACTACCAAATAATTTTGGGTTGCCAGCTCTCATTTTGTTATTTATTAATGTTTTATTTTATTTTATTTTTCAATTTATCAACTTTCGTATTTAGGGTACAAGATTATTAGTAGAACTTTGTTTTCAGGGAAAATCGACCCTTTGTACACGAAGGTCGACCTTTCTATGTATTTAAATTGAAAGGCCAATTCTCAACATATAGATGAGTGGGCGAAGTGAAAATAGGGTTCTTGTTCGTCATGATGTTGTCGCCATATCACGAATAATTGCTAGAACTGGATTATCTAGAAGAAATGTCATTGTTTTTATTTTTTATTTTTGGGGATCGTGAACCCCCCCCTTTTTTTTTTGCTTTGCGGAAGGAGGGGGGTTTAGGGTTCCATATCAAAGTGTTTAGTTAGGGACACGTTTGGTAACGCTTTTTTGTTCTCGGGAACAATTTCTTATTAGAAATAATTCTTTTTATTCTATTTTCGGGAATAATTTCTAAACATTTAAAATCGTTTGGTAACTATCAAAAATTTCTATTCCCGGAATATAATTGCGTTTAGCACCATCCTCAAAATTTCTCATTTAAATCATTTTCTTTTAATTTTTAATAATTTTATTACCTTTTTTCTTTTTTCTTTTTTCTTTTTTATTCTTTTCTTTTCTTTTTCTTCTTCTTCTTCAAGGGGTGCCAGTCATCGGCCTTCGGATGATCAATGATCGGCCAGACGAGGGCTGACAACCTCGCCAAAGCGTCGCTAGCCCTCAATGAGGCTGCACCTCGTCATCGTGTCTCGCTGGTAGTTAGGTGAGCGGCCTCATCTAGTCAGCAAGGCTCGCCAATCGCCGGGAGGCTTGGGCGAGGCTCACCAAACTAGTTGCCAATAACCAACGGTGGTAGTAACAACGGCGGTTGAAGCTAAAGAGAGAAGGAAGAAAACAAGAAGAAAGAAGACAAAAGAGAAAAATGGGTTGACTTAATTTTGGAATCGTTCCCGAGAACAAAGAATAAACTTTATCTACTTCCGAAAACAAAAAAAAAATAAAATTTGTTCTCGGTTCCAAATCTATTCCCGAGAACAAAAGAATGGAAATTATTCATGTTGGGCAAGTTGCCAAACACAGCCTTAATCGTATTTGTAATCCATTTTGATATTGATTTAAAACTATCCATTATAGAGATGCATTCTAATTGATATTTCAATTTACTTATTTTTATCGAACCAATAAAAATGTCATCGATAAGTAAAGATGCATTTGAATTGATCTCATCCGTTCTAACACCGATTTAAAACTAGGATTATTGATTGCCACAGAAAGTATGGCGAATCAGTCTTCCCTGTATTCATTATGGCGGATGTTCTTCATGTCCATCACTGAAGCGGTAACTTTCGAAAGGCTTTTGCAAAACAGGGAGGCGGTGCAGGCAAGAAGTGCAAGAATGATGGAAGCGCTGGAGTCTATAACGACAATTAAGGATGGTTATCACGTAACATTGCTAATGGGAATGACCCATCTGGAATCCCCAAATTAGAGGAAAGGAAGGAATCAAACTGTATGCCTCTAACTTTGATTTTACACGTGGGAAGGCATGAAGGAGAGCTGGTGAAAATGGTAGTCGCAAAGGTGTTGAATGAATTGAAGACGACGTGGATCGAGTGGCTCCCCAAGTTTCCTATATTGATGTCTAATGACCACATAAGGTCAGGTGTCTCCCAATTCCACTTGAACCTTGCGCCTAATCATTCTCTTTGTTCATCATGTGAGAGCTTTAGCCTCCCCTTGATTCCCACACAGAGAAGGCGTGTAGGGTTGGTGAGGTTTATGATCTAGATCGATGTCATGGCTTTTAAAAGTCACTTGGTCTTTTCAAATTTTCTCATGATTCACATTGGCTACATCTTGTCATCGTCGCTTTGGTTTATCTCGCTTGATCATAGTGTATTCTCACTTTTTCGGAGGAGAAGAGAACAGAAGTTTTCTTAGCCATTTGTGGCCCTAATGATGCGGTTTCGCTGCTTACCCCTACATTTGCCTTCTGAATGCAGCAATCAAGAGTGCTTAGCTTTGATGAGCCGTCCCTAGTAGATACAGATTTTGCTCATGTGCCATCAATCAATGCAAGATATACATTCCAATTCTCTCTAAAAATTACGTCTCCTCAACTCGGTGTCTTGGTGAGCTAGCTCACATGGTTGAATGCAAGAGAAGAATGGGGAAAAGATAATGCCCATCTTCTATAGAGTGGAGTACTCACATTATTTCGGAGAGAAGATGCTTCGACACAAGGAGCAGGTCAATGGAAGTACTTATGATGGGGTGGAAGCAAGCTATCAGGGAAGTTGGGTCCAATGGGTATTTAACTTTATCATTCCCACCTTCTCATACTCCTCAGAGCTTACATTAATTTTATTTTGGCAATTGGCTAGCATGAAGGAGTACTTGTGAAATGGGTCATCGAGGATGTTTTGATGTTGTTGAATAATCTCAAACACATGACCACCCCACTTCTATACACTTAGTTTTTGAGGTTGTTCATCTTTCGCATTTAATTTTATAATGACTTGCAAGGAATACTTTTGGATTTAAGAAATACGTTATGCATGCTATGTTTTGCAATCTGTTTAATAAATATGTTTTGTCGCCATCAAAAAGGGGGAGATTGTTGGCGAAAATTACCTTATTTGTTTTGAAGTTGACAAAACGTTTCCTTCCATCAAAGTCTGAAAATCACCAGACTCAAGATTTAAAGTCTGCCCTTATTGACAGTTTCTAAGACCGACGAAGAAGTCTTATCTAGATGCGAGTATATCTTTAAGGATTTGATTCGTTTGGTTGAAGATTATCTCTCGGCTGGAGATAGCATTTTGAGATCTATTATTCATATTGCAATTAATTCGAGTAATTTAGATCTATTGATTGGCGAAGTATACTTGGAGAGTTCTACTTATGGAAACCTAGATCCTGATTGTATGGGTGAGCAGGATTGGTGGGCTATCTTCATTTTCCTTAAGTAACTCGAGATCTCCCTAATTGATTATGTCCAACGGGTAAATTGGAAGAACTCTTTTGGAAGGTGCTAATGGTTATGAAGGCATGGAGGAGTATTAAAGGAAGACGCTCTAGTTATTCGAGAGAGGGCGAGATAGATAAATTCCAAAGTCTGAAGCTCCTTGTTCTTTGCTGGTTCATTTGTTGAGCGTAAATTTGTACTCAAAAGAGAGTCTAGATACTTATGAGACCTTGAGGAAGTGTAGTAGAGTCTCTTCACTGTGGAATCAAGGACGTGCAACTATAACATCTCTTTTGATTCTTAGTGAAATCCAGCCGGTGGGCTATCAGTGCGGGAGGTAGATGTATGCTTGGTCTAAGCCGAACCACTATAAAACATCATGTCCCAATTCTCTTTCCCTTATCTCTTTACTTAATTCGCAGTCTTATATATTAGATTACAAATCGTCTCTATCTTAAGTCTTTTGCTTTCATATAAGTTGAAATAAGTTGTTGAGTTTTGTAAAATTTGTTTGTACACCTATTCACCCCCTCTAGGTGTTCGTACTAACTCTATTAATTGGTATCGAGTCTATGTACTCATTTATTTGAAGTGTTTTTACTTCAAAGTTAAAGATCCATGGCTAGTATGTTGGCTCCAGGTTTGGTTGAAGGGCAAAGCAACACTAGACCGCCTTATTTCGATGGAAAGGAATATAGCATATGGAAAAACAAGATGAAAGCATTCATAAGATCGAAAAATCCTTTAGAATGGGATGTGTTAGATAAAGGAATCATTCCTAAAGCTATAATAGTCTCGAAAGGGGGAAAGAAGTTGCGAGGCTAGCAACATGACTTAAGAAGAAATAACCAAGAGACAAGCTCTTGATGCAAAAGCAATTTACTCCTTATATTGTGCATTATCTCATACTGAATATAATAGAATATCTTCTTGTGAAACAGCTAAAGAAGTCTGGGATAGACTACACATCACTTATAAAGGAACAGATCGAGTGAAAGAAACCAGAATCAATATTCTCGCTCGGTCAATTTGAAGCCTTCAAGATGAAGCCGGAGAATTTATTACCGACATGTTTAGCCGTTTTACGAAGTCGTAAATGATCTTGAATATCGGGGTCAACCAATCTCGGGACCCATGAAGGTTAACAAATTGCTACATGGACTTTCCAAAGTGGAACCACGTAAAGACTTCAACAAGGGAAACACAAAGGATCATGCTACTCTCCGTTGATGAATTGGTTGGAACACTTCAGTCCTATGAAGTGAAGCAAATCAATGAAGAAGAAGATCCCAAAGGTAAGAAGTCTATTGCCTTAAAATCTAATGAAGATTCGATGTTACGACTCTAAAGACGATATGGATGATGAAGAACTTGCTCTCAAGATAAGAAGGTTCAGAAACTAAACAAAAAAGGAAAAAGATTCAATTGGAAAAAACAAAGCTCTCAAAGATTTCAAAACAAATCGATGAGGATGATGAATCCAATAAAGATGTGATTTGCTTTAAATGCAAGAAAAAGGGACACATCGGACCCAACTATTCCTTGGTGAAAAAAAGAAAGGAAAAGCTGAGAAATACAGAAAGGCACTCAAAAAAGACTTAGAGTGATACGGAATGCGAAGAGAGTAATGATGATTATGTTAATATTTGTTCAATGGCAAAATCAGAATCGACTTAGACTTTGAAATCAATACAGACTCAGATTCAGATAGTGAAATCGAGGTAAGTAATTTTAAAATCCCTATTAAAGTCTCGAAATACATTGACGAACTGTGTCTTAGTCTCAAAACCTCTCTCAAGAGGATTTCCGAGCTAAAAATGGAGAATTCTACACAGAAGCAATAGGAAATTGTATGGAAAGAAAAGTTTTATGACTTTAAAAGAAAATGCAGACTCTCTTTCAAAAGAAAACACACTTTTGAAAAATGATATTTCAAGTATTTCAAAAACGTTTTCTATGGGATCTGAAAAATTGGAAAAGATTCTTTTAGTACAAAGACCTTATTTTAACAAATCGGCTTGGGAATGACTTTTGAAAACATTCCTCTAATTGATTTTCCAAAAGTAAAGGAAAGAATCAAACAAAAACCTACAAAAGCCTTTTGGAGAAATCATTTTCAAAAAATATTTGTAAAACCTATTGGCCGAAGTGCTCTTAGATGTTCCAAGTGTAACAACTCAGAACACTTTGAGATGGTTTGGAGACCTGTTAAGAAGGATTGGGCAAAGACCGTATATTGCACTAACTCCACTGGACCCAAGAAAGTGTGTGTACCAAAGAAAGCTTGAGTTTCTTTTTTAATTGCAAGTCACTATAAAAAAAAAAAAAAAAAAAAAGGTCAAATGGTATTTGGATAGTGACTGCTCAAGGCATATGACTGGAGATTCAAGTTGTTTTATTAAACTTAAGCAAGTAATTGGTGGAAAAGTCTCTTTTGGCGGAAACAAGAAGAGAAAAATTGTTAGATTTGGAACTGTAAAAATTGGAAGTCTCATAATCAACAACGTCTCCTTAGTGGAAGGACTCAACTACAACCGGCTCGATTAGCCAATTATGCAACACTAGATTCAAGATCAATTTTCAAGAAGGAATATGTTCAGGAACTAGTAAGGATCTTTCACAATCTTTTACTAGGAGAAGACATGAGAATATTTATCTTTTGGACATCAATCCAGAAAGATCTCAATGTCTAATTTCAATACAAGATGAAGCAAATCTCTAGCATCGAAAGCTTGGCCATATCAACATGAAGCAAATTGCCAATACCTCTTCAAAGAAGCTTGTTCGTGGAACAACTTGAAGTACCAAAAATCTTACTTATGCACACCATGGGAAAATATTGGGAAAACATGTTAGAAATTCTTTCAAACCAGTAAATCAAGTTTCCACTAATCGTGTGTTGCAACTCCTACATATGGATCTCTTTGGATCAATTAGAACTCAAATCATTGGTGGGAAGAGATATTGCCTAGTAATAGTGGATAATTATTTACGATTTACTTTGGTCTACTTTTTTGCAAGCAAGTCTGAGACCTTCTCTTATTTTACTAAATTTGCCAAGAAAGTACATAATGAGAAATAGTATGTTATTTCAAGTATACGGACAGACCATGGAGGTGAGTTTGAAAATCAAGATTTTACTAAATTTTGTGATGAATCTAGTTTTTAGCATAAGTTCACCTTTCCATACACTCCTGAACAGAATGGAGTTGTGGAAAGGAAGAATATATCTTTGTAAGAAATGGCTAGAACTCTTTCAATTTAAAGTAATATTTCTTCTCATTTTTGGGCTGAAGCAGTTTCCATAGCATGTTATATTATTAACAGTGTTCTTAAGGCCTATTCTGAGAAAACTCCCTGTGAGTTGTTCAAAGGAAAGAAACCAATTGCTTCTTATTTTCACGTATTTGATTGCAAATGTTTTGTCTTGAAAAATGTAAATGATCGAATTGGTAAGTTTGAAGAAAAATTAGACGAAGGAATCTTCCTTGAATTTCAACATCCAACAAAGCTTACGAGTATACAATAAGAAGACTCGGTCCCGTGGAAGAGTCAATGAATGTCGAATTTCAAGACCCTATACAAAATCAATCGATTTAGACTCAACCTCAAGAATCTCGAACCTGTCCTAGACTCTACAAAGTCTACTTCCCCCGAAGCACTCAAATTACAGAAGGACAACAACGAATGGATTTTGAAGATTCAACTGAAGAAGAAGTTCAGCAATCTGTCAGACCAATCAGCAACTGGAAGCACAAGTCTAGTCATCCCAAAAAACTCATCATTGGCAATATTGATGAAGGGATTCGTACAAGATCCAAAAGGCATGAAGAATCTAGTGCTTTGTGGCTCTTATTTCTGAAATAGAACCCAAAAGTATAGAAGAAGCCTTAAATGATGAAAGCTGAATTGAAGCCATGCAAGAAGAGCTTAGGCAGTTCAATGTTAATGAGGTTTGGGAACTAACTCCTAAACCAAAAGGTAAATCTATTATTGGAGCTAAATGGGTTCTCGGGATCAAAATGGACGAAAAAGGAAAAGTTGTAAGGAACAAAGCAAGACTCGTGGCCAAAGGATATACGCAATAAGAAGGGATAGACTATGATGAGACTTATGCACCAGTAGCAAGGTTAGAAGTAATTAGATTATTACTTGCTTTTACTTGTTTTAAGAATTTCAGGTTATTCCAAATAGACGTCAAAAGTACATTCCTAAATGGATTTATCCAAGAGGAAGTCTATGTTGAATAACCTCCCGGTTTTGAAGACCCAAGGAATCTAGACTCTATATTCAAACTAAAAAGACTCTATATGGTTTAAAGCAAACACCTTAAGCTTGGTACGACATGTTAAGTAAGTTTTTAATCCAAAATGGTTTTGTCAAATGTAAAGTGTGTGAAAGCTAATACGAGCACCTAGAGGGGGTCAATAAGTGCAAAAACAAATTTCCCGAGAGAAGTGTGCAACACTAATCAACAATAGATTATGAAAAGAAAATTAGACTCTTGTAAACAAAATGAATTACAATCAAAGTAAAAGAGCGTAGGGAAGAGAATAAGAACACAGGATTTATAGTGGTTCGGCTTAATCCAAGCCTACGTCCATTCTTCCACACTGACAGCCCATTGGCTGGATTTCACTTATGAATCAAAAGAGTTGTTACGGTAAAGCTCTTCCTTAATTCCACAAAGGTGTAGAGACTCGCTATACTTCCTCAAGGTCTTACAAAGATATAAACTCTCTTTTGAGTACAAGATTTCACTCAACAATTGAATTGACTAAGAACAAGGAACTTCGGACTTTGGAATTCTTCTATCGCGCACACACTCGAACAACTGAAACGTCTTTTTTATATACTCCTTCATGCCATCACACCCGTTGGCACTTACCAAATGAGTTATTTCAATCTACCCGTTGGACAGTATCAATTAAGAAGATATCGAGTTATTTAAGGAATATGACGATAGCCCACCAATCTTGCTCGCCTATACAATTAGGATCTAGATTTCCATAAGTAGAACCTTCCAAGTATACTTTGCCAATCAACGGATCAAAAATCCATGAATCAATCTCAAATTGAATAATGGATTTCGACATGCTATATCCAGCGAAGAGATCTTCTTCAGTCGATAGAATCAAATCCTCAACGAAACACTCAATTCTAGATAAGCCTTCTTCGACGGTCTAGAAACCGTCAATGAGGATAGACTTTGAGTCTTGAGTCCGGCAGTCCGAGGTCTTCAGATTTTGATGAAAGAGTCTACAAGTCTTCAGACTAGACTGATGGAAATATTTTATCAACTTCAAAACACTCAAGAAAGTGCTCTCCAACATTATGGACATTACTATGTTTATTAAAAGGGAAGGTAAAAAAATTTTACTTGTTCAAATTTATGTTGATGATATAATATTTGGATCATCTAACGAAAATCTATGCAAGAAATTCCCTAAGTCTATGCATGATGAATTTGAGATGAGCATGATGGGTGAATTATCTTTCTTTCTCGGACTACAAGTAAAGCAATTGAAGGAAGGGATCTTCATTCACCAAGAAAAATATGCGAAAAAACTTGTTAAAATGTTCGGATTAGATAATTGCAAAAAGACTTAAATACCAATGTCTAGTTCTTCGAAGCTGGATAAAAATGAAGGAGGAAAGAAAGTTGACCAGAAACTTTATAGGAGTATTATTGGTTCACCTCTTTATCTTACTGCTTCTAGATCGACATTTTGTTTAGTGTTTGCATTTGTGCCGATTTCAATCGATCTAAAAGAATCTCATCTAAGTGCTGCGAAACGCATCATCAAATATATTGTAACAACCTCGAAGTTAAGTCTATGGTATCCCAAAGAATGAGACTTTACTCTCCTTGGATATTCATACGCTAATCTAGCGAGTTGCAGAGTTGAAAGAAAGAGTACTTCCGGTACCTGTCAGTTGCTTGGTAATAGGACAGTATCTTGGTTTTCAATGAAGCAAAGTACAGTAGCTCTTTCAACAGCAGAGGTATAATATGTGGCTCTTGGAAGTTGCTGTTCTCAAATCTTATAGATAAAACAACAACTAAGAGACTTTGGAATCAAAGACTCATGCACCGAGATCAAATGTGACAATACCAGCGCGATTAATCTTACAAAGAATTCAATTCTTCATTCAAGAGCAAAGCACATAGAGATTCAACACCATTTTATTAGAGATCATGTTCAAAATGGAGAAGTAATGATCCAATTTATCAACTCAAAGATTCAACTGACGGACATATTTACAAAGCCGCTAGAGAAAAGTCTATTTGAGTCTATTCGCACTAGACTGAACATCATATCTCTTAACTAGTAGAGTATGGATGTGCACAAGACTCAAAAGGTAAAGTCTGAATGTGTTCGGACTCGAAGACCAAGAGTTACGGCGGTAAGTTGTTTCTATATTTTAAACTTGAAAAGGTATGGTTATTTATTACTAATTGATTGAAATTATCTTTCCAAGTTTTCTTTACTTTTTCAAAAATGCAGTTATTAATTTTGAAAAGACAGTTATTTTCAAAAAGGGAAGTTATTCTTTTCGAAAAGGTATTTTTATTTTCCTTTACGATGTTTCGTTTACTCTACTTCACTTGCTTTATATACTACCGAGACTCGACTTCTTCATTTTTACACCGAAACCCTAGAATACAAAATTCCTATTTGCTTTCACTTTCACTCTCGATTTGTCCAAAAGTGATCTCATTTTCGAGCAAGTTGGTGAATTCCTCCCTTGAAGCAACAATGTCTTCAAGGAAGTCTTTAAGGATTGCAAGCAAGGGACCATGACATATGCCCGAGGGTCCTACCCATTTTGACTTAACCGAGAAAGAAGATTCTTCTCCACCACTGCGTCCGAGTCAGCAACAACCTTCTCAGCAACGTCAACCTTCTCCACTGACTCAACCAGACGATGAGGTTATAGAGGAGGCTAAACCTGTAAGAACTCTAACTCCCAAGGTTGCTTTCAAACTCTACTCTAATCTGAAGAAAGGAGGAACGCCGATGTCTTTAATCGATGAATTCTTAAAAGATGGAATATTCAAGAATGAAACCTTGTTTTTGCGGGAGTTGGAAAAACTAGGAGTTGTAGAGAGAGGATCGGCTAAAAGAACTTTTGCGAACATTCCGAGTGACCCATTCTATGGGACAGCGAATCAACCATAAGTTCTGGATGACAATGAACAGATGTTTACTCATTTTCAGCCTAGATCGAGAGTGGCTGCAAACATTATTGATTGCTCTAATCTGTTTAGATCGAAGAGTCACAAGAAGGTGTATTCGAGTCTTTTGAAGAGAGGGGTGATGAACCTTAGAACTGTTGACTTTGATTTCCTTGATTCGATAAAGGTCAATCTGTGCGAGAAATTTGCTTTACTACAACTAGAATGGTTATGTTCTGAATCCACTGCTGCTTATTCGGAACTCGCTATGTACTTTTACTTGAACTAATCCTTCTTAAATGCAAACAGTTTTATTTTCACTGTGAAGGACAAGGAATTTTTGGTGAATACAAACACACTAGCTGACATAATTGGGGTGAAAAGAATGAGTTTCCAACCAATTAGTGTGTCTATTGCTCATGCTATTCTCGTCGTTGGTAAGAGATAAGGATGTGGAAGGGAAGATTTCTTATTCAAGGATGAGTGCCTCTAACATTTTGCTGCACAAGATTGTGATAAACCGCATTCGTCCCAAATCGACATCCAAGACCGATGTCTCTCAATCGGAAGCTAAATTGATGTGTGCCATCAATACTGGATTCAATTTCTCTTTGCCTCACACCATATTGTTTCATATGTATCGCACTGTGGTGAAAGATAAGGGACAACTCCCTTACTCGCTCTTATCCCGTCTCTTTAGACACTTTAAGATACACATCTCGCACCATTATGCCTGTCAACCATCTCTCCAATGGTGATTGGTTTCAAAATGGTCACAAAGATGAGATTAAAAGAGCTAAACAAAGTGTTGGAGCATATGAAGGAGAAGTCTCCCACCAAAGCAAAACAAGACTCTATTGCTGCAAAGAGGAAAGGTAAGGAGCCCATGGTTGCTCCAAGTGAAGAAGAAAAGAACTCTCATCCCGCAAGATGAAGAAGATGAGGATGAACTAACTCTATCAGCCTTGAGAAACTTAAAGAGATTTGTAAGCTTGTGAGACAAGAGAAAAGCCAGAAGAAGAGGAAAGAGGGAGAGAAGAAACAGAAAGGAAGAAGAACAGAGGAGAGAGGAAAGAAGAAGAGAAAAGGAAGAAGAAGATGAAGGAAGAGAAGAAGAGGAAGAAAGAAGAGAGAGAATGAGAACAAGATCAAGGTCAAGAAGACTCTTTCAAGCCAACCTTGGCTATCTCTTTGTCTAGTGCATCTGAGATAAGAGGATCTGGATCTGTGATGCTCATCACTCAAGAAGAAGAAACCTTACCTACTCCACCTGAGGGCATCAAAACAGGGGGAGCTATTGAAACAAAAGGTACTTCTTCACCTTTATTTGCTAGTGATGTAAGTCGTTTTGTAGCAGACCCATAGGATGTGTATCCCTTGCACTATCCAGAAGACAGTCATGGTGGACAATCTCATCAAGCTCCATCACTTCTCAAAATCCCTAAATTTGACTCAGCTAGTCCTAGTGATGCAACAGCTCAAACAGCAGACTTTACAAGACTGCTGGAAATTCTATTGGACGTTAGAAAATAGCAATATGCCATGAGATTTGAGATGTAGGATCTCAAGAATGCTTTTAAGGCCACTTCAGTGTCTTTGCATGACCAGTTGAACGTCTTGAAGATTCAAGTACAGTCTAATGTGCGGGGTGAAAATTTTCAGTCACTAAAGTAGAGTTTCGACATGCTTGAGAAGACAATGCATTCTATGGGAGAATTCGAGCTTGTTTGCCTGCCTAAACAGCCTTGATTTTGACTCCATTTTCAATCCATCTCTTTTTAGTCTATTCTCCACTTTTTGTTGTTAACAAAAAGGGGAAGAGGTTTTATGCAGATTTGATGACTTATCTTCATACCTTTTTGATTGACTTTTGATTCGGACTATATCTTATGATTGGTGTGGTTTTGTTTCGAACTGGTTTGGATTGATGATACTTGCAACTTAAGCTATTATTAATTATATTAAAGATAGTTGTGTTTACAGGACTAACACTTTTTCTATGGTTGCAGAATTACTACTATTCTTATCGTAATTTCTAATTTTCATTTATAAGAAATCTTGGTTTACTTAAGTGTTATCTTGCAGGTCAAAGTATCCAAATCTGCGGGAAAGTTTGTCGCCATCAAAAAGGAGGAGCTTGTTGGAGAAAACTTCCTTATCTGTTTCAAAATTGACAAAACATTCCTTCCATCAAAGTCTGAAGATCGCCAAACTCAAGATTTAAAGTCTGCCGTCATTGACAGTTTCTAAGACCAACGAAGAAGTCTTATCCAGATGCGAGTATATCTTTAAGGATTTGATTCATTTGGTTGAATATTATCTCTCGGCTGGAGATAGCATTTTGAGATATATTATTCGTATTGCAATTAATTTGAGTAATTTAGATTCATTGATTGGCGAAGTATACTTGGAAGGTTCTACTTATGGAAACCTAAATCCTAATTGTATGGGTGAGCAGGATTGGTAGGTTATCTTTATTTTCCTTAAGTAACTCGAGATCTCCCTAATTGATTTTGTCCAACAGGTAGATTGGAAGAACTCCTTTGGAAGGTGCCAACGCTTATGAAGGCATGGAAGAATATAAAAGGAAGACGCTTTAGTTATTCGAGAGAGGGCAAGATAGATAAATTCCAAAGTCTGAAGCTCCTTGTTCTTTGCTGGTTCATTTGTTGAATGTAAATTTGTACTCAAAAGAGAGTATAGATACTTATGAGACCTTGAAGAAGTATAGTAAAGTCTCTTCACTTTGTGGAATCAAGGACATGCAACCGTAACATCTCTTTTGATCCTTAGTGAAATTCAACCGATGGGCTGTTAGTGCGGGAGAGTAGACATAGGCTTGGTCTAAGCCGGACCACTATAAAACATCGTGTCCCAATTCTCTTTCCCTTATCTCTTTACTTAATACGTAGTCTTATATATTAGATTACAAATCGTCTATATCTTAAGTCTTTTGCTTTCATATAAGTTGAAATAAGTTGTTGAGTTTTGTAAAATTTGTTTGTACACCTATTCACCCCCTCTAGGTGTTCATACTAGCTCTATCACTTACAACAGCAAGCTTCAAGCAATCTAAGCACGATTATGCTCTATTCACACGAACTAAAGGTATGTCATCTATTTATTTGATGATTCATGTCAATGACATACTTATTATGGGAAATGATAAAGCTGCTATAGAAAATTTCAAGGAATATTTGCATGCCACTTTCCACATTAAGGACTTAGAAGCACCTAAATATTTCTTGAGGATTGAAATTGCTCGATCTAACAAAGGGATTTCACTTAGTCAGCAGAAGTTTATATTAGAGATCATATTAGAGGCAGGACTTTCAAGATGCAAGCCAGCTGTATTCCCATCAAGCAGAATACTAAGTTGACTACCGCAGATTATGATAAGGGCATATCTAAAAATGATGATCCCATACTCAGTGATGCATCAGGCTATCAAAGACTTGTTGGGAAACTTATATACCCGACAATGATTAGACCGATATCTCATATGCGGTTCAAACACTTAGTCAATTCATGCACAATCCGAAACGTTCTCATTTGGATGCTGCTTTGAAGGTCATGAAGTATTTGAAGAAATGTCTAGGACTTGGGATACATCTATCTAAAAAATGCAACATGAAGATGACAAAGATACTTGTGATGCAAACTATGCAACATGTCCCACAAGTCGAAGATCTGTCACTGGATATTGCATTAAATCACTTATTTAATGGAAGACCAAGAAATAGCCCACTGTGTCTCTATCTTCAGCTGAAGCAGAGTATCGAGCTATGGCTAAAGCCACCTGTCAAATAGTCTGGATACGAGGATTATCAAGGATCTTGGAGTAGAAGTGCAAGGACCCGCGAAGTTATATTGTGACAATGATGCGGCTCTCAAACTTGCGTCAAATCCTATAGTGCATGAGAGAACCAAGCATATAGAAGTGAATTGTCATTTTACATGGAAAAAGATCTAGGAAGGAGTAATTGAGACAGGAGGAATTGGGACAACAGAACAGCCAACGGACATCTTCACCAAGCCCTTGTGTCAAAGACAGCAAACATATCTATTGAACAAGCTAGCCATCTTGGATATCTATAAGCCACCAGCTTAAAGGGGAGTGTTGGAAGATATGCCGTAATCGTACATGGTGATTGCTCGACACAATTGTTGGAAGTTTTGATCTAATTTGATCATAATTTGTATGTATATCAATTAAATATTAGATTTAGATCTAGATTGATACATAAGATCATTTACTTCCTTTCACAGTCTACACCTTGTATTATATCTAAGGAGATCTGAACATTTACAATGATATTGAAGACAATACACAGAAAAATTCTTCAGTCTCTATTCCTTCTTTCCTTCCTTTATTTTTGCTTTCTTTCTGATGGAGCCTTGTGCACAGTGAGCATAGACGCAGCTAGCTCGCTCCTAGAACATTTATCCCCATGACTTGGTGGGCAAGCCGGACATGACGGCAGAATCAGAAGGTCTTATTTCGATGACATGCTGCAAAGAAGGGGAGGGCTAATTGACTGAACTCTTGTTTATTCCTAGTCTCTAAATGTGCAGGCCAATTGCATCAATTTGTAGGTTTTAGGACTCTAAGGAAAGGCGTAGCCAAAACAAATAAACCGTGAGAGAAGAAGACACGTCCCTATCCATGAGCTAATGGAGAAATCCCTACTCAAAAGACATAATGAGCTTGAAAATGTCGAATTTAGAAATTTAAAGTTTGCTGGAAGAACCTGTGATAGTCATGATTTGGATCATTGGGGGTTGCATTGAACAAACCATAATTTCCACCCATCTGTGATTGCCTGCAACAAGTTCTTGTGAAAAAGGTGGATGGAATGCCCATCTAATCCACATACCTGTTTTTCACACAAAAAGCATCCGTGTATCATCACTATTTCCTGCATAACAATATCGAGACCATCTATTTCATCGGTGCGTCAGGAAAAGTACCAGATGCTTTACACAAATGCATTTGAAAAACCATCGCAGCCATTGTTGACCAACCCATCGGGGTGCTAATCAGCCCCTACAAGCAGGAAAACCTATCTGAGATCCAAGATGATTAGGTAGTAAAAAAAAAAACTAAAGAAGGCACCTGATCCGAGATTGTAGTGATGCGTAAAGTAATTGCATATGAGGATTTTGGGTCCAGTCCGAGTATTCCTTGAACCAAAGTGCATTCTAGCTTCCTCCTCGTGCTAGGATGAGAGGCTTGGGTCTGATACTCTTGTAAATATCATCTAACCCCAAGTTCATCAGTCGAATTGTTTCAGATGTGTACTGCTTCACTGCCACACTTGTACCAACTCCACTCCCACTCAATTCATTTCCTAAACAACAAATTGAAAGAGCTACTATAAACACCTAGAAAGGGGTAAATAGGTGTAAAAACATATTATTCTAAAGATGCAGTGGAAATATTTTTCTTTTCAAACGGAGTCTATTAAACAATAGACTTTAAATGGAAATTCATACTCAAATAAGATATAGCGTAACTCAGAAAAATATCTTAGCAAATAAATTAAAGGAGTTCAGGGAAGAGAGAATGAACACAAGATTTATAGTGGTTGGGCTTAGATTAAGCCTACGTCCACTTTCGACACCGACAGCCTTATGATTAGATTTCACTATGAATCAAAAGAGAATTACAGCAATTCAATAGTGACTACTTAGTAAAGAGTTTTCTTTTCTCTCACTAAGTCACCATTTAGTGTTTTTCTCTCTTTCGAATACATGTTTGAGCACCGTTGAGGAAGAACAAGTGATATGAGAAACTTCAGACTTTGGAATTCTAGCTTTCACGCACTCTCTCGAATAACTTGAAAAACCTCCTTAAGTACACATCCATGCCTTTGTGACCGTTGGCACTTTCTAGAGAAATTCTTCCAATCAACCAATTGGATAGAATTAATCAAAGAGATTTTGAGCCATTTGAAGATTGAGATGAAAATCCGATGATCCTGGTTGCCCATACAATCAGAATCTTGGTTTCCATAAGTAGATTTTTTCCAAATAAACTTGCCTTCCAAAAAAGATTTTACCGTTCCGTGATTAATTTCACCAATAATACCAAAAAGGTAAGTGAGACTTCAAATCAGAAAGCCAGATATATCTTGTTCATATTGAATCCTTGAAGAAAGAATAATAATTCTGCGTCTGATTATTTCTTCGTTCTTCACTTGAGTTCAATCTGGGTCTTCGTTAGAGTGGGGCAAACTTTTGATGTAGTATAAACTTTGAGAGAATTCCACAGAAGTCTTATATACCTCAGAATGAGAATAAAAATAGAAAAGTTTTGTCAACTTCAAAATCTAATAGGAGTTTTCTCAACAATCTCCCCATTTTTTTTTATGGTGACAAAACTTTCATGCAAATTTAAACAATTATATCCTGCAAAACAACACTTTAGCAGCACATGATAGTTTATAATAAGAACGGATTATTATAGAACTAAATAACATAGAATTTGCATCCACAAAACACATTAGTCTCAACAGCTCTGCAATAAGAAGACAATTTGAGTTCAAACACTGCAAAAATTCAATCACAAATTCAATCCACAACTACAAAAGTTAACCACAAAAGTTCAATTCAACACAATCAAAGTTCAATCAACTAACAAAGATTTTAAATCTGCTTTCACTCTCCCCCTTTTGTCATCAACAAAAAGATAGAGTCGATCAGGAAAAGAGTGAATAAAAAGATGATCATGGCTGTTTTTTTTTTTTTTTTTTGGTAAAAATGATCATGGCTGTTTTGAAACGCGAACAAGTCGAAAATCCTTCAATGATTGCACGGTCTCCTCAAGCTTTTGTAGGCAGTGAAGATATACATTTTCCACTTTGGCGACAGTCTATGAAGCCTATTGATTCAGCATCTGAACTTGAGTGTCAAGAGACTCGTACTTTGCCTGTGAGAAAATCTGAGGTAGACCTTAAAGCAGTATGTAACTTCTGAATCCCAACCTCCATGGTATATTGCTATGTCTTTATCTCCAAAATGAGTTCCACTATCCTTGGATAGTTTGCGTTAGCTTCGGTTTGGGCACTAGCTTCAGCATAATGAATATGTGGAGTATGTAAAAGTGAAGGAACATCAAATTGTACGTGTGCGGTTTGTTGCTTACCTTGACTTGGAGATTCCTTTGCAACATCAACTTCAGGGAAATGAGATGCAAATACATCTTTAGCATCTGCAGGAGATTTACTAATACCATCACTAGCGAGGTGGAGTTTTCTCATGTTCTTCTCCTGTTTTGATGCCTTCGGGGTGAGACAAGACTTTTTTTTTTTTTTTTTTTTTTTTGCAATTTCTCCTTTCCAACACTAGATCGCTTCTCTGGTTCAGTCTCTTATTCTTTAGGTGCAGAAATTTCCCTATTTTCCTCAATTTCCTCCAATTCTGGTATTGAACTAGCGTCTCCTTTCAAGTCTTCATCAGCATTCTCCTTTTCTTCAGATTTTTTAGAATCACTCTCTTCTTCTTCTTCCTTTTCACCTTCTTCTTCTTATGTTTCTTCAAAATGAGCAAAATCTTGAAGATTTTGCAAAGCGATGGCAGATATTGTTAGATCATCATCTTCCTCCTCTTCATCCTATAGAATGATAGATTTCTTTTTCTTTGATGTCTTCTGGACAACATCCTTTCCCTTGCGCTCTTTGCAGCAACATTTCCTTCTTTGATTCTGCTAGATGATTGCTTATTCAAGAGATCCAAGGCCTTGGAAAGATCTTTCAGCCTCATCTTGGAAGTCATCTTCATTCCTATTTCCATAGGAGCAAGAGATCTTGATCGAAGTTGAGAATGTAACTGAATCTAAAAGTGTCTCGAATAATCTTATTATTAAGGCGAGTAGGGCAGTTGCCATTTTTCCTTCATCACAGTTCTATACATATTCAAAAAGATAGTGTGTGGGAGTGAAAAAAAGAACTCCATTGCAAATTGCCCACATTATCTTGGCCTCAAATCTCGACATATCAATCTTGCAGGCTGTGGCATCCGAAAATCCCAACCATACCAATTAAGTAGACATGGAATAAGAGAGGAATTTGGGCATTGGTAAATTAATTTTGTGCCAAAGAGATGGAAGTTGGCCACGCATGAACACACGCCCGCTGAAAAATTAAGAGCAAAATTTTGAAGAGTTGGACTGCATGTGGGAACTTTGGCTATGCGGTTGTATATGAAGCAATTGGATTATGAGAATGCAAAATTTATTTCTTTAAGAAAAATAATGAAATGCTTCATATTTGTGCAAAGATTATGGGTTTATATTCTAAAGTTTGTGGGCCTTTTTCTTGGATTTTCTTTTGGCCCCAAAAATTTTAGGCTCAAGCGGCCCATGGAGGCCCACAAGGCTGTCGACCGAAGGGAGGAGGAGCCAGATGGAGAAGCCCATGCCACCCTCTCCATTTGTCCCATGAATGAAGCCACATGTCCTTCCTTTGAAGCCAAGTGTCTATTCCCATGCAAAACCTCATGATTACTAGCTAATCATGAGGGTGAAAGAAAGAAAATAGAGAGAGAGAGGGGCGGAATGGACGAGGCAACAACCTAGAGAGAGAGAGAGTGTTCGCAAGCGAGAGGGAGACCGAGCAGGCGAGCGAGCGAGAGAGAGAATCTGAGAGAAAGAGAGAGAGTTTGAGAGAAAGAGGGAATTTGTGAGGGTGCATTGGTGAGAGAAGAAGGAGACCAGCCTTGCTGTACATGCACCAGCTGCCACCGTCGACGCCGCCTAGCTCCGCTATCGGTTGAGCCGCGCCAGAAGTCCTCGAGTCGCCGTTTGCTTGTTGTGTTTGTGTGAACTTAAGGCAAGTGAAGTCCATTGATCTACTTGATGCTATGTTGTGGTAGTCTAGTGAAATGTGGTAGATCTTGGAGATTCTTGTATCTTGATGCCGCATGCTGAAATTCGAATGGTAGTAGCTTTCCTAGAACAAGCAAACTGTTTCACGTAAGAACAGCCCGACCCCTTGCGATTCCGTGACTTTTGTAAAATTATCCAGTTGAAATTTGTATTGGTGTCCTTGATAAAAGTTGTATATAACATCTTGAAGAGTAACATACTAAAATTAGAGAAGAAGCGGACAAGTATTGGTCAGTAAAACGATTTTTCTCTGAAATTGTTAAATCTGGAAATCGTTACTGAGGGTTAGGGAGAGTTATGGTGATTATAGCTTTTGATCTATCATGAATTTGATTTCAAGTTATTCACAAAAATTTTACCTCTAGGTTTTTTATATAACATATCAAAATATCAGAATTTTCTGAGTTGATTTAGGGTTTATACTGAATTTGTGAATAAAACTGTGCAATGGTGATGTTTGAAAAAATTTAGGCTGTGATGCATGGACCGTAGCAACTCGTACGAAATTCTTTTGACATGGTGTTCTTCATAAAACCTTTTTCTCTAGATCTCGTTTATAACATGTTAAATTTTCAGAATTTATTAAGATCATTTACTAATTTTTCCAGAATTTTAATTAAAGGAGTGCATTCTATTTTATTCGAAAATTGTTTTATTTTCAAGAACAAATGAATTGCTCTATGAGATGTGATATCTTGGGTTTTTAATTATGTGAAAGTTAGTATGAGCACCTAGAGGGGGGTGAATAGGTGTAAAAATAATTTTACGAGATAAGTGTGCAACACTAATCAACAATAGATTATGAAAAGGAAATTCGTTTCTTGTAAACAAAACGAGTTACGATCAAAGTAAAAGAGCGTAGGGAAGAGAATATGAACACTGAGATTATAGTGGTTTGGCTTAATCCAAACCTACGTTTACTCTTCCGCACTGACAGCCCATCGACTAGATTTCACTATGAACAAAAGAGTTGTTACAGTAAAGCTCTTCCTTGATTCCACAGTGTAGAGACTCTACTACACTTCCTTAAGGTCTCTCAAAGATATAGACTCTCTTTTGCGTACAAGATTTCGCTCAACAGTTTAATTGACTAAGAACAAGGAGCTTTAGACTTTAGAATTCTTCTATCACGCGCACACTCGAACAACTGGAACGTCTTCCTTATATACTCCTTTATGCCATCACACCCATTGGCACTTACCAAAGGAATTCTTCCAATCTACCCGTTGGACGGAATCAATTAGGAAGATCTTCGAGCTATTTAAGAAAAAAATGGCGATAGCCCATCAATCTTCCTCGCCCATACAATCAGGATCTAGGTTTCCATAAGTAGAACCTTCCAAGTATACTTCGCCAATCAACAGATCCAAAATCTATAAATCAATCTTGATTTGAATAATGGATTCCGACATACTATATCCAGCCAAGAGATCTTCTTTAGTCGATAAAGTCAAATCCTTAACGAAACATCCAGTTCTAGATAAGCCTTCTTCGACGGTCTAGAAACTGTCAATGAAGATAGACTTTGAGTCTTGAGTCTGGCAGTTCGGAGGTCTTCAAACTTTGATGGAAGAGTCTGCAAGTCTTCAGACTAGACTGATAGAAACGTTTTGTCAGCTTCAAAACACTCAATGAAGTTTTCTCCAACAATCTCCCCATTTTTGATGGTGAAAAAACTTTCTTGCAGATTTGGATAACTTTAACCTGCAAAACATTACTCAAGCAAATATGGATATCTCACAAAGATAAATGGCTTAGTAAAAATACCACTAGAATCTGCATCCACAGAAAGTAGGTTAGTTCTGTAAATGAACAAAGCCATGAAATATCAACAAGTGCTTAAGATAAACAAATGTTCAAACAGTCAAATCCAAATCCAGTTCAAATCCAAACAGCCAAACAAAAAAGTCAAGTCAATCAAACATAATCGACACAAAAGTTCAAAAAGTGAGTTCAAAGTTCAAAATCAAATCTGCACCACATCTCTCCCCTTTTTTGTCATCATTAAAAAGGTAGAGATGAAAAGAGAATGGAATTAAGATTGCTTGGGAACACGAACAAGTTGGAAATCTCCCATTAACTAGACAATCCATCTAGCTTTTCCAAATCCTCCTTCGGTTGTGCTACATCTTCACCCTTGGCATTTGCTTGAACTTGAAGAGCAAGGGCATGGATTTGATCATGCAAAGAAACTGAAGAGATTTGACCTGCATTTTGCAAGTTATGTACTTCGCATCCCAGAGCATATATTTGACCCCACATCTCCAAGAGAACATCAAGTATTCTGCGAAAGTCTGCTGAATTATCAGTTTGAGTACTGGCTTCTGCACGATTAGACGGAGTATAAGTAGATGATGGCAAATCAGCATGGTCGCGCAAATTGGGCAAAGAAACATCATGTCCCTCCTAAGGAAATTGAGAGGCATATATGTCCTTTGGATCTGCTGGAGAACGACTTACTCCTTCACTTTGGTGGCGGGGAATGAGGATGTTCCTCTTTTTCGGGATCTCCTCCTGTTTCCATGCCTTCGGTGGAGAAAAGTGTTCCTCATGCTCGCTTCGCTTGATCTCTTCTCTCTTCTTCTTCTTCTTCTTCCTCAATTCTTTCCTCCTCTGCATCTCTCTCCTCTGCTTCTTTCTCGTCTGCTTCCAAATCTTCTCTCTCTCCAGTCCTCTGTTCTGTCTCATCCGTGTCTTTTTCCTGTCTCTCCGTTGTTTCTGGAACAGAACGACTCAAGTTCTCCAATGCCATTACGAAATGATAATATCATTCTCATCCTCTTCATTCTCAATGATGAGAGCTTTTCTTTTCTTGGATGGAGCAGTCATGGGCTCCTTCCCTTTTCTCTTTGCAACCGAAGAGACTAGATGAATCTTGACAAGGGTTTTCTCCTTAAATTGCTCCAACGCCTTGTTGAGTTTCTTCAGACACATTTTAGAGACCATTTTCAGTTCCATCACCATTTGATCACACGTTTGAACTGTTGGAGAAATCTTTCCAGAATATTTTGAAGTTGACAAAACGTTTCTATCAGTCTAAGTCTGGATGTTCGGAGACCGACAGTTTAAAGTCTGAAGACTTTGTATTCTCGAGACTCAAGACTCAAGACTCAAGACTCAAGACTTAAGACTCATGACTCAAGACTTAAGAATCAAGACTCAAGACTTAAGTCTATTCTCACTGACAGTCTTTCTAATCCAGTGACGAAGGAAATCCAAAGCCGAAGTATATGGTTGAGGATTCGATCGTATTCTCTGGAAAAGATTCTTTGGTTGGATAATCATTTCGGATTCTTTTGATTCTTATCTAAGATCGATTGAAGATCCGATAGTCGACGAAATATTCTTGGAATGTTCTATTCTTGGAAACCAAGATCCCGATTGTATGGGCGAACAGATTGATGGGCTATCATCGATTCCTTAAATAGCTCGGATGATCTTCTTGATTGATTCCGTCCAACGGGTAGATTGGAGGAATTCCTTTGGTAAGTGCCAACGGCTATGATGGCATAAAGGAGTATAAAAGGAAGACGTTCTAGTTGTTTTAAGTGTGTGATTGATAGAAAAATTCCAGAGTCTGAAGAACCTTGATTGTTAGTCGATACAGTTCGAGCGAAATTGCATACACAGAGAGTGTTTATACTTGGTGACACCTTGAGCGAGTGTGGTAGATCATCTACACCTAGAAATCAAGGAAGATCAACACTGTAACAGCTCTTTGATCATAGTGGAATCCAACCAATTGGCTGTCAGTGCAGAAGAGTGGACGTAAGCTTGAATCAAGCCGAACCACTATAAACCGCGTGTTCAATTCTCTCTTTCCCTTACTCAGTCTTACGATTGAATTTTTAATTGTTGCAAATCCTCTAACTGTTTAAATATTGTGCAATCTTCAAGAAATTTTTTATATACCTATTCACCCCCCTCTAGGTTCTCGTACTAGCTATATCATGAACACAGAGAATCCGGGGAGGCTAAACGTTCAAATGTCTGAATAACTTGGTCACAAGTGCTGCATACAGAAGTTAACCCTTGTCCTTCACCACTGTTTTGTACATGTGGAACATAATAGTGTGTGAAAGAGAGAACTTTTTCCCAACATTGATGGCATACATCAGCTTTGCCTTCGAGTTTGAAACGTCGGTTTTTGAAGTAGATTTTGGCCTGAGGTAGTTAATCACAATCTTGTGAAGCAAAATGTTGGACGCATTGATCCTCAAATAGGAAATCTTTCCTTCCGTCCTTCTATCATCAACAAGCTCCAACATTGCACGAGCAATAAATACACTAATAGGTTGATATCTCTCTTTTCAACCCCAATCACATCAACCAATGTATTCATGTCAACCACATAGTCCTGATCTCGAACACTAAAAGAGAATCTATTTGCATCCAAGAAACCGAGATTCGAATAGAAATAAGCATAAGTTCAAGATGAGCTTACGCGGTTTCAAAACAAAACTGTTCGAGTTGAAGAAGACTGAATTTTTCCGCAAATTGACATTCACGAGTCAAGAAAATCAAAGTCCACACTTCCGGGATTTATTACCCCATGCTTCAGCAACTTAGAGTACAGTTGCTTGTGTTCCTCTGATCAAAATAAATCCGTCCTTTTGTTTTGGATTTTTGCTGCAACACCCATTCTAGGTTTAAACTAATTGTACATCCTATCATCGTCATTCCCATCTGGTTGACTCAGCCCTCCAACACGTGGATCGCTTGGGATATTTGCAAATGCCTCTTCCGCTGACCCAGTAGGGGCAATTCCCAATCGTTCCATTGTGCGTAAAAGAAGGTTTCATTTCTATACCCCTTGTCTTTCAGAAATTCATCAATATAGTTCAACGGAGTACCGTCCTCTTTAAAGCACGATAAAGTTTATAGTTATAAATTCTTCTTCCTCGGTGAGATTAAAGTGTGTATGCCCCTCACGCATTTGTTGTGGTCCCCTATTCACGATTCTCGAAAACTTTCTTTGGGACGATATCTTTCATAGTCTTTGAGAGATTCCAAGCTTGTTTCCCAAGGAAGATGAAAACTTTTTCGAGGATTAAACAAGAGAAGAAGACAAAAGTGGAAAATCGGTGCTCTCTTAGGGTTTTTGTGAGCAAAATGAAGAAGAACCAACAGTGTATAAGGCAATCGAAGCGAGGCATACGGAACGTCGTAAAAGGAAATATAAATATGCCTTTTTAAAAAAAATAATTGCCTTTTCAAAAATTATATAACTGTCATTTCAAAAATAATTCCTTTTTCGAAAAGAAAGGATTGCACTAATCACAAAAAATTGGGAAAATAACACCAATTAATTTTGGATAAATGATCGTACCTTTTCAAGACTTGATCCGAGAGATAAGTTTCTAAAATAGAAATAACTTATTGTCGTAGATCTTGATTGTCCGAGTCTAAGTGCCTTTTAGACTTTCAGTCTTGAGTCCGAACTTCTTCAGACTTTAAGACATTTAGTCTGGAACGAATAACTTCAAATTGATTTTTCTCCAAAGCCTTTGTAAATATATCTCAGCTGATTCTTTGAGTCAATAAATTGAATTGAAACTTCTCCATTTTGAACATGATCTCTAATGAAATGATATCGAATCTCTATATGTTTTGCTCTTGAGTGAAGAATCGGATTCTTAGTGAGATTGATTGTGTTGGTATTGTCACATTTGATTTCAGTGCATGAATCTTCAATTCCAAAGTCTCTTAACTATTGTTTTATCCACAGAATTTGTGAACAACAACTTCCAAGAGCTACATACTCGCTTCGCTATAGAAAGAGCTACCGTACTTTGCTTCCTTGAAAACCAAGACATCATCCTACTTCCAAATAGTTGATAGGTGCCCGAGGTGCTCTTTCTATCAACTCTGCATTCGGCTAGGTCTGCGTCTGAGTATCCAAGAAGAGTAAAGTCTCATTCTTTAGGATACCAGAGATCCAAATTTGAAGTTGAGGCAATATATTTGATGACACGCTTTGCAGCACTTAAATGAGATTTATTAGGACCTGATTGAATTCTGGCATAAATATAAACACTAAACAAAATGTCAGGTCTAGAAGCGCTAGATAAAGAAGTGAACCAATGATACTCCCGTATAGCTTCGATCAACTTTCTTTTCTTCTTCATGCTTTTCCAGCTTCAAAGAACTTAACATTGGTATATCAGTCTTTTTGCAATTTTTAAGTCCAAACTTTTTACAAGTTCTTTAGCATATCTTTCTTGATGAATAAAGATGCCCTCCTTTAGTTGTTTCACTTGAAGCCGGAGAAAGAAGGTTAGTTCACCCATCATGCTCATTTCAAACTCATCCCGCATAGACTTAGAGCACGACTTTTCATTAGAAGATCCAAAAATAATATCATCAACATAAATTTGAACAAGTAGAAAACTTTTACTTTCTATTTTGATAAATAATGTAGTATCTACTTTACCTTTGACAAAACCATTCTGAATTAAATACTTACTTAATCTGTCGTACCAAGCTCGAGGCGCTTGCTTTAAACCATATAAAGCCTTTTTCGGTCGAATACGAGTATGGTTTTCTTGGATCTTCAAAACCGGGTGGTTGTTCCACATAGACTTCCTCTTGGATAAATCCATTTAGGAAATCACTTTTGATGTCCATTTGGAATAACCTAAAATTCTTATGACAAGCAAAAGCAAGTAATAATCTAATTGCTTCTAACCTTGCTACTGATGCGTAAGTCTCATCATAGTCTATCCCTTCTTCTTGCGTATATCCCTTGGCCACAAGTCTTGCTTTGTTTCTAACGACTTTTCCTTTCTCGTTCATCTTGTTCCTGAAAACCCATTTAGCTCAAATGATAGATTTACCTTTCGGTTTAGAAGTCAATTCCCGGACATTATTAATGTTGAATTGCCTGAGTTCTTCTTGCATTGCTTCAATCCAACTTTCATCGTTAAAGCTTCTTCTATGCTCTTGGGTTCTATTTCAGAAATAAGAGCCACAGCACTAGACTCTTCGCGCCTTTTGGATCTTGTGCGAATTCCTTCATTAATACCTCCAATAATGAGATATTTAGGATGATTAGACTTATGCTTCCATTCTTGGTTGATTTGTTAAACTATTGATATTTTTCTTCATTTGAATCTCCGTTGATCATTTGTTGCTCATCTTCTGAAGATTTAGCTGCTTCGGAGATTTAGACTTTGTAAAGTCTGGAGCAAGTTCGGATTCTTCAAGATGAGTATGAATCGATTGATTTTGCATAAAGTCTTGAAATTTGACAGTCATTGATTCCTCCACGGGTTGAGTCTTCTTGTTGTAAACTCGTAAGATTTGCTTGTGATAGAATATCCAAGGAAAATATCTTCATCTGATTTTTCTTCAAACTTACCAACTCGATTATTTGCATTTTTCAATATAAAACATTTACATCCAAATACATGAAAATATGAAACAATGGGCTTCTTTCCTTTAAATAACTCGTAGGGAATTTTCTCCAAAATAGGCCTTAGAAAGACTCTATTAATAATATAACATGCTGTAGAAACTACTTCAGCCCAAAAACATGAAGAGATGTTACTTTCAATTAAAAGAGTTCTAGCCATTTCTTGAAGCGATCTATTATTTCTTTCCACGACTCCATTTTGCTCTGGAGTATATGGAGAAGAGAACACATGTTGAAAACCAGATTCATCATAGAATTTTGTAAAGTCTTGATTTTCAAATTCACCTCCATGGTATGTCCATAGAAATAACATACCCTTTCTCATTTTGAACCTTTTTAGCAAATTTGTAAAATAAGAAAAGGTTTCAGATTTACTTGCAAGGAAATATACCCAAGTGAATCGTGAATAATCATCCACAATAACTAAACAATATTTCTTACCTCTAATGCTCTGAATTCTAGTTGGTCCAAAGAGATCCATATGCAAGAGTTGTAGTACACGATTAGTGGAAACTTGATTTATTGGTTTAAATGAGTTTTTTACCTGTTTTCCCAACACGCATGGTGTGCATAGATCAGACTTTTAGTATAACAGATTGGGTAGACCATGAACAAGCTTCTTTGCTTAAATTTTGGCTATTTGCTTCATGTTGATGTGTCCAAGTTTTCTACGTGCCATAAGTTTGCTTCTTCTTGAATTGAGATTAAACATTGGGTTTCATCTTGTTTGACATCCAAGAGGTAGATATTTCCATGTCTTTGACTCGTGAAAGACGAGAGGAGTTTTTACTGGTTCTTGAACATATTCGTTCTTGAAAGTTGATTTTGAAACCGGTGTCGCACAGCCTGACTAATACTTAGCAAATTGTAGTTGAGTCCTTCCACTAAGAAAACATTACTAATCGTGAGACTTCCAATCTTTACAATTACGTATCCCACAATTCTTCATTTGTTGTTTCCTCCAAAAGAAACTTTTCCACCATTAACTTGAACAAGCTTTATGAAGCAATTTGAATCTCCCGTCATATGCCTTGAGCATCCACTATCCAAGTATCATTTAATCTTTTTCTTGATAGTGACCTGCATTTAGAAAAGAGACTCAAGCTTTCTTTGGTACCCATATTTTCTTGGGTCCATTGGTGTTAGTGTAATATACGGTCTTTGCCCATACCTTCTTAACAGGTTTCCAAACTATAGGACATTCTTTCTCAAAATGATCTGAGCTATTGCATTTAGAACATTTAAGAGTACCATGCGACCTACTAGTTTTACAAAGACTTTTTGGAAGTGATTTTTGTAAGCATCTATTGTGGGTCTTTGCTTAATTCTTTCCTTTACTTTAGGAAAATCAATTAAAGGAATGGTTTCAGCGAGTCATTCCTAAACCCGATTTGTTGAAGTAAGGTCTTTTGTTGAAAGAATTTTTTCAAGTTTCTCGATCCTATAGAAAATCTTTTAGAAATACTTGAGACATCATTTTTCAAAAATGCATTTTCTTTTGAAAGATTGTCTGCATTTTCTTTTAAAGTAGTAACACTTTTTCTAGACTTTTGACATTTTCTTTCCAAACATTTTCCTGTTGCTTTAGTGCAGAATTTTCTCTTTTGAGTTCGAAAATCCTTTTGAGAGAAGTCTTGAGACTAAGACACAATTCATCAATGTATCTAGAGACTCTAGTAGGGATATTCAAATTACTTACCTCGAATTCACTGTCTGAATCTGAGTCTGTCTCGGAGTTTGAATCTGAGTCTGATTGTGCCATGAGACAAATATTGGCATAATCATCATCACTTTCTTCACATTCTGTATCACTCCAAGTTTCTGCTTTGAGTGCCTTTCGATATTTCTCAGCTTTTCCTTTCTTTTTCCTCAAAATGGGACAGTTGGATCCGATGTGTCCCCTTTTCTTACATTCAAAAAGACTACACCTCTATTGGATTCATCATTCTCAACGAGACTTAGTCTTTGCTTTTGAAAACTTTGTTTCTTTGGATTGAATCTTCTCCCCTTCGTTTAGCTTTCAATCTTCTTATCATGATAGTAAGCTCCTCATCATCCATATCGTCTTCAAAATCTGTGATATCGAATCATCATTAGATTTTAATGCAATGGATTTCTTACCTTTAGGATCTTCATCTTCATTGATTCGCTCCACTTCATAAGATTGAAGAGTCCCAACCAATTCATCGATAGAAAGTGGCATAATTCTTTGTGTCTCCCTTATTGAGGTCTTTATGTGATTCTAATCCTTGGAGAGTCCACGTAGTAGCTTGTTCACTTTCACGGGATCAGAAATTGGTTGACTTTGATTTTCAATACCATTCACGATTTCTGTAAAATGACTAAACATGTCAGTGATAGATTCTCCTAATTTCATTTTGAATGCTTCGTATTGACCAAGCAAAATGTTGATTCTGGTTTCTTTCACTCGATCAATTCCTTCATAGGTGATGTGTAATCTATCCCATACTTCTTTAGCTGTAACACAAGAAGATATTCTGTTATATTCAGTAAGTGATAATGCATAATATAAATAATAAATTAATTTTGCATCAAGAGCTTGTCTCTTGGTTATCTCTTCTTGAGTCATTTCGCTTGACTCAACGGCTTCTTTTCCTCTTTCTAAGACAGGTGCAACTTTAGGAATGATTTCTTTGTCTACCACATCCCATTCCAAAAGATCCTTTGATCTTAGGAATGCCTTCATCTTGTTTTTCCATATGTTGTATTCCTTCCCATCAAAATAAGGCGATCTGGTATTGCTTTGCCCTTCAACCCCCCCGGAGCCAACATACTAGCCATGGATCTTTAACTCAAGTAAAACACTTCAACTTAAGTGAGTACACAAGCTCGATACCAATTGTGAAAGCTAGTATGAGCACTTAAAGGAGAGTGAATAAGTGTCAAAATAATTTTATGAGATAAGTGTGCAGCACTAATCAATAACAGATTATGAAAAGGAAATTCGTCTCTTGTAAACAAAATGAGTTACGATCAAAGTAAAAAGCGTAAAGAAGAGAATATGAACACAGAGATTATAGTGGTTCGGCTTAATCTAAGCCTACGTCCACTCTTCCGCACTAACAGCCCACCGGCTGGATTTTACTATGAATAGAAGAGTTGTTACAATAAAGCTCTTTCTTGATTCCACAGTGTAGAGACTCTACTACACTTCTTCAAGGTCTCTCAAAGATATAGACTCTCTTTTGCGTACAAGATTTTGCTCAACAGTTTAATTGACTAAGAACAAGGAGCTTCAAACTTTGGAATTCTTCTATCGCGCACACACTCGAACAATTGGAACGTCTTCCTTATATACTCATTTATGCCATCACACCCGTTGGCACTTACCAAAGGAATTCTTCCAATCTACCCGTTGGACGGAATCAATTAGGAAGATCTTCGAGCTATTTAAGGAACATGATGATAGCCCATCAATTTTGCTCGCCCATACAATCAGGATATAGGTTTCCATAAGTAGAACCTTCCAAATATATTTCGCCAATCAACGGATCCAAAATCTCTAAATCAATCTTGATTTGAATATTGGATTCTGACATGCTATATCCAGCTAAGAGATCTTCTTTAGTCGATAAAGTCAAATCCTTAACGAAACATCTAGTTCTGGATAAGCTTTCTTCGATGGTATAGAAGCTGTCAATGATGATAGACTTTGAGTCTTGAGTTTGGCAGTCTGGAGTCTTCAGACTTTGATGGAAGAGTCTGCAAGTTTACAGACTAGACTGATGAAAACGTTTTGTCAGATTCAAAACACTCAAGGAAGTTTTCTCCAACAAATTACATAACATATGTGTGACATTTAGCATATCATATGACATAGAAAGTTGATTGGAACCTTTGACATTATTGCATCAAATGCTTTTTGAAAGTGAAAGATATATGTGAATATACATTGTGATGTTGATGATACCGTCGGACCTTTGTTGACGATGCCCCGGGTGTCGGGATGCTCGGAGGTGTGTGCCGGATGTCCTCAAGAGTTTTGAGATCCGGAGGTGTGTACCGGAAGCCTCGTGACGCCAGTTAGGGTGCGGGATGCTTGGAGGTGTGTGGCAGATGCCCAAAGGTGTATGTTAGAGGTCTCACAATGCCAGGCTGGGTGCGAGAGTCACGAAAGATGAAAAGATTGGTCCCTGGAAAAAAAAAATTAGATCCTTGTGAATATCAAAATAGGAAATGAATCATGCGCGTGTGTGTGCATATGGCATGGTGTGTATAAGTTGTCTATGAACTGGAGTTGGTACTGTTTGGCATTGAGAATGCGATCATGAAGACATTGAAGGGATCTCATGGGGATATATATACATGATTGTGTGAATGATATGAATCATGCGCAAGTATGTGCATATGGCATAGAACATAAATTGCCTTAATGAATGAATCTCATGGAGACATAAGCATGATTGCATGGATGTTATGTGCATGAAATTTTGGTTGTCTTGCTAGTTGCATTGTGTAGTTTGATAGATCTTTTACTGCTGATTGGTTGTACTCACCCCGTTTGGGGACTAACATTTCAGATTAAGAGATGCCTCTATTACCGGTCACGTGTGGTACTTTCTATGGCCTATTGTCCGACGTTGAGGTTGAGTGTTTAGAGCATTCTTGTGTGGGTGTTCGTGGTCTGGTGTTCTTCCGTGTTCGAGTTTTAGTTATGTATGATGTGGGTCTACCTGACGGCCCTGTAGTCCAAGAGTTCCTATATGTGCATGTTCGCCGCAACGAGGTTATGATGGGGATGCTACCACCGCCCCCAACTGATGCACCGGGCTGGGTGTGATTGCGCATGTGACTGGTAGAGGATGACACTTTTTGGATAGCCGACACTAGATGATGGATCGATGTACATGACTGATGTGGAGTCAAGTACTTTTGGGTTATAGCCGAGCTTAGTAAAGCCTTGGCTTTTTGATGTACCGACTCGTGATATCCATCATAGTTATGTAAATAAAAGTGGTTCGGATTTAACTTATATAAGATGTGTAGTTGGTGTGTATTGCATTGTATTATTTAGTTTGAGTATGGGTAGGGAGATGTTGAATATGCTTCCGTTATATGAACTACGCTAGGACCGATTGAGATAATATAAACCCCCAAGATATTCGGACCCACTATAATTAAATGGTATCGAGTGACATGTTATTAGGACAATTGATAGGTAAGCGAACCGTGGTGACCCTAACGGATCGGGAGCCGTTTCGAGGGTGCCACGAGGCAGCCTTGGGTCCGATGCAATACTCCCATTCGGAAATCTGATGCAGCAAAATGTTTGAAGCTGGCATTCAAGAGTAAGTAATACTCCCACTTAGAAATCTGTCTTTCATAAGAGATCTAGTAGCTTGATTGATGGATACATTTATGGGTAGAAAACCACTCCGTTCTACACCCAAAATGTCAGCCAATATCTACATCTACAGTAAACACTCTATCACAAATAGTAAATCGAATATGAGTTTGATCCGAAATGACAGTTTCGAGTAGAAATATGCCGTTAATTTAGGATACGCTTCAACTGTCTCTGCACAAAATTTTTCAAGTTGAAGATTGGCGAACATTTCTCTCAAGTTAACCTTTATAGAATCTAGAAAGTCAAAGTTTACTGTGCACGGGTTTATCACTCATCTATTCAAAATTTGAGCATAAACCCTTTTATGCTCTTTTGAACGAAAAAGTTTCATTCCTTCTCTGGCAATCTCAACCGCCACACCCATCCTTGGTTGGAAACTCATAAAGATTATCTCATCATCATCTTTATTCTCAGGTCGATTTCTGACCCAAAACAAGGATCATAAGAAAATTCAAAAATTCCTTCTCTATTGTTCCTTTTGGCACCAGTCCTAACCTTTCCATCATTCTCAAAAACACAATTTTGTTTCCATATCCATTATCTTTTAGAAAGCTAGAAATAAAGTTCATAGGACTTCCACCCTGTTTCAAGAACTTATAATGCTTGAAAAGTACCTTAGGTCTCACTGCTAAGATAGGAGTCGCCTCTTGTGTAACTTCCTCATCCACGAGTGATGAGGAAAACTCCGAGGAGAATCTTCGCCAATTAGATCAAAGTGAGTTGGTCCTTCAGGCATATTGCGAGGGCCACGACTTAAATGTGAGAAGATTTCCTCTGGAATGACATGGCTGTGGATTTGGAGGACTTTGACGACATGTTCGTTTGGAAGAAGGAAAGAAGTTTGCAGAGAGTTTTTGCGAGAAAAATTGAGAGAGAGAGAGAGAGAGAGAATTAGGGTTTGAAAACACTGTGCTTGAAGAAAATATAATCCGAAGAATTTAAAGAAAACGAAATGGGGCAAATGAATCGTCACAAAGAAAAAAATGCCTTTTCGAAAAACAAATTAAAAATGTAACTACCAAAAATTTGAAATGTAATCCGATTCAACAATAAAATTGTAATTTCTAAAAATAAAAGAGGCAAGCAATGATTCAGAGATAATCATACATTTTCAATGTTTTCGTGCCAAAAATAAAATACCTGGATTGGAGAGATTTCCATACTAAAATAACTTCCTTAATTTGAAATGCTAAGACTGACTAATCGTAGACTTTAGTCAAGAGGAAGGATGATATTTAGCTAGCTACGAATTGATTCAAATAAGCTTTTCTCCAATGGTTTTGTAAAGATATCAGCCGTTGATTCTTTGAATTAATAAATTGAACATTAATCTCACCATTTTAAACATGATCTCTTATGAAATGATGACGAATCTCAATGTGCTTTGCTCTTGAGTGAAGAATTGGATTTCGGTAAGATTGACAGCACTTGTGTGTCACATCGATTTATGTGCAAGATTCTTCTATTCCAAAATCTCTTAGTTGTTGTCTAATCCACAGAATTTGAGAGCAGCAACTTCCAAGAGCAACATTGTGACATCCTGAAATTTGAGCCCTTTGAGGGAGGAACGAATATGAATTCCGTCAATGCATTGATAATTGATTTCACTCGGAATTGATTACTCCTGAGATACTGACCTTGAGGGGAAAGGCCAATGAGGACAGAACTCACACAACTAAAGGACTCGACCTGGGAAAATGACTTGACCATGAGACTTGCGTGAGGATGATCTTGTAGATAGGCAGGCCGATTCTAAGGACGACTAGAAGTCGAACGACAAGTGATTCCGTTTACGGTTATCGAACCCGCGAACAACCCTATGTCAATCCTCAGTAATTGTGTACTTTGAAATAAAAATCTATCCTCCGTAATTTTATGCAATCAAGGACATCCATGCATCGAGATGTCTTGAACGTGGTCTAGCACGAGTCGATTACGCATGAATCCTTGAAGCCGCCCGTCAATCTGAGTTGTAACTGAAATGGCATTGGGCGAAATTGGCATGGCAAGAGAACTTGAGATTGAACTTCGAATTATCGGGAATGCCGGGGATAGACTTTGGATGAAGCTACATCAAACAATCGACAAAGCCAGTTAAGCCGAGCAATTGGAAAAGGGATTTTGGGACCGAAGAAGAGAGCCCGTGAGAACGTGGGCCGGGCCAAGCCAGTGTGGGCCTTAGGCCCAAGGTGGACAGCCACTATAATGGGCACAAAGAAATCAAATGAACCCATTGGGCCCAAACCAACTATTCATCTTTCAAAGCTCATGGTCCAACTTTGAGCCCAATAAAGCCCAATAAATTCCCAAGCCCATTCCTATTCATGGCCAAGCCCATTTCTTAGGCCCATCCACCAATTTCATCCCAAGGACAAAATGGTAATTGCGCAATGTGAAATGACCAAATTAACCCTTGTTGTAGGGAGAAAAGGCTAGAGAAGAGAGAGAAGATGATGTCATGCATGGGGACTTGAAGCAAGCATGTGAGGGGCTTAATGAGGTGTGACACCAGCCCTCACATCTCTCTCTCTCCCCCATTCGGCCTCCCAACCATTGCAGCTTCTCTCTCCTCCATTTTCTTCTTCTCCAGTTTCTGCTCCAGCTGACCCTTCAGTAAAGAATCGAGTCAAAAGTGGTCTTACCGGATGAATCAGCCAACGATCCACACATAACCATGACCGGGAGAGAGAAACCGTTCCAACGAGCCCAAATTAATCTCGAACGGAGCCGCCATCCGTCCCGTGAGGCCGTTGCAAGCCGCCGGTCGCCGGTCCGTCGGTCCACCCGCAGCCTGCACTGTTTCGCGTTTTCTTCATTTTTCTCCCATTCTGACCATTCATTTGCCCATCCCAACCTCCAACAAGATCCCCAAGACCCCGGAGCCACCGGTTGCCAGCCAACCCCCTCGCGAGCTCTAGCCAAGCCGTTCAACTTGTTTTCTCCTCCAAGGCTGTTTTTCGCTGGGAGTCCGAGCCGTGGTTGCTTTGTGGCTTGAGCTGAGGACCACCTTGGATTGTCATGGTAGAGGTCCCGGTGCGTAGCCCCATCGTCGCCACCACGTCGGTGCCTCCGACCCGCTTAACGGTGAGTTTAGCTCCTAATCCTTTGGTTATAGCCTAAATTTGCTTAGGGTTGGTTTAGTTAGATTTAATTCTAGTTTAGATGATTTAATTAAGTTGTATTATTCCTAAGATAGGTGGTTAGATTAATGGCTAAGACTAGTTTAGCTTAATCTTACTTTATTTGCTTAATGTGACTTATGTAATTAATTAAGCATGTTTAGTTTAATTGATTGATTTCCTTAAGTTAAATTATTGTTTTAATGATTTCTGAATTTAATTTATGGTTTATTAAATTCTGACAAATTACTATTCACACGACACTATTCACAAATTACTGTTCACGTGCACTATTCACGCGCATTATTCACGTGCACTGTTCATCCAGAATGCGAAAAGTGTCTAAAATTCATGTGTTGATTCTATGAAGTGATTGGATGTGTTATTGCATAGACATCTGCATGAATTGAGTGGATTATGCAATTGATTGTTGATTGTGCGATTGAATGGCAAATTGTGAAGTTGTGTGTTGATCGTTGTTTACAAGCAATTGATTTCGACACGACTAAGCCAGAGAACCGCCAAAATATGGTTGTGCCTTTATGGCCATGATTTACCGCTAAAATATGGCTGTGCCGATATGGCCGTGATGAATCGCCGATGTAGGCTGTGCTCTATGAGCCATGATTTACCGCCAAAATACGGTTGTGCCGATATGGCCATGATGAACCGCCAATGTAGGTTGTGCTTTATGGCCATGATTTACTACCAAACTATGGCTGTGTCGATATGGCTGTGATGAACCACCGATGTAGGCTGTGCTCTATGAGCCGAGATTTACCGCCGAATAATTAGTAGGCTGTGCCTTGGGTCGTGATGAACCTAGTTATACTAGATGACCGCCTAGCATGGAGTAGGTTGTGCCTGTGTGTGGCAGTAATTATCAATTGGAACACATAAGTGTTGAGATGGTTGGGCCATATTATTGGGCAAAATTGTGTGGCATGGAATGGGACGTGTCATATCAATTTTATCTTATAATCGAGACCCATGTGATAGATTGATGCATGATAGGTGGTGCACTATAGTGCAAGAGCATATGTGAATCCTGACATAATTGGTTATGAATGTGCGTGAGTGGAGCACATTGTTTATGGCACGCACACATGAACCACTAAAGTGCAGGGTGCAGCAATGGCCAAGTGAGATCGCTTGTGATGCGACTCGTGTGTGATTGATGAACTACATCATCTAATGGCCATATGCTTTATGTGTATCATGCTGAGTGATAACATACAGAGTATGGCATACCAAGTAAGGTTGTATGCGGATCGACTGTTGGTTGTTGCTTATGGTGAGGTAGTTCTGGATAGATTCCTTGTGTTGAATTGGTGTTCTAACCAAGGGCTTAGGGGTGGAACTCGCTGAGATTTATATCTCACTAGTTATTGAATAACCATTCTCAGGTCCCTTATGTGAAGAACCAGGAGCCGAAAGCAAAAGAGTCAAGAGCATAGGTGGCTCAGTAGTTCTTTTGGAAATAGATCTCCTATACTTGGACCTTAGAGATGGCCTCTGTTTATAAATTGGTTTGTTTATAAAAGTGTGGCTTGTTATGAAATTGTTGTCCTACTTTTCTATCCCATGTTTGTTGTTGTCAAAGGATTAGTTAATTCGCTTCCGCATGTGCAATAAAATAAAAAGGGTCGGCAACGAGTCGTGGGAACGTTGTGAGATTCTATCGACCACCGAGGGTTGTGCGCGCACTCGAGGTTCGGGGAGTGACAAACATATTCTGCTTTTGCTGTAAATAGCGTCACCGTACTTTGTTTTCTTAAGAACCAAGATACCAGCATTCGTCCCAACAATTAACATGTATGTACTATTTCTGTCGACTCTACAACCAACTAGATCCGCATCGAATAACCCAATAAAGTAAAGTCTCATTCTTTTGGATACCACAGACCTAGCTTTGGAAAAGTCGCAATATATTTGATGATGTGCTTAACAGCACTTAGATGTGATTCTTTTGGATCAGATTGAAATCTAGCATAGATACACACACTGAATAAAATGTCAGGTCTAGAGGCAGTGAGATAAAGAAGAAAACCAATCATGCTTCTATATAGCTTTTGATCTACTTTCTTTCCTCCTTTGTCCTTGTTGAGCTTTGATGAGCTTGACATGGGAGTTTATGTTCTCTTGCAATTCTCCATTCCAAACTTCTTGATAAGATATTTGGCATTTTTTTCCTGGTAAATGAATATTCATTTCTTTGATTGTCTGACTTGTAGTCCCAAAAAGAAGGTCAATTCACCCACCATGCTCATTTCAAATTCTTCTTGCATAGATCTTGAAAATTTCTTGTAGAGATTTTCGTTAGGAAAACCAAAGATTATATCATCTACATAAATCTGTACAAGCAAAAAATCTTTTTCTTCTCTTTTTATAAATAAGGTAGTATCAACTTTTCCTTTCTTAAATCCACTTTCTCTGTTAAAAACTTACTCAACATTTCATACCAAACTCAAGATGCCTGCTTCAAACTATACAATGCCTTCTTTAGTTTGTAGACGAGTTTGGTTTTCTTGGATCTTCAAATCTTGGTGATTGTCCTACATAAACTTCTTGTATGAATCCATTGAGGAAAGCACTTTTGACACCCATCTAGAATAACCTGAAATTTTGGAAACAAACAAAAGCAAGTAATAATCTAATTGCTTCTAACCTTGCTACCGGTGCATAAGTCTTGTCGTAGTCTATCACTTCTTCCTATGTGTATCCTTTTTCCACAAGCCTTACTTTGTTCCCGATAACTTTACATTTTTCATCCATCTTGTTTCGAATATCCACTTTATTCCAATCACATTTGCCTTTGGGTTTGGGAATTAGTTCCCACACTTCATTGATGCAGAATTGTTTGAGTTCTTTTTGCATAACTTATATCCAACTTTCGTCAAACAATGCTTTTTCTACTCATTTTGGTTCTATTTCTGAAATAAGTGCTACTACACTTTGGAATCTTCTTTTACTTTGGATCTGATGCAAATTCCTTCATCTAATTTGCCAATAATGAGATCTTTGGGATGACTTGATTTATGCTTCCAGCTGCTGTTTGATTTGACAATCTGTTGATCATTTGTTCCCTTTGAATCTTCTTATTATGCTTGTTGTTGTACTCTAGAAGATTGGACATTCTTTGGGGAAATAGACTTTATTAAGTGTGGAACTGGTTCAAACTCTTCACGTTGAACTTGATCTGGTTGATTCTCGCATATTTTCCCGAAATCGACGTTCAAGGATTTTTCTACATATTGAGTTGTGGCACCCCTGAATTGGCTCCTGATCCATTAGAGTCGCCACAATTCGCTTACCTATCAATTGTCCTAATAACATGTCACTCTGATACCATTTAATTATAGTGGGTCCAACTATCCTAGGGGTTTATATTATTTCAATCGATCTCAACGCAGTTCATATAACGGAAGCATATTTGACATCTCTCTACCTATACTCAAACTAAATAATACACAATACACACTAACTACATATCTTATATAAGTTAAAGCCGAACCACTTTTATTTACATAACTATGATGGACATCACGAGTCGGTACATCAAAAGGTCAAGGCTTTACTAAGCTTGGCTATAACCCAAAAGTACTCGACTCCACATCAGTCATGTACATTGATCCACCATCCAGTGTCGGCTATCCAAAAAGTGTCATCCTCTACCAGTCACACGCGTAATCACACCCAGCCCAGTGCATTGGCTGGCGGCGGCGGCAGCATCCCCATTATAACCCTGTTGCGGCGAACATGCACATATAGGAACTCCTGGACTACAGGGCCATCAGGTAGACCCACATCATACATAACTAAAACTCGAACACGGAGGAACACCAGACCACGAACACCCACACAGGAATGCTCCGAACACTCAACCTCAACGTCGGACGATAGGCCATAGAAAGTACCACGCGTGACCGGTAATAGAGGCATCTCTTAATTTGAAATGTTAGTCCCCAAACGGGGTGAGTACAACCACTCAATAATAAAAGATCCATCAAGCAAGACAACCAAAATTTCATGCACATAACATCCATGCAATCATGCTTATGTCTCCATGAAATTCATTCATTAAGGCAATTTATGTTCTATTCCATATGCACATACATGCGCATGATTCATATCATTTACACAATCATGTATATATATCCCCATGAGATCCATTCAATGCCTTCATGATTGCATTCTCAATTCCAAATAGTACCGACTCTAGTTCATAGACAACTTATATGCACCATGCCATATGCACACGTGCGCGCATGATTCATTTCCCATTTTCATATTCACAAGGATCTCATTTTTTTTTCAGGGACCAATCTTTTCATCTTTCATGACTCTCACACCCAACCTGGCATCGCGAGACCTCCGGCACACACCTCCGGATCTCGAAACTCCTAAGGACATCCAGCACACACCTCCGGGCATCTCGACACTCCCAGGGCATCGTCAACTCAAGGGTCTGACGGTATCATCAACATCACAATGTATATTCACATATATGTTTCACTTTCAAAATAGCATTTGATACAATAAAGTCAAAGGTTCCAATCAATTTTTTATGTCATATGATATGCTAAATGTCACACATATGCTGTATAATTAACAACCCAAGATATCACATCTCATAGAGCAATTCATTTGTCCTTGAAAATAATACAATTTTCGGATAAAACAAAATGCACTCCTTTAACTAAAATTCTGGAAAAATTAGTAAAAAATCTTAATAAATTCTGAAAATTTAACATGTTATAACAGAGATCTAGAGAAAAAGGTTTTATGAAGAACACCATATCGAAATAATTTCGTACGAGTTGCTACAGTCCATGCATCACAGCCTTAAAAGTTTCAAACATCACCATTGCACAGTTTTATTCACAAATTCAGTATAAACCCTAAAGAAACTTAGAAAATTCTAAAATTTTGATATGTTATATAAAAAACTTAGAGGTAAAATTTTCTTGAAGAACTCGAAATCAAATTCATGATAGATCAAAAGCTATAATCACCATAACTCTCCTTAACCCTCGGTAACGATTTCCAGATTTAACAATTTCAGAGAAAAATCGTTTCACCGACCAATACTTGTCCGTTTCTTCTCAAATTTTAGTATACTCTTCAAGATGTTATATACAACTTTTATCAAGGACACCAAGTCAAATTTCAACTGAATAATTTTACAAAATTCACGGAACCACAAGGGGTCGAGCTGTTCTTACGTGAAACAGTTTGCTTGTTCTAGGAAAGCTACTACCATTCATTCGAATTTCAGCATCCGGCATCAAGATTCAAGCATCTCCAAGATCTACCACATTTCACTAGACTACCACAACATAGCATCAAGTAGATCAATGGACCTCACTTGCCTTAAGTTCACGAAAACACAGCAAGCAAACGGCGACTCGGGGACTTCGGGCACGGCTCAACCGACGGCGGAGCTAGGCGGCATTGACAGTGGCAGCTGGTGCACGCACGGTAGAGCTGGTCTCCTTTTTCCCTCGCCAATGCACCCTCACGAATTCCCTCTTTCTCTCGAACTCTCTCTTTTTCTCGGATTCTCTCTCTCTCGCTTGCTCACTCGCTCGGTCTCCCTCTCTCTCGCGAACACTCTCTCTCTCTCTCGATTGCTACCTCGTCCATTCCGCCCCTCTCTCTCTCTCTCTCTATTTTCTTTCTTTCACCCTCATGATTAGCTAGTAATCATGAGGTTTTGCATGGGAATGGACACTTGGCTTCAAAGGAAGGACATGTGGCTTCATTCATGGGACAAATGGAGAGGGTGGTGTGGGCTTCTCCATCCGACTCCTCCTCCCTTCGGTCGATGGCCTTGTGGGCCTCCATGGGCCGCTTGAGCCCAAAAGTTTTGAGTTCAAAAGAAAATCCAAGAAAAAGGCCCACAAACTTTAGAATAGAAACCCATAATCTTTGCACTAATATGAAGCATTTCATTATTTTTCTTAAAGAAATAAATTTTTGCATTCTCATAATCCAATTGCTTCATATACAACTGCATAGCGAAAGTTCCCGTGTGCAATCCAAGTCTTCAAAATTTTACTCTTAATTTTTCAACAGGCGTATGCCTCACGCGTGGCCGGACTTCCATCCCTTTGGCACAAAATTAATTTACCAATGCCCAAATTCCTCTCTTATTCCATGTCTACTTAATTGGTATGGTTGGGATTTTTGGATGCCACATGAGTCTTCTTGTTAAAGACTCCGTAAGCTTTGCTTGACATTGAATAGCCAAGAAAAATTCCTTCATCCAATTTTTCTTCGAACTTACCAGATCGATCATTTGCATTCTTCAAAATAAACCACTTACAGCCAAAAACGTGAAAGTATGAGATATTGGGCTTCTTCCCTTTATATACTTCATAGGGAGTCTTCTCTAGGATAGGCCTTAAAAACACCCTGTTGATTATATAACAGGCAGTAGAAACTACTTCTGCCCAAAATCGAGAAGATATTTTGCTTTTTATCAATAGAGTTCTGGCCATCTCTTGTAAAAATCTATTTTTCCTTTCCATAACTCCATTTTGTTTTAGAGTAGATGGAGAAGAGATAACATGTTGAAAATCAGATTCATCACAAAAGTTTGCAAAACCTTGATTTTCAAACTCACATCCATGATCTGTTCTTTATGCTTGAAATAGTATAACCTTTCTCATTCTAGACTTTCTTAGTAAACTTTGAAAAATAAGAAAAAGTTTCAAACTTATTTGCCAAGAATAATGCCCAAGTGAAATGTGAATAGTCATCCATAATTACTAAATAATATTTCTTTCCACCAATACTCGAGTTCCGAGTTCTTGTTGGTCTAAAGAGATCCATATGGAGAAGCTGCAAAACCCGACTGGTAGAAACCCGATTTACTAGTTTAAAAGAAATCCTGACTTGTTTTCCCAAGATACAAGGAGTGCACAACTCAGACTTCTGATAAGTCAAATTAGGAAGCCATCGAACGAGCTTCTTAGAGGAATTTTTAGCAATCTATTTCATGTTTATATGACCAAACTTTCGATGCCAAAGACTTGCTTCATCTTGTATTGAGATGAGTCATTGAGAATTTTTTGAATTAACGTCCAAAAGATATATATTGCCATGCCTTCGCCCAGTAAAAGATTGAGAGAAATCATGACTTATTCCAGAACAAATACCTTCTTGAAAGTTTATTATGAAACCTATATCATAAAGCTGACTTATGCTCAGAAGATTGTAGTTTAAACCTTTCACTAGGGAAACATTGTTGATAGTCAGACTTCTAATCTTCACTGCTCCATATCCTATAATCTTCTCTTTACTATTTCCACCAAAGGAAACATTTCCTCTTTTAATCTTTCAAGTTTCCGGAAACAAATTGAGTCTCCTGTCATATGCCTAGAATAACCACTATCCAAATATCATTTGATTTTTCTTTTAAGAGTGACCTCAATTTCTTTGTCAAAATCTGAATTAGTATCTATTTTCTGATTCCGAGTCTAACTCGAATAAGCCATCGACATATGTTTGCAAATTCTTCTTCGCTTTCTTCACATTCAATGTCACTTTAGGTTTCTGCTTTAAGAGATTTCTTGTATTTCTTAGACTTCCCTTTCTTCTTTTTCAACAAGGAATAGTTTGGTCTGATATGCCACTTTTTCTTACACTCAAAGCATATTACGTCCTTGCTAGTTTCAACATCTTTTGTTGGTCTCTTCTGGAAATTCTTGTGGCATCCTAAAACTCCATGGCGACCTCTAGATGCCTTACAACCTATGGAAGGGTGATGGATGTATCAATGACCTATGTTGTGGTCTTTAGACTAAAAGAAGTGTAATAGATTAATGGCCAAGCACCTAATGGGTGAATATTTTGTTGGAAACATGTTCCATGCCCATGTGAGATCAAGATTTATTTTATGAGGAAATTATGTCTTTGGCCATAAATTTTATAAGTTGGATTTTATTAATCTATGTTACAAAGTATTATAGCTTCTTTTTTTTTAAATTAGTAATTTAGTACTCTGTATAAATAAGGATTAAGCTTTTTTTTTTAGGGTAATCTTGGGTCAATTAAGCTTGGGTCTTAGGCCCAAGAGTATTGGACCTAAGATGGGCCAAAATGGCCTGCCCATAGAGCCCATGAGGGGCCGTCAATTGCACGAAGAAGGGGGGGAGAGACCGGTTTGCATGCCTCCCTCATTTGTCCTAAGAAGATGGCCAAGTGTTAAGCCATGCAAGATTAATGATGGCTAATGATGGAGGGAAGGAAATTAGGGGGAAAAGTGACCGGATGGAGCTAAAGGAATTGAGAGAGAGAGAGAGAGGTGTGTCGCACGGTAGAGAGAGAGGAGAGAAAGAGAGGAAGGAGAGGAAAGGAAGAAAGGAAGAGAGGAAGGAGGAGGGCCGTCCGTCGATCGTCCGCCTTGCTCACCGTCGTCCGTCGCCGCCGTGTCTCGCCGTTGTGCTCGCCGTTTGCTCGGTTTGGAGGCAAGTGGGATCCTTTGATCTACTCTTTCATGCTGTGCTTAGTGTGTGTGTGTGTTTGAATGGTAACAATTTCGGATGTATAGAATGTGAAAAATTGAAGTTATAAGAGTGGTGCTCTAGTCTAGTGTACTGTTCTTGAGAAAAACAGCTCGACCTTGGATGTTCTAGTGACTTGCATGTGATGTTCTAGTTGAATTTTGGCTTTGATCTCTAAATAAAAGTTGTAAAGGACTTCTTTTAGTATAACATACTCATATTTGGGACAAAACAAACAAGTATAAGTGGGTGAAATCGTTATCCTTTGGAGATGGTTAGATCTGGAAATTTCGGTACTAGGAACAGAGATTTTAACCGACCATATTTAATTATCTAGGACGAATTTGACTTCGATGTCTTCATGAAGTATCTACCTTATGGTCTTGTCTCTCACATATTCGAATTTTATAAATTTGGAGGTTCATTTGGGTATTTAATCGGAAATGTTTCTAAAACTGTGCAATCTGATGTGTTCGGGCTTTATAAGTTGCAATGCGTGGACTATATCGTTTTGTATGAGGTTCTTTTGGAAACGTGTTCTGGACGAAATATCTCTCTTCATGTCTTCCTACAACATATTCAAATTTCGTAATTTTTGAAGCTCAATTGCCTATTTAACCAAAAATGTTTCAAAAACTGTGCAAGTTGAACTGTTAGAATAGTAGTGCTGTGATGCATGGTCTATACCGAATTATATGGGGATCTTTTGGTGTAGTGTTCTTCATGAAGTATCTGCCTTTATGTCTTGACTATCTCATATCCGAATTTCATAATTTTTAAAGGTCTGAGTATTTAATTAAAATGTTTTCTAAAACTGTGCAAGCTGGATTGGGCGAATTTCAAAAGCTGTAATGCATGCACTATTCTATTTTGTATGAAATTCTGGTGGTGTTGTGTTCTTCATGAGATAAATGCCTCTAGAGCTTGTCTATGATGTATTAAATTCTTAGAAATTATTAGGGCCAATCACTAAATTTTAAGAAGTGTAAATTAAAAGAACGCATTCCGTTTCTAAAATAATAGCAATAATCCATGAGTTTGCCCCATGAATTATATTGTTTTTAAGTGATTGAATCTTGCTGCACATGTGATGATATTTGGCATTACACATAAAAAAAAAAAAAAATCAAAAGTTGAAATTGACCTTATTGCCATCACATCATATGCCATGTTGATATTAAGACACAATTGTGAATATGAATTATGATAAATGAGGATACCGTCGGAGGTGTGAGCCAACAATGCCCCAGGAGTGTCGGGATGCCCGAAGGTGAGTGTTGGATGCCCGGAGGTGTGTGCGAATGTCCCGGGAGTTTCGAAATGCCCGAAGGTGTGTGCGGATGCTCGGAAGTGTGTGCCAGAGGTTCCTTGTGATGCCAAGTTGGGTGCAAGCGATAAAATGTGGGATGCAATTATTGGTCCCAGGAAAGAAAAATGTGGTGACCCAATTGAAAGATAAAAAGCTGAAATTGAATCATGCATATAGTATAGTGACATGTATGCATGGCAGAATGATGTTACATGTACAAGTGCATGGTAGTATTTGCCCCTCCCGGAAGAAGAGCTCCATGACTGTCATATTTTTCTTCATTAATCTTTAGTATCTTCGCATAATAGGCATACCCTCTTTCATCAACTTTAGTATCATCGCACCATAACTGGTGCTAATCATGCACGAGTTGCATGCTACCAGGAAGAGGCAAGTACCCAACTTCCCTTGGAATTATCTGCTTATTTATTTTGAACGAATAAAATATTTTTTACTCATCCTTCTCTATAAACAATTAAAGCTGTCAACCTCATTCCTTTTTTTCTTGTCCTTTACCAAAAAAAAAAAAACAAATTAAAGCTGTCAAAGAAAGCGAGAGAGAGAGAGAGGGGAGGGCCGAGAGAGGAGAGGTAACGAAGACCGTTAAAGGAGAGAGGGCAGAGGAGTGGGACATTCCTCGCGCGGAACACGTGGCGATCATTTGCTGACTGAGAGCTATTTTATCCGTTACCTAAAGACATGAAAATCTGTCCGAAGCATTATAAATCACTCTGCTCTCTCTCTCTCTCACCTCTGCCTCCGCCGTCCGTTTTTCCTCCGCTCTTCGCGACCTCCGCTCTGCTCTCTCTCTTTCCTCCGCGAAGCGCCCTGCTCACTTCAGCCAGCATTTTTTCTCGACCACGCTGAGCTTCTTCGAGCGACAAACGCGTAAACCCTAACCTAGCCGCAGCCATTCCCCGTCTTCTCGGACGCCTCCAGCTATTCTTCGGAAGATCGGGATGGAGTCTTGAGCTCTTCTTGAGTTCTGGAGCATGGCTCGGGTTTCCTGTTTCCACTCGCCCTCTCGGCCCACAGTGACCACTCCGCCTCTCGCCACTCGCCTCTTTTGGATGCTAAGATGTCAGCCTCAACCGGTAAGGTCTCTGCCCGTCGGCGTTCCATCGCACTTCGCTGACTGCCACCATCCACGCTCCGTTTTCCCCCTTTATCTCTCCCTCATTTAGTTTCTCTCTGCTTGCAGGTCAGCGCGCCCTTGACAAGCACCTGCCGGCCGGTGCTCTTCTTTCGTTCATGTCGTCCCTTGCTATTGCTCGCTTCGCTCAGGTAAGCACCGCATCTCCCTTGCAGTACTTTTTTTGACGAATCTCTCTCACATCTCCTATCCTTGCAGTTTTCTCGCCACTTGCAGCCCCCTTGTCAAGCTCGCGGTTCGCTTAGGGTGAGATCCTTGCAGCTCCTCATCCGTTTGTCAAGCTTCCTGCAGCTAGAGGTGAGATATGTGCACTCTGCCTAGGATTATTGTTGTTGCTAGATTCGTCTTACCCTGAATATCTAGTTCGTGTTAGTAATATAAAGTCCCGAAGTTACTCACCTTACATAGACATGGCTAGGAGTTGGAGTTGGATGTCGATGGCAGATACATTCTGCCCTGAAAATCATGTAGCTGTTGAGTCATTCACACACATGGCCATCAATCACATAATAAATAGATGCCTCTGCTGTTGGTTAAGGAATATGGTGTAGGAATAGGTACTGGCACTCATTACATCACATTTCGATATAACCGATAAGTACTGGACCTACCACGAACAATGTTTGACATGTGGTTATAGTATCATTGAGAAAAGTCGAGATCAGCCTTGTCCTGATTCCTGTACCAGTTAATCACTCAACAATGAATTTTATGTCGCTGTGCTTGTTTATTCAAACGCGTAGGCTATAATGAAATGATAGAAGACGAGAGTTGATTTTAAACTTTGAACAGGTAAGAAGACGAATTGCAACATAGTAAAGTTTTCACGCTGAGGAAAATTTTGACTCCAGTCTTAAAGATAACATGCTTAAATCCGAAAGAGAAAAGGGATGTTACGAACAAAGAAGAAAATGAATGCCCTATGTGTTCCACTTCCAAATTCCTGCAGGGGAAAACAATCTCGGCCCCTCTAGTGTTTTTGAGCTTTCGTGGGGCAGACACTCAGACTGGGTTTGCCAATTTTCTCTACAAAAGCCTGGTAGCTGCTGGTGTCTCTGTTTTCTGGGATGATGATGCACTCCCATATGGCAAGCTGATAGAAAAAGAGCTTATCAAAGCCAGCAGGACTTGTAGGATCTTGATTCCCATCATCTCCCAGCAGTATGCGGAGAGTAGATCATGAAATCTGGAGCTCACCGAGATGATGAATTGCCACAGAGAGCATGGGAGTCTTGTCCTCCCTATATACTATAAGGTAAGTCCTGCTGATGTAGGTTGCCAAAGCGGTAAATTTGGAGAGGATCTATGTAAGCATAAGATGCAGTACAGCTTAGAAGAAGTGCTCGGATGGATTGAAGCCCTGACTACTGTAGTGAGGATTGGAGGTTGAACGTCGCAAAACGTTGCGGATGGGTGCGGATATAATTGCTTGCCTGACCTATAGTAGCAATGAAAACCATCATTTTTCCTCAATCACTGAACGACACTTAGAAAGGATCTGAAACGCGTTCATTATAAATATGGGCAGTGGGTCAAATTGTGTTATTTCATCAAGGTAATCTCATTTAATCATGCAAGACTGGATGTGGTTTTCTGAATTATGTTCTGTTCACTGTTTTGGTGTGAAAGAAAGTCGCCTAAGAGGGTATGAAAACATCCATTGTTGTTTGTGTGCACTTGGATGGACAGTAAGGAATCCAACTGCAATTGAACTTTGGTTTTACACATATGTTTGTGTGCAGGCACGAAGCCGAGCTGGTTGATGATGTTGATCAACCAACTTCCTACCATCTTAAGATCGGGTATCTACCAATTCCACTTGAGCCAAAGGCCTCCTAATCATAAATATTCTCTGCGGTTTAAAGTTAATTTGATCTTTTAGAATATTTCGAATGATATCTTCTGGCTCCATTTTATTGAATTGCTGTGTATGTGTACATTCTGGAGAAGAAAAAAAGAGAGAGCAAACGGCAAGTTTTCTTGGTCTTTCAAGGCCAGGATATTGAATACGGCTTGGCTGATTACCTCAGGCTAAGCCTTTAGATTGCTGGAATCAGCGTGTTTAGTAACGATGATCTGTCCCTTGTCAGTAAAGACATTGCTCTATGCCATCAAGATTTGTAGTCCAATTGTCAATGAAAATTTTGGCTACAAGTGCTTTGTATTCGTAATGGCAAAAGGTGCCCTCACAAGTGTGGCACATTTCAACAACATAAGGATCTCGAGGGTGGAAGCACTTATGAGCAGTGCGAGCAAGCTCTTCCAACCGAGGATGGGTATTGGAGAATATCACCAATGGGTACTTTTATCATTCCCACCAAAAAAACCTTTTTACTATCATGGAAACTTTTTTTACTACTATGAGCTTACTTTAATTTAATTTTGAAATGACAGGAAACTAGGCGTACTTGTGAAACAGGTCGTCAAGGAGGTTTCAAGTTTGTTGAACAATCCTTGAACAGTGGAACATTTGCTCGTGGACCTATGAATGCTATTGTTAGGCTGCCTTGGAATCGTTGCTGAATTATGATTTCTTTGTGACCCTTCCTCTGGATGTTTTGATGCAAGGATTTTCATGAATCATTTTAAGCTTTGAGAATATCTTGTTGAATATGTTTCGGGATGTATTCTTGCAATTAGAGGAAATAAGCCACGAATAAGCGACAATTCTGAAGTGGCATTAGTTACGCTAGAGGATTGGGTATTGCAATTGACAAATGTTTGAGTAATTACTTCATATTTGTGTATGTTCCATTTCATGCAGGAGAAACTAATATTACATTGCAGAGTTCATACTTGCGTGACAATTATTAGTATGTGGCATCAGTACCAATAATGACATGGATGGCTTCGATTAGTTCCTGATCTAGATCTAACCTATGATTTAGTATGGAAGTGAAATTTTTCTGTCTTTTGTGCATATCTCAATGGGCAGTGCTCTTTTGGAAAAGCATTTAGCTGTCGAATCAGTTTTCATCAGGGCATGAAAACATACTAATTGATTTCCTTCTGCAAGAACCCATTCGATACAATATGAACAGGCATGACACAAAATATATAGAGAGAATCAGAATTCTTCTCCCCCAAGGGAAGATGGAAAATTGGAACATCTTATATTGCTCAATCGATTCTGTTTATTTAGGCAGAAATGAATGACTGTCCTCATTTGGCACTATGATTGATGGAATGTATAGACTGTGAGTGGGGAAGTTTTCGGTTGTTTCCTTTAGTGTAATCTGTGAGTTGTAAGAACTCCAAGCTTACTCTGTTTTGCAGAATTTCAGTTTCCAGAAGCTATTTTTTTATTTGAGTTTCAGAAGGTGGCAATTTGTGCTCATCATATTTGCTAGGCCCAGCAATGTACGGTTTTGATTGATTAGGGATTCTAAGCTTGTGCGTTGATGTTGAAACAGTTCCTTGCCTTCCAGATAAACCAAAGGATGTCAACTACCAGTTCAAAGGTGAGACCTTTGTTTATCTGTAATGGAAGATTCTGAAGCCACACTTCAATTCATGTTATATTATGACTGAGAAATGGATGTTTACTGCAGGGATCAACCAAATCGGTTTCATCCAGGGGCATAGCAGGAAGAGATGCTCCACTGATTCCACCTCCTGAGTGCAGAAAGGGCAGGCTGGGCTAGGTAAAATTCTGCGTTTGTATAGGTTCTCTCTTACGGGAATGGCATTTTGGCATATGCTCCATAGAAAGATGCGAACTCTTGGGGAGTTTGCATGTGCCAAATTTGGCTCCATAAAGTGCGGGGTGGGTGAAAATAGGATGTGGCTAGTAAATCCTGTTGTGGTTTTTCTCTGTCTATGATTTGATGATAGGCACTTTCTACTGAATAAATGCCCTCATTAGTAGCTGTCCATATATGTTTGTCTCGTGTGGCCTGAGGATTTAGTGGCACTGCTAAAACTTCACTCACTATCTGTTCATCAAATAAAGTTCTAAGTTTTGCATCATCCCATCTTTTCTTCCCTTGTATAATCAATTCTGAGACATTCTTTGGTTCTTGGAAGAGTGCTGACCGTCCAATTACTCCACATTTCAGCCATCTGTCTTCACAGATAATAATATTTTCTCCTGTACCTACGGACCACATTACTGAGTCAAATATGGATTCCCTTCCTACTAATATACTTTGCCATCCCCATGAGGGCTGAGACCCCTTTCCATAATGCGAGAATGATCTTGTAGGGAAATAGATGCTTTTTAAGATTTGGCTCCAAAGTGATGTCTGGTTCTGGGATAAGTGCCAAGCTTGCTTGCCAAGCATAGCTCTATTAAAGGAGATTAAGTCTCTGAAGCCCATATCCCCTACGTCCTTCCTGTTTTTGAGAACTTCCCATCTATTCCAATGAAGACCAGCACCCACTTCGTTGTTTTCCACCAAAAACAACAATTCTTTTTCAATTGATCGACTTATCAAGAATGGGATCTTGAAGATAGGCATGGCGTATTTTGGCCTCCTGCTTCTTTTATACTAGAAATAGAGTGGGTAACTCTTGACTCATTTTCTCTATCAATGAAGTCAATAGATTATTCCATGAATTATCAAAAGGATCCCCCTCTCTTAATGACTCTTCTTGTGGAATAGCTTGTATTACGGTTTTAAGTAATGTGTCCTTCCCAGCTTTCAACATCAATTTTTTCCTTCTATCCCTCTAGCTTCATATTTACTCAAGCAAGAATCCATGCAAACATCTCTTTTATGGAAGTTCCCAAATCCGAAGGAATTCCTAAATAACTCCCCGCCTTGTCTATTTCAGTAACTCTCAGTTCTGCTCCCATATTATATCTCAAATTCTGTGGGCAGTTTGAATTGAATAGAATGCCTGAGTTGTTTAAGTTGGTTGCTTGCGCCGAAGCATAGCAATACTGGTGCAGTATTAACGCAAGGTCATGACACCCATTCACTTTCCCGTCTAAAAAGAAAATCAAGTCATCAGCAAATTGGTGTGAAAGAACAGGACAATACTTGTTAAGTTTGAATCCCACAAAATTGGCTTCCTGCACAGCATTTCTCATCAGCACCGAAAGGGTGTTTGCCACAATAATGAAGAGATGAGGAGATAGAGGGTCTCCTTGTCGGATGCCTCTAGTTGGTTGAAAGAAAGACTCTGGTTCTCCATTAAACTCAACACCAAAAGAGACGGAGGTAACACATTTCATCACTCGTTCCACCCACGAGTTACTGAACCCCATTCTCAACATGCTGCCTCTAGAAAATCCCATTCTACCATGACATAGGCCTTTTTCATATCTAATTTCAGCACGACTTGAAATTTTCTCCTCCTTTTCCTCAACCCTCAGCTGGTGAAGGACTTCCTGCACAATAAGAATATTATCTTGGATTTGTTGACCCCCTGCAAAGGCACTTCGCTCTCTTGCTATTAGGTCTGGTAGCGAAGGCTTCAACCTATTAGCCGAACTCTTTGATATGATCTTGAATGCAAAATTGTGGAGACTCGGTCTTAATCTATCCAATTTCTCAAGGTTTTGAACTTTCGGGACCAAGGTGATTGGGTTCTATTTAGTATTGGATCAAGGTATCCAAAATCGTAAAAACCGCTGAACTTCCAATATAATTTCTTGTTCAATGTCTTGCCATTGTTTTTGATAAAATTGGCCATTTAAACCATCCGGCTCCGGTGCCTTCTGGGACCCCATTTGAAATACAGCAGTTTGGACTTCCTCCATCATTAGTTCAGCTGATAGGCTTTAGTTTATCTCAACTGAAACAAGTTTGGGGCATTGTTGCAGATTAGGTTCAAAATTATGGGGTCCCACAGAGTTGTATAGCTCTTTAAAGAAATCCACAGCCATTTCTTTCAGCCTTCTATTGTCTCTCACCCAGATATCGTCTGAATTTCTGAGCATTGAGATTCGATTGCGTTGTCTCCTTTGGATTGTGGTAGCATGAAAATATTTGGTGCTTTGTGCCCCCCCCCAAAAAAAAAAAAAAAAAAAAACAAATCATTTTATTTAGTTAATCCTGGATCGTAGGCCCCAACATTTCCTCTTGAGGCCACATAATGTCAATATGTTCAGTAAGTTCTTTTTCTCTGTTGTTATCCAAGTGTAATGCCCTGCTGTTGATTATACTCTGCAGCTCCTCTTTCGGTATCTTAATGCTTTGTTGGCTATTTTGTAAAATCTGTCTACTCCATTCCCATTACTGCACTAAGTCAGCCTCATGCAAGCTGGGCAAGTTCCAAAAATGTTTTAACAGTTTTGCCACACTCTTCCTTATCTAACCAGAAGGCCTCAAATCAAAACTCTTTTTCCTCTTTATAGCTTCAGCTGAAAGTTGCAGGAGGATGGGCCTTTGATCTGAGCCTATGGCGGGTAAGGCAACTGCTTCTGCGTAAGGAAAAAGCATTCACCAGTCGACATTGCAAACAGCCCTATCCAATCTTTTCTTGACATATTCCTGTCTATCCCAGTCGTTCACCCATGTAAATGCGCAGCCCTTACTTTCCATATCCATAGGCCCACATGCATTGAGGAAGTCTCGAAATGCATGAAATCTATAGTGTTCAGTAAGTCTTTTTCCACCTTCTCCCATTGATACGAAGTTTCATTGAAATCTCTTAGTCACATCCAAGGTAATACATCCTGGGTTCTGATTTGTTGAAGTCAATCCCATAATCATAACCTCTCCTGGAATTGGCAGCTGCGTGCACAAAAGTAGCCCTGAATATGTGTCTCTGAGCAGCAACATTTAGAGTGATATCAATAAATTCCCTTGTAGCTGAATTCACTGTAAGGTTTGACCCATCATTCCACATCAATGCTAATCCCCCTCCAATCCCTACTGGGTTCACCACAAAAAGGTGCTGAAACTTCATACTTCTACTTACTCTTTCGAACCATCCCCTCCTGATTTTTAGTTTCCGTTAAAAACACTACGATGGGCCTTTCTTGAGCCACAATGACTCTTAAGGCTTGGACCGTCAAGGGTGTGCCCAACCCTCGACAGTTCCAACATAAAAGCTTCATTGGTAACCTGGTGGTTTATTAGAGCCAGCCACCAAAGCCCATTGTCTCGGTTTTCCTGCTAAACAAATTGTGGTTTCTAAAAGTTGGGCGGCCATTCTTTTACTTTGTTCTGTATCATGCTATAAAAACAAATGGGGGCACACCCAACCCTCGACAGTTCCAACATTAAAGCTTCATTGGTAACCCGGTGGTTTATTAGAATCAGCCACCAAAGCCCATTGTCCTGGTTTTCCTGCTAAACAAATTGTGGTTTCTAAAAGTTGGGCGGCCATTCTTTTACTTTGTTCTGTATCATGCTATAAAAACAAATGGGGGCACACCCAACCTCTAGCAGGTACACGCAAACCCTTAAGTCAGAAGACAGCCATATGAGTCCAATGGTGCAAACCTGAGAACAAAGGAGGCTAATCGAGGATGAGGAGGATTCAAAGTGTCCAACAAGCCCTGCTAGATGAGGCGTAAGCTAACAAGAAGCTACACAAGTTGCTGTTATCCTTCCATAGAGCGCTACCCCTACACAAGCTACACAAGCCCTGCTACCCCTGATGGAACAGTAGCCATTTTACCAGTGAGGGAATTGCAGGCTAGCATACCCAGATTAAATAGCAGGTGAAGCTAAGTCCATGCAATATAGACTATCGATTGGAAGAAAGACCGCAAAATCAAGGTTCCCTTTTGCAAGCGCTTTAGACATTTTGTGAAGGCGAGCTAGGGTTTGGAGAGTATTGTTTGATTCAACCTACTGGGAAACTGTGAAAGTCCCCAGGCTTCCTACTGCCAGTTTTAGGGAGAGCTATAACCTAAGATGTGCATAGCTAGGTTTTCTGAGTGGATTTGGGTAAAGGTAAAGACTATACAGACGGTAGAGCTCCACAGTCGGGAGAGATATGGAAACGGAACTTGGCAAGTCAAATTCTCGATGGGTATTTTTGTTGGTCAGAATATCTTACTGACTTTGAAGGGGGGAAAAGCGACGCGAAAGAGACATCCTCAAGCCGTGGGGGTTTTTTATGTTTAGACCCTATAAACGAAAGCAAATGTATCTTTACCCAAAAAAATGTATCTTTACCCAAAAAAAACGAAAGCAAATGTATATATTCACTTGACTCGGTAGGGAAAAAGATCTCCGAATCCATCTTTTGGAGCTGAAAGCCTCCTCCACGATCTGGGGAACGTTGAAAGATGCTTGGAGCACTTCAGGCGATAAGGCCTTCCAAACCGAAGTTCTCTCAGCAACTTGAGTGAATATAGGACCGATACAACCGCATAGAAAGTATTTTGAGTGGATACTTATGTATGTCTCGCAGGATAAGCATTTTTTGCAACAGTTCAATTTAGGTATTCAACATGATGATTAGCAACCTTTCCTAAGAGAGTCCTGCGTATTTAGTACTATTATCCAGTACTAAAAGAGAATATGGGAGCAAAACATTGACAGTATACAGAGGTGACAAAATTTATTAAGACAAACACTTGCTTAGGAGTTGTGATGATAGAGAAGCAGGCCATTCCGTCCAGATCAGCAGTCTTCGTCACCAACAACCTGGGCGCGGCCCACTGCCCCTAACGATGTAGGTCACCTGCAATGCCGAATCATAAGAAAAGTCTAGAGAGCACATAGCACTTTCATCCAGCCTAACAGGATCAGCCCCAAAACCGACCTGACTAACCAAAGGGAGGCTGTTGGTGTTCAAAACAACTCATCCACCATTCTTAATGTCAAAATCCAATTGAGCCCCCTCACACTTCAAAACCTTGCCATTTCGGTGCTCTTCCTTTGGTTCTGGCATCTTGAAGCCACCATCAAGCTTTGTAATGCCACTGCCTGGTTGACTGCCAACGAGTGGCTTGACAATTTCTTCTTCCAAGTCTCTTGCTCGGCTCACAAGCTCAGTTGTGAAGCCAGTGAAGATGCCATTAGAATCAGTTAGGAAGAAATCGGTGAATTGCCCAGCTTTGTAAGCATTTGATGTATCACCTAGAAAGAGAACAACTAAATCTGTGTCAACCTCGTTGTACTGCCTGGTAACAACAGCAAAAGGGAGGGCAAAAGCATCACCCTTCTTGGCTGCTATTACCTCACTCAGATTCAGGGAGGACAATTCCAGCAACTCCACACCCTGAAGGATCATCACCAAAAAAAAAAAAAAAAATGCCACTTCTCACCGGACTTGAATCTACGACAAAAGCAACTGCTAACGGTTAAGCATGATATTAAAAACCGACTTCTGTGTAAACTTAACAATAAAAGTAAGGCTAATAGATTATCTCGTAACTTACGCAATTAAAAAAATCCATCCTGTGTTTCGCTTGTGACAAAAAGTTCTGTCAGGACCAAAAAGAATTGTACGATCAATAATTACATAAATGATAATCAGGTACTTATAGCCGAAAACTTGCATTTTATAAACAGATAACATAAGACAACCACAGCATTCCACAGTAGGAAGCAATCATGAAACTCTTTTGCATCAATTGAAGAAACAAGCCTCGCACGGGCACCTTAACCAATTTCTAGTGCGACGAATTCCAGTGCTCAAGATGATTTTAGCACACAATACGAGCGAGCACAAAAGATCAAAATCTTAACACGGGCACGCGAACAAAATAGCGTGATTATCCACCAAGAAAACGATCAAAATCCTTAGAAAGGATTGATAGAGAAAATGTCTTTCTTTTGTGAACTAGATTCTAGTAGACAACAATCTTTTTATTAAGATACTAGGATTTCACGAATCAGATGGAAAATTGCCCGCGTAAGAGCCATAAGACGCATTATAACACTCTACAAAGCTTGAAAGACTGATTTCAGAGTTCAGGATTAGATCAGATTTCAAATTGAAGAATAGGAACAAGAAGAACGAAATAGCTCGCCTAAAAGGAGAAGAATTCCATCCTTTTAGGGTGGATTGCTAAGGTATTACGGACCGGATATGAACCCCTTCAAACCTAGAGAAAGTATTGCACTTTTCTAAGAGTTTTGGTGAATGGTGAAAAACAGGAAAGAAGATAACCCCGATCAAAGCCTGAGCGATGCTCTTTTAGATTTATTATGCTCGGATGTTACTCAAACTTTGATTTAGAGCTCCGTTTGTTTCGCGGAAAATATCATGTTTCCGGAAAATATTTTCCTAAGTCATTTTCTAGGAAAATGACTCTATTTTCCGTGTTCGGCCAAAATCTAAAATTTGAATGGAAAATATTTTCCACCGTTCGTTAGCTCGATTAATTGTTTAGGAAAATTTATTAAAAATTGAATTTTAATATTTTTAAATGACCAAAAAAATTATTTTATTTATTATATATTTTTTAAAAAATGATTTTTTAATTATTTATATTTTTAAAAATCGAAATTTTTATTATTTATTATTTATTATTTCTTTTTCTTTTCCTTCCTTCTTCCTCCTTCCTCTCGCCATCGCCTCCTTCCTCCTCCTTCTTCCTCCTCCTTCCGCCACCGCCACCTCCTTCCCCGCCCGATGGCTAGTTGCCCAGCCGGCCGACCAAGACCCGGTGGCCGGATCCAGCCGAGCTCGAGGCTCGGCCGATCTCACTCGAGCTCACCAAATCTGCGACAGAGCTCGAGCTCGCCCGATCGGAGCCGAGCTCGTCGCTAGATCCAGCGAGCCGCGAGCTCCGCCGCCGATCCGCGACCTCATCGCATCACCCCAAACAAGCATAACCAAATCCCCAAAACGAGCAACGAACGAACACATGAGCAAGCATGCGGAGCGCTAAAAAAATCCCAAGGAAAGGAATTGGGGGCAATCACCCATCCACCTAAGCCTCGCACCGCACGACGAGCGGCTGGGCGGCGGGCTCCCGCGAGCCTCCCGGCGCCACCACATTGCTCCCTCTTGAGCCGGATCCTCCCGAGCGACTTCAAACCGCCGGGGAAGCGGAGCGCCGTGGCGGCGGCGGCACCCGGCCGGAGCGAGCGAGCAGAGCGGCTGGGGGAGGGCGGAGAATGAGGGATGCTTCGCCCATCGTCGGCGTCGAAGGAGGAGGAGGAGATCAAACCTAAGCTTTTGTGAGAGAGTGCAGAAATGAGAAGGAAAAGGCAGCGCGAGAGAGAGCGCAAGAGGCCAAGAAAATGTTTTCCTTTTTCAAAAGAGGAAAACATTTTCCTCAATGTCAAGAGAGAATTTTCCGTTGACCAGAAAATGTTTTCCTTGACCATATATTTTCCGTCCACCCGAACATCGGAAATCCGGAAAATATTTTCTTTGGAAGTTGTTTTCCGCGAAACGAACGGAGCAAGTGTCTAATGAATTGCACATATTTTTCCACTAAAAAAAACTGTTGTCTCTTCCACATAAAATAAATAAATTCTTTTCCCTTTGGTACTAGAGTTCTTCAACTCGGAGAAATATTTGACTAAAGTCCACATTCTTTGTTTTTTTATTGTCTTCTTTTTTGACCGAAAAAAAAAAAAATCGTCTTCTTGAAATTTCAAAAGGTTAATAGTGTTATTGAAAATTTAATGTGTAAACCGCTAGAAAAAAACGCCTGGGAATGTCTGCCTCTTTAATAGCACCTTGAATCCTCCCTCTGGTCCTCCCTCTGGTATGTTCCTCTTCCTTTTACTTTTTCTTTAATTTCTTCTTTCCCTTCCACGAATTTTACTCTTTGGATTGAGATCGAAGAATTTGAGCACTGTTCACTGTTCAGAATCTGAGTAAGAATAGGTGGGTATTGGGAGTTTGGAGAAACGGGCAAAAATTTAGAAACTTTGTGGTAAAAATAGGTCCATAGAAGATATCTCTTGCCAAGGAAAGCAGAGAGGCTCTTCAATTGTCGATGAAAGTTTTTTTCCTCGTATTCTTGCCTTGAGGTTCTAGCTCAAATGATTGAATATGAGAAGACAATTGGGCAAAAGGTATACCCCATCTTTATGGTCAAGCCCTCACAAGTGCGGCAGGTCTTGTTGGTCCAACAAGATAAAAATCTCGAGGGCAAAAGCCTTATGAGCAACGGGAGCAAGCTTTCAAGAAGCTTGCGTCCAAGCGAGGATGGGTATCGAAAAATATGGCCAATGAAAACTTTTATCATTCGCACCAAAACATTTGATCCAACACTAGAAACTTTTTTTTACTACTATGAGCTTACTTTAATTTTATTTGGAAATTGGTAGGAAGGAACTTGTGAAACAAGTCGTCAAGGAGGTTCAAGTTTGTTGAACAATCCCTGAGCACTAAAACATTTGCTCATGGACCTATGAATGCTATTGTTAGAAAGCCTTGGAATCGTTGCTGAACTATGAAGCCTTGGAATCGTTTCGAACTATGAATATTTTTATCCTTCTTACGGATCTTTTAATGGAAGGATTTTAATGAACAATTTTAAGCTGTAAGGATATCTTGTTGAATATGTTTCAGGATGTAATCTTGCAATTAGAGGGAAATAAGCCACGAATAAGTGACACTTCAAGTGGTGTTAGTTAAGGATTGGGTATTGCAAGCATATGGGACAAATTTTTGAATAATTACTTCATATTTATATACGTTCCTTGTTATGCTGGAAAAACTAATATTGCATTGGAGAGTTCATACTTGTGTGACAATTATTGGTACGTGGCATCAGTAACAATAATGAATCAAATCAAAGGATTGGCCTTTGGCTTTGGCCAAACATGGATGGTTTCGATTAGTTCCTGGTCTAGATCTAAGCTATGATTTACTATGGTAATGAAATTTCTGTTTTTGCACATATCTCAGTGGACAGTGCTCTTTTAGAAGAGCATTTAGAAAGAAAACAAAAAAAAAAAAAAAAAAAAAGAAAGATGGAAAGGTTTTTATGGATGTCTGATCAGAGAAAGTGAGTTGAGAAAAATGTTTCTCTTTCTGAAAAATGAAAAGTATTTTTATTTATCTTAAAATATTTTTTTTTATGAAAAATGTTTTCTCCAATTAAGTCTTTTTTCATGAAACAAATATTGAAAAATCTGAAAAACGTTTTTGTGGAAGTTAATTTTTCATGAAACAAATTCAATTTTCAAATTTTCTAGATTGAGCCCCAGTGCCAGAAAACTTTTTTATTTGAATATCAAATTCCGCAAATTTCACTACGCCCCATCGTTTAAACTAAACCCTAGCCGCCGCGCACGCACTTCCATCTCGCGGCGGCCACATATTCTTCTCCTTTCTCTGAAGTTTGGAACCCTAGCACTGTAAGTGTACGCCACAGCCTGTCCTTCGATTCGCTTCGAGCTCTTCGATTCCCTTCACCGACTTGGGAATCTGGGTGTTCATGGAGCAGATCACACCCTCGAGCTTGTCGGATCTGAGCGACAAGAACGCCACTGTGATTACAACCGTCGGTATCCATTGGATGGGTGGTGCTGGGAAAGCAGCATCTCTTTCTCAGCTTGCGTTCGATGATGGTGCGGTGAAGGAAAATTAAAACGACAAGCTTCGATCTCTTCGATTCGCTAGGTCCTCGACGAGAAAGCATAGAAGGAAAGCATACTTTGATCGGAAAAAACAGAGAAAGGAAGTTACAAAATGAAGAAGGGCAACATTTCGACCACTGGGCCCGTCTGCTTGAGCTTCAGAGGCGGAGATACTTGCACCAACCTACATCAACGACATCCACTTCGAATGAAAACTGATTTGCAATGCCCTCTGTGGCTATTCATCATCTCCGAACGGTATGCGCACGGTAAATGGTGATTGGCGAGCTGGCTGAGATGATGGATTGCCATAGAAAGCATGGCAAATCAGTCTTTCCTCTCTTTATGAATTTGAGATGCAGTGCAGGGTGGAAGGGCTGCGGTCTTCAAGGAAGATTAGAAGAAGATTTCACTTGCCATTGATAATGGGTATGTATGTACACATGTATGATAATGTCCATATGTATTTATGAATTTATGAATCTGAATCCAAACTCCTGTGCACTTGGATGGGAATGACCTATATATATATATATCTCTATGAATTGTGCACCTAACTTTGGATTTACGCACACGGGTGCAAATGGTGGTCACAAACGTTTGTAAGTATTCTCTGTGTTCATGATATCTCCCTTCAAGGATTTTTCGTGTCCTGTTCTGCAAAAGCAGTGAAAATGCGATGAGGTCCTTTGAGTGATTTATGACAAAATAGATGGTTTTGATTGCCATTACCGGTCAAGGTAAATATCTACATAAGCAATGGTGTCTCTAATGTCTAGGTTCCAGATTACAGCTAATATTTGATCATTGCTCGCTTATACAATGGATAAACCACCAATCATTTATTCAATGAAGATAAAAAGGCCCGATTTTCATATATGTCAATCTTAGATTCTAATGGTTGTTAAGAAAAGTAAAAGGAAAATAGACAAAGGAAAAGAAAAGAGGAAATTAAAATGGCACAGGGCAACCATTAGGGTTTGCTCTAGTGGCCACCCTTTTATGTTGGAAGGGGGAGATAGGGTTCGAATCCCCACCTTCTCAGGGGGTTGGGAATGGGACGATTTAGTTTCAGGAGTGGGTTTCGACTCTCATGTCTTGCAAGGAGGCTAGGGCAAAAGTCTGAGAGTGAGTGTTAGAGTAGGAATAGAGTAGGATCGACCAGAAAAAAAGGGCACAGGGTGTCGGGCGGAGAGATGGGGAGGTGAGGTGGCTGCCTCGATATATGCTTGTTATAGATTCCAATAGTTGTAGAGGACGATTTTGTCAAGTTGATTTGAGCTTCATTGGTAATTGAAGTTAAAACCCTTCGGATCAACCTCTGAAATGTTATTCCCCATGGAAAGCGAGAGGGCTATTGACGGAAGAGGAATCACTAGGTTGTTTGGTTCAATGGTTGGGAAGCTAAGCTCCTTAGAAAGGATTGATAGAGAAAATGTCTTTCTTTCGTGAACTAGATTCTAGTAGACAACAATCTTTTTATTAAGATACCAGGATTTCACGAATCAAATGGAAAATTGCCTGCGTAAGAGCCATAAGACGCATTATAACACTCTACAAGGCTTGAAAGACTGATTTCAGAGTTCAGGATTAGATCAGAATTCAAATTGAAGAATAGGAACAAGAAGAACGAAATAGCTCGCCTAAAAAGAGAAGAATTCCATTCTTTTAGGGTGGACTGCTAAGGTATTACGGACCGGATATGAACCCCTTCAAACCTAGAGAAAGTATTGCACTTTTCTAAGAGTTTTGGTGAATGGTGAAAAACAGGAAAGAAGATAACCTCGATCAAAGCCTGAGTCATCTTCTTCTCTGTAATTGGCTTGTGAACCCTCGAGATGCTCTTTTAGATTTATTATGCTCGGATGTTGCACAAACTTTGATTTAGTGTTTAATGAATTGCACATCTTTTTCCACTAAAAAAAAAAAAAAAAAACTGTTGTCTCTTCCACATAAAATAAATAAATTCTTTTCCCTTTGGTACTAGAGTTCTTCAACTCGGAGAAATATTTGACTAAAGTCCACATTCTTTGTTTTTTTTTTTTATTGTCTTCTTTTCGACCGAAAAAAAAATCTGTCTTCTTGAAATTTCAAAAGGTGAATAGTGTTATTGAAAATTTAATGTGTAAACCGCTAGAAAAAAACGCCTGGGAATGTCTGCCTCTTTAACAGCACCTTGAATCCTCCCTCTGGTATGTTCCTCTTCCTTTTATCTTTTCTTTAATTTCTTCTTTCCCTTCCACGAATTTTACTCTTTGGATTGAGATCGAAGAATTTGAGCACTGTTCACTGGTCAGAATCTGAGTAAAAATAGGTGGGTTTTGGGACTTTGGAGAAACGGGCAAAAATTTAGAAACTTTGTGGTAAAAGCAGGTCCATAGAAGATATCTCTTGCCAAGGAATGCAGAGAGGCTCTTCAATCTGGGATTGAATTATTAGCCGATGCTGTTTCTGTCACTTTAGGACCTAAGAGGTATGTGGACTCTTCTTTTGCTCCCGCTTAATTCCTGTCTCTGTCAATTTAATCTTGGAATCATTTGTTTATTTCATCATTTATATATTGTGGAGGGTTGTGCTGGAGTTGGAGTAATGTAGTGGCCATTTGGACAGAGTGAGATATTGCACGTTCGCTTCTTAGTTATGAGGCAGCTGGCTGGTCGAGTTTTGTGCAACGCTGGAGTGAAGAGTAATCTTGATGGCATACGGGCAGAGCCATGCTCTTTTAGCTTGAGCTGGGCATATGAACTTCTCCGTTTCTCGAGAGGGCAATGCTAGATGTTCGCAACCTTTTATTGTGACATTCCAAGCCGACTGTGTTGTCTTGCTTTCCTGATTCCATTGTTATTCTTTTCTTCATTATCTCTTTTGTTGCTCCATTCCTTATTCATTCACATGGACTCGACATAATTCACAGATTCTTCTTAGATGTCCTATTCACAGAAGATAGTTTTTTTACACCGCACGCACCTGATAGAGTTATTTTGGTTGCGATGGGAACTGATTCCATTGTCTCATGCTATGGTGTCACAGTTGCCCGATGCAATCGAGAATATGCCAGGGCAATGTTAGTCCAAGAGGTCATTCATGGTTGATGGTTACTTCTCTCCCAGAAGCTTGCTCTTATGCTTATACTCTTAAAATTCTATTTTTGCACCCAAATGTATATACTTCCAGGTGGCTGCCCGCATGAATGACTTGGCTGGTGATGGCACAACTGCCGCAATCATCTTGGCTCAAGCATTGATCAAATCTGGGTTGTTGGCAGTTCCATTTGGGGCTAATCCAATCTCTATAAAACAAGGTATGGATAAGACCGCAAAAGCGTTGGTCTGGGTTTTGTAGGAAAAGAGCTTTCTCGTAAGAGGGAGTGACTATCTTACATTTTATTGATTCATATTTTTTTTTTTTTTTTTGTGGTGGTTTTTCCAAGGCATGAGCTATTCATAAAAAAAAAAAAAAATTATGAAATTTGTTGACCATTTTGCAGCTGCGGGGTCAATCTCTGCTGGAAATCAGGACTTCGTTGGAAGAGTAATCGCTGATGCTATAGAAAGGATTGGACATGATGAAGTCATCTCTATCGAGTTGTCCTCATCTTTTGAAACCTTTGTTTTAGTCAAAGAAGGAATGAAGGTGGTGATTTTTGCTTTAGGTTTGAAATGATATGGAATTGGATGATTGTCTCCTTGCAAAATGTGGAGGAACTGTTAATTTATTTCTCACTCTTTCCCAGCTCTCTTTCTATACTGTCTCCTAAAGGGATCGAGTCTTCCACTTGCATGCATCAGCAGATCCTGAGCTTATTGAACGCATACCTTCCACTCCCCCCCAAAAAAAAAAAACGCTTTGTATGATTTCTTCACTTAAGTTAGATTTTTCTGCGATTGATAAGGGCTATGTCTCCTCGTTTCATTTCAAACCAGGATAAATCTCTCGTGGAGTTTGAGAATGCCAGAGTCCTTGTATCTGGTCAGAAGATTCCAGATGTCAAGGCAATGATTCATTTGCTGTAGAAGGCAACTCAATTATGCGTCCTCTTGCTAATCATTGCAGAGGATATCTGAAGGCAGCTGCTGGAAACACTTGTTGTGAACAAAATGCGAGGCTTGCTTAATGCGGCTGTTGCGCAATGTCCAGGATTCGGAGAAGGAAAGAAAGGTGTCTTCCAGGATATTTCTTTATTGCCAGGTGAACTTGTAAAGCATGGTGACCTTTGTTTTTGCACTGTCTTAAGTTCCTTCAAGAAGCACTCTTTCAAACTGCATGAGGAGTATTTCCATCATTAATGTATATTTTCTGCTTCTTCTTCTTTTTTTCCCATTAACATCGTAATAACATCATCAGGTGCTGATTTTCTCTCTGGAGACTTGGGTCTAACTGTCAATGGTGTGATCCCCAATCAGCCTGGCATTGCTAGAAAAGTAAATCAGTTATATTCATTTTTTTTTTTCAGTGGATTAATTTCTCTTTCTGTATGATGGGCTTGTGCGTTAACTATCACAGCTTGTCATATGCTGATTGCAAGGTGTCATTATATGTGGAAATATAATATTGGCCGTGTCTTTTGATGTCCTACACAGATATAACGTCCATGTCCATACTAAGTGCTGTGAATGTTGTGCATAGAAGAAAATGTCAGGGATTTCATTCTTATCTGTTTCTTCGTACATATCATGGTCCCTTCATGGTATGATAAATTTTTGGATTTGATTAATTGAACTAGTTGAAGTCTTCTAACCATCCTTTCAGATGTTCCATTAAGTGCTAGGAATATTTTGGAAAATGCAGAGCTGAAAAGTGCTGTAAAAGCTTTCAGGTGGATCTCACCTCCCTCTCTTTTATATTTTTTTTGGTCGGAACCTCACCTCCCTCTTGACAGTGCGCAATTTTGGCTGATTTTGCATACGGCATTTTACTCGTACACTGGAAATGCTTCGAAGGCCTTTGATATAACATATTTAACAATGCAAAGATGATTAAGTATTGATAAACTCTCTCAAAGTTGTGGTAGCCGATATCTTTCAATGGTTTCGTTTCTTGTCGAACAAAATACTTCAGCCTCTTGTATCTGCCTAGAATCATCCATCACATCAAGGCACTCTGGATATAGTATGGACTTCTGCATTTTCAGCTACATTTTGAGAACAAGCGTTGACATTGTGTCATGGGGTTTATTCTTCATAGAATAGATAAAACTCGTGACATGAACCTATGTCGGCTGATTTATGCTGAAATTTTCAATTTTGGAAATGAGATTTCATATGATTCTGTTTTCTTAGCTGTTCTTTCTTTTGCAGCCACTGGCCTACTTTCCCCAGATATTCATCAAGGGGAGTTCATTGGAGGTTCTGATATTATTTTGAGTATGCACCAGGTGAGGGTTTGTTTGATACTATTTCTGCTCTTCCCAATTCCAATTTTATTCGCTGATGTGGCTTCTTCTCCGTCCAGAGTGGAGAGCTAAAGGAGAAGCTCAAGGATATTGCAGCCAACCAGGAAAAGTCTACCTAAGTAATACATGGCTGATTAGAGAGAAAAGGAAATTTGTGGTGGGTTTGTTTTTCATTCAACCATTGCCATTCTTCTAGTTTCGGTGCTTTGTGATGATCGAGTGCGCCAATGAACTTACCTTGAGTAATTATGTTCTTATACTTGATTTATGCATCAAAAAAATGTAGCTTCTATTGTGAGTTATATAGCAAATGTTGCATGGCCAATACTTGCAGCAGGTTAGAATAGCCATGTGGTGATTTTGCTACTGCTGCTTTTTCTTCTTCTTTTTTAAAGTGCAAAATTGAGGCATTGTCTATGACCTCTGTTTTTTCTTTTTCCCCTGGCTGAGTCTATCACGGTAGAGCTGAAACACATGAACAGTAGAAAATCATGCATCTCTCGATGACAAGGTGTGCTCATGGTTTTTTTTGTTCATGCTGTGTAGTTGTGTACTACTGAAGCTACATCACATTAGAAAAAAATGATAATTGCGATGCAGGTGGTCATTGGAACACAAAGTAATTCTGTTGAACTCTCAACAAAAAGCAACTGGCAGCCACTTTGATGGGGGTAGGATGCCTTAATACCCTTGGAAGAAGTATTCATATCTCATCGGATGATGAAATCATTTCCATAAATTCCTGTGTTATTGACTCCAATCCCTGTCCTTATGAATTAATGCACGATAAGCAAATCTACATCATGGAAGACAACACAAAATCTAAGTCCATCCGATTTTCTTTTCTCATAACAGAGAAACATGTTGCTTCAAGTTCCTTCGTTCACAAGGAATGCCATAATAATCAGGTATCACCTATGTGTGTGTGTAGTGAGCCGATGTAAAAGATGTGTCACTAACATGATTTGGTTTGGAGAAGTGCGTTTGTTCACATATTTTTGTGCTTATGAAGTTCATTGAGTATGGACGTGCGGAGATTGTCAGTCATCTGTTAATAAATCTAACCGAGCTCGATACTTTGTACGTTGATTGGACAGCACTATAATACTTGGAAAGTTGATTGGAAGGCAACTAACGTTTGAGGTTTGGTCGTGTAGATGAACATCTCGAATTTCAAAGAGGCAACATCGAATGAACACGTAACTTGAATCCAATGGAATTTTGATCTTCGGAGGGGTCAGCAAGACTCGCACAATTCTCGGTATGTACAGTGATTAGTGACTTCAGAAGAGCTTCCTCCAATTATGTTGCAGCCATTTATACTATACACATTTGGAACCACTAAGAATAAATTCGAATACTTACTTTTCTACATCCTATACATGATTATTTCCGATGATATAATACTGAAGCGGGCTATGTGTCTTATTTCCAATAATATATATGAGCGAGCTCAACGTCATCTGAAGCGGGCTATGTGTCTGATTTCCAATAATATATATGAGCGAGCTCAACGTCATGAGGACAAGAGGCTTATACTTCGGCTAATAATAGTGTGTACACATTTAGACATTTTAACTCTGGGAATGAATTGATTGGGAGTGGAGTTGCTACCAGAACAGCGGCGAGCCAGAATGCATCTAATACAACTCACCTGCAAAACATTTAGACAATTACAAGAATATCAAACCCGAGCCTCTCATCCCAGCACAGAAACTATAATGCACTTTGGCCCAAGCAATAATTGGACAACACGCAAAATCCTCAGACGCAGTTACTCTTCGCATATTCAATCTCCGATCAGATACCTTCTGTAGTTACAATTGACTACTTTATCAGCACCTCATTGAAAAGATTCTTAATACGACAAATCTCATGGCATTGCTAAGACATGAAGAAAGCTTCAAAACAAGACTAAAGGTGCTTTAAAACAAAACTAAAGGTTCTTCTTTGGCTAATTTGGCGGTATCTGGGTTAGTGAAACAGGGAGAGGTTTTAACAGCAGCAGCGATGGTGTTTCAAATGCATTCCTGCTTCAAAAGCAGGAGGAACCCATACGCACGATGTATCCATTTCCTGATAACTTAAATCTTTTCTGAATCAATGGTGGTGCTCCAGGACCTACAACTTCAAGCTGTCAAGAAATGAGACATGATCAGTGATGTTTCCACGTTGGTAAAGGACAAGTTCAATATTTGGGGGATGACAAACAAGACAGGTAAAGTTGTGGCACAATTCAAGCTACGTTAAGAAAGACGAAACAGGAGATCTTCTCTTCCGGCAATCCAGCAAATTGTAGTGCAACTCAAGCTATGTTAATGCAAATAGTAACTGTTTTCCCATTTTCATTTTCTCATCTTGTTTCATGCCAGAAGGAGCTCACCTAGTTTGAGTGAGGAAGATGTACTAGAATTAATTAGAAGGCAATCTGTATTTTCAGAGGTCACATTGTACTGCAACTCGATAGCAACTCATTTATGGCACCTTTACATAAAAACAGGGCCTTCTATTGTTTGGACAATTTTCTGTCCTCCTTTCGTTCGCTTGGTCTCCCTATACTCATTCATCCGTCTTTTATTCATATACTGTCTCTATCTGTAACAGATCAAGACTTTGCCAAATCCAAACATGAGACATCTATTAATTGTGTTACATCTGAATCCACAATTGACATGCTTTTTTAAATATATCACACACAACATAACATGCTAACATGTTTCTTAACTTTAACAAAAGAATTCCTCACCGGTGTTCAGAAAACTAAAGGAAAAGATGAACAATAAATGACAACACGTTCAATTGTCTCTGGAAACCCTCTTCTTAAAGAGGAACCACATACGCTAAAAACGAGTTGTTACTTACTTTGCATTAATTCGTTAACCTGTTGGACCACCGCTTCCGCGAGTTTCCCTCCATTCCCTGCTCGTTGCCCAATAACACTGAAACAAGCTATGAGGAGTATAAAAAGTTCGAATTAAGGTATTGGTGGGAAAGAAGAAAGCAAGTACCGGTTGCCGATGTTTTCCGATACAAATCCTGCGATAGAACAAGCCCGATCGAAAGATTCTAGCCACCGTGGACGAGTCTCTTGCGGAACATCATGCCGCAGCATGTCCATCCAAAAAAATGCCGTAATTCTTTCTTTTGCGAGAAATCCACTTAATAGAAGACGGGCAAAATCTTCTGCCCATTTTTTCAACACATTCGAACCTAGTTTATCGAGACAGTCAGGGGATGAGGCAAAATCTTCAGAGATAATTGGAATAAATATCTTGCAGTGGTCCATGGCATTGCGAACCTCGCGATCAACATCTTTACCAATGAGGTATTGATCGTCATCTCTGAACACACTGATATTTTCACGCTCGAGGTGGTGAGGAAGGTGAGAAGCAAAGGTCTTTTTAGTAGCAGGGCTAGAGATTGGGAACACTTTGTATTTACATTTTTTTCCATTACTTCCCTACAATGCAGCACGACAAATCAAAGCGATTATGATAAGATATAACCTAACAGTAAGCGTATGAAAATTCAAAAGAACGAGGAAACTTTAAAAAGCCACCAAATCGGTCAAAGGCCATAAACTACGCGAACATTACATGCATTCTCTATGCGGGAATTGAAGGGAGGCCAAAGCTGTCGCATGATGAACATTACATGGGAATACTTACCAAAGATGGGGATTCATTCGATCCACGGCGGACTCAATATACCGGAAACCTTTTCAACCACCTTTTTCACTAGCTTTCCTTCTTCTTCCCTGTTCATATGTGTACAAAAGCAATATTAGGGAACAGTTTGATCCATCCGTTCCCCTAACGCAAATCGGCCATTCCCATCCAAAAGTGCACAGGGGTTCGTATTTAGATTTATGACGAATGTGACAAATATAGATTCGTAAATTGTAGATAAATACATATACATACATACCCATCACCACCAGCATCCTCCCGTAATGACCATCCTTTAATCCTCGCGACAGACCTCAGCGCTTCCCTCCATTCTTCCACTTGTTCCGGCGTATGGTGTTTCGCCAGTTCACTAAAACCCTTTCCAAACTCCCCGGTTTGGTCATATACATCAGAGACATCCACGTCATAGAATATGGGCATGACTACTTTGCCCCGATCTCCTTTCCAGTTATCGACCATGTAGAGGAGTTCGAGGAGGGACCCACTTACTGCTCGCAAAATTTTTGGAGATGATGGGGATCGCCATCTTACTATTGTCGATGGCCTGCAAAAGCCCTGGTCCTGTCTGCTCGCCGAGGAGATCGCGGTCGTCCTTGAACACTCGGAATCCATGACCTGTCAGACTCTTATGAAGGTGATCGGTGAACCTCTCGCGATTGCCTCTGCCCCTCCGAAACTCAAGAACACGTCACAATCGTAGCGGCTACAGTTGGGGTATGAATAGGTTGGGCTTGCCGATGCACCACCAAATCTCCGACAGGGACGGCCTTTCTTTTCCCACTCGGATTTATGCGATCGAGGCCGACTGCAACGGATCCAGACGGTAGACTACCTAGGGCTTGCAGAGCCATCTCTGCAATAAACTCTTCTCTCTCTTCGAGATGGAACTCAACTTGCGAAATGGCTCCCACCAGCGTATGGAGTGTTGAAATTTAACTCGGATGGCTCGCGGGTAGAAGGGACGACAGACGGAGCCGTCGCGGCAGCGTGCCTGAACTCATCCTCGGACCTCCGTCGACGGAAAGAGAGAGAGGAGAGAGAGAGAGAGGGAGAGAGGAGCTCGATAGAAGGGAGGAGTCAAAGCAGAGGCCGCGCCTCCTCCTATAAACTAAAGTACCCCTAACGGCGCCTCCTCCCGAGCCCTAGCTTCGGGAGGCCCGAGCCAAGGGACGCAGCTTCGGGACCTTTAAGGAGGAGGGGGGCAGGCTCGGAGTTCGCGAAAGATATTCGGGAGGAGGAGACGAGGCTGACTAGCGGGAGAAAGGACGCTATAAATAAGAGGCAAGAGCACCGCGAAAGCGCGTGCGGAAAAAAAAAAGAAAAAAGAAAAAGAGAAGGAAAAATTGGAGCCCCGTTCTTCGCTCGGCGCCTCCTCTTCCTGGAACCCTAAGCCTTAGACGCCTCCAGCTCGCGCCACAGCCTCTCCTTCGATTCCCTTAACCGACTTGGGAATCTCGGCGTTCTCGGAGCAGATCACGCCTTTCCATGGAATGGGTGGTGCTGGTAAAACATCTCTTTCTCAGCTTGTGTTCGATGATGATGGTGCGGTGAAGGAAAATTAAGACGACAAGCTTCGAGCTCTTCGATTCGCTAGGTCCTCGACGAGAAAGCATCGAAGGAAAACATACTTTGATCGGAGAAAACAAAGAAAAGAGAGGAAAGGAAGTTACGATTCGCTAGGTCCTCTTCCATATTTTTTAAATTTCTTTTTTTTTTTAATTCTTTTTCTTTTTCTACCTTTTACCTTTGCCCAAAAAAAAAAAAAAACAAACAAACAAACAAACATGAGAACGAGTGCCTCTCGACGGCTAGCTGCATACGCCTCAATATTCCACAAGGGAAAAATAAGCGTGCCCCCTCGGAATGAGTGCCACGTGTTCCCGAGCTTCAGGGGCGGAGATACTCGCAACATAAGAACGAGTGCCTCTCCACTGCTAGCTGCGTGCGTCTCAGGATTCCAGAAGGGAAAACTAAGTGTGCCCCCTCGGAATGAGTACGACGTGTTCCTGAGCTTCAGGGGTACAGATACTCGCACCTGCTTCACGGATTTCCTCCACAAAAGCCTGTCAGCTACTGGATTCCGCGTGTTCAGATACAACGCCAGCAATCAGCAGACTGGCCCAGAGGTTCTCCAGGCCATCAGGACTTGTAGGATCGTGATCCCCATCGTCTCCGAACACTATGTGCAGAGTACACGGTGTCTCCGCGAGCTCACCAAGATTATGGATTGCCGCAGAAAGCACGGCAAATCAGTCTTCCCTGTATTCTATAAAGTGAATGTTGCTGATTTAGGTCGCCGATGTGGTAACTTGCGTGACTTTGAAGAGGCTTTATGTGAACACAGGCGAGAACACAGGCGAGAAGAAGTGCGAGAATGGGTAGAGGCCCTGTGTTCCTAACGAGGATTAGGGGATGGATGTCACAGGCCATTTCTAACGGGTATTTATGTCTACCTGTATCTACGAATCTGAATTGGAAACCCTCTTCAGTTGGATGGGAATGATCTGTAGGTCTGACTTTGTTTTATATCCTTAATACGCGTGTGCAGGTGCAGGCATGAAGGAAAGCTGGTGAAAATGGTTGTCGCGAAGGTTTTGAGTGAAGTAGAGATGAGCTGGATCGAACGGTCTTCCATGTTCGTAGAATCAGGTATATTCCAGTACCGTTCGAGGCATTCTCTAAATATAGAGAAGCCCCACGCGACCTTGACCGGTTTCTTTGCTTTTCAAAATTGCTTCTGATTTGTAGTCATCCTCAATTGCAGTGACTCGTTATTTTTCGGAGAAAAAAAGAAGGCAAAGTAAATGCCAAGTCTTCTTGAGCTTCCGTGGCACTGATACTCGATATAGCCTTGCTGCTTTCCTCTACACCAGTCTTGTGGCCGAAGGAATCCAAGTTTTTAATGATGACGATCCGTCCCTCATAGGTAAAGATTGTGTTCATGAGATACGCAATGCCATCGACCACTGCAAAATATCCATTCCAATTCTCTCAAGCAATTATGCGTCCTCTCCATGGTGTCTCGAGGACCTAACTCAAATGGTTGAATGCAAGAGAACGAGGGGGCAAACAATATTGCCCATCTTCTATAAAGTGAACGCGTCGCACGTGCGAGATGTATCTCATCCGTTTGGAGATGACATGCTTCGACATAAGGAGCTGGTCGACGAAATTACTTATGAGCGGTGGGAACGAGCTCTCCGGGAGGTTGGTTGCTCCGGAGGATGGGTATCAGAGAATGTTGCGAATGGGTACATTACTTTCATCATTCCCACCGAAACCTTAACTGGACAGAAACTTACTTCAATTTTATTTGGCGATTGGCAGGGATGAAGCCTTACTTGTGAAAGAGGTGGTGAAGGAGGTTTTGAGGATGTTGAACAATCCCCAAACACATGATCCCCTTTCCCCATCCACTGCATATTGACCCAGTTACAACTGGATTTTCCTCGACGATCATAAAGTGTCATCCTTTATTGTTTATAATTTGAATATATTTCGTTAAGACTCGCGAGGATTTCTTTTGGAGTTAAGAAGCATGTTTTGTACATTGTGTTGTGTAACTTTTTTAAGTAGCATGTCGTTTTGGATTCAAATGTGACACGATTGATGGATGTCTTGTGTTTGGATTTGACAAGTCGGTTCTGTTGTAGAGAGTCCAGTCAGCTTAATTAGTTGTTTGAAGGTGTTATAAAGGATCTTCTAATTAAGTCTGGTGCATCTTCCCTACTATAACTAGTCGAAAGCTCTGCTCGTTCTGATGAGTGTAAAGCAGGAGGAGAAAATGAAAATGGGAAAACAGTTGAAATATACTGCAATGTGCTGGATCACTGGAAGTGAATATCTCTGTTTTTTTGTTTAGCTTTTTTCGTCTTTGCTAAAACTAAAATCTGATCATGCACGCATGGAAAAAGAAGCCATCTTCATACCTGGCTAACTTTGCTGAGAGGGGCTTTTTGATAGGAACTTTTTCATTGGAAGAGAGAAGGCAACGATTAGAACCATTCAAGGATTTAGTATGTGGATCTCAATGTGACTTGTTGCAAAAGTTGCAATTGTTTATTGCCATTAATTAGAAGAAACCCAGGAAGAGCCGTCCTGAGGGTGTCTGGCTCCTTCACAGCACCTTCAATCCTCCCTCAGAAGCAGATCTTTCTGGTAAGTTTCCCCTTTTCTTCTGTTTTCCTCGATATCTTCATGCCCTTTTATACGAATCATACTCTTTGAATTGTGATGGAAGAATTGAGCGCTGTTCACTGTTCAGAATCTGAGTGGAAATGAGAGGTCATCAATAAATTAGCTGATGCTGTTTCTGTTACTATAGGAACAAGAGGCGTGTGAATTCTTTATTTCTTCTAAAATTGCTGTTTCTATCATTTTAATATTGGAATCATTTGTTCATGTGATTATCTATCTATTTTGGGGGTTGAGCTAGAATCGCATTAGTTTGGTGGCCCGTTTGATAGAGTGAGAGATAGTGTTTTTGCTTATTATTTATAGGGAGTTTGCTGGTCTAGTTTTGTGCGACATTGGAGTTGAGGGTTATCTTGAAGGTGTATGTGCAGAGGTGTGCTCGAGGATTGAGCATGAACTTCTCCTTTTGTCGAGAGGACGGTGCTGGATGCTCCAAACTAGGCGAAAAAGAGAAAATTAAGAATGAATCGCTAAATTACTAACAGCTCCTAAATTTAGTTATTATTATATGTAATTTTACCAACTTTAAATATTACCATTGTTTTACGAGAAAGTCATTTTATCGATTCCACTAAAATAACGACAAAATAGATTCCCATTGCTTCATTTGATTAATTCTTATTTTATTAGAGGAGGATCTGAAAGACTAAGAGAAAATAAAACTCAAAATTGGATGGCAGTGTTGATGTAAGTTGGCAGCACACTGCAAAAACTATCAATTTGATGCTTTTGACTTTCAGAAAGTTCTTAAATCTTATATCTGACTATTGACAGTTGAAATAAAATGAATTCTCACAGATAGGTCACCCGTTACGGCAGAAATATTTTCACCCTGAGGTTTTGGTATATTTGCAAGGTGCTGAACAATCTGCTGAAAGAGTCCTTTCAAGTTTGAACTCATATTGCGACCAAAAAATAAAAAATTTAACCCGGATCAAGAGCCACCATTCCTGAAGTACATAGTAGGAACTGAATTCTACCAGCACAGATGATAACGCATACCCTTGTATTACTGCACATTGTAAATTAAATTACAAAGTGGTCATGTGACCAATAAAACAGAAAGTTGGTGCACTGAGAGCAAAAAGAGTGAGATTTTTGCAAAAAAAACATCATTAATTGTCTCAAAAGCCAGAAGCATGGGCCATTTATCTAGAAACCATAATGTACAAGGTGCGTAAAAGGGATCATTTTCTGTGAGAAAAATTTTGGAGCTTAGTCAATATGGCATACTGAACAGAGATATCTACTGTACTTTATACAAAAGATTCAAACAGAGAATCCAACCTGCGATATACTTGCGCACTAGGCAGCTAAGTGGTCCGTTACATCTAATAGAAACCCGATAATTGGATCACTTGGATCCTGCAACAACATTCAAAACGCTTAAAAGTAAGCTAGCCTGGTAAAACCTGGGAAAGAAAGCTACTCTTGACTGATGCAACAAAGCATAGGTTAATATAAGAGTAAAGACAAATTACTATTCTACTGGCACCACAAGTGCCTTTCTATTTTGAGGATACAATTCCTATGGAAGTACCACAGAACCTCAGATTGAGCTAAAGCCAAGGCAGAAAGCACCATCTGTGGGAACGAACCAACAGACCAAGAAGGATAAGCTGAGCATCAATATTGCCCATATATTGAGAGTCAGAGCTAAACTTCATTCATTCTAATTAGCACTCCAAAAAAGGGCAACAGCAACAATCAAAAAGAGAGTAAAGCATGGGTAATCTTAAGCAGTATGACTTTCTTACAGAAAGTAGACAACCTATATATAACGTTGAATATCACAATAAGCCTCGGTTTTGTTTGCTTGCAGGACACTCTTGCTTATCTGAAAATTACCCAACGCTTCTTTCAATCATTGTCCCATTGAAAAATATAACAATCCTGATGTTATGTTACACCATCCTCTTCCTAGTCCTTGTGGGCTGAGATTGACGATGTATAGTCCACGTTGAACGATTAGTCAACATTGAAAAGCCTAAACTAAAGAAATGATTTTAATATCACTCAGGCCACTAGTACTAAAATCACTGATTTAGGGCCATCTCAGAATTTTCAAATTTAGTTGTCCAGCAGTGGCTGACAAATTAAGGGACGCCAGAGTCATTTCTATAATGATAAGAGGCCCAAAGCCATGATGTATCAAAAGGAACCCAAAATTGTTACTTGTATGTTTGGCGCCAATAAGACTAGGCTGATCAGTGAAGAATAGCACTGATCTTCTAATCTCTTGTTTTAGCAGTATTCTTCTTGCATGGTGAATAGCATCACAGGAGAATAATGCTTGCTCATGCACTTTGCTGCGACAGTAAAAAATGTAGAACCATTAGTTCAAATATCCAAAAAGGACATGGTTGCGCTAGGAATGTTAATAACAGACGGTCCTCGAAGATCCTGGCCTTCTGAATGTTTCAGAAAGTGCTCCAATTAACCTGTATGAACAAGGAACATCTGCCTACTTAAAGTACATCATCTCACAGTCTTACCTAGGGGTGTGCAACTGGACTGGGTCTACCTGGGAACCGGACTGGCCCACTCGGAAAACAGGTCCGGGAATCGGTTCACTTTGAAATTTGAAACCAGTCCGGGTAAGACTCTTACCCCACAATATTCATACCGAACAGGAGTGTCCAAGGGTATGGTTGTCCACAAACACAACAATCGGCAACAGAGCTGTTGATTGTGCATAGTAAGCTAAGACATGGATGCTCACCTGCCCTTGCAAGGGCACTCAAACTCTGTCCATAGTAAGCTATAAGACGAACCTTCGAAATATAGTATAAATGTATCACTTAGTGATAAACATGGATTCTGCATCCGACTCTAAGGGTATCAACGATATTGATCACCCCTCAGCATTTCGAAATGGGTAAGAGCAGCTTGTTATTTTTTAGAAGTTCGTGTTTCAAGACTTTGAGAATTAGCAAAGTACAATAAATTTGCACAAAGGAAGAAAATCAGACATGCAAAATGTATCTTTTCATGTTCCAAAAGCACAAGTTATAACCTGATAAGTTCTTTGAGCATAGGGGTGAACGTGGTTCCAGGATAAAACCTGGAATTGAAGAACTGGACTAGTAGGAACTTGTTTTCGATTCCAGGTTCGAAGGTATGCAAGATAGTTTCTGGATTCCAAAAATTGGGAACCTATTTCTGGGGCAAACAATATTGCCCATCTTCTATAAGGTGAACACGTCGCACATGCGAGATGTATCTCATTTGTTTGGAAAGTACATGCCTCGACATAAGCAGCTGGTTGATGAAATTACTTATGAGCGGTGGGAATGAGCTCTCAAAGAGGTTGGTTGCTTCAGAGGATGGGTGTAAGAGAATATTGCGAATGGGTACATTACTTTCATCATTGCCACCAAAACCTTAACTGGACAGAACTACTTATACCGTTTAGAGCTTACTTCAATTTTATTTGGCAATTGGCAGGCATGAAGCCATACTTGTGAAAGAGGTCGTGAAGGAGGTTTCAAGGACGTTGAACAATCCCCAAACACATGACCACCCGTCCCCATCCACTGAATATTGACTCAATTACAAAAGGATTTTCCTCGACGATAAAAAGTGTCATCCTTTATTGTTTATAATTTGCATAAATCTTGTTAAGATTCGTGAGGATTTCTTTTGGAGTTAATAAGCATATTTTGTACATTATGTTGTGTAAGCGTGTCGTTTTGGATTCAAATGTGACACGATTGATGGATGTCTTGTGTTTGGATTTGGCAAGTCGGTTCTGTTATAGAGAGTCCAGTCAGCTTAGTTAGTTGTTTGAAGGTGCTATAAAGGATTTTCTAATTAAGTCTGGTACATCTTCCTTACTATAACTAGTTGAAAGCTCTGCTTGTTCCAATGAGTGTGAAGCAAGTGGAGAAAATGAAAATGGGAAAACAGTTTCAATTTGCGTCAACATATCTTGAGGTATACTGCAATGTGCTGGATCACTGGAAGAGAATATCTCTGTGTTTTTGTTTTGCTTTTTCGTCTTTTTAAAACTAAAATCTGATCATGCACGCACGGAAAAAGAAGCCATCTTCATACCTGGCTAACTTTGCTGAGAGGGGCTTTTTGATAGTAACTTTTTCATCGGAAAAGAGAAGGCAACGATTAGAACCGTTCAAGGATTTAGTATGTGGATCTCAATGTGACTTGTTGCAAAAGTTGTAATTGTTTATTGCCATTAATTAGAAGAAACCCAGGAAGAGCCGTCCTGAGGGTGTCTGGCTCCTTCACAGCACCTTCAATCCTCCCTCAGAAGCAGATCTTTCTGGTAAGTTTCCCCTTTTCTTCTTTTCCCTCAATATCTTCATGCCCTTTTATACGAATCATACTCTTTGGATTGTGATGGAAGAATTGAGCGCTGTTCACTGTTCAGAATCTGAGTGGAAATAAGAGGGGATTGATGAATTAGCTGATGCTGTTTCTCTTACTGTAGGAACAAGAGGTGTGTGAATTCTTTATTTCTTCTTCTGAAATTGCTGTTTCTATCATTTTAATCTTGGAATCGTTTGTTTATGTGATTATCTATCTATTTTGGGGGTTGAGCTAGAAATGGATTAATTTGGTGGCCGGTTTGACAGAGTGAGAGATATTGTGTTTTTGCTTATTAGTTATAGGGGAGTTTTGCTGGTCTAGTTTGGTGCAACATTGGAGTTGAGGGTTATCTTGTGCAGAGGTGTCCTCGAGGATTGAGTATGAACTTCTCCTTTTGTCTAGAGGGCAATGCTAGATGTTCCAAACTAGGCGAAAAAGAGAAAATGAAGAATGAATTACTAAATTATTAACAGCTCCTAAATTTAGTTATTATATTGTATGTAATTTTACCAACTTCTTTAAATATTACCATTGTTGTACGAGAAAATAGATTTCCAATACTTCACTTGATTAATTCTTATTTTATCAGAAGAGGATCTGAAAGACTAAGAGACAATAAAACTCAAAATTGGATGGCAGTGTTGATGTAAGTTGGCAACACACTGCAAAAACTATCAATTCAATGCTTATGACTTTCAAAAAGTTCTTAAATTTTGTATCTGACTATTGACAGTTGAAATAAAATGAGTTCTTACAGATAGGTCACACCTTATGGCAGAAATATTTTCACCCTGAGGTTTTGGTATATTTTCAAGGTGCTGAACAATTTGCTGAAAGTCTTTTCAAGTTTGAACCCAGATTACGACCAAAAAAAAAACAAAGTGTGAACCCAGATCAAGAGCCACCATTACTGGAGTACCTAGTGGGAACTACCGGCACATATGATAATGCATATCCTCATATTGCTGCTCATTGTAAATTAATTTACAAAGTTCTCATGTGACCAATAAAACAGAGAGTTGGTGCACTGAGAAAGCAAAGAGAGTGAGATTTTTTCATAGGACATCATTAATTGTCTTAAAAGCCAGAAGCATGGGCCATTTATCTAGCAACTATAATGTACAAGCTGCATAGAAGGGATCGTTTTCTGCGAGAAAGTCTTTGGAACTTAGTCAATATGGCATATGTAGAAAAGAATTGTGTTTCTTATTATCATCAAGTAATTACAAGGTGTATATATACAGAATTAGAGGACGTAAATTAGGTAAGAAACCTATTTTAGTTATAGATCCTAATTAGCCCTAATCTTTATCATACAGCTAACAAAATCAAATCACATAATAAAATCAAATCACATAATATGCCAAATAATTTGGGAGAGATTATAGGAGATTTTCCAACACTCCCCCTCAAGTTGGTGAGTGAATATCTTCCATGCCGAACTTGCTAATAATCTCCTGAAATGTCGACATTGGTAGGCCTTTGGTCAGTACATCTGCTAGCTGATCTTTGCTAGGAGTGTAGGGAGTACTGATCGAACTAGATTCAAGCTTCTCCTTTTATAAAATGACTATCTATCTCAAAATGCTTGGTTCGATCATGCTGAATTGAATTGTGAGTAATGTTGATTGCTGATTTATTATCCTCATGGTTCCTTAGTGTCCCACTTTGAGGTCTTCAATGACAATACTGAGCCACAAAAGTTCACATATCCCATTCGCCATTGCCCTGAATTCAGCTTCAGCACTAGATTTAGCAGCCATATTTTGTTTTTTACTCCTCTAAGTGAGAAGATTTCCCCCAAGAAAAGTGCAATAGCCAGATGGACGAAGCACTTTGACTTCTGTAGCGAGGATTAGAGGATGGACATCGCGATCTTTGCTGATGGGTATGTATGTATGTAATCGCTTGCCTGAGTCAGGAGATTTGGTTTTGATGGGTTTGTATCCTATGATAGCAATCAAAACGTTCACTTTTCGTCAGTTGCTGGACCCTTTTCATTATAAATATGGGCAGTGGGTCAAATTGTGTGATTTCATCAATCTTCTGTTTTTTTTTTTTTTTTTTTTTTGGGGGGAGGGGGTTGGAGATTGACTTTATTTATTTATTTATTTATTTATTTATTTTTTCGTGTTTGTTTGTGTGGTGCTTCTGTTTCGGCTGTCGCATCGAGAACTTTTAGTCAAAATCAAAGATGGTTTTGCATAAAAAGAAGGGGGCCGTTCGGTTCTCTGATCCTAGTTCTCTAGAATTGTCCCCCGGTTCTAAGGTCCCGTTTGGTTCGGCTTTCTCAAGGGGCTTTGGGGGTCCAAAGTCCCTTGGGGAAAATATTTTGCGTTTAATTCACACTTTTGAGTCTTCATTTGTCAAACGCCAGCATTTGGAATGCTAAAAGCCCGAAGCAGGTCCGGACTTGCTTTGGGCTTTCAGCATTTTCGAAATGCTAGTTTAGGGTTTAATGAATTTTTTTCTTTTCAATATTGTCCTTACTGATAATTATGTTTTTCTCTTTTGTCCTCGAAAGTTACTGTTCATCATCTTCTTCCTTCTTCCTCGCGAAGCTCAGCCGGTGGGCGACACTTAGCCTCGAGCGGCCAAATCTGGCTGCCGGGGGCCAGATCTGGCCGCCGGAAGCCTCGCCTGAGGTATGTGACCTCGGGCGTCGCCTGGGTCGCGCGACCCAGGCGCCACTGCCTGAGGTCAAGCGACCCAGGCAGCTGGGTTGCGTGACCTAGGCATCACCTGAGGTTGCCAACATCAGGCGAGCCGCCTCCCCCACTGCCACCAGCTGCCTCCCCACCACCACCAGCACCACTGCCGAGCACAGCTGCATCTCCTCCTCCCTTTTCTTCCTTTTTCTTTTCACCTTAAAGCTATTTTGCAAAATATACACAAAAATGAGTTATCAAACATACTAGCATTCACAAAATGCCCATTCATTCAAAGTTACTTGGGGAAATGCAAACCATTTCTCCAAAGTTAAACCAAACAGGCCCTAAGTCCTGGAAGTGGAACGGGACCTTCTGGACCATGTTCATCAGCAGTTGTTTCCACTGCATGGCTTATGTGGTTGATGATGATAATGATCCAAATTTAAGTTAAATTGCTTTTAGCTGCAAAGTTCTGATCTGTTAATGGATTGACCGACGATTGATGTGAGCTTGAAAAACTACTCCCAGATGCCGCTTTCGGTTGACTGTGGATTATCGTTTACGATCTATTTCCTGACTTCGGTGGAGTTAGTTGTTCGAATCTATATATCACTACATACATATCTTTGATCTAATGTATGAATTGATGTTCTGCGCATTATCTTTGTTGTGTCAACATATTCTGTTGTGCGGTGCTTTGGAGCAGAGTACATGTAACTTTGGGCCGGACTGTAGCAAGCATCATGCCAAGCACCTTATCTAACCCAGTTCTCAAGGGCTTTACAGGGTCCCAGCGGCATTCTCTAATAGAAGGGTGAGCTTGCTGTTCCGGTATCAACTAGTGTAAGATGCTGTTGTACTGCTTATTATTGAACAACTAGTGGTACATAGGATTGCATTCGCAGGATAAAAGATGGTTCTCGAGGTGTGCCCTGAGATTTTGAGTGGAAGTTAGCTTTTCAGTAGGCATGCACTTAACAGAGACTCTCCTCTCTCCTTCAGATTATTACAATCATCTTGCAAGGGAAATAGTATCTGCTATTGGGAGACTTCCGTTAGCTATTGAAGTAACTGGTTCGTTACTCCACAACAAAACGCAACAACTATGGAAAGAGACGTTCGACAAGTTAAGAAAAGCACCTTCTGAGGATGTTTCTGGAAATTTTAAGGTCAGCTATGATGCCTAAAGTTTCAAGTAAAAACAAATTTTCCTCAATATTGCATGGGTCCCCTACTTCAAATGCTAGCTGCGTCCTCTTCAAGAATGTAGAAAGGAAAAAATAAGTGCGGCCCTTTGGTACGACGATGTGCTCTTGTGCATCAGGGTTGGAGATTCTCACACTGGCTTCAAGGATTTCCTCTACAAAAGCCTCGTAGCTGATGGGCTCCTTGTTTTCAGAGACGGCACAGGGCTCTCGGTCGGCAATCAGCAGATTGGCCTAGAGGTTCTCCAGGCCGTTAGGACTTGTAGGATTATGATGCCCATCATCTCCGAACGCTATGCACAGAGTAAATGGTGTCCTGGCGAGCTCACTGAGATTATGGATTGCCACAGAAAGCACAGCAAATTAGTCTTCCCTGTATTCTATGAAGTGGATGTTGCTGATTTAGGTCGCCAATGCTGTTACTTGCGTAACTTTGAAGAGGCTTTATGTTAACATGTAGTGCAGGGGAAGCGCAGGATCTATTGATGCATCCAATTGGAGACTTTATCCCTTAGGAGACAGTTTAGAAGATAGAGAGCTCACGAAAGAGCATAAGAGATGAATAACTCTTTCCACATTTTGCAAGGAACAATCATCCAACTCCTTATCATTTCAAACCCAAAGCAAAATTCACCACCTTCATTCCTTCTTCGACTACAACAATGGTTTCAGAGATGAGGATGACTCGATAGAGATTACTCCATCAGGTCCAATCCTTTCTATAGCATCAGCAATTATCCTTCCAACAAAGTCATCGTTTCCAGCAGAGATTGACGCCACAGCTGCAAAATGGTGAGAAAATTTCAGAATTTTGTCGTGAATCACTCATGCATTGGACAAAGCACAAAAAAAGAAAAAAATCAACATTAACCTTTGATATGATCACTCCCTCTTACGGGAAAGCTCTTTTCCATTTCTAATAGAGATTGGATAAGCCCCAAACGAAAACTGCCAAACAACCCAGATTTAATCATTGCTCGAGCCAAGATGACTGCGGCGGTTGTGCCATCACCAGTCAAGTCATTCATGCGGCCAGCTACCTGGAAATATATCCTTTTGAGCACAAAAATATAATTTTAAGAGATAGGCATGAGAGCAAGCTTCTGGAGAGAATTAAATATCAACCATGAATGACCTCTTGGACTAACATTGCCCCGGCATCCTCAATTGTGTCGGAAAGTTCTATTGCTCGGGCAATCGTGACACTGTCATTTGTTACTTTCAGAGATTCGGACTCTAAGAGGACAACATTGTGTCTTGAAGTGAAGAGAAATTAAATAAATCAATTAGGCCATAATGGTTAGAATCAATCCACTAATCTGAAATCTGAACATGACCGGAAAAAACGTAAATCTATACCATGGTCGGTTGAGGAATAACTAATCAGACAAATTTATATATTTTCATGGTGAGGAATTTTCCAGTAAAAGGGCTTTCTCGTACCACTTTAAAAATATCAATAACATAAAAAGAAAAACAAATTTCGCCTGAATAGTATTGATATTCTTGATTATTCTTGACCATGCATATATCATTGAGAATAAAAATAATAAATCATCTGGCTCCATAGGCCAACTGACTGAGCATTTTTACAATTTTAACCTTAGTTGTCCTACGGAAGACTAGCATCAGACTTCTAGTTTTCGGCATCCATTGTCTCTCTTCCTTTTGAACTTTCTCCTCCTTTCTACAAAGTGTTCACGATGTATGATGTGAAATGGGGTTGGATTAGACAAAAGCATGTGTCATAATGGGGTCAACCCATTTAAACACATTTGGGAATGTTGGTGAAAAAAGTCAATATGCCATTATCAACATGACACATTATACACATTTACATATTGATGTGTTACATATCGATGCACAAAATAAATTTTTTTATAAATTTATTTATGAGAACCTGTTTTCGAAACTTGTCAAACATGTTATGTTACATGCTTAAAAACATGTGATCTTAGGATTTCAAGGTTGCGATAGGATTATATGTGGCATCAACACTATTATGCCATGAACATGCGAGTTGTCAATTATTTTAATGAGTGCATATGCCAAATGCTGAAATATTTTACTAAAAAGTGTTTTCCATGACATCCTATAGAAGAATTTATATTGTTGGGTTCAACAAATTGGACAGTTGGAATAAGTAAATAGACCATGCCAAGTTGACCCCAAATGCATTTTAAATACGTATGAGTTAGTAAGTGTACTTCCAGAAAAGGATTAGATAAACACTTGTCATGCCTCTAGATTAGCATACCCTAAAAATAAGTTGCACAGACCTTATGTAGGGTACTGTACAATATCCACATATTGAAGAAATTTCTTTTTTCCAACGAGGGGACTGCATTCTGTCCATAATTATTCCCCATCGCCACCAAAACAACTCACTTGTGTGCATGCGGTGTCAAATAACTATCTTCCGTGAATGGGATGTAGAAGAATAGTCCGTGAATTACTTCAAGTCCTTGGTGAAGAATAAGGACCGAAGCAACAAAAAAGAAAACGAAGAAAAGAATAACAATGGAATCTGGAAAGCAAGACAGGTCAGTGAGCTCGGAATGCAGGAATTAAAAGTTCGGAACATCTAGCATCGGCCCCTCAACAAAAGGAAAACTTCACACACTAAACTCGAGCTAGAATACCACGATTCTGCACACACGCCATCAAAACAACTCTCAACTCCAAATGTTGCACAAAACTAGGCCAGCCAGCTCCCCCAGAACTATCAAGCAAAAGCACAATCTCTCCCCTCTGTCCAAAATACTAATTCCAGCTCGAGGCCCCATAATAAATAAATAATCAGATGACCAAATAGTTCCATGGTTAAACTGATGGAAACAAGGAATTTCAGAAGAAGAAATAGAAGAACCCACACACCTCTAGGTCCGATGGTAACAGAGACAGCATCGGCCAATTTATCAATCCCAGATTGAAGAGCCTCTCTGCATTTCTTGTTGAAAGATATCCTCTTTGGACCCGCTCTTACCACAAAGTTCCCAACTTTCCGCCCTTTTCTCCATAGCCCCAATACCCTTTTGTTCCGACTCAGATTCCGAACAGGGAACAGCGCCCGAATTCTTTAATCTCAATCCGAAGGAGTATAATTCGTAAAAGGGCATGAAGGAATCGAGGGAAAACAGAAGAAAAAGGAGGAACTCACCGGAAAGAGCAGATTCTGAGGGAGGATTGAAGATGCTGTGAAGGACGCAGATATTCTCAGGGGCGTTTTCTTCCTGGGTTTTTGAGGGGTTTAAGACTATTTCCTACTCTTCCGTTTGCTTATTCGTGACCTTAAAAAAGGTTTAAATGGCAAGAATAGCCCAAGGTGATTCCGATAAGCCGCGAGGCGGAGGAGATCGCGGGGTTGGCGAAGCAAGCGCCGGCGACGATGATGATGGAGCGCTTCGAGGACCGGCGGCAAGGAGAGAGGGGAGAGAGAGGGGCCGAGATTATGCTGGCAAAATGCGGGAGACAAAGAAGCAGGACCCACTCGACGTTTATAAAAAAACCGCCGGTTCAATCGAGATGGACCGGAGAAAAAACGAGATGCACCGATTCAATCAATATGAGGTGTCAAATGATAATCATTTTATTCTAAAAATCAATTTCTAACCATTCTATTTATGCTCCCAGATGAACATTGTTGACACCTAAATTTTGACGACTCAATCATCTATTAAATCATGGATTAATTTTTAATTCTTAAATACAAATATTAGAATAGCATATAGTCATTAGGAGCATATTTCATTTATTTTGCATTGAACCAGTGACGGATAGGTTTGGACTAATGGTTTTAAGTTTTAATTTGACGAGTTGGACTAAGCCAAGGAAGAGTGGGAATTAGTCCGAGCCTGTTATTTTCGATGACCAAAAATTAACTTATAAGGAATAGCCATTTGATATTTTTGGTGATAAGACGGTGGATTTTTCTTATATTCATGCAATCTATTCATATATCCTCAGTAAGGGCAAACTCAAGAAATAGGTATTGCGAGCTCATCTTTGCAAGATTCAGAATTTGGGGAAAATTCTACTATGATCAAGAATTTTAGGCAATCTTTGATCAATTTTTGGGTTGTTATTGGGGTTTAAAAATAATAAAATTAATGGACAATCCAATGGGAAAAAGAATTTTTGTTGATCCTGTGAATGTGCAAACGAAGCCATCAGAAAAAGGCAAGAAAGGATTAGCGGATGGGAAGGAGGTTACAGGGATCCGTAATGCATACAAAGGAGAGAAAAAAGGACAGAATCTCACAAAAAGGCGAAGTCGGTAGGTGGCTTTCTTTCGTAAATTCATACTCCCTGTTTTGAGGTGCAAAGTTGGACACTATAAAAGCAGGCTCACAATAGACCCGGGGCCCCCGGGGCACACAATTCAACAAGGCCACGCATAACATAACGCATATTGAATACACGGCACAAAAATTCCTGAGAACCCACGTTGTCCACAGTCAGATAAGAAAGTGTCCGGGAGAGGTTCGGAAAAAGTTCATCTTTCTTCTTGTGCCTCGATATCCACAAGCGGCTGCTCGTCGTCTTCTCCGTGCAATTTTCTTCTCCGATTCCGCAGCAAGTACCTCCCGTCTACCGAGCCTCCAGCTATCAATCCACGAGCCGACGGCCTCTCGTAAGATCACAAACATCAGCCATCGCCCCGATGCTCCTCAGGCCGGCTGTCTAGCTCTCTCCGTCAAGTATTCGAGCCAGCCCAAATCAGTCCCCAGCGCCGTAGTTCGTCCAATTCACTTCTGTCGAACTTTTTGCAGGTTTTCCGGCGATTACAGCTTGCTCTGATGGCCTTCCTCTAAGCAGTTTTCTTCAGTGACGATTCCAGCAAGCCCCTGACTTGCAGGGTATCCAGTGTCGTTCCTGTAGATCTACACTGGTGAAATTTTGTGCCAATCCAGCCCAGAGCATGCGCCACATGTTCAGATCATCCATCACATGCAAGGAGTCAAGCGGTGGTCAAAATATTTACAACTGGTGGAGAAGTTCAATGGAGAAAGAGAGTAATCCGTGATCGTTTTGCTTCTCTGTCAGGGACCAACTTTGAGATTCACAAGAAGACAAAACCAAGTGAAATTGGTGGAGAACTCTTCGGGTCCCCTCTACCTTTGCACGCGCCTTCACTCATCCGTTTCTTTTGCAATACCTAGTCTTTCTGACGAGCTTTGTCTCCTTCCATCGAGATTGAAATTTTTTTTTCTTGTAGGTCCCGATGCCTACATCCTCAAGTCCAGCGTCTTTGCTGCACCTCTCCGCCAGCCCACCACGCTGGCCAAACACCCAATGATCCCTCGAGCATCATCCGTGATCCGGTCCGATTCTGATCCAGATTATGCCTGTTTGAATTAGGTAACAATTTTATCCACTTCAATTGAAATATTTAATTCCTTAATTTGGATTGATTGTGTTATCTGATTATGTGACATTTTAGATATTTGACATATTCAGTTAGGGCTTATTGATAAAGTTGATATAATTACTAATTTGATCCGTAGAGATATCGGATCATTTTTTTAATTATTTCAACTTATTACTAGATAATAGCATTGCCTTAGATTGAGATAATCTTTAATTTGAGTTGTGAGACGACGGATCATTTTTCTGATTATATTTCATTCTCAGTAAGTGCCGTATCGATTACGATACCTATTAATCTAGGACACGAGACGACGGATTATTTTTCCGGATATCGAAATTTTTAATTTGAATCTCGATGGATATCTTGAATGATTTTTGCTATATTTAAAATTTTGTTTAGATACAATTGCTAGCTTTAATGAATAAAAAATACAAAAAAAGATTGCATGGCATATCATATCACTTAGATTGCATGATAGGGCTAGGTGGGTATTTTTCCCAATTTGAATTAAATGCATTTTCTATCATATCTAAGCTAGATAGCAATTTTAAATTGAATTGCACGTTGAGATTAGTATCCAAGATAAGATAGGATTTAGGTGAGTCCATTTCTTAACTTAAATTAGATAACATCTCACTTTGTAGATGTATTTCTATTTTAATTTATTTTTAGTTACGAATTTTAATAAAAATACCAAAAATATTATATGCATGTCATGTAGTTTAGATCATGTTACATTGCTATGTCATAAGTGTGTCACATAGTATGCACGTAGATTTTAGGTTTCATTTAAATAAGTGAAAACCCCAAAAAAATTAAGTGACTACTTGTTAAATAGAAATTATATCTAGGATTGCTAATGTGATTTTTAAACTAACATTGCAAATACTTTCGTTGCTATAAAGTAAATATTTTCTCTCTATGTTTGCAATTTATTTACGACTTTGTTTTATTGAGTGTTCAATAATGATTGCACACCTACATGATCATCTCACATGCTGGGAAGTAAATTAAAATCAATTCAAGTTGCCTACAAAAAAAAAATTGTGAAAATAAAAGAGAAAAGGTGTCAAAAGAGCTTAGAGTAATTTAGCGTAATCAAGTCCTCGAATCAAGTGAAGTAATTCCCATGTTCATTTACTTGGATTTTTAATCTACTCACAAAAAATAGATTAGTGGCAATTCCTAATTAAAAAATCATTTGCATGTTAAGAATTTGAATCTAAGTCACGAATTGGTATAGGTTTGGGAGAGCTCGAGTTAAGTTTAGGCTTAGTAATTCATTAGCCAAACCCTAGGTGATGCACCCAAGGTTATGTTGCGATAACTTGACGACTCCACTGGGGACTTGAGTTAAAATTCTAGTGGACTTAGGCCAATTTTCTCTTTTCAAACCTGTTTTTGTTTGGCATTGAGAATACCACATGTCTCTAATATCAATTGTTACATATTCTTGTAGGTGGGAGGCATAAGGGGAGTGACCTTTGCCAATCCTTGTCTTACAGGGAGATGTTGGAATGAATGATTTATATTCCCTGATTAGAAGTGTTGTTTGCATTTAAATTATTGCATGTTTTATTGCTTTCGCACTATATTATTGCACACACAACCATGCCGTCGGACCTGGGCCGCGACAAGATTTTAGGATGGTATTGAGAATGACACTTCCTTGAAAGCGAGACTGTTGTGTAGAGGTTGACATTCTTTTCCCTAAAAGTTTTTCATGGTGTCGTTTGTCTTTGTCCTTATCCGCAATATTACATGACTATATGGCATCCCATTCAACTAAGCTAGAGTTAAGAATACCTGACACTTTGAATACAAGACTGCGACGGTCAAATCATCCTCTTAGCTTCACTTAGTTAAGCCATTTAGATAGAAATTGAGCCTCACGTTTCATGCGCATGTCTATATGGTTGCCGTTGTTGAGGAAATTTCCCAAATTAATCTTTGAATATTGAAAAAACATTTTCATAAGTGTTTGATGATTCTAATAAAAAAAATTTCCATGTGATATTCTTGGAGCAATTTGATTTATCAAGAAGTTTTGATGGAAACTCTGGTATGTATCATTAGACGTTACTCATCAAACTCAGAGAACTAGACTTACAGACTTATCAAGACGTTCTAGTTGCCTATGATGAAGATAATCAAGGACAATGGTGGAAAGTCTAATGGGATGTGATCAGACGTTATCAATCAAAACCATAATTGTGGCTTAATTATTTCTTTCTTATGTGTTCTATCAAATGGCTACGAATGAGATAATACCCTTGTGCAATGGCTAGTGGCGATTGATTGGATTCTTGCCTTATATATAAGGAGTTCTTCTCTCGAAGATTTGGATTTCCTGGAATGTTAGACTTGAGACGAAACATTCTTTCCAAGTTGAGGTACTTGACTTATGGAAACCCAAACTATTGTATGGGCGGCAGAAATTATGGGAAGCATCAACTTCGGCAATCTGAAGTAATCAAATCTTCTCAAACAAATCTAGGACCAATTGGTAAATTGGCTAGATGGTCCTCTTGGAGATATGTCCAATAGTCAACTTGGACTAGGAGGAGTATAAGAGGAGATTTTGAAGCTGAATAAATGAAAATTTGTATTCACAAGAATTGAAGCTTTTAATTGCAAAGTCTGAAGAGTGCTTTATAATCATATACGTTCGTCTCTGTGAGCGAAATTGGGTAACCTTTTAAAGGTCAAGAGTGTGTGAGGAGTTATACACATGAGCTTAAGGGTTTAGAGCTTGGCTCTTGTAACCTCTGATAAGTTCTTATCAGTGGATTCCAGCCAATTGGCTATAACACGGGAGAGTGGATGTAGGCTCACAAAAGCCGAATCACCATAATCTTGAGTGTACAATTCTCTATCCCTTACTCTATTTATTAATTGTGGTAGAATTGTACATCGGTAAATTTGACCACTTCATTAGAAGTGGTATCGCTGCAATATTTATTTAAATTCTTTCATTTTCACAAAATCACATATTCACTCCCTCTAAGTGATATTTTAGCCATAAAAATTGGTATCGGATTTCGGTTACTCTTAATTGAAGTGTTTTACTACTTTTGAGCTAACAATCTTTCGATGGCTAGTAACATTGCACCAGATCTGATGGAAGGTCGAGTGATACAAGGCCTCGTACTTCAACGAAAAGATTACGACATTTGGAAGAAAAAGATGAAAGCATTCATGTGACGTCCCAGAGCGTCACATACTAAGCGCAAGCGGAATTATAATTATTATTATTATTATTATTATTATTATTATTATTATTATTATTATTATTATTATTATTATTATTATTATTATCTTCCTAACTAGTAATCTCCTTTAGATAACCCATAGCGTTTACCATTGAAGGTTAGCATGTATGACATGGATTATTTTAAAATCTCAAGTTTATATTATGAGGTTATCCTGCAACGCACATAGACAAGATCATAAAAGGCTTCCTTTCATTTTATCATCATCGGGGCATACAAAATTATCGACCTGGACTCGTTCCATGTTCTTCGCCTATATATTTACATCATATACAAAACAAAAGTAAGGCGTAACACATGCCAGGGATAAAGGGGCGAGGGTATCTACTCCACGAGTTTCCACACAAGCCCACGTCTAACAAAAAAAACAAAAGTCAGTCAGCCTCTACACAATCCAAGGCGTCTAGGCGCTATCCATCCCCGCTCCAGGTCCTCCTGCTCCAAAGGGTAAAGGTCCGAACATCTCTCCTTCATGGTTGATAAACCATGCAACGAACGTCATCGGTAACAACTCAGCTCTACCGTCATCCAACCATAAGGTCGCCTCATACTTGAACAAAACCATGTCAATTTCGGGATCATACTCGTCATGAAGAGAAACATCAAGACTCACTACCGCCCCGTATCGAGCTACTGGCGGTACATCCATGCTATCAATCTGAAAATGTAAGGTATGAGCAAACAACCTTGCCCAGTAAAGAATGATAAAACTCTAACTTAAACAATCCATAGCCATCAAAGTTACAAGTGAATCATCAAACAATTTAGGATGCTAAAAGAATATATCACAAGCATAAACAATACTATTACTTCATGTAAGAAATCACCTTATATGCATCCACTTCTATACTTACCCTTCACAAACTCAATCTCACATCAAAATATAATGCAACAACAATAGATGAACTCACTCGCCAAATAATTATATTTAGTGTGCATAAAATCCACCCTCGATCAATCATTAACTGGAATTCAACCGGCCGATCGAGTCACTTCCGGAAAGTACGTTATCCGGACTTCCACAATACCTCTAATTGTGGGCATCTCACTCCGAGGCATCTCGGTATCACACAACCGAGGTCCTCCCAAGACCACTCAGCAAGGGGCATCTCACTCCGAGGCATCTCAGTATCACACAACCGAGGCATCCTTGATCACACACAAGTGCATCTCATTCCGAGGCATCTCAGTATTTCTCTACCGAGGCATCCAAGACCACTCAGCAAGGGCATCCCAAACTTCCGGGGGCATCACCGGTATCTCGGTACCGATGGGTTCATTCATCTTAAGCACACGTTCACACCACCACACCTTTGATTAATGCATTTATCGTATGCAAAAGAAAAGACTCTAAAGTATATATCTAACTCTCTCATGAACCTAGCACACGTGCGTGTCCAAATTATAAGATAAAACCCATTACGTCATGTCCCATTCCATGGCGAACAAATATTTATCCCATAATTAAGCACTATGCACCGCACTCATTGCACACACATGATTCTATATGCACTTATATCTCAAATGATATATGAGACTTACTCATACACAACTAAAATCTAGTATAAGTTTTATTAGACTTTATGTTCATCATACAAGTCTAAGATACAAGACACTACATCTAATATGTGTTCTTGGGTCTAGACAGTATACTAGCTAAATGAACAGTTTCGGTTTCAGACACAGAAGATATATTAATTCTTGTCGAAATGTTACCAAATTTTAGTATGTTATACTTGAGACATAGACTAACAATTCTCGTGAAGAAAATTAAGTCTAATTCTCACTGTATTAAAAGTAACAATTGCCATAATCTTTACTAGTACCCTGTATCGACGTCCAGATTTCGTATCTACAAAGAAAATTGTTTCACTAGCCAAATATTATCGATCTAATCTCAAATTTTGACACGTCATTTCTTAAGATGTTTTCTACAATTTTCATTAAGGATTCAAAGTCGAAATCTAACTAGGTAAATACAGAAAATTCAGATAATCAGTAAAGGTCAAACCGTTTCTCACAAGAACAGTTTACTGGTTTTACTAAGTTCACTTCTATCTCTAAGTTTTATATATTCATATGGTTATAGCTACGTGTATAACTTGATCTTATAGATGTTCTATCGTGTAGAATAGTTTCTTTCTTATTTCTATTAACATTCATAAAGAAAACTAAACACAAACAGAAGATTCCATAACTGTTTTCACTTAAAACAGAATAGATACACAAATTTTCTCACTTCTAACTCAACGAAACAACTTGTCTATCCACAAATCTCTTCTAAAATACTCCAATGCATACTCACAGCAACTCAAAGCAACTTCAGCATATCTTTCTCTAACAAATGATCAATTTCACAACTCGGCTCGAAGTGTCGTTGCATCCGTAAGCCACTTATCACGATTTCTACCAAAACAACACACTTGGCATCCATTTCATCACTTCACTCAACAAAACAGCATATTCACACTTGGATTTCGAAACATGCAGTCCTCAAAAACAACATGCAATGGCTTCTAACTCTAATCTAACACTTACTCAGCTTAGATCAATCACAAAACAGCAACTACAGACTATATCCATCACTGTTTGGTTAGATCCTCAAGCTCCCTTGATGAAACAATGGATAACTTTCAATTTAGAGTTAGATCTTTCCTTACCTTGCTTCAGCTACTAAACAACACAGAGATGCTTCAAGATCAACACTCAAAATCAGCATGCAAGAAGAAGAAGGTTGCTGGTTTGCTTCTGGTTTTTCGCTGCTCAGCTGAGAGAAAAGATGAAGAAGAAGATGGGTTGCTGGGTTTTATATGGAGAGAGAGAGAGGATACGAAGCTTAAGGGGAAATAGGTCTACAAACTAATCCCTAGGCTAGTGTAATGATGAGATCTTGTAATGATTATGTTCCTTGAGTTTGCATGTCTCGGTTCATGGGAATCAAAACCGTGGGTGAAGAAAAACAAAGAGAGAAGAGAGGTGTCGTGGCCTCCAAGCTAGTTCTCTCAAGTTTAATTTGTCACTCAAAATTAATTATTCTCTAATCCGAGTCATTAGTCGGTTCATTGATTTCTAATATTTTTCCATTTATTCCCTTTTGTTTCAACTTGATTTCAATCCTTTTGTGATTATACAAAGTCATGGCATAACATATCGAATGACATAACATATCGACTAGTCAATGTTAATCTATAAAGAATTCATCGCAAAAATGCTAAAGTTAGAAATTTATATTAGCATTATAAACATTAATCAAGTTATCATAACTATAATCTATAAAATAAATCATTCAGGCCTAAATATTCATTCCCAGCCCAACGGGCTCAATCTATAACAATCCGGGCCCACTAAACTAAATCTACAAATCTAATAATTCCGAACCTTGGCCCGCTTCAAGCCAAGTCCAAGCCCATAATCACTCATTAGATTTCTCAAGTCCAATTCGTGTGGCCCACTCACTTCTCAAGCCCACACATTCCTCACGATCCATCGGGTTCACTTTCCGGCCCAATCTAATTAATCTAAGTTCCTAATGATCTAATTATGCTAATGACGGTCAATGAAATTTGGGATGTCACAATTCATCGATCTAAGGATCCCTTAGAGTGGGACATTGTTCTGAAGGGCATAAATCTTGACACTTCTTCGTTCAAAGAAGAAGGCAAAAAACCTTAAGTCTTAGCCTCATCTAATGCAAACATTAAGAAAAGAGAAGCACTAGATGCTGAAGTTGTTTATTCATTATATTGCGCACTATCTCCATCTGAATATAATCGAATTTCTTTTTGTAAATCAGTGAAATAAATTTGGGATAGGTGGTAGGTGACATACGAAGGAACTGATCGGGTTAAGGAGACGAAGATAAACATTCTTCTCTAGCAAGACGAAGCTTTTAAAATGAAACCTGAAGAAACCGTAATTGACATGTTCAATAGATTTACGACATTGTCAATAGATTGGCATATCAAGGGCAACTTGTAGCAGATCCTATGAAAGTGAACAAGATTCTTTAAGGATTGTCAAAAGAATGGAACAACATTAAGATGCCCATTCGAGAAACTCAAAGGATATCACCTCTCTTCGTGGATGAACTTGTGGGAATACTCCAATCTTATGAAGAAAAACGCCTGAACGATGAAGATCCTGAAGGTAAGAAGTTAATCGCCTTAAAGTCTAATATTGATTATGATGTTTTAGATTCAGAAGCTAAAGAAGATGACGATGAGGAGATGGAGTTACTAATCAAAAGATTTCAACACCTTATGAGAAAGATAAAAACTCCAAAGGGAAAAAGCCAACAAAAAAATCCGGAGGAAGAAATTTTTATGACGACAATGAAGGTAAAGATGTAATATGTTTTGAGTGCAGGAAAAGGATTACATAAAACCCAATTGTGCTTTATTTAAGAAAAGGAAGGGGAAATTTGAAAAGAAAAAGAAAGCTCTAAAAGCTGAGATGTGGAGCATCACAGAGTCTAAATCTAGCGATGATGAGCAAGGAAATCTATGCTTAATATCGAACATTGAATCTGAAGAAGATGACATGATTTGTTCAGATCCTATTCTCGATGATGATGATCTTTTGAAGAGTTATGCGGGAAACATAAGAAAGCATCGAAGAAAATTTCTGAGTTGAAAAAGGAAGTCTCTAAATTGAGATATCAAGATATTTCAAATGAGAAAAGGATTATTGGGTTGAAGAAGAAGAATTCCTCTGTCAAGGAAGAGAAAGATATTTTGCAAAAAGAAGTTAATTCCTATAAGGAAGAAATTTCAAACATTTGCAAGAAATTTTCTCTTGGCTCAAAGACATTAGAGCATATTCTCTCTATATAAATGCCGTACTACAACAAATCTAGCCTTGGCTTTGAAAATGCAAGTGAGATCAAGAATGACTTTCCAAAAGTCAAGGAAAGATTAAAGTGCAGACCGCCAATCCAACATCATCGAAATCATTATGGTAAGTAATTTGTCAAACCTATTGATTTGTGGTGATCCTAATCACTTTAAGCAAGAATGTTTGTTTGATTAGAGGAAATCCAAGTCAATCAATTGGAGATTTGATGCTTCCTCTAACTAGAAAGGACCTAAACAAATTTGGGTACCGAAGAATAGATGAATTGTTCTTTTTGCATGAAATAAAGGAAGATAAGATTTGGTAAGTAAAGGTATGTTTTTAACTTCTCAATTTGCTTTGATTATATACTTTGAATGTATATTGTTTTTTTATATCGTGCTTGATTTATATGACATGTTCTATCATTGGTTATGATTGAAATATCTTTTATGATTGAAATATACGTGTGATTGTTTGATATCTCGCTTAAAAATAATTTAGATTTTTGAGCTGATTTTATGTTCTCTTTTTTTATCTTGTGCTGCGAAGTGAGAATCTCTTTTAAAAGGGAAATATTATTTGATTATTCATATTGCTCACATGATGACCTTTTTTATATGCCATTAGACTATGGAAAGAATCATTGGATATTTTATAAATTTTTCTTATTTTGCTTCTAACAAAAGGAAAGGATCCACATATGTGGATACCAAAAAGGAATGAGCTTATTGTAGGCAATTATACAAAGGGAGCTTGATTGCGATTTACACAAATCATGATGAAAACAAAGAAGGATCTCAAGTGAGAATTTTTTAAAGGGAAGTTATATTCTGCAAATGCATATTGGGAGGAGTTTGTAATATTTGTTGCCACATTTATAAGATCCCGCATAGATTTAATGCATATATCATCTACATTCCTTTTGCAAAAACGTTAAAATTATATTATCTATTTACAATTGAGATTTACGCTGAAGGAAGAGTATTTTCAATCTTAAAAGATATTATTGCATAGACTTGCTATTTTTTTGGAAGTATATCTTATAATTGGCAAGATTGATCCATGAATCGAAGAAAGGTATATACGTGATATTCTCCATATTTTGCAAAGCTTTTTTACAATAAATTAAAGGTGGCAAAAATTCTTCCCATACGAAGTTTGGAAAGTTCTTATTCAAAAAATTGCGAAGATTCCACACCATTTTTAAATGATCAAAAATTCTTTAATTAGCACAGAATTTGTGCAAATTATTGAAGAAGGAGAAAGTGGATGCAAAAGATATGAGAAGAGTCATAATCATTTCAAAAAAAGGCATCAAATTGAGGGAGCATAACTCAAGTGTGAGAAAATCCTGATTAAGTCGATTTGATTTTCCACCTCCTCTTGATTATGGAAGAAAATGTAATGTATGTTAGAACTTGCTAAGTTCTACATGATTTGGTTAGTATATTTTCTATTTCCCTTACTTTTTGTCATTATAAAACTCATATTTCCATTATCGTTTATTATGACAAAATATAGTGAAATTTATATATTATTTCCGTGATATTTAATATATATTTTGATGTGTATATGCTGTTTGATTCTACAAGAACATGAGTTATATTGCATATATTTTAGGGAAAATTTCAAATAAGGACCCAAAGTGCCATCATTTTCTCAAAAGAGGACTGAAGTGAACTTTATCTCAAACAAGGACCCAAAATGCCATCGTTTTCTCAAAAGAGGACTGAAGTGAAGTTTGTCTCAAACAAGTACCCAAAGTAGTCATTTAATCTCAAAGAAGGACCTCACTCGCCGGCTGGAGAATAGATGCATCTTCAATGTATGTTACTGTAGCTTGATTACGGTATTTTCGTCCATTTTTTTTTTTTTTCATTTTTGATTGCCTGTTCAAGTCCGATGTTTTTTAGAACAAGATGAACATGGGACGAAGAAGATGATGAACAGTGCCACCATTGACCCAAAAAATAATAATAATAAAGAACAAGACAAGTAAAAATTAAAAAAGAAAATTTGACAAAAATATCCTTGATCGTGCTACTGAATATGCATTTGAGATGCATTTATTCACCAGCCGGCAAATGAGGTCCTTCTTTGAGACTAAATGATCACTTTGGGTCCTTATTTGAGACAGACTCCACTCTAGGTTCTCTTTTGAGAAAATGAAGGTATTTTGGGTTCTTATTTGATACAAACTTCACTTCAGGTCCTCTTTTTGAGAAAAAAGCATGGCACTTTGGGTCCTTATTTGAAATTTTCCCTATATTTTATGTTCACCATAGCATCTATAAGGTATTGTTTTGGAAAATTATGTTTCATGCCAAATATGTTTCGAAGATTGTGCGTGAAGATGAGTTGAATATCATATTCTTTGTGTGATACTCCTTCCATTATTACCGCTTCTGTTGTGATGCTGATAAAAAGGGGGAGAAAAAGCAAGAAAAGCATAATGCTAAATGCAGTAGAAGATTTTGAAGATCTCTCTTGATCTTGCTCAAGGGGAGCTATATAAAAATAGGAAGTTTTCTTGAATTTATTCTTATCTTGAACTTTCTCTTCTTTACAAGTCTCATTCACTCTAATTAGCTCGAGTTTTTATAAGAAATATGTGCTTATCTCTACAAAATCAGCGAAATTCTTATAGAATTCACATTGCGCCTTATTTAAAATCTTGCTTTCAATAAAGCTATTTGATTTATTAATCTTTTCAAAATCTATTATAAAGTTTTGCTTTGAAAGTTTTGTCATCATAGAATAGGGAAGATTGTTGAGGAAATTTCTCAAATTGATTTTGAAGATTGACAAAACATTTCCATAAGTGTTCAATGATTCGATAAAAGAATTTCCAAGTGATATTCTTGGAGCAATTTGGTTGATCAAGAAGTTCTGATGGAAACTTTAATATGTATCATCAAACATTACTCATTAGACTCAGAGAACCAGACTTAAAGACTTATCAAGACGTTAAGTTGCCTATGATGAAGATAATCAAGGATAACGGTGGAAAGTCGATGGGATGTGATCGGATATTATCAATTAGAACCAGAGTTGTGGCTTGATTATTTCCTTTCATATGTGTTCTATCAAACGGCTAGGAAGGAGATAATACCCTCGTGCAATGGCCAGTGGTGATTGATTGGATTCTTGCCTTATATATAAGGAGTTCCAAAGGAAAGTGTCTTTCGAAGATTTGGATTTCTTGGAATTTAGACTTGAGGCGAAACATTCTTTCCATGTTGAAGTACTTGACTTATGGAAACCCAAACTGTTGTATGGGCGATAGAAATTAGCGAAACATCAACTTCGGCGATCCTAAAGCAATTGGATATTCCCAACCGGATCCAAGACTAATGGGTAAATTGGCTAGATGATCCTCCTAGAGATATGTCCAAAGTCTAAATAATGCTTCGTGATCATACACATTCGTCTTTGTGAGCGAAATTGTGTAACATTTTAGAGGTCAAGAATGTGTGAGGAATTATACACATGAGCTTAAGTGTTCAAAGCTCGAGATATTATAACCTCTAATTGGTTTTTATCGGTGGATTCTAGCCAATTGGCTATAGTGCGGGAGAGCGAATGTAATAGGCTTACAAAAGCCGAACCACTATAATATTCAGTGTGCAATTCTCTATCCCTTACTCTATTTATTAATTGTGGTAGAATTGTATACCGGTAAGATCTAACCACTTCATCATAAGTTGTCTCGTTGCAATATTTATTTAAATTCTTTCATTTCCGCAAAATTACCAATTCACCTCCCACTAGATGATATTTTAGCCATAACAACTGTCGATTTTCCTTGGTGAATTAAATCTTCTATTCCTATACTATGCAATTTATTTACTTTGTCACAATTTTGAGTCTGTCCATGACAATTTAGGTCAATCTTAGATTTAATTTCTTTGTCAATTAGAAATGAAATGAGGAAATTACCATGAAGTGAGTTGTTTGAAAAATAACAAAAAAAAAAAAAAAAAAAAACTTTGAAGAATTTATTTTCAATTCATGTCTTTATTGTTCTTATTTCAAATTTTGGCTTATCCTAGTTCATGTTTAGGAAATTTGGTCCTAAGGTGTCTTTTTTTTTTTTTTTTTGTCTAGCTCTTTTTTTTAGGAAATTCCCTTATTGTACAGATTTTTCGTGAATAAATGAAAAATAGATTAGATCGTTGTCATAAACTGTCTTTCTATTTACATCTCGTGCGTACACATTTTCATTCATTTAAATTAGATGATTATGGAGCGATCTCACTCACCCATTTGTACACGGTCGAGAGTTAAAATGATTGATCAAAACAAAGCACTGAACCGCATCATTAATATTAACAATGACATGAACAAGCGAATTGCAAGCCTCCAAAATCAAGTCATTGCAGACGTTGGCAGAGGACACCTTAACAGCATGTTCCACGTGCCTATCTTCTCTTCACTGCTCGACTATATGGCTTGTGTTATGCTCAACCCGCACGAAAAAAAAATATTCAAAAGAATGGCCGAAGAGTCACGCCGCTACTCGTGGCGACAGGGGTGGGCCAAGTGCAACTCGGCTGGTCGTGCAGCAAGGGTGTCAGCAGCAGCTAACTTCGTCGTCGACGCAAATCAGGAATCGTGGGCCAGTAGCTCGGTAGGGATGGCGTCGAGACAGCGGCACAGATCAGCTCGGTGCAAGGACTGCGCTGGGGCAGCAGATCATGATTACACGGGACTCGCGGCGGAGCTCGACTCGGATCGACAAATAGCAACTCGTCACGGACGAGACTAGGTGCGGGTTGCAACGATGATCAGAGCGGCAAGCTCAGTTGTAGTCGGCTCGGTCGGTGAATCACGAGCAGCAGCAACTCGGGCTTACAGTGATTGCGGAGAGCAGAGGTGCAGCGGCGCTTGGGCTGGTTGCGACGTCGAGATGGGTTCCGGCGAGTGGCGGCGGCAGCGATGCAGGTGCCGGCTTGGACGAGTATAAGCAGCAGCGTTCGGGGGAAAGAAGTGACGTCAATAGCGGCTCGAAATAGCGGCATCGGGGGCGGTGCTACTCAGTCAAAGACGATCGAGGGAAGACTTCTTCCTTCCTGCTTTCCTCTCTCTCTCTACTTTTCTTATTTTTCTTTGCGTGTCAGACTCGCAAGGGAGAAGGAGAAAAACACCGTCGACCTCACTCTGTCGACCTCACGTTCTCTCCCCTCTTTCTCAGAATTGCAGCAACACCCCACCCCCGGGCAGGTCTACTGAGAGCCTACTTTTATAGGGTCCAATTCTGCACTTCAAAATAGGAAATATGATATGCGAAAGAAAGCCACCTACCGATTTGTGAGGTTCTGTCCTTTGTCTTTCCTTTGTATGCATTGCGGATCCTGTGTCCTTATTGAAGAATATTTTTTAAACATTCCTTCCCATCCGCTAATCCTTTCTTGCCTCTTATTATTTTTAAACCCAAATAACAACCCAAAGATTGATCGAATGTTGTCAAAAGTTCTCAATTGTAATAGAATTTTCTTAGATTCCGAATCTTGCAAAGATGAGCCCGCAATACCTCTTCCTCATGCTTGCCCTTATTAAGGATATACGAATAGATTCCATGAATATACAAAAAATCCACCATTATATAATCGAAAATATCAAATTGCCATTTCTCATAAGTTAATTTTCTATCATAAGAAAATAACAGGTTCAAGTTAATTCCCTCACTTCATGGACTTAGTCCAACTCGTCAAATTAAAGCTTGGAATCATCAATTCGAATCCATTCGTTACCGGTCCAATGCAAAATAAATGAAATATGCTCCTAATGACTATTTTCTAGTATTTTTGTTTAAGGGTTAAAATTAATTCATGATTTAATAGACCAATGGGTCGCCAAAATTTATGTGTCAATAATTATCCTTCTTCGAAGGTAAGCTCAAAGGTTTCATTCAAAGATAAATTAAAACCTAAATTTTGACCATGCACATAAAATTGATGATATTTTTGATGGGATTATGATTCCCATTTTTCAATACAATATGATATGATGCTAATGTAGAAATAGAAAACATACCTACTTACCTGTGGATTGTAAGCTTGAGATATGGGACACCTACAAGCATGTGGATTTCGCTCCAGATCTTATTAGAGATGTACCTAGTATATTCGTTGCCAAATAAGAACATTTTTGAAAAGAGAAAATTAACCTAAGTCCACTAAAAGTTTTAACTCAAGTCCCTAGTGGAGTCGCCAAGCTATCGCAACTTAACCTCGGGTGAGCCACCTAGGGTTTGGCTAATGGATTACCAAATGTAAACTTAGCTCGGCTCTTCTAAACCCATACCAATTCGCGATTTAGGTTCAAATTCGTAACATGCAAATGATTTTTCAATTAAGAGTCGCCACTAATCTATTTTTGTGAGTCGATTATAAACCCAAGTAAAGTAACAGGAAAGTTACTTCACTTCTACGAACAAGAGATTAAATGAGTTTGGAGACTTGATTACGCTAGATTACTCTAACACATTTTCGGTACCTTTTCTCCCCTAACATGTGAGATGATCATACATGTGTGCAATCATTATTGAACACTCAATAAAACAAAGTCGCAAATAAATTGCAAACATAGGGAGGGAATACGTACCTGATAGCAACTAAAATATCTGCAATATTAGCTTAAAAATCACATTAGCGATCGTAAATATGATTTCTATTTAACACATAATCACTTAATTTTTTTGGGGTTTTCACTTATTTGAATGAAACATAAAATCTACGTGCATACTTTATGAGACAATTATGACATAGCAATATAACATGCCCTAAACTACATGACATGCATATAATATTTTTGGTATTTTTATTAAAATTCCTAACTAAAAATAGATTAAAATAGAAATACATCTACAAAGTGAGATATTATCTAATTTAAATTAGGAAATGGACTCACCTAAATCCTATCTTACCTTGGATAGTAATCTCAACGTGCAATTCAATTTAAAATTGCTATCAATCCTAGATATTATCTAAACATGCTTTTGATTTAAAATGGGAAAAATATCTACCTAGTCCTATCATGCAATCTAAATGATATGATATGCCATGCAATCTTTTTTTGTATTTTTAATTCACTAAAGCTAGCAATGGTATCTAAACAAAATTTCAAATATAGCAAAAATCATTCAAGATATCCATCAAGACTCATATAAAAGATTATGATGTCCGGAAAAATAATCTGTCATCTCGCGTCTTATGTTAACTGATACCGTAATCTTGATAGGGCATTTACTCATAATCAAGCATAATCAGAAAAATGATCTGTCTCACGGCTCAAATGAAGGATTATCGCAATCTAAGGCAATGCTATTATCTAGTAATAAGTTGAAATAATTAAAAAAAAATGATACAATATCTTTATGGATCAAGTTAGTAATTAAATCAACTTTATCAATAAACCATAACTGAATATGTCGAATATCTCAAATGTCACATGATCACATGACAATCAATTTCGACCAAAAAAAAAGAAGATAATAATCGATCCGAATTAAGGAATAAAATATTCTAATTGAATTGGATAAAATTGTTATCTAATTTGAACACGGGATCAAAATCAGATCAGATCATAGCTTGCGGATGATGCTCGAGGGATCACTAGGTGTTTGGCTAGCCAAGGTGGTGGTGGGCTGGCGGAGAGGTGCAGTAAAGACGCTGGACTTGAGGATGTAGGCATCGGGACCTACAAGAAAAAAATTAACCAATCTCGATGGAAGGAGACGAAGCTCGTCAGAAAGACTACGTATTGCAAAAGAAACAGAGATGAGTGAAGGTGCGTGCTATGGTCGAGGGGACCCAAAGAGTTCTCCACGAATTTCACTTGGTTGTCTTCTTGTGAATCTCAAAGTAAACCACTAGGATTCGCCTCATGGCCACCCTTCCAACATGGAAAGGGGGAGGTGAGGGGTTCAAATCTCCACCTTCTCAGGGGGATGGGGTGGGGACGCGTAAGTTTCAGGAGTGGGTTTCGACTCCCACGCCTTGCAAGAGGCAAGGCAAAAGTCTGAAAGTGAGTGTAGAGTAGGAATAGAGTAGGACTGACAAAAAAAAAAAAAAAAATCTCAAAGTGGGTCCCCGACCGAGAGGCAAAACGATCATGGATTACGCTCTTTCTTCATTGGACTTCTCCACTAGTTGTAAATATTTTGACCACCGCCTGACTCCTTGCATGTGATGGATGATCTGAACATGTGGAGCATGCTCGGGCTTGATTGGCACGAAATTTCACCGGTGTAGATCTACAGAACGACACTCGATAGCCCGCAAGTCGGGGCTTGCTGGAATCGTCAAGAAGAAAACTGCTTGGAGGAAGGCCATCGAGCAAGCCGCGATCGCCGGAAAACCTGCAAAAAGTTTGACGAAGTGAATTGGATGAGCTATGGCACTGGAGACTGATTTGGTATACCTCATCATGCCCTCAAGACACAACTTGTAATTTTATTGATATTCATCAATCGAATTACATTTATTGAAATGAAAAGTGCAACAATCAATGAAACAAAATCCTAACAAGCAAGCAAATCCTAAAAAGTAGCAAAAATTTCCAAACATGCCCCTACTTAAATAGCGAAGCCAAGCTACTTAGGACCATGAATAATGTGTGCTTAAGTTCTTCGCCTTGATGAGCCTTGTGAGGCAAACTCTCTAGGTTAGATATTCTCCCTTTTAGATACGTCACTAATATATACGTCACTAATATTTTCTTGACAGAATTAAATTCGGTTTTTTTTAAGAAAAATGAGAAGGTTCAAGAGTCATTTTTGCTTTTTTCTTTGGGTCGCAATTTCTTACTGAAAATAGAGTATCTATGTCATCACGGTACTTTTGTTTGACGAGACAAGTTATAGTAGCAGAAAATTCATCAACTTGACTTTGGAGGCTTGCAATTCACTTGTTCATGTAATACGGTTCAGCACCTCGTTTTGATCAGTTGTTTTGGCTCTCAATTGTGTACAGATGGGTGAGCGAGATCACTCCATAATCATCTAATTCAAATGAATGAAAACATGTAAGTACGAGGTGTAAATAGAGAGCCAGATCATGACAACGATCTAATTTATTTTTTCGTTTGTTTTTTCATTTATTCACGAAAAGTCCATACAATAAGGGAATGTGTTAGGGAAATCTCTTATGATGTTTTGAAGATGACAAAATAAATCAAAGGCTACTAACATGTTTGATGGTTGAGTAATAGACCATGCAGATGATAAAATATCTAAAGGATTTTATCAAAGTCGAAGATGACCGTAAGACTCGAACGTAACATATGTCCAGAGTATATTCTGAAGATTTCCAGACTTCTGTGTCAAAGTCTGAAGACTGTCAGACTCAAGACTCATATTGTAAAGTCTACAGACCCAGATTGTAAAGTCTCAAGACTCATATCGTAAAGTCTACAGACTCAGACTTTACATCCAGATTCGATGAATCGTAACTCAAGCCCAATCATACAACGGCTAGTGATCTGGTTTGGATTCCGATCAAGATTGATTTGATTGAAGACAAGAACTTTCTATACGAAGAAGCTTTACTTATGGAAACCAAGATTTCGTTTGTATGGGCGATCGGAATCAATTTGGGATTTTACCTTTGTCACTCAACGGCTACCAAATCTTCTAGATACGTAGCTGTATTGGAAGACGATTCTCCGGATACCGTCCAACGGGTAGTTTGGAAGTGGAGGAGTATTTAAGGAGATCATGGACCGATGAGCAAGTAAGAGACGGAGCGTAGAATTTATAATTCCAAAGTCTGAGCGACTTTCGATCTTATACTTGTCTCTTGAGAGCTTAAACGTTTGTAATCGTGAGAGAAATACCGAAAGAGTGACTTAGTGAGATAGTGTGATCTACTACTAAGTGTTTGCACTCGAAGTTGTAATCTCTTGTTGATTGCATAGTGGAATCCAGCCAAGAAGGCTGTTAGCGTGGGAGAGTGGACGTAGGCTTGGATTAAGCCGAACCACTATAAATATTGTGTTCTTATTCTCTTCCCCAACTCATTTATTTTGTTCATACTAGCACTCACAGAATGTCCTAAAAAAGAGCTAGAAAAATAAAAATATGACACCCTAGCAAGGACCAAATATCCGAAACATGAACTAGGAAGAGCCAAAATTTGAAACTCCCTAATAAGAACAATAAAGACATGAATTGCAAATGAATTCTCCACAATTTTTTTGTTATTTTTCAAATGACTCGCTTCATGGCAATTTCCTCATTTGTTTCTAATTGGAAAAGGAATTAAATCAAAGATTAACTTAGATTGTTATGGACAAACCAAAAGTACAACAAAGTAAATAAATTGCATAGTATAGGGATAGAAGACTTACTTCACCAAGGAAAATCAACGGCAACCACATAGACATGTGCATGAAGCGTGAGGCTCGATTTCTATCTAGATGGCTTAACTAAGTGGAGCTAAGAGGATGACCTGACCGTCGCAGACTCGTGTTCAAAGTGTCAAGTCCTCTTAACTCTGGCTCAATCGAATGGAATGCCCTATAGTCACGTAGTTTTGTAGATAAGGATAAACATAAACAACACCATCAAGAACTTTCGAGGAAGAAAATGTCAACATTTACACGGCAGTCTTGTTTTCGAAGAAGTATCATTCTCAACACCATCCTAAAATCCTGTCGTGGCCCGTGTTCAACGGCATGGTTGTGTGTGCAATAGTGTAGTGTAAAAGTAATAAAATATGCACAACAATTTAAATGCAAAAAACAATTCTAATCAAGGAATATAAATCATTCATTCCAACATCTCCTTGTAAGATAAGGATTAGCAAAGACTACTCCCAATTATACCTCCCATCTGCAAGAACATTTAAAACTTGATATTAGAGACAGACCTGATATCCTCGCTACCAAACAAAAACATTTTTGAAAAGAAAAAATGGGCCTAAGTCCACTAAGAATTCTAACTCAAGTCCCTAGTGGAGTCGCCAAACTATCACGATCTAACATCGGGTACATCACTTAGGGCTTAGTTAATGGACCACTAAACCTAGACTTAGCTCAAGCTCTCATAAGCCCGTACCAATGTTCAAGTTTTTAGTATGTAAATGAATTTTATTTAGGAGTTGCCACTAATTAGTTTATGGTAGGTCAAGTAGACATCTAAGTAAAATAATGGGAGAATTATTTTACTCCTACAAACAAGATAATTTGGGATTATCCAATAAGATAATATCACTTATTAGATGATCAAGTGATCACGCATTTCTGAGCTGATCTGTGCTGTTGTCTCGATGCCATCCCTGCCGAGCTACTGGCCCATGATTGCTTATTTGCGTTGACGACGAAGTTACTTGCTGCTGACACCCTTGCCGCACGACTAGCCGAGTTGCACTTGGCCCACCCTTGTCACCACGAGCAACAGTGTGATTCTTCGGCTATTCTTTTGATTTTTTTTTCGTGCAGGTTGAGCATAACACAAGCCATATAAGTCGAGTAGTGAAGAGAAGATAGGCACGTGGAACAACACCTGGTGGGATATGCTGTTAAGGTGTCCTATGCCAACGTTCGAATTTCTTCGAGACCATTAGTTGCAAGCTCCTATTCGCGAGCTAACTCACACCGCAAACCGTCTCAACCTCGGCTGCCGTTCGTGAATCCTTTGTTGCTGGTCTCGTTGTGGGATCGAAATCATCTGAACTAGGTAATTTCCTTGAACTAAATTTGTCTTGATATTATTGCCTAAATTGAAATATTTAATGCTAATAGTGATTTCATGGAAGCTTTAGGCATTATCCAATATAATATTATTGGCAAAAAACCACTATAATTACTAATTTAATCAGTAAGAGTTCGAATCACTTTTTTAATTATATTGATTTTTTTTTGCGCATTGATGATGTTTTAGCTTTAAAATCATTATAACTATTAATTTGATCGTGAGACTTTGGATCAATTTTTTTAATTATATTGGTTTTTCTTGCATGTTGTGATGTCTAGAGTTAGAATAATTGTTAATTATGAATAATTGTTAATTTAATCCATGAGACAATAGATTGTTGTTTTCAATTATTTTAACCCTTCATTTGAATTCTTGACGAATATCTTGAGTGGGTTGTATATAATGCTTATATTTGGAAATTGCTTATTTTGGAAAACACCAAAAAAAATCAAATTGTGTATTGGATAGGATAATTTTCTAAATTAGTATTGCATGTTTTACATTGGATTGCATGGTAGAATTTATAGGATTTCTAAATAACATTGCCTAGTTTGAATAGGATTGCATGTTTAGATAATTCTAGAATAGATTAGAATAGATTCTAGATAGCATTTTCTTTCATAGATAGGGTCCTAAATAATGCTTGTATGGTTAAATAATGTCACATCTTTAAAATAGTTTTCTGAGATAGGATAGGGATTAGGCCAAATTAATCCCTAAATTAGATTAGATAACTATTCATTCATATAACTCAAAAAAATAATTAGGGTCTTTATTAATTTCGAATTTTAATATAAAAATACAAATATAGCTTGTGCATGTCATATAACTTTTAATTTCAAGACAAGAGAAAACTCAAAAAAATAATTGCTTGCTTTGGTGTGTTGAATTCCTTTGGTGCAATTTATTTGATTTATTGAGTGTTCAATAATGTTTATGTACTCGCATGATTATCCCATTGCATAATAGTGATTTATGCTAAAACCAATCCAAACCGCTTGCAAACTTATCTTTGAAAAAAAAAAATGGTACCGAAAGGGCATTAGAGAAATCTAGTGTAACCAAGTCTCCGCGCCCAAATTCTCTACTTCATAAGAGTAAAATAATTCTACCATTATTTTACTTAGATGTCTAATCAACCTACTATAAAACTGATTAATGGTGACTTCTAGATAAAATTCATTTGCATGCTAAAAACTTGAACCTAAGTTGCGAATTGATATAGGTTTGGGAAAGCTCAAGCTAAATCTAGGCTTAGCACTTAATTAGCCAAAACTTAGGTGGTGTACCCAAGGTTAGGTTACAATGAATGTCTAAGAAAAAATAGACATTTGATAACCATTCAAAGTCTCTATTTCCCGAATAGAAATTTGTTTGATAATAATACAAAATTTGTCCCTTCCTAACAAGCGATGGGAGGCAATTGTGGATGGAAGGCAAGCAACCGGTAGCGGGCGGCTAACGTCGGGTGACCGGAGTATAGTGGCCTATGTCCGCGGCCGATGGCAGGCATTTGACGGTGGGAGGCCATTGCGGACGGACGACGAGCATCCAACGGCGAGCGGTGACAAGTGGGCAACCGGTTAGTAGCTAGAGTGAGCAAAAAAAATTTTTTTATTTCACTTTCATTTTAGAAATAGAAAAGTAAAAAAAGTGTACTTCTTATTTCTATTCCAAACCTATTTTTGAAGTAAAAATTTGTTCCAAAAATAGAAAAATAAAATTGCATTACAAAATAGATTTATATTCTAACCCTATACTCGGGAATAGAAAAATTGAAAAATTGAAAACAAAATGATTATCATGCACGGCTTAAATGTTTTCAATATCTGGATTTGGATATGTTTTTGCCAAAGAAAAATGGGAAAACCAATTGAGATTGAGGCTTCGTTTGTTTAATAGACAATGAATAATTTGAAAAAACAAAATTCCTAAAAATAATCCCTTATATCGCCTCATATAATTAATTAATGAAAAATATTTTCTTTATTGATAACAATTTATATCTCAATGTTTTCATTAATAAGGAAAACATTTTTCGTTTGGTTATTTTGATAAATGATATATAGGTTATTCTATTCTCTAAATATAAATTTGTTTGATAATAATACAAAATTTCTCCCTCTAGAACAAGCGAGGTGACTGTGGACAAACGGTGAACAACAAGTAGATAGCGGGTGACGTCGGTAACCGGAGTATAGTGGCCTATGTTCGACGACCAATGGCGAGCGTTTGTCGATCGAAGGCCATTGTAGACGGACGACAGTGTCCGATGGCGGGTAGTGACAAGCGGGCAATCGGCCGGTAGCTAGAGTGAGCAATAAAAGTAGTTTTTATTTCTCACTTTTATTCTAGAAATAGAAAAGTAAGAAAAAAAAAGTAAACTCGTACTTCTTATTTATATTCCAAACCTATTTTTGGAGTAAAAATTTGTTCTAAAAATAGAAAATGAAATTGTATTACCAAACATATTTCTATTCCAATTTTGTACTGAAAACAGAAAAATAGAAAAGCTAATAAACTGAATGGTTATCATGCGCGGCCTAAATGTTTTCAATATCTGGATCTGTTTTGCCCAAAGAAAATGGGAAAATCAATCAAGATTCGGGCTCCGTTTGTTTGATAGACAATGAATAATTTGAAAATAAAATTTCCCAAAAATAATCCCTTATATGCTTAAAATATTAGTTAATGAAAAATATTCTCGTTATCGATGAAAATTTACATCTAAACATTTTCATTAATAATGAAAACATTTTTCTTTCGTTTATTTTGATAAGTCATATGGGCAATCATTTTTAAAAAATATTATTTCTGTAAAATAAATGAAGCGTTAACCAATGGAATTCTAACATGACGAGTGAAGTGGAAGGAAATGTGATTTGAGTTTTGAGCGATTATTCAATTCCACTCAATCAAATGATGGACAAATTTTACAGGATGATAATGAGGCAAGGGAAAGTCTTATGACACTTATTGTGGGACAAATAAAAACAGAAAAATTTCAAATAAAAACCAAAAGTGCCATCGATTTCTCAAATAAATGTTTGAAGTAGACTTTATTTCAAATACAGATATGAAGTAGCCAAATTGTCTCAAATAAGGACCTTTGGTCGATCGGTGACTATTTTGATCATCGGTCGGTTGGTGACTATTTTGATCATCGGAAAAAGGGTATTTTGGTTTAAAAAAATAGTAATCATATTTTTAAATATTTTTTCCCTTTTTTCCTCTTCCCTCCCCTAGCCATTGCCATTGATGGCCAGCAGAGGTCACCTGTGCCCTGCCGATGTTGAGCGAGAGTTGCCCTTGCCGGCGTCATGCAAGGGCCATGATGGCCGCATCGGGGTGGATTGTGGTGCTACCATTCCTTTAGGATACCTTTCGACTTCAGTAAAAGAAAGAAACCGTCTCCTTGCGCCCTCATGATCAATGCGTTTCTCCGACGACTGATACTGCACTTTGGATCTGACTTAGAATAAGGGAGGGCCAAGCTACGGCACTCTTTGCTACTTCTTGTGTTAATAACCATGTAATGGAAGCCCTTTTCAGCTTCTTTCCATTTTCAACCATTCTACCTGAACAGTTTAATTGTGGCTACTTGGCCTATTGGGAGCTTTCGAAAATCGACGATGATGAATGAATAAGGGAACCCTGGACTTTCCCAATATAGCATCTTCGTTAATTGTATTGAGCTAATCGGAGCACCGAGAAGTCACTCACGCCCTCTCCGGCATAGGGCTCGCCTGGGCTGGCGAGGATCACCTCACTTGGGCTAGGTGGGATGGGGGTCACCCAAGCTAGATTTGGCGAGGGTCGCCCTTGCCCGTCGTCAGCGAGGGTCGCCCTCGCTTCAGAAGATAGGGATGGAGGCTCAAGCTCTTCGCAAGTTTTGGACCATGGCTCAGGTTTCCTATTTCCACTCACCTTCTTGCCCCGCAGTAGCCACTCGTCGCCTCTCACCACTCGCCGATTTTGGATTGCTACGACCTCACCCTCAACAGGTAAGGTCTCTGCTTGTCGGCGTTCCATCGCACTTCGATGACTGCCAACCCCCATGCTCCGTTTTCCCCCTTTATCTCCCCCTTATTTAGTTTCTCTCCGATTGCAGGTCAGCGCGGCCTTGACGGGCACCTGCCGGCCGGTACTCTTCTCTCGTTCATGTCGTCCCTTTCTAATGCTCGCTTCACTAAGGTAAGCCTCCCTTGCAGTCCTGTTTTTGACGAATCTCTCTCTCATCTCCTATCCTTGCAGTTCTCGCCACTTGGAGCCCCCTTTATCAAGCTCGCGGTTGCGCGCAGAGGTGGGATTCTTGCAGCTCCTCGTCCGTTTGTCAAGCTTCCTGCGGCTAGAGGTAAGATATGTGTCCTTTTTTTCTGCCTAGGACTACTGTTGTTGCTAGATTCGTTTTACCCTGAATATCTCGTTCGTGTTAATAATATAAAGTACTGAGGTTACTCACTTTACATGGACATGGATAGGAGTTGGGGTTGGAGTTGGGTGTCGATGGCAGATACGTTTTGCCCTGAAAATCAGGTAGGTGTTGAGTCATTCACACACATGGCCATCAATCACATAATAAATAGATGCCTCTGTTGTTGGTTAAGGAATATGGTGTAGGAATAGGTACTGGCACCCACTACATCACATTTCGATATAACTGATAAGTATTGGACTTACCATGAACAATGTTTGACGTGGTTATAGTACCATTGAGAAAAGTCGAGATCAGCCTTGTCCTGATTCCTTTACCAGTTATAATCACTCAACAATGAATTTTATGTTGCTGTGCTTGTTTATTCAAACGTGTAGGCTAATAATGAAATGATAAAAGACGAGTTGATTTTAAACTTTGAACAGTTAAGAAGACGAATTGCAACATAGTAAAATTTTCACACTAAGGATTGGAAAATGTTGACTTCAGTCTTCAAAGATAACATACTTAATTCGAGGTTGGGACATTTGGAGTGCCATAACTTGGTACGGAGGGACACTTAAGTGCCATAACTTTGAAATGGTACACTTAAGTGCCAATATCGGAGTAAAATGGAACACTTAAGTGCCAATCCGGCCAAAATGCAGACGCGGCATTTTCCAGCGAAATGCTTAATTGACGTGGCAATTTTTTTTTAAAAAAAAAAGCACACGTGGAGGAGGAGAACGACGTCGCCCCATCTACTGTGCATTTGGCCAAACTAAATGACGTCGTTTTTCCTTAGTGCTAAACGACATCATTTTTGCATAATTGGATTTTAACCTTTCATCGGTTCACACCCAGACTCGACGTCATCTCCATCGCCATTCGCAGTCGTCGTTCGTAGGTCGTCGCTCGCTGTCATTGCTCGTCATCGTTAGTCACCGTCGTCGCTCGCGGTCGTCGATTTGCTCAGGTTTTTCTCTTCTTCCTCTCCCCTATGGTGAAATTAGGGCTCCGACTTGTTTATTAGGACTTGGACTTGAAATTTGGGGGTCGGCTGGGAAAGCTTTGGCTTGGTGTGAGATTTATAGCTCATATGTGGTGCTACAACCCTATTGGGGGTTTCGAATTGACAATTTAGGAGCGGCCTTGAAATGTAAGCTCGGTGTAGGGCTCGGCGGGGGGAAAATTAGGGCTCGGTGTAGGGCTCGACGTCGCCTCATCCACTGTGATGTGTGATTCATTAAGGGTATTGAATTGTGATGTGCGAAAGTAATTTATAGTGGTCAGATGTGAAATGTGCGATGGTGATTGGTAATTGTTAGGGTTCAAAGTATTGGACTTTGGATATGTTCGAATCGAATCTCTTGTTGTCGTGGGGATGGGGACTTCTGGGTACTTTTTTAATAAATTGCATTGTTGATGACCCGTGCTGAGGGATCTATCCATATTTTAAAAGAATGTGACGGCACAATCAAAGTAGTTGTCGGGTCCCATCTCTATTTGTCCTTGTCCTGATGCTTCTTTTCAAGCTACAGTTGTCGTCTGATCTATGCATCTTTCCCCTTTCTTTCTTTTTTTTATTTAATAAAGAGTTTAGGGACCTTCACTTGCAATTGTCTGTCTTTTGTAAATGTGGTCCCAAAAGTTAATTGTATATTTGTCCTCTTTTGTTGTAGAAATGGCTCATGATAAAGACTATGTTGCTGTCATCGTTTACTACGGTGGGGATTTTGTGATTGGGGAGGATGAGTGAGAGTATGAGGGAGGGAATGAGGGTACTATCTTTGTAGATATAAAGAAGGCATCTTATATTGGATTTGTTAGGGATATAGTGACATTTTTGCCTTGTAGAGTACAAAAGTTACCGTCTTTGTGTTCCTAGGAAAGGCTTGAGAGATGGTTTGAGAGTTTTGGAAGATGATAATGGTTTTAGAGATGTCTTATATCATTATCTTCATGGCGAAGAGGTGAAAGTATTTGTTGAAAACAATAGTGATAGTAAGGACAAAGATGATGATAGAGATAATACCCAAGTAGGAGAATGAGAATATGGTATTCAAGTTAGTACTGAGGTTAGGGATGAAGCAGGGCATAATGGACAGGACGGGGAGGAGAGGGGCACAGATGCTGTTCACCAAAGCGATTGTGACATAAGTAATGTCACCATCACTGAATTAGATTGGGAAGTAGTTGAATCCAGTGATGGTGATGATGACGATGACGATGAAGGGTTGGTCTGAAGCTGAAAATTTATTAATCTTAAGTGACGCCGATGATGAGGAGCTTACACGGTCAAGGAAAAAACAAAGGGATTTTTGTCGAGATAGATTTGCAACTTTGCATGTAATTGATGAAGTTCCAAATAGAGACGAAGGCCCTGTAGATGTTGGTGTTGCTGGCCAGGTCCTGGAGACAGATTATGAAGAAAGCATCGACACCGCAACTTCCTAAGACGAAGTTAAAGAAGATCAACGAGCTGTGCGTAGAAGGAAAAGTAAGTTTCCTTCCTATGATCCATCTTTGCCTCTCCTACTTTGTCGGGGGTATGAAATTCCATGATGCGATACAATTTAGGGAAGCTATACAAGAACTCCATTGCTGCACAAAGAAATATTAATTTCATTAGAAATACCAAGAAATTTGTAAGAGCTAGGTGTTCGTAGCAAAACTGTCCATAGAAGATTTACGGCGCGTTTGTTAAAAAAAGTGGGTCTTTCCAGATTAGAGCCTACCAAGAGGAACACACTTGTTCCATTAATTTTCAAAACAAAAGGATAACAAGTGCATGGTTGTCCAAGCACTTCTTCGATCTGATCAAGCTGATGCCCGAGATGAAAATTACTAACTTTAGGATGCTGATGAAGGAGTGTGTAGGCATCAATGTATCTAAGAATCAGTGCAAAAGAGATAGGCAAAAGGTGATAAAGATACTTATTGATCAGTATGCTAAGGAATATGGGCAGATGTGGGAGTATGCTTGGGAGTGTAGGCTGTAAAACCCTACAAGTAGAGTGTATGTAGAGGTGGTTGAGAAACCGCTTTCTAATCATGGGACCAAGTTCGATAAGTTCTATGTGTGCTTTGATGTATGCGACGGGGATTTTTAGCTGGTTGTAGACGGATTATAGGATTGGACGCTGTTTTTCTTGAAGGGCTTGTGCAATGGAGAATTGTTGGCGGCGATTGGAAGAGATGCGAATAACCAAATGTTCCCACTAGCTTGGGTTATTGCAAAGATTGAGAACAAGGACAATTGGTCTGGTTCTTGAAAAATCTGATGGCCGACTTGAAGATAACAAACGGGGAAGGGTGGACATTCATGAGCGACCAACAAAAGGTAATGCTTGCTTTTTGAAAAATTTAGTTAATAGTTTGCTTTGTAATATGAACATATAATTTGCTCTAGTATTTCTTACTTTGAATTATTGCAGGGATTGGTTCCAGCAATAGCCGAGTTGTTGCCCCATGCTGAACATCGAATGTGTGCACGGCACATGTACAGAAATTGAGCAAAGACTTACAAAGGGGATAAGCTGCAATTGCAATTTTGGCAATTAGCAAAGAGTGCAAACATGGCTAACTTTATAATAGCCAAAAGAAGGACTCGCTTCGTTGATAAAGGAAGGTTGTGCTACCTATTTCAACTAAAACCAAAGCATTGGTGCAGGGTATTTTTCAGTGAGGAGTTCAAGTGCGATAACGTCGACAACAACATTTGTGAAGTATTTAATTCAGAGATAATATATGTCAGATGCAAACCAGTCATCTCAATGCTTAAAGATATACGAGTTGCGGTTATGACTCGGCTGCAGAAACAAAGAGATGATGCTGCAAAGTGGACAAGACAATATGGTCCTAGGATTGCCAAGAAATTGGATGAGAACTTGGCTGCAAGTAGACATTGTTATCCTATTTTGAATGGAGATGACGGATATGAGATAATGAAGGGTGCTGATAAGTATGTTGTCAATCTAGGAAGTAGGAAGTGTTCATATAGAGCATGGCAAGTAAGTGGAATTTTATGTGCACATGCCATATGTGCCATCCAGTTGAAGGATGACAATACATATGATTACATCGATGATTGGTACCATAAATCAAAATACCTTGCTTCCTATTAGTTCATGATGCGGCCAATTACAAGTAGCAAGTTTTGGGAGCCCACAGATCATGAAGCACCTTAATCTTTGCCACTGAAGAAGAAAATTGGAAGGACAAAACGAAGACGAAGAATGGCGGAGGGAGAGGTCTCGAGTCAGAAAAGAATGAGCAGGTAGGGTGTAAAGATAACGTGCTCTTATTGTCGCCTAGCATGCAACAATATTAAAGGTTGTCAATTAAGGAAGCAATAACAACCGTTGATATAAGGTGAAGGGCCTAGTGAAGAGACAGTTGGAGAAATGCACACAGCAGGGCCAAGTGAGTCGACTGTTCTTCAGTCAACAAGTAAAATCCCGGTAAGTCATGAAATTTATTTTATGTTTATGTTGCTTTGTCGTTTATCATAAAAATGTACATAATATCCTATTTGGCCTTGTATGTAATGTGTTTGTTAGGTCACAAGAAGAACCTCAGTAAGTCATGAAACTAAACAGCCTATTCGAAGAAGGCAAGGTAGAAGACAGCCAGGTGAAGGATTGGTCCAAGCGGATCATAGCCGCTTCGATCGATTGTTCTTCAGCAGTGAAAGAAATATCCAGTGGTAAATTCAACCATTTGTATTCAGTTTTTCATTTTCTTTATATTATTATATGTCACGATATTATATTTATGGCGTCTTTTGCCTCTTTCTCAGGTTCGAAAAAACCAAGTTGGAACTCAACTGCCAACTAAAGGGCCATCACAAGAGCCACCTCAAGGATCATCACAGGGGCCACCATAAAAATCACTACAAGGGGACACCACAAGTACCACCTCCAGTACCACCAGAAGGCCCAACAGAAGGAGGTGTCACTGAAGTTGAAGGGCTACACAGAATGACAACTAGAACAATGTCAGGTGAAGGGGTAGCTACACAAAAGCCATCTAGAAGACGCCCAAATGAAGAATTAGTCGAAGAAGCCCCGGCTGTAGCTGAAGGGCCCAAGAAAGCAAGAAAAAGAGCTAACAAATCACAAGTTCCTAAAAGTGACGCATCCATTCAAACAAGAGGGGCACTTGGGAAGAGGTTAAGACAATATGGCTATGGCCTTTATACAGATGAGCGTACTAGAATAGTTATTCTCAATGTAAGTTTTATTGGCTGCATTTAATTTAATTTATGTTGTAGACTTTTGCTGACAATTTATCGTTTTTTTATAGCCTATGAGAAGTTCAAAGTTTCTTATCTCAGGCCCAACTCAAGAATCAACGGCTGCATCAACAAAAAAGAAAACATCAACTGTGCCAACAAGAAAGAAGAGAAAGAACCCAGTTGCAGCTCCAGCTCCAGCTCCTTTTAAATCAATTCGGCCTGGAACATTTGCAGCTCCATCTAAGTCAGTGGATACTGAGAAGGTTGAAGAAGAAGTTGCACGTCCAGTTAGAAAGAGTGCAAGAATTATGAATCAAGTGAAAGGCCCATCGAAAGAAGCACAAATAGGGGGTGTCGTGCATATTGATTGATGAGATGAGATGTGATATGATTTGTGGAGCTTAGGAGTTAAAACAATTATGTAAACGTTAGCGTTATAATAACACACTTGCTATGGATGGTTATCTTTTTTTTTTTTTTAGTTTGTCATTCATTGATATTGTCGGACTTAATTTCAATATCAATGAAATGATCTTGCATTGCTTGTCAATTTATGTTGTTGTTGTTTGTCATGGATTCTACTTTTACTTGCTGCTGCTATTGTTGGTGTTACGTGGTGATAGGCGAGTCTTTGGTGTATCTGGTGGTGGTGGATGGTGATGTTTGGTGGTAGTGAGTTTGTTGTTGGGGTGCTAATGTGGTGGCTGGGGTGCTGGTGTGGCTGATGATGATGCCCGGTGATTATGGATTTATGGTCGGGGTTATAGGCTTAAGCAAGTAGCTGCACCTACACCTGATACAAGTGTGCAGTTTGCACATCTTACACCATGTGTACTGGTGCAAGCTAGTGCAAGGCTCGGCTTGCACTAGTACCTTGTGTAGCAACACCACTAGCATAGTGGTGGCTGGAGCGCCTAGTGTATAGTATGGCTAGTGGTGATGGTTGGTGGTGATGGCTAGCGCAATTTTTAGAGAAAACCCACAAAAAAATTGGCACTTAACTAGTCATATTCTAAAAAACTTGGCACTTAACTGTTCACTTTTAACTACAAGTGACACTTAACCGATCACTTTAATAATAACTTGACACTTAAGTGATCCTTTTTTCATCGCGACTAGCACTTAAGTGATTACTAAATACAATTTATGGCACTCGGGTAATCACTCATGTTTGTCTTGTGTATATGTTGATCTGCATCAAAACGAGAGAAGATGATGGTAATTTAACTTATGGCAACTCCATATGACAGCACAAATAACAACAAAGCCACAACGATCTTGTGGAACAACACAAACTTCTTCGCATCTTTCAAAAGAAAAAGCCTACGTTTAATCCGAACAACACCATTTTTAACTATGGCAGTCGGAGAAACTTTTTCATTTTCAAGTACTTTACATTTCATCATAAAGTACAATAGACAACAAAAAACACCATAATAAACGCTTGGTAACACTTTCGTTCAATTTTCATCATTGAAGCTTCATTCTTGAAAGGTTTAGTTGAAGATGCTTGAGCGTGCATTAAGACTTCATTCTTGAAAAATTTAACTAAAGACGCTTGAGCTTACATTGAGTCAACATCGTCCAAGTCGTCCACGAACACAAATGGAGATTGCTGTCTTTTATGAAGTAGATCCAATATCACCTCTGTGGCTCGATCAGAGAACTTCTCATCGACCCATTGGAAGTATTTGCACTTCGACGCTTCTTTATATCGGATGCATCCATAAAATATTATCCTAGGATTGATTTGAGTCCACGATATTCTTCTTAGACTCGGTAACCCACAAAAACAGAAATGCTGGCCTTCTCCTTCGCTTCGGTGAGAGGAAATTGAGGCGCTGCTGCGAGTCCTGCTCTCCATTTCCAAGATTCGACGAAGGAATTTTGGGCAAATGAAAATTAGGGTTCGAGACTTGAAATTGAGCGCTTCAATAGGGATTTTGGCCGATTTAGGGTTTTAGATTTGGGGCATTTTGGGAGACGACGTTGTTTTTGGAAGATTTTGGGCTTTTATTATGCAGACGACGTTGTTTCTAGTGAGTTAGAGCCGACTCGGCTCTCAGGCGAGCCACGTAGGCAATAAAAAATAATAAAATATTGATACGTAGGATTTCCCGGCAAGGGTCGCCGGAGGTGGCACTTAAATGTCCCACTAAAAAAAAAAGTTGCACTTAAGTATACCGTTTTGAAGTTATGTCACTTAAGTGTCCCCCCGTCTTGAGTTACGGCACTTGGGCTGTTCTTCTGCCCAAAATCCGAAAGAGAGATGTTACGAACAAACAATTGTTCTAATACTATCTGTGTCCACTTACAAATTCCTGCAGGGGAAAATAAGCTCGGCCCCTCTAGTATTCTTGAGCTTTCATGGGGCAAACACTCACACTAGGTTCGCCAATTTTCTCTACAAAAGCCTGGTAGCTGCTGGTATCTCCGTTTTCTGGGATGACAATGTGCTCCCATACGGTGAGCCGATAGAAAAAGAGCTTATCAAAGCCATCAGATTTGTAGAATCTTGATTCCCATCATCTCCCAGCAGTATGTGGGGAGTAGATTGTGTAATCTGGAGCTGACTGAGATGATGAATTGCCACAGAGAGCATGGGAGTCTTGTCTTCCCTTTATAGTTTAAGGTAAATCCTGTTGATGTAGGTTGCCAAAGCGGTAAATTTGGAGAGGATCTATGTAAGTGTGCGATGCGGTACAGCTTAGAAGAAGTGCTCAAATGGATTGAAGCCCTGACTGCTGTAGTGAGGAGTGGAGGTTGGACGTTGCAGAACATTACAGATGGGTGCGTATATAATTGCTTCCCTGACCTATAGTAGCAACGAAAACCATCGTTTTTTGTCAATTGCTGAACGACACTTAGAAAGGATCTGAAACGCGTTCATTATAAATATGGGCAGTGGGTCAAATTGTGTTATTTCATCAAGGTTAGTCAAGGTTAGTCACATTTAATCATGCGAGGCTGGATCTGGTTTTCTGAATATATTATATTCTGTTCACTGTCTTGGTGTGAAAGAAAGTCACCTAAGAGGGCATGAAAACATCTATTGTTGTTTGTGTGCACTTGGATGGAAAGGAAGGAATCTAACTGCAATCTAACTTTGGTTTTACACATATGTTTGTGCGCTGGCATGAAGCCGAGCTGGTTGAGATGGTGATCGTGAAGGTGTTGATTGAATATAACACGATGTTGATCAACTAACTTCCTACCATCCTAAGATTGGGTATCTACAAATTCCACTTGAGCCAAAGGCCTACTATTTATAAGTATTCTCTGCGTTCATCATGTGGGAGCTTTGCATGGGTTACAATTAATTTGATCTTTTAGAATATTTTGAATGATACCTTTTGGCTCCATTTTATCATCATCATATTGGTCTGTTTTATTGAATTGCAGTGTATGTGTACATTTTGGAGAAGAAAAGAAGAGAATGTGAATGGCAAGTTTCTTTGGCCTTTCAAGGCCATGATATTGAATACGGCTTGGCTGATTACCTCAGGATGCTGAAATCGAGTGTTTAGTAACGATGATTCGTCCCTTATTGGTAAAGGCATTACTCATGAGATTCGTAATGCCATCGAAAAGTCCAAGATTTGTATTCCAATTGTCGATGAAAGTTTTTATTCCTCGTATTCTTGCTTTGAGGTTCTAGCTCAAATGATTGAATATGAGAAGACAATTGGACAAAAGGTATACCCCATCTTTATGGTCAAGCCCTCACAAGTGCGGCAGGTCTTGTTGGTCCAACAAGATAAAAATCTCAAGGGCAAAAGCCTTATGAGCAACGGGAGCAAGCTTTCAAGAAGCCTGCGTCCAAGCGAGGATGGGTATCGAAAAATATGGCCAATGAAAACTTTTATCATTCGCACCAAAACATTTGATCCAACACTAGAAACTTTTTTTACTACTATGAGCTTACTTTAATTTTATTTGGAAATTGGTAGGAAGGAACTTGTGAAACAAGTCGTCAAGGAGGTTCAAGTTTGTTGAACAATCCCTGAGCACTAAAACATTTGCTCATGGACCTATGAATGCTATTGTTAGAAAGCCTTGGAATCGTTGCTGAACTATGAAGCCTTGGAATCGTTTCGAACTATGAATATTTTTTTATCCTTCTTACGGATCTTTTAATGGAAGGATTTTAATGAACAATTTTAAGCTGTAAGGATATCTTGTTGAATATGTTTCAGGATGTAATCTTGCAATTAGAGGGAAATAAGCCACGAATAAGTGACACTTCTGAAGTGGTGTTAGTTAAGGATTGGGTATTGCAAGCATATGTGGACAAATTTTTGAATAATTACTTCATATTTATATACGTTCCTTGTTATGCTGGAAAAACTAATATTGCATTGGAGAGTTCATACTTGTGTGACAATTATTGGTACATGGCATCAGTAACAATAATGAATCAAATCAAAGGATTGGCCTTTGGCTTTGGCCAAACATGGATGGTTTCGATTAGTTCCTGGTCTAGATCTAAGCTATGATTTACTATGGTAATGAAATTTCTGTTTTTGCACATATCTCAGTGGACAGTGCTCTTTTAGAAGAGCATTTAGAAAGAAAACAAAAAAAAAAAAAAAAAAAAAAAGAAAGATGGAAAGGTTTTTATGGATGTCTGATCAGAGAAAGTGAGTTGAGAAAATGTTTCTCTTTCTGAAAAATGAAAAGTATTTTTATTTATCTTAAAATATTTTTTTATGAAAAATGTTTTCTCCCATTAAGTCATTTTTCATGAAACAAATATTGAAAAATCTGAAAAACGTTTTTGTGGAAGTTAATTTTTCATGAAACAAATTCAATTTTCAAATTTTCTAGATTGAGCCCCAGTGCCAGAAAACTTTTTTATTTGAATATCAAATTCCGCAAATTTCACTACGCCCCATCGTTTAAACTAAACCCTAGCCGCCGCGCACGCACTTCCATCTCGCGGCGGCCACATATTCTTCTCCTTTCTCTGAAGTTTGGAACCCTAGCACTGTAAGTGTACGCCACAGCCTGTCCTTCGATTCGCTTCGAGCTCTTCGATTCCCTTCACCGACTTGGGAATCTGGGTGTTCATGGAGCAGATCACACCCTCGAGCTTGTCGGATCTGAGCGACAAGAACGCCACTGTGATTACAACCGTCGGTATCCATTGGATGGGTGGTGCTGGGAAAGCAGCATCTCTTTCTCAGCTTGCGTTCGATGATGGTGCGGTGAAGGAAAATTAAAACGACAAGCTTCGATCTCTTCGATTCGCTAGGTCCTCGACGAGAAAGCATAGAAGGAAAGCATACTTTGATCGGAAAAAACAGAGAAAGGAAGTTACAAAATGAAGAAGGACAACATTTCGACCACTGGGCCCGTCTGCTTGAGCTTCAGAGGCGGAGATACTTGCACCAACCTACATCAACGACATCCACTTCGAATGAAAACTGATTTGCAATGCCCTCTGTGGCTATTCATCATCTCCGAACGGTATGCGCACGGTAAATGGTGATTGGCGAGCTGGCTGAGATGATGGATTGCCATAGAAAGCATGGCAAATCAGTCTTTCCTCTCTTTATGAATTTGAGATGCAGTGCAGGGTGGAAGGGCTGCGGTCTTCAAGGAAGATTAGAAGAAGATTTCACTTGCCATTGATAATGGGTATGTATGTACACATGTATGATAATGTCCATATGTATTTATGAATTTATGAATCTGAATCCAAACTCCTGTGCACTTGGATGGGAATGACCTATATATATATCTCTATGAATTGTGCACCTAACTTTGGATTTACGCACACGGGTGCAAATGGTGGTCACAAACGTTTGTAAGTATTCTCTGTGTTCATGATATCTCCCTTCAAGCATTTTTCGTGTCCTGTTCTGCAAAAGCAGTGAAAATGCGATGAGGTCCTTTGAGTGATTTATGACAAAATAGATGGTTTTGATTGCCATTACCGGTCAAGGTAAATATCTACATAAGCAATGGTGTCTCTAATGTCTAGGTTCCAGATTACAGCTAATATTTGATCATTGCTCGCTTATACAATGGATAAACCACCAATCATTTATTCAATGAAGATAAAAAGGCCCGATTTTCATATATGTCAATCTTAGATTCTAATGGTTGTTAAGAAAAGTAAAAGGAAAATAGACAAAGGAAAAGAAAAGAGGAAATTAAAATGGCACAGGGGCAACCATTAGGGTTTGCTCTAGTGGCCACCCTTTTATGTTGGAAGGGAGATAGGGTTCGAATCCCCACCTTCTCGGGGGTTGGGAATGGGACGATTTAGTTTCAGGAGTGGGTTTCGACTCTCATGTCTTGCAAGGAGGCTAGGGCAAAAGTCTGAGAGTGAGTGTTAGAGTAGGAATAGAGTAGGATCGACCAGAAAAAAAAAAGGGCACAGGGTGTCGGGCGGAGAGATGGGGAGGTGAGGTGGCTGCCTCGATATATGCTTGTTATAGATTCCAATAGTTGTAGAGGACGATTTTGTCAAGTCGATTTGAGCTTCATTGGTAATTGAAGTTAAAACCCTTCGGATCAACCTCTGAAATGTTATTCCCCATGGAAAGCGAGAGGGCTATTGACGGAAGAGGAGTCACTAGGTTGTTTGGTTCAATGGTTGGGAAGCTAAGCTCCTTAGAAAGGATTGATAGAGAAAATGTCTTTCTTTCGTGAACTAGATTCTAGTAGACAACAATCTTTTATTAAGATACCAGGATTTCACGAATCAAATGGAAAATTGCCTGCGTAAGAGCCATAAGATGCATTATAACACTCTACAAAGCTTGAAAGACTGATTTCAGAGTTCAGGATTAGATCAGAATTCAAATCGAAGAATAGGAACAAGAAGAACGAAATAGCTCGCCTAAAAAGAGAAGAATTCCATTCTTTTAGGGTGGACTGCTAAGGTATTACGGACCGGATATGAACCCCTTCAAACCTAGAGAAAGTATTGCACTTTTCTAAGAGTTTTGGTGAATGGTGAAAAACAGGAAAGAAGATAACCTCGATCAAAGCCTGAGTCATCTTCTTCTCTGTAATTGGCTTGTGAACCCTCGAGATGCTCTTTTAGATTTATTATGCTCGGATGTTGCACAAACTTTGATTTAGTGTTTAATGAATTGCACATCTTTTTCCACTAAAAAAAAAAAACTGTTGTCTCTTCCACATAAAATAAATAAATTCTTTTCCCTTTGGTACTAGAGTTCTTCAACTCGGAGAAATATTTGACTAAAGTCCACATTCTTTGTTTTTTATTGTCTTCTTTTTCGACCGAAAAAAAATCTGTCTTCTTGAAATTTCAAAAGGTGAATAGTGTTATTGAAAATTTAATGTGTAAACCACTAGAAAAAAACGCCTGGGAATGTCTGCCTCTTTAACAGCACCTTGAATCCTCCCTTTGGTATGTTCCTCTTCCTTTTATCTTTTCTTTAATTTCTTCTTTCCCTTCCACGAATTTTACTCTTTGGATTGAGATCGAAGAATTTGAGCACTGTTCACTGGTCAGAATCTGAGTAAAAATAGGTGGGTATTGGGACTTTGGAGAAACGGGCAAAAATTTAGAAACTTTGTGGTAAAAGCAGGTCCATAGAAGATATCTCTTGCCAAGGAATGCAGAGAGGCTCTTCAATCTGGGATTGAATTATTAGCTGATGCTGTTTCTGTCACTTTAGGACCTAAGAGGTATGTGGACTCTTCTTTTGCTCCCGCTTAATTCCTGTCTCTGTCAATTTAGTCTTGGAATCATTTGTTTATTTCATCATTTATATATTGTGGAGGGTTGTGCTGGAGTTGGAGTAATGTAGTGGCCATTTGGACAGAGTGAGATATTGCGCGTTCGCTTCTTAGTTATGAGGCAGCTGGCTGGTCGAGTTTTGTGCAACGCTGGAGTGAAGAGTAATCTTGATGGCATACGGGCAGAGCCATGCTCTTTTAGCTTGAGCTGGGCATATGAACTTCTCCGTTTCTCGAGAGGGCAATGCTAGATGTTCGCAACCTTTTATTGTGACATTCCAAGCCGACTGTGTTGTCTTGCTTTCCTGATTCCATTGTTATTCTTTTCTTCATTATCTCTTTTGTTGCTCCATTCCTTATTCATTCACATGGACTCGACATAATTCACAGATTCTTCTTAGATGTCCTATTCACAGAAGATAGTTTTTTTACACCGCACGCACCTGATAGAGTTATTTTGGTTGCGATGGGAACTGATTCCATTGTCTCATGCTATGGTGTCACAGTTGCCCGATGCAATCGAGAATATGCCAGGGCAATGTTAGTCCAAGAGGTCATTCATGGTTGATGGTTACTTCTCTCCCAGAAGCTTGCTCTTATGCTTATACTCTTAAAATTCTATTTTTGCACCCAAATGTATATACTTCCAGGTGGCTGCCCGCATGAATGACTTGGCTGGTGATGGCACAACTGCCGCAATCATCTTGGCTCAAGCATTGATCAAATCTGGGTTGTTGGCAGTTCCATTTGGGGCTAATCCAATCTCTATAAAACAAGGTATGGATAAGACCGCAAAAGCGTTGGTCTGGGTTTTGTAGGAAAAGAGCTTTCTTGTAAGAGGGAGTGACTATCATACATTTTATTGATTCATATTTTTTTTGTGGTGGTTTTTCCAAGGCATGAGCTATTCATAAAAAAAAAATTATGAAATTTGTTGACCATTTTGCAGCTGCGGGGTCAATCTCTGCTGGAAATCAGGACTTCGTTGGAAGAGTAATCGCTGATGCTATAGAAAGGATTGGACATGATGAAGTCATCTCTATCGAGTTGTCCTCATCTTTTGAAACCTTTGTTTTAGTCAAAGAAGGAATGAAGGTGGTGATTTTTGCTTTAGGTTTGAAATGATATGGAATTGGATGATTGTCTCCTTGCAAAATGTGGAGGAACTGTTAATTTATTTCTCACTCTTTCCCCAGCTCTCTTTCTATACTGTCTCCTAAAGGGATCGAGTCTTCCACTTGCATGCATCAGCAGATCCTGAGCTTATTGAACGCATACCTTCCACCACCCCCCCCCCCAAAAAAAAAAAAAAAAAAAAAACGCTTTGTATGATTTCTTCACTTAAGTTAGATTTTTTTCTGCTAGATTGATAAGGGCTATATGTCTCCTCGTTTCATTTCAAACCAGGATAAATCTCTTGTGGAGTTTGAGAATGCCAGAGTCCTTGTATCTGGTCAGAAGATTCCAGATGTCAAGGCAATGATTCATTTGCTGTAGAAGGCAACTCAATTATGCGTCCTCTTGCTAATCATTGCAGAGGATATCTGAAGGCAGCTGCTGGAAACACTTGTTGTGAACAAAATGTGAGGCTTGCTTAATGCGGCTGTTGCGCAATGTCCAGGATTTGGAGAAGGAAAGAAAGGTGTCTTCCAGGATATTTCTTTATTGCCAGGTGAACTTGTAAAGCATGGTGACCTTTGTTTTTGCACTGTCTTAAGTTCCTTCAAGAAGCACTCTTTCAAACTGCATGAGGATTATTTCCATCATTAATGTATATTTTCTGCTTCTTCTTCTTTTTTCCCATTAACATCGTAATAACATCATCAGGTGCTGATTTTCTCTCTGGAGACTTGGGTCTAACTGTCAATGGTGTGATCCCCAATCAGCCTGGCATTGCTAGAAAAGTAAATCAGTTATATTCATTTTTTTTTTCAGTGGATTAATTTCTCTTTCTGTATGATGGGCTTGTGTGTTAACTATCACAGCTTGTCATATGCTGATTGCAAGGTGTCATTATATGTGGAAATATAATATTGGCCGTGTCTTTTGATGTCCTACACAGATATAACGTCCATGTCCATACTAAGTGCTGTGAATGTTGTGCATAGAAGAAAATGTCAGGGATTTCATTCTTATCTGTTTCTTCGTACATATCATGGTCCCTTCATGGTATGATAAATTTTTGGATTTGATTAATTGAACTAGTTGAAGTCTTCTAACCATCCTTTCAGATGTTCCATTAAGTGCTAGGAATATTTTGGAAAATGCAGAGCTGAAAAGTGCTGTAAAAGCTTTCAGGTGGATCTCACCTCCCTCTTTTTTTTTTTTTTTTTGGTCGGAACCTCACCTCCCTCTTGACAGTGCGCAATTTTGGCTGATTTTGCATACGACATTTTACTCGTACACTGGAAATGCTTGAAGGCCTTTGATATAACATATTTAACAATGCAAAGATGATTAAGTATTGATAAACTCTCTCAAAGTTATGGTAGCCGATATCTTTCAATGGTTTCGTTTCTTGTCGAACAAAATACTTCAGCCTCTTGTATCTGCCTAGAATCATCCATCACATCAAGGCACTCTGGATATAGTATGGACTTCTGCATTTTCAGCTACATTTTGAGAACAAGCGTTGACATTGTGTCATGGGGTTTATTCTTCATAGAATAGATAAAACTCGTGACATGAACCTATGTCGGCTGATTTATGCTGAAATTTTCAATTTTGGAAATGAGATTTCATATGATTCTGTTTTCTTAGCTGTTCTTTCTTTTGCAGCCACTGGCCTACTTTCCCCCAGATATTCATCAAGGGGGAGTTCATTGGAGGTTCTGATATTATTTTGAGTATGCACCAGGTGAGGGTTTGTTTGATACTATTTCTGCTCTTCCCAATTCCAATTTTATTCGCTGATGTGGCTTCTTCTCCGTCCAGAGTGGAGAGCTAAAGGAGAAGCTCAAGGATATTGCAGCCAACCAGGAAAAGTCTACCTAAGTAATACATGGCTGATTAGAGAGAAAAGGAAATTTGTGGTGGGTTTGTTTTTCATTCAACCATTGCCATTCTTCTAGTTTCGGTGCTTTGTGATGATCGAGTGCGCCAATGAACTTACCTTGAGTAATTATGTTCTTATACTTGATTTATGCATCAAAAAAAAATGTAGCTTCTATTGTGAGTTATATAGCAAATGTTGCATGGCCAATACTTGCAGCAGGTTAGAATAGCCATGTGGTGATTTTGCTACTGCTGCTTTTTCTTCTTCTTTTTAAAGTGCAAAATTGAGGCATTGTCTATGACCTCTGTTTTTCTTTTTTCCCTGGCTGAGTCTATCACGGTAGAGCTGAAACACATGAACAGTAGAAAATCATGCATCTCTCGATGACAAGGTGTGCTCATGGTTTTTTTGTTCATGCTGTGTAGTTGTGTACTACTGAAGCTACATCACATTAGAAAAAAAAATGATAATTGCGATGCAGGTGGTCATTGGAACACAAAGTAATTCTGTTGAACTCTCAACAAAAAGCAACTGGCAGCCACTTTGATGGGGGTAGGATGCCTTAATACCCTTGGAAGAAGTATTCATATCTCATCGGATGATGAAATCATTTCCATAAATTCCTGTGTTATTGACTCCAATCCCTGTCCTTATGAATTAATGCACGATAAGCAAATCTACATCATGGAAGACAACACAAAATCTAAGTCCATCCGATTTTCTTTTCTCATAACAGAGAAACATGTTGCTTCAAGTTCCTTCGTTCACAAGGAATGCCATAATAATCAGGTATCACCTATGTGTGTGTGTAGTGAGCCGATGTAAAAGATGTGTCACTAACATGATTTGGTTTGGAGAAGTGCGTTTGTTCACATATTTTTTGTGCTTATGAAGTTCATTGAGTATGGACGTGCGGAGATTGTCAGTCATCTGTTAATAAATCTAACCGAGCTCTGATACTTTGTACGTTGATTGGACAGCACTATAATACTTGGAAAGTTGATTGGAAGGCAACTAACGTTTGAGGTTTGGTCGTGTAGATGAACATCTCGAATTTCAAAGAGGCAACATCGAATGAACACGTAACTTGAATCCAATGGAATTTTGATCTTCGGAGGGTCAGCAAGACTCGCACAATTCTCGGTATGTACAGTGATTAGTGACTTCAGAAGAGCTTCCTCCAATTATGTTGCAGCCATTTATACTATACACATTTGGAACCACTAAGAATAAATTCGAATACTTACTTTTCTACATCCTATACATGATTATTTCCGATGATATAATACTGAAGCGGGCTATGTGTCTTATTTCCAATAATATATATGAGCGAGCTCAACGTCATCTGAAGCGGGCTATGTGTCTGATTTCCAATAATATATATGAGCGAGCTCAACGTCATGAGGACAAGAGGCTTATACTTCGGCTAGTAATAGTGTGTACACATTTAGACATTTTAACTCTGGGAATGAATTGATTGGGAGTGGAGTTGCTACCAGAACAGCGGCGAGCCAGAATGCATCTAATACAACTCACCTGCAAAACATTTAGACAATTACAAGAATATCAAACCCGAGCCTCTCATCCCAGCACAGAAACTATAATGCACTTTGGCCCAAGCAATAATTGGACAACACGCAAAATCCTCAGACGCAGTTACTCTTCGCATATTCAATCTCCGATCAGATACCTTCTGTAGTTACAATTGACTACTTTATCAGCACCTCATTGAAAAGATTCTTAATACGACAAATCTCATGGCATTGCTAAGACATGAAGAAAGCTTCAAAACAAGACTAAAGGTGCTTTAAAACAAAACTAAAGGTTCTTCTTTGGCTAATTTGGCGGTATCTGGGTTAGTGAAACAGGGAGAGGTTTTAACAGCAGCAGCGATGGTGTTTCAAATGCATTCCTGCTTCAAAAGCAGGAGGAACCCATACGCACGATGTATCCATTTCCTGATAACTTAAATCTTTTCTGAATCAATGGTGGTGCTCCAGGACCTACAACTTCAAGCTGTCAAGAAATGAGACATGATCAGTGATGTTTCCACGTTGGTAAAGGACAAGTTCAATATTTGGGGATGACAAACAAGACAGGTAAAGTTGTGGCACAATTCAAGCTACGTTAAGAAAGACGAAACAGGAGATCTTCTCTTCCGGCAATCCAGCAAATTGTAGTGCAACTCAAGCTATGTTAATGCAAATAGTAACTGTTTTCCCATTTTCATTTTCTCATCTTGTTTCATGCCAGAAGGAGCTCACCTAGTTTGAGTGAGGAAGATGTACTAGAATTAATTAGAAGGCAATCTGTATTTTCAGAGGTCACATTGTACTGCAACTCGATAGCAACTCATTTATGGCACCTTTACATAAAAACAGGGCCTTCTATTGTTTGGACAATTTTCTGTCCTCCTTTCGTTCGCTTGGTCTCCCTATACTCATTCATCCGTCTTTTATTCATATACTGTCTCTATCTGTAACAGATCAAGACTTTGCCAAATCCAAACATGAGACATCTATTAATTGTGTTACATCTGAATCCACAATTGACATGCTTTTTTAAATATATCACACACAACATAACATGCTAACATGTTTCTTAACTTTAACAAAAGAATTCCTCACCGGTGTTCAGAAAACTAAAGGAAAAGATGAACAATAAATGACAACACGTTCAATTGTCTCTGGAAACCCTCTTCTTAAAGAGGAACCACATACGCTAAAAACGAGTTGTTACTTACTTTGCATTAATTCGTTAACCTGTTGGACCACCGCTTCCGCGAGTTTCCCTCCATTCCCTGCTCGTTGCCCAATAACACTGAAACAAGCTATGAGGAGTATAAAAAGTTCGAATTAAGGTATTGGTGGGAAAGAAGAAAGCAAGTACCGGTTGCCGATGTTTTCCGATACAAATCCTGCGATAGAACAAGCCCGATCGAAAGATTCTAGCCACCGTGGACGAGTCTCTTGCGGAACATCATGCCGCAGCATGTCCATCCAAAAAAAATGCCGTAATTCTTTCTTTTGCGAGAAATCCACTTAATAGAAGACGGGCAAAATCTTCTGCCCATTTTTTTCAACACATTCGAACCTAGTTTATCGAGACAGTCAGGGGATGAGGCAAAATCTTCAGAGATAATTGGAATAAATATCTTGCAGTGGTCCATGGCATTGCGAACCTCGCGATCAACATCTTTACCAATGAGGTATTGATCGTCATCTCTGAACACACTGATATTTTCACGCTCGAGGTGGTGAGGAAGGTGAGAAGCAAAGGTCTTTTTAGTAGCAGGGCTAGAGATTGGGAACACTTTGTATTTACATTTTTTCCATTACTTCCCTACAATGCAGCACGACAAATCAAAGCGATTATGATAAGATATAACCTAACAGTAAGCGTATGAAAATTCAAAAGAACGAGGAAACTTTAAAAAGCCACCAAATCGGTCAAAGGCCATAAACTACGCGAACATTACATGCATTCTCTATGCGGGAATTGAAGGGGGAGGCCAAAGCTGTCGCATGATGAACATTACATGGGAATACTTACCAAAGATGGGGATTCATTCGATCCACGGCGGACTCAATATACCGGAAACCTTTTCAACCACCTTTTTCACTAGCTTTCCTTCTTCTTCCCTGTTCATATGTGTACAAAAGCAATATTAGGGAACAGTTTGATCCATCCGTTCCCCTAACGCAAATCGGCCATTCCCATCCAAAAGTGCACAGGGGTTCGTATTTAGATTTATGACGAATGTGACAAATATAGATTCGTAAATTGTAGATAAATACATATACATACATACCCATCACCACCAGCATCCTCCCGTAATGACCATCCTTTAATCCTCGCGACAGACCTCAGCGCTTCCTCCATTCTTCCACTTGTTCCGGCGTATGGTGTTTCGCCAGTTCACTAAAACCCTTTCCAAACTCCCCGGTTTGGTCATATACATCAGAGACATCCACGTCATAGAATATGGGCATGACTACTTTGCCCCGATCTCCTTTCCAGTTATCGACCATGTAGAGGAGTTCGAGGAGGGACCCACTTACTGCTCGCAAAATTTTTGGAGATGATGGGGATCGCCATCTTACTATTGTCGATGGCCTGCAAAAGCCCTGGTCCTGTCTGCTCGCCGAGGAGATCGCGGTCGTCCTTGAACACTCGGAATCCATGACCTGTCAGACTCTTATGAAGGTGATCGGTGAACCTCTCTCGCGATTGCCTCTGCCCCTCCGAAACTCAAGAACACGTCACAATCGTAGCGGCTACAGTTGGGGTATGAATAGGTTGGGCTTGCCGATGCACCACCAAATCTCCGACAGGGACGGCCTTTCTTTTCCCACTCGGATTTATGCGATCGAGGCCGACTGCAACGGATCCAGACGGTAGACTACCTAGGGCTTGCAGAGCCATCTCTGCAATAAACTCTTCTCTCTCTTCGAGATGGAACTCAACTTGCGAAATGGCTCCCACCAGCGTATGGAGTGTTGAAATTTAACTCGGATGGCTCGCGGGTAGAAGGGACGACAGACGGAGCCGTCGCGGCAGCGTGCCTGAACTCATCCTCGGACCTCCGTCGACGGAAAGAGAGAGAGAGAGAGAGAGAGGGAGAGAGGAGCTCGATAGAAGGGAGGAGTCAAAGCAGAGGCCGCGCCTCCTCCTATAAACTAAAGTACCCCTAACGGCGCCTCCTCCCGAGCCCTAGCTTCGGGAGGCCCGAGCCAAGGGACGCAGCTTCGGGACCTTTAAGGAGGAGGGGGGCAGGCTCGGAGTTCGCGAAAGATATTCGGGAGGAGGAGACGAGGCTGACTAGCGGGAGAAAGGACGCTATAAATAAGAGGCAAGAGCACCGCGAAAGCGCGTGCGGAAAAAAAAAAAAAAAAAAAAAAAGAGAAGGAAAAAATTGGAGCCCCGTTCTTCGCTCGGCGCCTCCTCTTCCTGGAACCCTAAGCCTTAGACGCCTCCAGCTCGCGCCACAGCCTCTCCTTCGATTCCCTTAACCGACTTGGGAATCTCGGCGTTCTCGGAGCAGATCACGCCTTTCCATGGAATGGGTGGTGCTGGTAAAACATCTCTTTCTCAGCTTGTGTTCGATGATGATGGTGCGGTGAAGGAAAATTAAGACGACAAGCTTCGAGCTCTTCGATTCGCTAGGTCCTCGACGAGAAAGCATCGAAGGAAAACATACTTTGATCGGAGAAAACAAAGAAAAGAGAGGAAAGGAAGTTACGATTCGCTAGGTCCTCTTCCATATTTTTAAATTTCTTTTTTTTTAATTCTTTTTCTTTTTCTACCTTTTACCTTTGCCCAAAAAAAAAAAAAAAACAAACAAACAAACAAACATGAGAACGAGTGCCTCTCGACGGCTAGCTGCATACGCCTCAATATTCCACAAGGGAAAAATAAGCGTGCCCCCTCGGAATGAGTGCCACGTGTTCCCGAGCTTCAGGGGCGGAGATACTCGCAACATAAGAACGAGTGCCTCTCCACTGCTAGCTGCGTGCGTCTCAGGATTCCAGAAGGGAAAACTAAGTGTGCCCCCTCGGAATGAGTACGACGTGTTCCTGAGCTTCAGGGGTACAGATACTCGCACCTGCTTCACGGATTTCCTCCACAAAAGCCTGTCAGCTACTGGATTCCGCGTGTTCAGATACAACGCCAGCAATCAGCAGACTGGCCCAGAGGTTCTCCAGGCCATCAGGACTTGTAGGATCGTGATCCCCATCGTCTCCGAACACTATGTGCAGAGTACACGGTGTCTCCGCGAGCTCACCAAGATTATGGATTGCCGCAGAAAGCACGGCAAATCAGTCTTCCCTGTATTCTATAAAGTGAATGTTGCTGATTTGGGTCGCCGATGTGGTAACTTGCGTGACTTTGAAGAGGCTTTATGTGAACACAGGCGAGAACACAGGCGAGAAGAAGTGCGAGAATGGGTAGAGGCCCTGTGTTCCCTAACGAGGATTAGGGGATGGATGTCACAGGCCATTTCTAACGGGTATTTATGTCTACCTGTATCTACGAATCTGAATTGGAAACCCTCTTCAGTTGGATGGGAATGATCTGTAGGTCTGACTTTGTTTTATATCCTTAATACGCGTGTGCAGGTGCAGGCATGAAGGAAAGCTGGTGAAAATGGTTGTCGCGAAGGTTTCGAGTGAAGTAGAGATGAGCTGGATCGAACGGTCTTCCATGTTCGTAGAATCAGGTATATTCCAGTACCGTTCGAGGCATTCTCTAAATATAGAGAAGCCCCACGCGACCTTGACCGGTTTCTTTGCTTTTCAAAATTGCTTCTGATTTGTAGTCATCCTCAATTGCAGTGACTCGTTATTTTTCGGAGAAAAAAAGAAGGCAAAGTAAATGCCAAGTCTTCTTGAGCTTCCGTGGCACTGATACTCGATATAGCCTTGCTGCTTTCCTCTACACCAGTCTTGTGGCCGAAGGAATCCAAGTTTTTAATGATGACGATCCGTCCCTCATAGGTAAAGATTGTGTTCATGAGATACGCAATGCCATCGACCACTGCAAAATATCCATTCCAATTCTCTCAAGCAATTATGCGTCCTCTCCATGGTGTCTCGAGGACCTAACTCAAATGGTTGAATGCAAGAGAACGAGGGGCAAACAATATTGCCCATCTTCTATAAAGTGAACGCGTCGCACGTGCGAGATGTATCTCATCCGTTTGGAGATGACATGCTTCGACATAAGGAGCTGGTCGACGAAATTACTTATGAGCGGTGGGAACGAGCTCTCCGGGAGGTTGGTTGCTCCGGAGGATGGGTATCAGAGAATGTTGCGAATGGGTACATTACTTTCATCATTCCCACCGAAACCTTAACTGGACAGAAACTTACTTCAATTTTATTTGGCGATTGGCAGGGATGAAGCCTTACTTGTGAAAGAGGTGGTGAAGGAGGTTTTGAGGATGTTGAACAATCCCCAAACACATGATCCCCTTTCCCCATCCACTGCATATTGACCCAGTTATAACTGGATTTTCCTCGACGATCATAAAGTGTCATCCTTTATTGTTTATAATTTGAATATATTTCGTTAAGACTCGCGAGGATTTCTTTTGGAGTTAAGAAGCATGTTTTGTACATTGTGTTGTGTAACTTTTTTAAGTAGCATGTCGTTTTTGGATTCAAATGTGACACGATTGATGGATGTCTTGTGTTTGGATTTGACAAGTCGGTTCTGTTGTAGAGAGTCCAGTCAGCTTAATTAGTTGTTTGAAGGTGTTATAAAGGATCTTCTAATTAAGTCTGGTGCATCTTCCCTACTATAACTAGTCGAAAGCTCTGCTCGTTCTGATGAGTGTAAAGCAGGAGGAGAAAATGAAAATGGGAAAACAGTTGAAATATACTGCAATGTGCTGGATCACTGGAAGTGAATATCTCTGTTTTTTTGTTTAGCTTTTTTCGTCTTTGCTAAAACTAAAATCTGATCATGCACGCATGGAAAAGAAGCCATCTTCATACCTGGCTAACTTTGCTGAGAGGGCTTTTTGATAGGAACTTTTTCATTGGAAGAGAGAAGGCAACGATTAGAACCATTCAAGGATTTAGTATGTGGATCTCAATGTGACTTGTTGCAAAAGTTGCAATTGTTTATTGCCATTAATTAGAAGAAACCCAGGAAGAGCCGTCCTGAGGGTGTCTGGCTCCTTCACAGCACCTTCAATCCTCCCTCAGAAGCAGATCTTTCTGGTAAGTTTCCCCTTTTCTTCTGTTTCCCTCGATATCTTCATGCCCTTTTATACGAATCATACTCTTTGAATTGTGATGGAAGAATTGAGCGCTGTTCACTGTTCAGAATCTGAGTGGAAATGAGAGGTCATCAATAAATTAGCTGATGCTGTTTCTGTTACTATAGGAACAAGAGGCGTGTGAATTCTTTATTTCTTCTAAAATTGCTGTTTCTATCATTTTAGGCTTCGTTCGATTCGTGGAAAATAATTTCGGAAAAATTTTCCGGATTTTCCAACGTTCGTTTCACGGAAAATAAATTCCTTGGGGAAAATGTTTTCCATGAAAGGAAAAAAGCCTTATAAATTAGGGAAAATGTTTTCAACTTTTGAAAAGTGGAAAATATTTTTCTCACTTTATCTTTCTTATCTCACACCTCTACAAATCCTTACTTCCTTATTCCATTTCTTCTTTTCTTTTTTTATTCGAATTATTTTTTAATTTTCTTTTTCTTTTTTAATTAAAATTATTTTAATTTCCTTTTTCTTTTTCTTTTTTTGTTTTCTTTTCTTTGTTGCCCATCTTCTTCTTTCTTGGCTAGTCGTCGGCTGTTGTTAGGCAAACGTCGAGCTCCACGATCTCAAGCTCGTGCTTTGTACTCTTACTTATCCTTTTATTTATTTACCCTACCTTACAATTGTACATTGCTAAGCAAATGGCTCTACATGTTTTGCTTCTTTTTCTTTTGTTTATTATAACACAAAAAGACGTGGGGTACCACCGCCCGCAACATGGCTTTGTGCTCTCACCCTCATTCGGGAGGGGGGAGTTCAAATCCCAGCCCTGTCGTTAGGGATTCTTAAGTGCGGCACTCTGGTAGTAGGTCCTGGGCTAGCACTGCCCTGATTTACCTTGTCGGCTGCCAATTGTACGGGGTTCCAAGGTCATCAAAAAAAAAAGAAAAAAAGACATAGGGGAGAACATGCCACTCAACTGGAAGATTCTCATTAAGGCTGTACATGCTTTGCTTCTTTTCTCTTTTGTTTCTTTTTAAACTCCATATGAATATTTTTTTAGAGTAGATGAGCATTTGGCGACAATGAGAGAACAAAAATATGAAGCAAATTTGCCCGAATTTGAAGGTAAGTTCATATTTTATGGATTTATAGATCGGTAAGTAATGCATGTCTAAGTGGTGATGTCTTAGAAAATATTTTCCCTTCGAACAGGAAAATATTTTCAGAACCATTTTCAGGTTTTAGCCAAACATCATAAAATATTATCATTTTTATATAAAATGACTTCTGAAAATATTTTCCGTCCATTTTTCACGAAACGAACGGACCCTTAATATTGGAATCATTTGTTCATGTGATTATCTATCTATTTTGGGGGTTGAGCTATAATCGGATTAGTTTGGTGGCCGGTTTGATAGTGTGAGAGATGGTGTTTTTGCTTATTAGTTATAGGGGAGTTTGCTGGTCTAGTTTTGTGCGACATTGGAGTTGAGGGTTATCTTGAAGGGATATGTGCAGAGGTGTGCTCGAGGATTGAATATGAACTTTTCCTTTTGTGTAGAGGGCAATGCTAGATGTTCCGAACTAGGCGAAATAGAGAAAATGAAGAATGAATTACTAAATTACTAACAGCTCATAAATTTAGTTATTATTATATGTAATTTTACCAACTTTAAATATTACCATTGTTGTACGAGAAAGTCATTTTATAGATTCCACTAAAATAACGACAAAATAGATCTCCATTACTTCATTTGATTAATTCTTATTTTGTCAGAAGAGGATCTGAAAGACTAAGAGAAAATAAAACTCAAACTTGGATAGCAGTGTTGATGTAAGTTGGCAACGCACTGCAAAAACTATTAATTTGATGCTTATGACTTTCAGAAAGTTCTTAATTCTTATATCTGACTATTGACAGTTGAAATAAAATGAATTCTCGCAGATAGGTCACCCGTTATGGCAGAAATATTTTCACCCTGAGGTTTTGGTATCAATCTGCTGAAAAGAGTCCTTTCAAGTTTGAACGCATATTGTGACCCCAAAAAAAAAAAAAAAGTTTGAACCCAGATCAAGAGCCACCATTCCTGGAGTACCTAGTAGGAACTGAATTCTGCCGGCACACATGATAACGCATACCCTCGTATTGCTGCACATTGTAAATCAATTTACAAAGTGCTCATGTGAACAATAAAACAGAAAGTTGGTGCGCTGAGAAAGCAAAAAAAGTGAGATTTTTTCACAAAACATCATTGATTGTCTCAAAAGCCAGTAGCATGGGCCATTTATCTAGAAACCATAATGTACAAGGTGCGAAAGGGGATCCTTTTCCATGAAAATTTGTTTGGAACTTAGTCAATATGGCATATTGAACAGAGATATCTACCATCCTTTATACAAAAGATTCAAACAGAGAATCAACCTGCAATATACTTGCGCACTAGGCAGCAAAAGCAGTCCATTACATCTAATAGAAACCCAATAACTGGATCACTTGGATCCTGCAACAGCATTCATAACGCTTAAATTAAGCTAGCCTGGTAAAACCTGGGAAAGAGAGCTACTCTTGACTGATGCGACAAGGCATAGGTTAATATAAGAGTAAAGACAACTTACTATTTCTACTGGCGACACACGAGTGCTTTTCGATTTTGAGGATACAATCCCTACATGCTGGAAGTACCACAGAACCTCAGATTGAGCACCATCTGTGGGAACAAACCAACAGACCAAGAAGGATAAGCTGAGCATCAATATTGCCCATATAATGAGAATTAGAGCTAACCTCATTCATTCCAGTTAGCACTCCAAAAAATGGCAACGGCAACAATAAAAAATAGAGTAAAGCATGGCTAATCTTAAGCCATATATTGTTCTTACAGAAAGAAGACAACCTATATATAACGTTGAATATCACGATCAGCTTTGGTTTTGTTTGCTTGCAGGGCACTCTTGCTTTTCTGAAAGTTACCCAACACTTCTTTCAATCATTGTCCCATTGAAAAATATAACAATCCTGATGTTATGTTAAATCATCCTCTTCAAAGTCCTTGTGGGCTGAGATTGATGATGTATAGTCCACGTTGAACGACTATTCAACATTGAAAAGTCTACACTAAAGAAATAATTTTAATATCACTCGGGCCTCTAGAACTAAACTCACCGATTTAGGGCCATCTCAGAATTTTGAAATTTAGTTGTCCAGCAGTGGCTGACAAATTAAGGGATGCCAGACTCAAAACTATCATGATAAGAGGCGCAAAGCCATGATGTATCAAAAGGATCCCAAAATTTTTCCTTGTATGTTTGGCGCCAATGGACTAGGCTGATCAGTGAAGAACAGCACCGTTCTTCCAGTCTCCTGTTTTGGCAGTATTCTTCTTGCACGGTGAATAGCATCACAAGAGAATTGTGCTTGCTCATGCACTTCACTGCGACAGTAAAAAATGTAGAACCATTAGTTCAAATGTCAGTGGTGCACCAAAAATGACATGGTAGCACTAGGAAGGTTAATAACAGACAGTCCTCAAAGATCCTGGCCTTCTGAATGTTTCAGAAAGTGTTACAACTAACCTGTATGAACGAGGAATATCTGCCTACTTAAAGTACATCATCCCATGGTCTTACCCCTCAATATTCATAGGAGTGTCCAAGGGCATGGTTGTCCACAAGCACAACAATCGGCAATAGAGCTGCCGATTGTGCATAGTAAGCTAAGACATAGATGCTCATCTGCCCTTGCAAGGGCACTCAAAGTCTGTCCATAGTATAAGAATATAGTATAAATATAGTATAAATGTATCACTTAGTGATAAACATGGATTTTGCATCCGCCTCTAAGGGTATCAACAATATTGATCACTCCTCAGCATTTTGAAATGGGTAAGAGCAGCTTGTTATTTTTTGGAAGTTCTGTTTCAAGACATTGAGAATTAGCAAAGTACAATAAATTTGCACAAATGAATAAAATCAAACATGCAAAATGTATCTTTTCACGTTCCAAAAGCACAAGTTAAAGTTCCTTGAACGGAGGGGTGAACATGGTTCCAAGGTAAAACCTAGAATCCAAAAACCAGACTGGTAAGAACTTGTTTTCGGTTTCAAGTTTCAAGTTATGCAAGATAGTTTCTACATTCCAAAAATTGGGATCCCACCTTGACAGGTAGGTTTTAGGTTTTAAGTAGGTGGAACTTGGAACCTGAAACCTAGGGCAAGTTTTTGTATTTTCTTGGTTTGTCTTTTCGCAATCCTATGGTATTTCATGATGTTCAATGATAAATATCTAATTTGAACCATTAGTCTAAACTAACATTTCATGACTGAGACTTTTATTTCGCTAATATTTCATATTTTTTATGTGTCTAAATATAAGCTGTGGTTATCGGATTGTATTAAAGGTTAATTCACTAATAAAGGTGGAACCTATGTAGATCCTAGAATCGATCCTGAATCTGTGATAGGGTAGATTTTAGGGTATATAAAATAGGTTTCGATTCCAAAAAATGAGGAACTTGTTTCAATAGATAGATTCTAGATAGAACCTGTATGTTTATCTCTTAATCTAGGAAAATGTCCAGCTAAACGAGGCAAGGACCCAAAGAGTAGGTTGTTTTTTTTTTTTTTTTTTCGGTCCTACTCTATTCCTACTCTATACTCACTCATGGACTTGTGCCCTGCCTCTTGCAGGGCGTGGGAGTCGCAACCCACTCTCGAAACTTACGCGTCCCTATCCCCCATCCCCCCGGAAGGTGGGGATTTGAACCCTCACCTCCCCCCTTCCATGTGTTGGAAGGGTGGCCACATGGGCGAACCCCCCAAGTGGTTAGCGAGTAGGTTGTTGATAGTGAACTTCTTAAGCTCTTTTTACATCAGAATTGAGAAAATCATTTATCCGTTTATATGGCTTTTCTCGTTCCACGTCATATTACAGCTAATTAGAGTAGGAGTTTAACCGTACCTGATCATTTCTTCAACCTGCTTCGCAACGCTGTACTCCAGATCTACTTCTTTTTACTTTGTACGGCCAGCTTTTGCCATCTTCTTTGATTCTAGTATCCTTGGTAAGACATACAATTGGTAATCTTCATGCAATAGCACGAACTGCAATTTTTAAGAGTAAGTTCAAAATCGAAAGAGATAAAAGAAGAATCCATATCCATAAAGGTCAATCACACACACCTCATCCCTGAATAGTGTGAGGATCAGATTTCCTTCAGTACTACCTGAATATGAAGTGTCAAAACAAGTAAGACACCAAGTAAGATCATATTTTAGCTACGTGAATGTACCGGCAAATCAGTCACCCAAAAGTGCGTCAGTCAACCAGAAACTTCGCTGTTAGTACTATTGTTTTTCTACGCATTCATGTAAGGCCCCCAAACAAATGGAAATTGGCAGTTGACAAAGTCAATGCTACAATTGCAACTCTCAGCAGAAGTACTAAAATCTTCAAAGTGCGGCAATGATATTATTCAACGTTTTAACATTAAAAGGATTTGATTTTACAACAAGTATTTACAAATAGCTCGAATCATTTGAAACTCTAAATCAGAACATTATAAAAAGTTGTCTTCATGTGTATGAAGCTGCATGTCGAAGCATTGCACTTAGGTGGAGTAGTACCAAACATTTGTACTAGAGTATACCCCCAACAACACTTCAGTTCATTGAGTGACTCAGGTAACAATTAAGTCAAGCTCAAGCTTGATATTAGAGGCACAAAGCTTGCAAGCCTTCTAGATTAATGGTACTTATTATATACTCTAACAATGTTTATACATTCACATAAGACATCAATGTCATTACTGTTATTGTCCTCAAAAAGTTGAAAATTTGCGTTTAAACTAAACTCAAGGTTAGATTGAAACTCTCTTTTCACAATCATGTAGCCAATGTGGTTTTCTAAGCAACATGCGTCACGCTAAACGAAATCAGCACCTCAAACTTCACACAATTGTTTATATTAGACTAGGCATGCAGAATCTTCAAGTCTGTTGTATTTGAGATGCAGCACTTGCTTAAATCCATATTGCAGGGGTAAAATGGAACCGCGAAATTTTCAGACTACGAGAGCAATATCAATGCTTGTAGCATGAAGCAGCTCTCAGGGCAAACAAGATGACCCAGCAATACCCACTCCCTATAGGAAGTAACATTTGCAAGGTCTTGTGCTCTCTGCATGTAGAATTTGCAATAAGAGAGAAAAAATCAGGTCAACCGAAATTACAATTTACATTAAAAAGCTTCATTCTAATTCAAAGTGAGACACACCATTGGGTGAGCAGAATTGGTTAGTATGTATGGGTATCTCGGATGACATGGACTTAAGAATCCCTCATTCCTTAGTTTCCTTGTATCTGTCTCTAGAGAGAAAAATTATAGGACCTACAGCCTCTAAGACCTGGAAAAGGAAAATAAAGGTATAAATTGCACAACATATGTAAGAAACCTTGGAAACTAATAACAAGAGACAAGCCTGCAAGACAATTACTAGCGACTTTGGGGTCATCTGAGATTCCAGTATCAAGTTGCATACCATAAGTAACACATATTCTTGCGAATTCAATGCTGGAGAACTTTCCATATTACCCATACGAGAACTAACAACAAACATTTTTCTGATGATTTGATAGGTAAAGAACTACTATGAAAGGATGCAATTGGGATATTATGTTGAATATTATTATTCTGCATGGCAGATCGGCAAGAGATACTAGTGCTATTATCTAAGATTCTAAATGACAAGTTGCATCCATCAAAAGGGAAAAACCTGAAGAAGAGAGCTTCATCATGAGATCTCCATGGTGAGATAACAGAAGATAGATCTATAGTTTATAACTCATCCACGACTAGAAGTCCAAGGAAGATGTGGCTAATAACACTAGGACAAAAAATTCTATGAGATGTTAAAAGCCCTAAAGATGAAACTGACCTCCCCAGTGCGTGGGCTGACAAAATGTAGGTCCTCTTCCAGTCCTCTCCACGGTGGACCATAAGAGCCTATGAACTGCACTAACCTGTAGTTTAGATAGAGAATAGAAAGTATGAACAATAGGTAGATTCGTCATGCAAGGAAACTGAACGATCGGAATACTAGTGCTAGTCGTGCTCAAACTAAAGCTGAAAAAATTAGGATCCAACTTCTAAAAAAATATAATAATCACGAAACTTTCATGATAAACACCCATTCGTATGGAAAAAAGTTAAGGTCCTAATTTGAAGCCTGGGTCTTATGGAAGTCTATTATGGTTATTCTGCTTCTGCTTCAATCATGGTTTTAACCCTGTTTTGTCATGTGTGCAAGCACACGTTGAGTCTCAAATGAGAGATTAATATTGACACAAATGGAAGGCTCAAGATAGCCTCGGTGTCCTGCCTATTCAGAGCTCCTTTCAGGTTAACTTGTCTGAATCATGTGTGGACACATGATTATCATGTATGATGAATTCTGGATTCCGAACATGCCTTTTGTCTTAATTTGTAAATTAAAAAGAGATGCAGAAAGCAAATTCTATGTATTTAAGTTCCCTGTACTTTAACGATAACATTCACTTACATATTGCATTAAAATCGAATCAACATCAAATAAGAGTAGTTGACAATAGATTGATACAGATCCAGATGAAGGAAGTATAAATGGAGCCAGAAAGTAAGCTAATCACTCATTAACTACATTAAAAATGGGCGTTGCCTCTGCTTCATTAACTTTTTCTGATGCATGTGTATATTTCCTAGATACACTGTAGATACAACATACAAATCCAGCACAGGCAGCCTTGAGGAAAAGCTGAACCTTAGTCAGCAGCAAAATATGTTTCTCTATGTTTTGGTTCCATCAGATACTGATGTCTTTTACCAAAATATCCCAAGGTCACATTGACAAAGCAAAGACAAAATACATGCTGCAGGCTTGTGGACTTCAAAGATTAGATTAAAGAAAACCTTTCAGTATTAACCCGAAAATAGTGCGCCCATGTGCCTTATGCCCGCCCTCAGGATTCTAAAAAAAAAATATATATATATATATATAAAAATAATAATAATAATAATAATAATAATATTTGCATATACCAAGTGCTGTACTACTTCCCTTCGAATGGTTATGATTACCTCCAGCCCTTTGTGTGAGTCAAGGCAACAGATTAACTTTTGCTAAGTGAGGAATCAGGCAGGTGTAAGAATCAAACCAATCATGAACATGGCCGGTGAATCACTGGCGCCGCCCCTTACCGAATCAAAACCATGGTAGGTAGCGCTCCGTTTTTCTTTTCTTGATTTGTCTGATTTCGAGGTCGGTTCCCTGAGGATCTTGGCTCGGAGATGCGCGAGGCGGACGGACGCAGCTCAATCTTCGAACTCGTCTGCTGTCCGATGCTGCGAGCTGCGCAAGGGACCCTTGGTCGACCCCCTGTTTCGTGAACCCTGTTTTCGCCCTGCTTCAGGCGAGCCGGACCGGAGCTCGCGGCCATCCGACTCACGTGAACTCCAGCCCTCGCCGTTCCCTTTGCTTCGTTGGTACGTCGTAGTTAGTCGTTTGTTGAGAGCACCGGTGCCGGTTCCGATCCCGTTCGAGCCAAGAGTCCCCCGTTGCAGTAGCGCGCCCCACCTGTTCGGTATAATGCCTGAATGAGATCCATTTTTTCTTTTTTTTGTTCCCCGTTTTGGTCGAAATTGATTCGCTCGTGCTTGGCCTCGTTCGGTCAAGACGTTGTAGTCGGGGTGGCCGCGTCGTTGCTCGGCTCGTGGCCACCGTTGTGGTCGTCTACGGAGGTCCCCCGAGTTCTCGCGGAATGGGTGCCCGAACGGCGTCCACCATGGCTGTCACCAGAGCACCGCCGGCCGGACGAGGACCGAGCACCAGGCTCGGCTCGGCTGAAGGGGCACCGCCATCCCCTAGGCCAGATGGAGACGCGCGACATCTCTTTTGCCGCGCTACCTCCGTCACAGCAGACCCGCTGCGAAGCGGCAAGTCGCGAACCGGGTCAGGTCTGGTTGGCCGCGGGTCCGGTTTTTTTTTCTTGTTTTATTATCTTTTCCTTTTTCTTTCAGGCCGATCTCCTCTGGGTTTGAGTAGAGACGTGAGCCGGTTTAGCTTGATTTTGGATTGCTTATTTCGTCTTATGGGCCGGGATTTCTTTTAATTGAAAATGGGCTCGATTTTAATGGGTTTGGAGTGGGCCGTATTTGGGGACTGGGCTGGGCCTGCGTATCAGGCCGCCTGGTCGTGGGTTGGCGACCCGGCTCGGTTTTTATAAATATAATATTATTTTATGAAAAATAAAAAATAAAAAAAGTCCGAGAGACAGTTTATTTTCTAAAAATAAGGAAAAAGCTAAAAATAAAGTTTTTGAGTATTTTCTCTTAAAAATGCATGAAATATACTTAGAAAAAAATCAAAATTTGAGGTTTAAGTAAGATTATATACCGGAGTGGCATTAGTTGATTAATAAATATAATCAAGTTCCCAATCCTAACTCTCTGGTTACATAGGAGTAAAATATTTTTTCCAATATTTTGTTTGGATTTTTAATTGATCCACCATATATCAATTAGTGGCGATATCTATATAAAAATGACTTGCGGGTTAAAAACTTGGACCATAAGTCGCAAATTAGTGAACTTAGGAAAACTTGGACTAAGCTTGGGCTTAGCAAACCATTAATCTTTGCGCTCGAAAGGGCCCAAGGAGGTCACCACAACTTAATGGCTTCACTGGAGACACTTTTTTTTTGTGAACTTATGCCTTTTGTCTTGTTTAAATGTTTCCTAACTTGGGTATTTTTTGCGGGTTCGTAGCATAGAAATAAATCTCAATTTTGTTATAATAGATATTTGATTATAAACTATTATGCATGCTTTAAATGATTTAGCACTACATTGTAGCACACACAACTTTGTCGCAGGATATGGGCCGCCACAAGAAATTTTAAGATAGTATTAAGAAAGATACAACCTTAAACGCGAGACTACGATATAGAAGTTGCATTTCTTTGCTTCAAAATTTCTTTAGATAAAGCCGAGGTTGAGAGAATCTGACACCAACTCGAGATTGCGTTAGTTTGATCACCTCTTAACTTCACTAGCCTTTTTAGCTAGAAATCAAACCACACAAATCATGTTCCTATCTATGTGGTTGTCATTTTCTTTACGTAAAGTAATTTTTTTTTATCCCTTTTTTCATTCGGTTATTTATTTTATTGGCCCATGGCAATCTTGGTCGATCATATAAGTCTCAGTTTTATATGCGATGTGAGGAGCTGGTGTGTAGTTCAATCCCACTCCCTAGAAAGAGCTCCTTAGATGGCGAGATTAGTTTTAGATCAACATGGCCAAAAATGTGTCAAAGCAAGAATCGGTCATTTCCTCCCATTGCTCCGAATCAATGTCCATTTTGGGATCATGCGGGCAATATCGCATTTCTGGTGCCCCGAGGCATCCACCTCTATATTCAATAAATTTGAACTAACTCTGTCTCTGGAGGAGTATAACCTTGCCATTGGAATGCCCTTGGTAAATGAACTCATTAGGCTACCAATGGGCATCGACCATGTGTTTGGGCTAGCACAGTTTTTAAGAATTAGCACTCATTCAGTAAAGGGGATTGTTAAAGTAAACTGTAATGCTTGCCCATTATCATTTTTGACTGAATATTTTAAAAATCAACCGTTGGCCCAAAAAAACAAGATTTTCCTCCTAACATTCTTTGAATTTATCGTCTTTCCCCATTGAAAGAATGTCATAAATCCTTCTATTACATGGGTGGTCAATCAAGTCAATATGGGGCTAGGTTATGTAAACACGGTTTTAACGTAAACGTTTTTGTCCCTCAATTGTTTTAAAGAACACGGAAAAGATCATCAGAGTTGCCTCAGAAATTTTACAAATATGGTTCTTTTCTCACATAAAGGGTGTGGGCATCTCATGCAACTATTTGAAATCAACGATTTCAAGCTCCAATTGCAGAGATTTAAAATCTTAGAAAAATACTCCCTCAACAGGAAGTACTCTTGTTAGATAAATTTCATAAAGGACCCTGTTCCCGAGGTATTCCTGTGGCATGCTAAATGGTTCAATGAGGGAGAAGCTCGCTTCATGCTTAAATATTACGATCTAATCCCATTGCTTGGTCTCTCTAGGACCACTTTATATTTACCCTGACAGGATGGCCCGTCAGTATAGGGCCCTTCAAGAGACCTTGCCACCACTCAAGCTAGGTTTGTTCTGAGCCCTTTTCACTCGCCCGGGTTGCAACTACTCGGACAAAATTCGCATCATTGAGAATGCGTGGAGTAAATGCCACGTTGAGAGGATTGTCATGCTAAGAGACTGAGGAGAAAGCCCATCACACCTCCACGTTCTCCACGTTCTGCATTCTCAACCATCGAACCCTCGACGACTCACAACCGGTAGTCCCTGATGGGGTTGATAGACCCGTTTAGCGAGCGTGAATTGAGTTTCTGAAAAGGAGCTTGGGAATGAGCGAAAAACGAGTCTCGAAGCTAGCTCGAAAAAACAAATAGCTTCGCAAGACCAAAGCTTCCCATTACGGATAGAATGGGCAATCTTGTCAATGTTTAAGAAGCTTCGTTTGTTTTCTAGTTTCGTCGGCTTAGGGAGTTTTGTCTTTTCCTAGTTGCAACGTCTAGAGACTTTCATTCAATATTTAGTATTTCGTTTCGTCATTTCAATTACAAGTCTGACGTTGGATAGGTTGTGGTATCAATGTCTAGGGAGTCCTCTTTTGATAAATAAAAACAGTTGGACTCTTGCCTTGGGCCAATGTTCTATTTTAACCTCCTCGCTCATATTTTCTCATTTGTTTGCAATAACAGCAAATACGGCTAAAGCACATTTGCTGATTCAAACTTGTTCAAAAACAAAAGCAAAAATGAGCAACGAGACGGTGCCCACCCGTATCGTGGAAATGGAAAGCAAAATGAAACATTTTTTCAATGTGCTCTAACAACTCTTAAAGCAGGTGGATTCCATTCAAAGCAAACTCACTTATGCTTCGGCCTCAATTGAAATACCGCTACCACAACCATCTGCCGTAGGTGGTCAAGGCAAGGGCACTAATGATGATATGCCTGAGTTAGAAATCAGCTCGCCTCAAGTTGCGATGGAAAAAGCTCAGCCAACAAGTTCACCAACAACGGAGCATGATAAGTGCTTCACAAAGCTGGAAGAAAGACTGGGGTTGCTGCAAGTGTCGCAAAGTTCACCTCCGTTGGATTTATCCGTTTACGCAATGGTTAAGGTGCCAAAAAAATTCAAAATACTGGAGTTCGAGAAATATGATAGCACCTCCTACCCAAAGGCTCACTTGCACATGTGCCACATGCAGATGATGTAATACGTAAGTAATGAACCCTTCATGATCTAATCGTTCCAAGCAAGCCTGATTAAGGTTGGCAATAGGAGAAGCAGATAAGTCCATAGTTGGAGATAGTGATCTTTCTGGTCTTGGTGGACGAGGGGCCTTCAGTGGTGCCAATGCCGTAGTGTGCTTCTTCTTTTCTTGTTCGATCAGTTCAGCAAGTCTTTTTTTGAACTTTGCAACAGCTCTCTCGTCATTTCCATGTCCAATGGGAATGATTTCTCCTCTATGGTTGACTCATCCTTCATGAGTCATTCTCAACATCATTTTGTCCAGCGTTTTCTTCTCGATCTCGAAGCTTGGCACGCTCAACGGAGCGGCATTAGAGAAGTCAATCTTTAGGTGCTTGAAGATACGAGTGATGAGGGCACCATAGGGCAGCTTGCGAGTCTTTCTCTTTGCCATCCGGTACATGTGGATAAAGATCATGTGGGGAAGGAACTCATCAAATTTGTTGAGAATGACCCATATAACTCTAACCTCGTAAAAGGAGACATCGTTAGTAGAAGATGTTTTAGGATGGAGGTAGAAGGTCAAGATCTTTTGAATAAAATTTAGTTTCAAAGAAAGCAAACTCAAAGGCACAATTTCTCTAGAACCGTAAGATAAATTGGGGGTTTCAACATAAAACTGTAGGCCTCATTAGGCTCTACAGGAATCCATTTGAAAACATTGGATTCGACTTGGAAAGTGAAAAAGAATGAGTCTCGGCTTGGAAAATGCAAGTTTGAGTAAAACATTGCCACCAGAGCAGGATGAACTTCTTCTTTCATAGAGCAGCAGAACTTGAGTTTTAGGGTCTCAAAAAGCTCCGATGAAAACATGCCGTGATTGTCAAGAAAATTGAAATCAACAAATCAGTGAGGAATGATTCCTTGGTCACAAGAAGCATTGTTGGCCTTTTCATACTCTTAAGAACGAAACATGTCAGAATCAAAGGTTTCATCTTTTCAAAATTAACAGTGGGTTCAAAATTTTGAAATATCTGGTCATCGTCATCTTCGTAATGTTTGTCTCTTGAGGCTTCCTCAGTCTCTATTTTGGCTTCACTTCCTTTGAGTTGAATAATGGTCAGATCAAGGATTACTTCGAGTTCTTCAATGACTCGTTTGCCTTTGTCTTTTGTAGCAACAGGCTCTAAAGTTCCTTCTTCTTTGGTAGAAGATTTTTTTAGGAGAATGTTGAGCAGCTGATTGAGATGATTCTATGATTGTTTGTTTTCGGGCAGTTAATAGATATTTGACCTACAGGGCTTGTGCACTAGTTCAAACTTGAGTAGTTTTTTTCATTTCGGATCCATGAGTTTTCATGAGAGTAGCTAGCCCTTTCAATGTGTCCCTAGGTAGAGATTGAGCAGGGGCTGATGGTGATGGAGTATCATTATTCAAAGGAAGATCTAAAAGCCGAGATCGATTGAAAATAACTTGTTGGAAGTGCAAAAAGCTTAGACACTTGATGAAGGATCACATGAGCAAAAGTGTGGGTCTATAGAAGTGAGAAGAAGCATCATCCTCTAGTATAAAGAAAGATGATGATAGCAGCATAGAAGACATGTATCTCATCTGCAATTCATCGTAGAGTGATCGCAGTGCATGGATAATTGATATTGGAGTGTCTTTCCACATGATGCCTCATAGAGATTGGTTCTTCTGTTATGAGCCATAGCAAGGAAGTATAGTGCTAATGGGAGATGATAGAACGCTTGAATGGCTGTGGAAAGGTGAAGTTGAAGATCATAGATGGGACAATAAAAAATCTTCCGGATCTGATGCATATTATTGGTCTTACTAGGATCTTATCTCTATGGGAACTTTGACAAATGCTAGCATTATTTTCACTAGCGATAAGTATTCATGCAAGTTAACCCGTGGATCTATGGTGATCGCCAACGTTGAACGGTATGGAAAATTGCGGAAATACAGTGATTAGTGGTTAGAATTATATCATAGAGTAGGTGGAAGAAGATCTTTGATGTCATTGTATCGGAGACTGCATCATATCGATGAGAAATGGCTAATGATCCTTACCTCAAAGAAGATGGTGGATGGGGTCCCAAGCTGCTCTTTGTGTTTTGGATTTTGTGAGTATGACTTGTGCATGGGTCATTGCTTTTTCGCTTCTGCATTAAGAACGATGGATCCCAAAATGAATGCATTAATCTTTCTACTAAATTATATGTGTTCTTATTCTAATTACGGAGATCGTAGGGATTGTATATTTTTACATCTTACATCTCCTCCCTTTCTACAAAGTGAAATGGGGTTGGATTAGACAAAGGCATATGTGTCATAATAACCTATTTAAACGCATTTGGGAATGTTGGTGAAAAAGTCAATGTGCTATTATCAACGTGACACATTATACACATTTACATATTGACATGTGACATATTGACGCACATGATAAAACATTTTATAAATTTATTTACTAGAACCTATTTTCGAAAATTGTCAAACATGTTATTACATCCTTAAAAGCATGTAATCTCTGGATTTCAAGTTTGTGATAGGATTATATGTGGCATCAACACTATTATGCCATGAACATGCGAATTGCCAATTATTTTAACGAGTGCAAATGCAAAATGCCGAAATATTTTACTAAATAGTATTTATCACGACATGTTATAGAAGCAATTTCTATTGTTGGGTTTGAGTGCCGGACACTTAGAGTACCAAAACTTGACACGGAGGGACATTTAAGTGCACCCAAATTGTCAATCATTTTTTCGCGAGGAAATTGTCACATGCTAGCAATTTGCCGGTTTCTCTGGCAAAATTGGTTACCTTTCAATATGAGAAATTCCTACACCAGACAGTTGCCCAAAGTGATTGGAATTGCTCCAGACATACAATTCTCGAAGACATCAAGTGCCATGAGATTGACCTCTCACCCACCTGCGATGGCATTGGACCCATTAATCATTGCCTGCCAGGGATGGTCCTATTGAGAGGGAAGGAAGGCCAGATACTTGATCAGGCACTGAATCGTTGAAGTTATTCCATGACAAATCTAGCTCAATCAGTTTGTTGCAGTTTCCTATTGAAGCCGGTATGCTTCCTCAAGCATATCATCTCTCAAGATGAGACGATATAGTGAACATGCATTGTCAATCATCAAGGGGATTTTTCCAGAGATATTATTCTGGGAAAGCAAAAGCACTTTGGACACAGCAGAAATGAACAAGTGTAAGGCGTACAAAAGCAAGAAAGCCTTTAATGATAATAGCTGCAGCCACAAGGATTTGATAGACCAGGACAAAGCCAACATAAGTTCTGCTCAGGGCTTAATGTCAACGGAAGGAGAGAAGGCCAGCTTAAAACTCCAACCTCCTGAGATTGCTAGGGCCACCTCAGATGACTGCAGGGAACACTGGATCAAAACAGATGCAGACTGTAAGTTTGCATATATGCGCCACACTGACTAACTTGATGAAGCTGCATTCATTCTGAAATTCGAGCAACATTCAACTTGCAAACACTAATCAAACTACTTCATCACCATAAATCTGATCGAGACTCGATAAGTAACCATTCTAACAATTCCAATGTGAAATATGCCACACTTGGAAAGTAACATTCACAAAATGTGCTAGCTGTCAAGCTATTTTCCTGTTAGTGCTATATTATGAAAAGTATCCCTCACAATCTCTTCTGCAAACTCAGTGGGATTCATCTTGCTCTGAAAAAGGTAAGGTGAAATAAAAACGGTAACGCTAGATAAGCCAATTCACTTAGAATGGATGGAGTGATATGATATTGAATATTTCGTCCAACATAACATTTAATCTAATGGAAACGATGCAACTTGAGATCAACAACGCAGAGAAAATAGATACCACCTGTAACAAAGATCATGTGATCACAAAACAAATGGATGATACCATGACTACCACAAGATAGGCTCTTGTTCAAGGCAGAAGCAAGCATAAATATAGTTCGCCATAGAAGTAGGTGTAGAAAACCACCCCGCTGGTGGCGGCGGCGAGGGCGTGGAAGGCCACGGCCATACAGGTGCCTGTGAGCTGCGAGAAGTGGTAGGCGAAGCCGAACCCGATCGCGGTGGTGAAGACCCAGGCGACGAGCTTGAGCGCCGTGCGACGCGGCCCCCAGTCAGTTGGGGGCGACCTATTCAGCTCGGTCAGGCAGTAGTCGAGCAGGAGGTAGGCGAGGTACACGAAGACGATGAAGACGACCATGGGGGTGTCCCCGTTGACAGAGGCTCGGTAGATGGTGTTGACACTGTTGATGGTAAGGAAAGCGAGGGGGATCGAGCAGGGGAGGCCAGAGTGGTCGTCGCCGCCGCCACCGCGATTATCGACCCCGGTGTCCGAGGAGGAGACGGGAAGCCTCTGTCGCCTCTGGGCGTTTGTGGGAGCCATTTTTCTTCTCAAGAACACGAGAGATGAGATTATACAAGTGCACAGCGGAAGTGACGATGTGGGATGTGATGTGGTATGAGAACTGAGAAGGATTTGGGCTTTTTATAGAGATGTGGATGGACGAAGTCGGTCAATCAGGTCCTTGAAGTTCAAGGGCTTTTCCTTGAACTTGCACAGCTGGCTTCTTTAGCGGGGAATTTTTTTTACAATCGTCGATCCAAATTCGAAGGGGCCCTCTAAAACCCAAAATGGCCATCTATCGGTATCTCAATGTTCTTTTTTGCGTTTATAATTATGACTGAACCTTGAGCACGATTAGCTTTCTACTTGGGAGTGTACAACGAATACGATCAGCTTGTACATGAGAGTTGTCGGACCCATCGACTCGATTTTTGTGCCTTGAAACAATCGCAACCTAACATTTGAGAATGAGGTTTGATGTACAGAAAGTGTCGAGATCTTGGATTTCCACGAATTGGGCTAAATGTACAATCAAGATGAAAAGCTGCAATGTCTTCGCTTCTCAAGGCAGAGGAAAGCTTGAAATTTGATTTTAATTCTATGATGTTGCTGCAACTTTGTATGATTGGACGACCTGATTTACTTGGGGAATTTATATGATTTTTTGTGGTTTGAATTAGGCCCAAAGGTCGCCATGAGTTTGAACCATAACATTCAGGCCTAATCATATATAATATTATGGAATTTTCTCATGTCATATAGATAGGATTAAGCATGATTGTTTCTGGCCTTTGTTGCTATTTCTACTGCTGATCTGACCTCTTAGAGGAATGTCCTCGATTGAGCTTGTTAATGGACCAATTTGTCGATGATGCCTTCTAGACAATTGTAAGAGACATCCTAACTGCCATAGAAGCATATGTTAGCAACATGTGGAAGCATGACTAAAGTTGCAAGTATTGTGGTGATAAAAACCGACAAAGGAACCGCTGAAGCTGGATAGAGGACATAATACACACCCAAAAGTTCCGGCAACATCGTTTCCGATTACTTGGGTAGAAAGATCCTAACCCTTAAATGTAGAATTCTTGAGTGCCGTTATGGGCCTTATTTTGACATGAACGAAATCAATCTTGTTCAATCTAACACAACAAAGCACTGTTCTAGCGCTCCTTCGGCTTTTGTGCCTGTGATCTGGATAATGGGTGACCACTCACCTTGATCTGTCGAAGAGTCTAGCAGGGTCGTAGGTAGAGACTTAGCCCCATAGACGATGCTTTTGTCAATGGGAAGCACGTCGGTGAGTCGAGCTCTCATCTATATAATCTCCATTTAATTAGGTTGATTGATGTAAAATATAGCAATCGATATCGTACACATGCTTCTTATTACTTTTTAACGTTGGAATTCAATTTTATCTCGGCTCAAGGGTCTCAATGAGGCACGAGCGATCATTTGGAATTCATCATGGAGGCCTGGAGATGGCACTTAAGTGTCTTCTTCTTTTGAAAAGTGACACTTAATTGTCACTTTCCTAACTTTTGGTATTTAAGTGTCATTTCATTGGCATTTGAGTATACTTCTTCCTGTTGGGTTCAATAATTTGGATAGTAGGAATAAATAGATAGACCACCTCAAGCTGACCCCAAAACATGTTAAATACATGTGAATCAGTAAGTGTACTTCCAGAAAAGGATTAGAGAAACAATTGTCATGCCTCTAGATTAGCATGCCCTTAACATAAGTTGCGTGGATCTTATGTATGGTACAGTAAAATATCCATATATCGAAGCAATTTCTTTTTTCTAACGGGGGAACCGTGTTTTTTGCTTCTTTCTGATGGGGACGGCGTTCTAGCTATAGTTGTTTGCCACCGCCCCCAAAACGTCGCACGTGTGCGTGCGTGCGTCACGTGCCACTTGTGTGCGTGCGGATCTTCAAAGAATAGAACGATATAAACGATGCTGCAACGCGGAAGAGCGACGCCATTCTCGCTTCCCAGTTCTCAGGACACGCTGATGTTTTCCCGTCCGTGGGCACCGGCGCTCACGATTCCTCCCTATAAATACCCCTCCTCCTATTCCGGCCATGCCGAACCCTGCGCCCGAATACTCTCTCCCATCGGCCTTCCGATCTCCAGGTCCACCTGCATCACGATCCCGCGGGCGCTCAGCTCGATCTCGTTTCTCGAGTCCTCGGTCCTCCTCTCCGATGTAAGTTCATTTTTCGCTTTCGCTCTTCTTCCTCCTCTTTTTCGGATCTGATTCGTGTGCGGTGCTCTGTGCTTTGTTGGTCGAGAATTAGACGATAGCTGTCGGTTGATTTTGGGGGAATTGGGATTTCGATGCGTAGAATTAGACGATAGCTGTCGGTTTACCGACGATGAACCTTGAGTTGGCATATCCCCCTTCTCCCTCCTCTTTTTCGGATCTAATTCGTGTGCGGTGCTCTGTGCTTTGTTGGTCGACGGTTGATTTTGGGGGAATTGGGATTTCGATGCGTAGAATTAGACGATAGCTGTCGGTTTACCGATGATGAACCTTGAGTTGGCATATCCCCCTTCTCCCTCCTCTTTTTCGGATCTAATTCGTGTGCGGTGCTCTGTGCTTTGTTGGTCTTTGGGGAATTGGGATTTCGATGCGTAGAATTAGACGATAGCTGTCGGTTTACCGATGATGAACCTTGAGTTGGCATATCCCCCTTCTCCCTCCTCTTTTTTGGATCTGATTCGTGTGCGGTGCTATGTGGTTTGTTGGTCGATGGTTGATTTTGGGGGAATCGGGATTTCGATGCGTAGAATTAGACGATAGCTGTCGGTTTACCGATGATGAACCTTGAGTTGGCATATCCCCCTTCTCCCTCCTCTTTTTGGATCTGATTTGTGTGCGGTGCTCTGTGCTTTGTTGGTCTTTGGGGAATTGGGATTTCGATGCGTAGAATTAGATGATAGCTGTCGGTTTACCGATGATGAACCTTGAGTTGGCATATCCCCTTCTCCCTCCTCTTTTTCGGATCTGATTCGTGTGCGGTGCTCTGTGCTTTGTTGGTCGATGGTTGATTTTGGGGGAATTGGGATTTCGATGCGTAGAATTAGACGATAGCTGTCGGTTTACCGATGATGAACCTTGAGTTGGTTTACCGATGATGAACCTTGAGTTGGCATATCCCCTTCTCCCTCCTCTTTTTCGGATCTGATTCGTGTGTGGTGCTCTGTGCTTTGTTGGTCGATGGTTGATTTTGGGGGAATCGGGATCTCGATGCGTAGAATTAGACAATAGCTGTCGGTTTACCGATGATGAACCTTGAGTTGGCATATCCCCCTTCTCCCTCCTCTTTTTTGGATCTGATTTGTGTGCGGTGCTCTGTGCTTTGTTGGTCTTTGGGGAATTGGGATTTCGATGCGTAGAATTAGATGATAGCTGTCGGTTTACCGATGATGAACCTTGAGTTGGCATATCCCCCTTCTCCCTCCTCTTTTTCGGATCTGATTCGTGTGCGGTGCTCTGTGCTTTGTTGGTCGATGGTTGATTTTGGGGGAATTGGGATTTCGATGCGTAGAATTAGACGATAGCTGTCGGTTTACCGATGATGAACCTTGAGTTGGCATATCCCCCTTCTCCCTCCTCTTTTTCGGATCTGATTCGTGTGCGGTGCTTTGTGTTTGTTGTTCGACGATTGATTTTGGGGGAATTGGGATTTCGATGCGTAGAATTAGACGATAGCTGTCGGTTTACCGATGATGAACCTTGAGTTGGCATATCCCCTCAAGCTCTGCAGCTTCTCGGAAACTACAGGTCGCCGAGAATTTCTACTGATTTTTGACTTGAAGGAAAGTAAGAGTCCGGGTGGAAAGTGATGCGTGTATGTTTCTTAGGTTATTGAATTAGACCTGTTAAAATTATAAAAAAAGTCTTGACCATTCAAATTCTTTATTGCAAATATTCCTCTGTAATTGCTAGCAAGAAGTAACAAGATCAGAACACTCCACAATCCATAATTTTTGTTTTGCTTTTCATTTCTCAAATTTCTGTCACAGTACTTCATATTAGATTCTGGAAGTTAGTTCGGAAGATAATCAGTTGACTAGGACAATGCCATAGGTGAGCAATTTCAGATCAGGTACAAAGTTAACCTTGGTCTGCTTAGAACAATTACCAAAATCTTAACTTTTGGGTGAAGAAGGTTCTTATTTGGGATTTGCTTATCTTCCAGATTCAAGCTCATTCTTAAATTTGAGGTTTGCTGGTCGGGACTATTTTAGTGTCATTTTAATCCCGGCCAACTAGGATAATGCCATAGGAAAGCGCCCCTGCTCACTTTAGCCACCATTTTTCTCGACCATGCTGAGCTTCTTTGAGCGACAAACGAGTAAACCCTAACCTAGCTGCGGCCACTCCCTGTCTTCATGTCAGCTCCAGCTCTTCTTCAGAAGATGGCGATGGTGTCTCAAACTCTCCTGCGAATGGGTGGGAGCATGTTGCGGGTTTCCTCTGGCGGCGCAGTGGCCACTCATCGCCTCTCGCCACTCACTGGTTTTGGATTGCCAATATGTCTGCTACAACAAGTAAGGTCTCTTCCCGTCGGCGTACCATCGCCGGTTTCGGTCAGCACACTGTTGAAGGGCACCTGCCGGCCGGTGCTCTTCCCTTGTTCATGTTGTCCCTCGCTAATGCTCACCTCACTCAGGTAATTACCGCATCTTCCTTGCAGTCCTGTTTTGACAGATCTTTCTCTCATCTCCAATTATCCTTGCAGTTCTTGCCCCTTGCAGCCCCCTTTGTCAAGCTTGCAGTTGCACAGAGAGGTGAGATTCTTGCAGCTCCTCATCCATTGGTCAAGCTTCCTGCGGCTAGAGGTGAGATATGTGCCCTTTTTTTCTGCCTAGGACTACTGTTGTTGCTAGATTCGTTTTACCCTGAATGTCTAGTTCGTGTTAGTAATATGAAGTACTGAAAGTACTCACTTTACATAGACATTGATGGCAGATACGTTTTGCCCTGAAAATCAAGTCGGTGTTGAGTCATTCACACACATGGCCATCAATCACATAAGAAATAGATGCCTCTGTTGTTGATTAAGGAAAATGGTGTAGGAATAGTTAGTGGCACTCACTACATCACATTTTGATATAACCGATAATTACTTGAACTTACCATGGACAATGCTTGACATGTGATTATAATATCATTGAGAAAAGTCGAGATAAGCATTGTCCTGATTCCTTTACCAGTTATAATCTCTCGACAATGAATTTTATGTCGCCGTGCTTGTTTATCCAAACATGTAGGCTAATAATGAAATGATAAGGGTTAATACCCTAAAATACCCTAAACTGGTACGCCCGTGACAAATTTACCCAAAACTATTTTTTTGACCATTAAAAATCCCAAACTGGTATACCTTTGACAAATTTACCCCAAACCGGTACACTTGTGACAAATTTACCCTCTATTAGTTTTTGTTAAATTTTATTGTCAAATTATTAAATTAAATGACACGTGACAGTTGACTGGTATATCAATTTTAGATTTTACGCGTTGTTTGTCACAGTTTATAATTTTTGTGATTTTTTTTTATGTATTAATCTAATTTAGCGGAGGGTACATTTGTCTCAAATTTACTAGTTTGGGGTTTTTTGCAGTCGAATAAATTAGTTTAGGGTAAATTTATCATCAGTCGGGGTGAATTTGTCACAGGTATACTATTTTGGGGTTTTTCATGGTAAAAAAAATAGTTTTAGGATAAATTTGTCACATGTGTACCAGTTTGAGGTTTTTCAGGGTATTAACCCAAATGATAAAAGACAAGAGTTGATTTTAAACTTTGAATAGTTACGAAGGCGAATTGCAACATGGTAAAGTTCTCACGCTGAGGAAAATGTTGACTTCAGTCTTCAAAGATAACATACTTAAATCCGAAAGAGAAAAGGGATGTTATGAACAAACAAGAAAATGAATGCCCTAGCAATTGTTCTGACGCTATCTATGTCCACTTAACAATTGCTGCAGGGGAAAAAAAGCTCGGCCCCTCTAGTGTTCTTGAGCTTTCGTGGGCCAGACACTCGCACCGGGTTTGCCAATTTCCTCTACAAAAGCCTGGTAGCTGTTGGTGTCCCTGTTTTCTGGGATGACGATGGGCTCCAATACGGCAAGCCAATAGAAAAAGAGCTTATCAAAGCCATCAGGACTTGTAGGATCTTGATTCCCATCATCTCCAAGCAGTATGTGGAGAGTAGATCATGCAATCTGGAGCTGACCGAGATGATGAATTGCCACAAAAAGCATGGGAGTCTTGTCTTCCCTATATACTATAAGGTAAATCTTGCTGATGTAGGTCGCCAAAGCGGTAAATTTGGAGAGGATCTACGTAAGCATGCGATGCGGTACAGCTTAGAAGAAGTGTTCAGATGGATGGAAGCCCTGACTGCTGTAGTGAGGATTGGAGGTTGGATGTCGCAGAACGTTGCAGATGGGTGAGTATTTAATTGCTTCCCTGACCTTTAGTAGCAATGAAAAACATCATTTTTCATCAATCGCTGAACGACACTTAAAAAGGATCTGAAATGCGTTCATTATAAATATGGGCAGTGGGTCAAATTGTGTTATTTCATCAAGGTAATCTCGTATGTGAGATTGGATCTGGTTTTCTGAATATATCATGTTCTGTTCACTGCTTTGGTGTGAAGAAAGTTGCCTTAGAGGGCATGAAATCATCCATTGTTGTTTGTGTGCACTTGGATGGAAAGGAAGGAATCCAACTGCAATCTAACTTTGGTTTTACACATATGTTTGTGCGCAGGCATGAATTTGAGTTAGTTGAGATGGTGATCGTGAAGGTGTTGAGTGAATATAAGATGATGTTGATTAACCAACTTCCTACCATCTTCAGATCAGGTATTGACCAATTCTACTTGAGCCAAAGGCCTACTATTTATAAGTATTCTTTGCGTTCATCATGTGGGAGCTTTGCGTGGCTTAAAGTTAATTTGGTCTTTAGAATATTTCGAATCCATTTTATCACCATCATTTGGTCCGTTTTATTGAATCGCAGTTTATGTGTACATTTTGGAGAAGAAAAGAAGAGAAACCGAACGGCAAGTTTTCTTGGTCTTTCAAGGCGAGGATATTGAATACGGCTTGGCTGACTACCTGAGAGTAAGCCTTGAGGTTGCCGGAATCAGCGTTTTTTGGAATGACGATCCGTCCCTTATCGGCAAAGACATTGCTCATGAGATTTTTAATGCCATCGAAAAGTCCAAGATTTGTATACCAATTGTCGATGAAAATTTTTACTCCTCATATTCTTGCCTCGAGACTCTAGCTCAAATGATTGAATATGAGGAGACAATTGGGCAAAAGGTATATCCCATCTTTATGGTCGAGCCCTCACAAGTGCGGCACGTGTCGCTTTTCAACAACATAAGGATCTCGAGGGCAGAAGCACTTATGAGCAGTGGGAGCAAGCTCTCAAGAAGCTTGCGTCTAACCGAGGATGGGTATCAAAGAATATCGCCAATGGGTACTTTTATCATTCTTACCAAAACGTTTGATTTAATACTGGAAACTTTTTATACTACTATGACCTTACTTTAATTTTATTTGGAAATTGGCAGGAAACTGGGGGTACTTGTGAAACAGGTCGTCAAGGAGGTTTCGAGTTTGTTGAACAATCCCTGAACATTGGAACATTTTCTCATCGACCTATGAATGCTATTGTTAGGCCACCTTGGAATCATTGCTGAATTATGAATCTTTTGTAATCCTTATTGTGGATGTTTTGATGAAAGGATTTTAATGAACAATTTTAAGCTTTGAGAATATCTTGTTGAATGTGTTTCGGGATGTCCTCTTGCAATTAGAGGGAAATAAGCCACAAACTGAGGTGGCGTTGGTTATGCTAGGGGATTGGGTATTGCAAGCATATGTTGACAAATGTTGGAGTAATTACTTCTACGTTCCCTTTTATGCAGGAGAAACTAATATTGCATTGCAGAGTTCAACTTGTGTGACAATTAGTAGTATGTGGCATCAGAACCAATAATGAATCAAATGAAGGGATTGGCCTCTGGCTCTGGCCAAACATGGATGGTTTCAATTAGTTCTAATCTAGATCTAAGCTATGATTTACTATGGTAGTGAAATTTCTGTCTTTTGTGCATATCTCAATGGGCAGTGCTCTTTTAAAAGAGCATTTAGCTGGACTGAGGGTCTCATTGGTGGAATCAATTTTCATCGGGGCATGAAAACACACTAATGGATTTCCTTCTGCGACAACCCATTCGACACGATAGGAACAGGCATGACACACAAAATATATAGAGAGAATCAGAATTCTTCTCCCAAAAGGGAAGATGGAAAATTGGAACATCTTATATTGCTCAATTGATTCTGTTTATCTAGGCAGAAATGAATGATTGGCACTATGATTGATGAAATGTATAGACTGCGAGCAGGGAAGTTTTAGGTTGTTTCCTTTAGTGTAATCTGTGAGGTGTAAGAACTCCAAGGTTACTCTGTTTTACAGAATTCCCAGTTTCCAGAATCTATTTTTTGTTTGGGTTTCAGAAGGCGGCAATTTGTGCTCATCATATTTGCTAGGCCCGGCAATGGACGGTTTTGATTGATTAGGGTCTCTGAGCTTGTGCGTTGATGTCGAAACGGTTCCTCGCCTTCCAGATAAACCAAAGGATAACAACGACCAGTTCAAAGGTGAGACCCGTGTTTATCTGTAATGGAAGATTCTGAAGCCACACTTCAATTCATGTTATATTACAATCTGAGAAATGGATGTTTACTGCAGGGATCAACCAAATCGGTTTCATCCAGGGGCATAGCAGGAAGAGATGTTCCACTGATTCCACCTCCTGAGTGCAGAAAGGGCAGGCTGGGCTAGGTAAGATTCTCCATTTGTATAGGTTCTCTGTTACGGGAATGCAATTTTGGCATATGCTCAATAGGAAGATGCGAACTCTTGGGGAGTTTGCATGCGCCAAATTTGGCAACATAAAGTGTGGGGTGGCTGAAAATAGGATGTGGTTAGTAAATCTTCTTGTGGTTTTTTCTCTGTCTATGATTTGACGATAGGCACTCTCTACCAAATAAATGCCCTCATTAGTAGCTGTCCATATATGTTTGTCTCGTGTGGCCCAAGGATTTAGTGGCACTGCTAAAACTTCACTCACTATCTGTTCATCAAATAAAGTTCTAAGTTTTGCATCATCCCATCTTTTCTCCCCTTGTATAATCGATTCTGAGACATTCTTTGGTTCTTGGAAGTGTGCTGGCCCTCCAATTACTCCATATTTCAGCCATCTGTCTTCAAGGATAATAAGATTTTGTCCTGTACCTATGGACCACGTTACTGAGTCAGATATGGATTCCCTTCCTACTAATATACTTTGCCATTCCCATGAGGGGTGAGACCCCTTTCCAGAATGCCAGAATGATCTTGTAGGGAAATAGATGCCCTTCAAGATTTGGCTCCAAAGTGATGTCTGGTTCTGGGATAAGCGCCAAGCTTGCTTGCCAAGCATAGCTCTGTTAAAGGAGATTAAGTCTCTGAAGCCCATACCCCCTTCATCCTTCCCGTTTTTGAGAACTTCCCATCTTTTCCAATGAAGACCAGCACCACTTTGTTGTTTTTCAACTGAAAAACAACAATTCTTTTTTCAATTGATTGACATATCGGGAATGTGATCTTGAAGAAAGACATGGCGTATTGTGGAATAGCTTGTATCACGGCTTTAAGTAATGTGTCCTTCCCAGCTTTTGACATCAATTTTTCCTTCTATCCCTCGGGCTTCATATTTACTTGAGCAAGAATCCATGTAATCATCTCTTTTTTGGAAGTTCCCGAATCCGAAGGAATTCCTAGATACTTCACCGACTTGTCTATTTCAATAACTCTCAGTTCTGCTGCCATATTACATCTCAAATTCTGTGGGCAGTATGAACTGAATAGAATGCCTGAGTTGTTTTAGTTGGTAGCTTGCCCTGAAGCGTAGGAATACTGGTGCAGTATTAACGCAAGGTTATGACACTCCTTCACTTTCCCATCTAAAAGGAAAATCGAGTCATCAGCAAATAGGTGTGAAAGAAGAGGACAATACCTATTAAGTTTGATTCCCACAAAATTGCCTTCCTGCACAGCGTTTCTCATCAGCACCAAAAGGTGTTTGCCACGATAATGAAGAGATAAGGAGATAGAGGGTCTCCTTGTCGGATGCCTCTAGTTGGTTGAAAGAAAGACTCTGGTTCTCCATTAAACTTGACACTAAAAGAGACGAAGGTAACGCATTTAATCACTTGTTCCACCCACGAGTTACTGAACCCCATTCTCAACCTGCATGCCTCTGGAAAATCCCATTCTACTAAGTCGTAGGCCTTTTTCATAGCTAATTCAAGCACGGCTTGAAATTTTCTCCTCCTTTCCCTTAACCCTCAGCTGTTGAAGGACTTTCTGCACAACCAGGATATTTTCTTGGATTTGTTGACCCCCTATGAAGGCACTTTGCTCTCTTGCTATTAGGTCCGGTAGCCAAGGTTTCAACCTATTAGCCAAACTCTTTGATATGATCTTGTATGCAAAATTGCGGAGACTTGGTCTTAACTGATCCAGTTTCTCAGGGTTTTGAACTTTAGGGACCAAGGTCAATAGGGTTCTATTTAGTACTGGATCAAGGTATCTAGAAGTGAAAAAAATGCTGAACTTCCAATATAATTTCTTGTTTAATGCCCTGCCAGTGTTTTAGATAATAATGGCCATTTAAACCATCCAGCTCCGGTGCCTTATGGGAACCCCTTTGAAATACAGGAGTTCGGACTTCCTCCATTGTTAGTTCAGCTGATAGGCTCTGGTTTATCTCAACTGAAACAAGTTTGGGGCATTGTTGCAGAATAGGTTGGAAATTACGGGGTCTGACAGGGTTGTTTAGCTCTTTAAAGAAATCCACAGCCATTTCTTTCAGCCTTCTATTGTCCCTCACCCATATATCGTCTGAATTTCCGAGCATTGAGATTCGATTGCATTGTCTCCTTTGGATTGTGGTAACATGAAAATATTTGGTGTTTTGGTCCGCACCCCCCACCTTCCCCATTTTATTTAGTTAATCCTGGATCGTAGGCCCCAACATTTCCTCCTGAGGCCACATAATCTCAGCATGTTCAGTAAGTCCTTTTTCTCCGTTATGCAAGAGTAATTCCCTGCTGTTCATTATACTCTGCAGCTCCTCTTTCATTATCTTAATGCTTTGTTGGCTATTTTGTAAAATCAGTCTACTTCATTGCTGTAATTCTACAGAGACTTCCCGTATCCACTGCACTAAGTCAGCCTCATGCAACCTGGGCAAGTTCCAAAAATGTTAACAGTTTTGCTGCACTCTTCCTTCTCTAACTAGAAGGCCTCAAATCGGAACTCTTTCTTCCTCTTTATAGCTTCAGCTGAAAGTTGCAGGAGGGTGGGGCTTTGATCTGAGCCTATGGCAGGTAAGGCAGATGCTTCTGCATAATGGAAAAGCGCTCACCAGTCGATGTTGCAAACAGCCCTATCCAATATTTTCTTGACATATTCCTGTCTGTCCCGGTTGTTTTCCCATGTAAATGTGCAGCCCTTACTTTCCATATCCATAGGCCCACATGCATTGAGGATGTCTTGAAATGCATTTAATCGATAGTGCTCAATAAGTCTTTTTCCCACCTTCTCCCAATGATACAAATTTTTATCGAAATCTCTTAGATACACCCAAGGTAATACCTCCTGGGTTCTGATTTGTTGAAGTCGATCCAATAATCGTAACCTCTCCTGGAATAGGGCAGCTGCGTGCACAAAAGTAGCCCTCAATATGTGTCTCTGAGCAGCAACATTTAGAGTGATATCAATAAATTTCCTTGTAGCTGAGTTCACTGTAAGGTTTATCCCAATTCCACATCAAAGCTAATCCCCTCCAATCCCTACTGGATTCACCACAAAAAGGTGCTGAAACTTCATACTTCTACTTACTCTTCGAATAATCCTCTCCTGATTTTTAGTTTCCATTAAAAACACCACGATGGGCCTTTCTTGAGCCACAATGGCTCTTAAGGCTTGGACTGTCAAGGGTGTGCTCGATCCTTGACAGTTCCAACACAAAAGCTTCATTGGTAACCTGGTGGATTATTAGGGCTAGCCACCAAAGCCCCGGCAAAACAATTGGGGTTTCTAAAGGTCGGGCAGCCATTCTTTTACTTTGCTCTGTATCTTCTTTCATCATGCTATACAAACAAAGGGGGGCACACCCTACCTCTAGCAGGTACGCGCAAACCCTTAAGTCAGAAGACAGCCCTATGAGTTCAATGGTGCAAACCTAGGACCAAAGGAGGCTAATCGAGGATGAGCCCAAGAACCCTAATAGAGGAGGATTCGAAGTGTCGAACAACCCCCACTAGATGAAGGTGTAAGTGAACAAGATGCTACACAAGTTGTTTTCCTTCCATGGAGCGCTACCCCTGAGGGAACGGTAGCCATTTTATCAGTGAGGGAATTGCAGGCTAGCAGACCCAGATTAAATAGCAGATGAAGCTAAATCCATGCAATGTAGACTGATCCATGAAGGATTTTCATGCTATCGATTGCAAGAAAGACCGCAAAATAAGGTTCCCTTGTGCAAGCGCTTTAGACATTTTGTGAAGGCGAGCTAGGGTTTGGAGAGTGTTGTTTGATTCAACCTACTGGGAAACTGTAAAAGTCCCTAGGCTTCCTACGGCCAGTTTTAGGGAGAGCTATAACCCAAGATGTGCATAGCTAGGTTTTTTAAGTGAATTTGGGTAAAGGTGAGGACTACACAGACGGTAGAGAGAGCTCCACAGTCGCGAGAGATATGGAAACGGGACTTGGCGAGTCAAATTTTTGATCGGTATATCTTACTGACTTTTTTTTTTTGTCAGAATATCTTACTGACTTTTAAGGGGGAAAAAGCGACGAAAGAGACATCCTCCAGCCGTTTGGGGCGGGGGGGTGGGTTATGTTTAGATTAGGGGTTAGCGGTTCCCGGTTCTTTACAGTTCCGCTTGGAACCTAGAACCTACCATCGGGTATAGGTTCCTCATTTTTTGGAACTTGGAACTTACCCGTTAGAATCAAGAACCCGGAACCTACTGCTGTCACGTGGTTCCGGGTCGGTTCCAGGGTTCTAACAGGGTTCTTTTTTTTTTTTTGTTCATTTTTAGTTAAAAAAAAAAAACAAAAATGAACACAACAATAATAAACAACCTTAAACCTCTTAAACCACGCTCTTTTTTTGAGCTTATCCTTCAAATCATGATTAATACAGAAAAATAGCCTGAACTAACTCACCATAATGGGGTCCGACACCTTTACAATCCTTCAAACTGCAATTCACAAGCTCTATGCGACTTGCATGCCAAAAAATTTCACTCTTAAAGTGAGACAACCCTAGAAATACTTTCTTTATGCTTACCTTCAAATCTTTGCCAAGCTTCCCAGCTAATGCTAGAAGTAAGGTGGTCTTTCTCGAGCATGGAGGCCCTAGAAGTAATGTGTCATTATGCAAAAGAGAAATAAAAATTTTGTCAGCAATATCTGAACTTCACTCCTTGAGCAGTGTATGCTGATAAAAATATGTCTCTCTTCTTACCTGCGAAGCTTGATGATTCCGCTGACATCGTTGAGGATCGGTAATAGTTTCTTTCTACTAGGAAGGATATGAAAACCTGTTGACATTGATTAACATGAGACAGGGTTCAATCAATTTGAGCAGAATCCTAGAAAATGTAGATATGTTATGAATCGAATGTTAAATTACCTCAAGTATGTTAATAGTGAAATTGAATATTGTGGGTAGAGCTCGGCTCCTAACATAAGCTTCGGCCTCGACATTTAGATGCTCAAATTGGACTTCAATTGTAGGAATGTCCAATCCAACTCGTTTGTTATACAATAAAGCAAACACAGATCTTATAAAGATTTGCCTTGAAACTTTCAGCTCATGGAAGAAATTACAATTCCCAGATTGAATCTCTTTCTCGGGGTAAGAAAAAAACGAATATCAAACCACTTTCACATTCTTTTAAGAAATATTGCAGTGACCAACTAATTGAATATCTAAAGTGCTCATGAAAAGTCATCAGCATATACCTTTCAATCTTTGCTTAAGCTTCAACAAGAACTTCTCATTGTCTTCCTCAGTTGTCTTTAGCAACCTCTCCAACAAATTCCTCCTCTCTATCAACCCGAGATTCCCGATATCAAACCTTCTTCTTCGGCGAGAATGCCTTGCCAAATACGCAAGTATGTTGGGAGCTTTTCAAATGCAACCCTCACCATCAGCTGTCTTCAGTCGTCCACATATAATGAACATCACCTCATTGACAGGGTCCCCTTCCCTCACTATGTATGTACTTAGATCAGGGCACACAAGCATGACACTCTCACATCTCAGAAATCGACCAAATAAAGCAGTTAGATTAAATCTAACAGTGAAGAGTAGAAACGACAAGAGATTGGACCTGTGATTGAGGCTGGAGGAGGTGAGTTTCTTTGTTGTCGAGGGCAGCGAGCGGTATAAGGGACGTCGGGTGGTGTTGAGGGGGTCGAGTAGGCGTCGAGGGGCCGTGTGGCGTCGAGGGGCCGAGCGGGCTAAGCGGCGTTGAGTGGCGGAGAGGCGTCGAGCGGGCGTCGAGGGGCCGAGCGGCGTCGAGGGGGCGTCGAGGGACCGAGTGGGCTGAGCGGCGTTGAGGGTGGAGAGGCGTCTAGCGTGCGTTGAGCGGGCGTCGAGCGGGCGTCGAGGGGCTGAGCGGGCCGAGCGGTGTCGAGGGGGCGTCGAGGGCCGAGCGGCATCGAGCGGGCGTCGAGAGGGCGTCGAGCGGCCGAGCGGCGTCGATGGGCCGAGCGGCGTCGAGCGCAGTCGAGGGGGAGGTGCGGCGTTGAGAGTGGCGAGCGGCGTCGAGTCGTCGAGAGGAGCGAGCTGATTCGACGTCGAGGGATTGGGGATGCTTTGGAGTGGACAGGAGAAGACTTAGAAGAGAGTGAAAACCCTAAATCTAAAACAGAGGGGAGTCGCGAGAAGAGGGAGAAGGAAGAACAGAAGGGGGAGAAAAATTAAAAAACCAATTAGGGTTTTTCCGGTTCCGGCTCCGGGAACCGGAATCGAACCGGAACCGCCGATTCCTCAAAAAAAGAACCGGAATCGGAATCTCCCTCCTTGGAACCTAGAACCGAACCGGAGCCTCCGATTCGGTTCTCCGGTTCCGGTTCTACCCGGGAGCCATGCTTACCCCTAGTTTAGATCCTATAAACCAAAGCAAACGTATATATTCCCTTGACTCAGTAGGGAAAAAGATCTCCATACGCAAAGCAAACGTGTATATTCAGTTGACTCAGTTGTGAGCATCTACTGTTCAAATATCATTTGACCGTCTTCTTTCCCTACATTAAAAAAACTTATTTAGTACCCACACATTGGAACTAGGGGTACTTGTGAAACAGGTCGTCAAGCAGGTTTCAAGTTTGTTGAACAATCCCTAAACATTAGAACATTTGCTCATGGACCTACGAATGCTATTGTTAGGCCACCTTGGAATCGTTGCTGAATTATGAATCTTTTGTGATCCTTATTCTGGATGTTTTAATGCAAGGATTTTAATGAACAATTTTAAGCTTTGAGGATATCTTGTTGAATGTGTTTCGGGATGGACTCTTGCAATTACAGGGAAATAAGCCACAAACTGAGGTGGTGTTGGTTACGCTAGAGGATTGGGTATTGCAAGCATATGTTGACAAATGTTTGAGTAATTACTTCATATTTGTGTACGTTCCCTTTTATGCAGGAGAAACTAATATTGCATTGCAGAGTTCAGACTTGTGTGACAATTAGTAGTATTTGGCATCAGAACCAATAATGAATCCTCAACTAGGCTTAGTTACTATTCAGACTTGTGTGACAATTAGTTGTATGTGGTTTTTTGCATCCTCAACTAGGCTTAGTTACTATTCAACTGATTGTGATCCTAGTAGCATTCTTTGGTTCAAAGAACTAGTCTTTGGAGGGAATAGCAGGGCTATTTGACAGAGATTAACCAAGATTATTCATGTGACAGCTAAGCTTTGTAGAATTTCACTATTAAATAATTACTAGTTTGAGATTCTCTCTTTTACCTAGATATATTTTCTGGAAATATGGATGAAGTACTCGGTTGAAACCTCAAACACCAGCATAAGCTCATTGTGGTAATGTGCCATCGACAAAGCTTTCGGTATGAATTATTCTACAAATTTGTCCACTTGAACGAGTTTGCCCTGCAAAAATAGTCAGAAAAATGTACTTATGCTTCGTTATAATCAATCAATACATAAGCAGGATTTAATGTTATATTCAACTATGTATGCTCTGTATCAAGTTTCATATCCTCTTTAATATTAGTCTCGGACACATTCGCAATAGCTTGTCCTGGCAAAATATTCTGGTCATGCACTTTGAATTGAAATCCAAAAACAAACAAGCTTGCTAGCAAGAAAGCATCAATATTAGTATTGCACATAATGATAATCATTTTCCTTTCTGCTTCTCTTATTACATGTATAACTTTTCTCTCGTGAAAAGGAGCTAAAAGGACAACGAGTTCACTAAATACATAAGACTCACTTTTCCACATTTTAGCCCAGAAGATCATCACATCATCTTACGTGACATTGAAGGCCATGTCAGTTTGAGAAACCTTAGCTCTTGCACACAGATGTTAGGACAATTTCTATCACATGTAGGTAAAATCTCATTGCACTCGGTTTCTATCTTGCCAACCAGATTCACGGCTTGAATTATGAAGCCACAAATGTCACACCCCGATTCAATAAAAGAAGGGCATGATACGGTCGTCCTTTCACCAAAGGACGCGGCCTCAATATAATCAAAATTTGACCTAAGATCAACATACATACATACATACATTATTTTTCTTTGATTGGTTAGAAGAACAATTCCTCGAATCAAAAGAAATAGTTGTTCTAGATCATAATTATAAGTGGAAATTTGATAATCTCCTTAAGAGAATAAAAATACAACATGGATAAAGCGAGATAACAGCTACTCCTTTTAGGGTTTCGGACAAAATAGATTCTCTTTATACTTATAAGGTTATTGACCAAAAAAATTATACAAATCAATATCTGGTAACCATAGGAAAGCAGTTGAACATGATAGAATCTACCATCTAGAATCCTACTCAACTTTCACACCACAAGTCGACATGCTCAAAAAATCCATTTTTAAGGCTTTTGAATGCTCAAAAATCTTAGTCTAGAGTTTGCCAAAGCCATAGAACAAAAGAAATAACTTTTAGGGAAATCAAAACTAGAACTCGCACCTATACTAGACACTTCTAAATTCTAATGACTAATTATTAGGGACACTCCAAACTAACCTACTATTAGTACATTGACGAAACCCTCTAGTGACTTTGACAATGAATCGGTTATTGAGGTAAACAGGCTTAATTGGAGACAACCCCAAAACTTTATTATAGTAGAGCTACCTCACCATACATCACCCAAGAAGAATCATCGCAAAAAATACAAAATAAATACTCTCCATATGCCATTTATGAATGTAATATAGATGGTATAGTTGAAATCAATATTATGAACATATTAAACAACATGGTGATGCTTGCTAATGCCTACAAAATACAGTAAGATGTTTCAGACTATGCTTTTACTTGGACAACTAAAAGGTTGGTGGGATAACTATTTAACCGATGAACAGAGAATACAAATTCTAACTGCTCATAAAATAGATGACTTTGGACAACACATGGATGATGAACAAGAACATTTCATCCAAAATGCAGTTAATACACTCATTTACTCTATTTTCGAACACTTCATAGGAGATCCTTCATACATTAGAGATAGGAACCAAGATCTCATATCCAATGTAAGATGCAAATCTTTAGGGAGATTTAAAGAATACAAAGAATTTTTCATTCAAAAGGTCCTTAATAGACTAGATTGCAACCAAACCTTTTGGAAAGAAAAATTCTTAATAGAATTACCCAAAATAATAGGTGACCAAGTTAGAGATAGAATTAGAGAAGAATACAAAATGGCCAAATACCTTATGATTTACTTTTTTACGGAGAAATAGTCTCCTACATTTACAAACAAGGGACACAAATGTGTAATACAATAAAATTACAAAGACAACTCAATGAAGAACAATCTCTCACTAATAGAAGTCTTGGAGACTTCTATGCCTAATATGACCCCTCTTATAATGAAAAAATAAAATCAAAATGTAAAGGAACTTGCCCTTTTGAAAAAGGAACAAGGAAACACTACAACAAATCACAACTTCATAAAAATAAATGAAGACACCAAAATAGACCTCGACTGATAATAAAATTTTTAAAGACATTAAATTTTATTCTTGCTGTAGAAAATGACATATCAAAATATTGTAGAGTTAATAAAAGATTAAGTGAACTATCTTTAGATGATAATGCTTTACACCAATTAAATAACATCCTTGTAGAAACCGATGATATTTCTTTTGACGAACTTCTTGAGGAAGAAGGTCTTCAAATAAATGAAATAGAAACCTCTTTAGAATCAAAATATGAAGACACCTCTCCCGAAAACCTATCCCCGAAATAAACATGTTAACAAAAGAAGAAGAATTCCTCCTCAAAGATTGCTATAAAATAACCGACTTAGAAGCCAAAAAAGAATATTTAGAAAGACTACAATCTTCTATGAATATTACTTCTAAAACCAATACTTCTTACAATCTAAAAGATATTCTGAATAGAAACAAAAACCCAAGTCCAGGCCGATAAATATTAATGATCTCAAGAATGAAATAAAACAACAAAAATTAGAAATACGAGCTTGGAAGGCAACACAAATGGAAATGAAGCAAGAAATCTCCAATATAAAATCCCTTGTCACAAAAGGAAAAGCAAAATTAGAAAATCAAAATGAAGTCACTAATACTTTCGAAACTCCCGACCTAGGCTTCCTTATGTTATTAACAGAAATAACCTTTAGAAAATGGATAATAAATATAATAATAAAAATCAATAATGAATTTATTATTGAAACAACAACACTCTTTGATACAGGAGCAGATCTCAATTGTATCAAAGAAGGTCTTGTTCTAACATGATACTTCGATAAAACTTCCAAATCTCTAAAAATCAGCCTCAAGAGACAAATTAAATATTCAATATAAATTGCCGAAGCCTTAACAATAAAAGACCAAATGTCCTACAAAACATATTTTCTTTAGTAAAAAATATGAGACAACAAGTAATTTTTGGAATACATTTCATATAAGTAATTAAACCCTTTACGGTTACTAATGAAGGAATTGAAACTCATGCTCTAAATAGAAAAATCACCTTTAACTTCATAACAAAACCACAGAAGAGAATCTTAAATATCTTATAAGAACATTCTATTTCAGAAATAAATTGCCTTATAAAAGACAAAGAAAACCAACTCGAATTCTTAAAAGAAGATTTAGAATTCAAAAAGATAGAAGAAAATCTTATAAAACCAAATACCCTAGAGAAAATAGCATCCCTAAAAAAACATATAGAGAAAACCATATGCTCTACTTTACCCAATGCCTTTTAGGAAAGAAAGAAGGATATTGTTGACTTACCCTATGAACGAGATTTTTGAAAACAAAATACCTACAAAAGCTCGTCCTACACAAATGAACCAAGAAGTTCTAAGGTTTTGCCAAACATAAATACAAGACCTCTTGAATAAAAAACTAATAAGAAAAAGTCAATCACCATGGAGTTATTCTACTTTCTATGTTAATAAAAATGCTGAACTAGAAAGAGGAGTTTCCAGATTAGTTATTAACTATAAACTTTTAAACACAGCTCTTAGATGGATAAGATATCCAATACCTAATAAAAAGATTTGTTAGACGGATTATGTAGATCAAAAATATATCTTCGTATTCAGATTCTAATGGTATAAAAAGGTTTGTTATTCTAAGAGTTTCTAAGAATGTTCGTAGAATATCAACGATTAATTGTATAGTTAAGAGTATGACTATGAAGTTGTATATGATTCTAAACATTTAAAAAACTAAATAAAGTCTCGAGAATTAAATATGATATAAAGGGCAAAAGCAACACATAGAATGTAAAGTAAGAGTATACAAACAAAAACCAACCATGAAGGTTGTATGAACTTGTATTATGTAAACTGGAAATTACATGCATTGAAAAGTGTAGAAACTAGAATATCAAGTCATCTACTAGGCGATAATCCACACTCTAGGAAGTATTGATATCTCGTATTATAAGAAAAGATTAACCAACTATCGAAAGTTGGTAACTCGTATAAACTATGCTAAATGTATTTGAAAACAAACTTATTTTGTGATCAAGGGTACAAGGTAAAGAGAGAGCGATGAAGAAGAAGAGAGAAATAAGATCTCAAAATCGTGCCCCTTTCTTCCTTATTGAGAGAGCATATTTATAGGGGTGTTACGAAGTGCTCAACATTATAAAGTGAACAAGATCTTGGGTGAATAGTATTGAGTGAACAAAGTGAATAGTATATGTCTGCCGTGCTACGGTGTATTACCTTTCCGCTGCTGCAACAGTAATGACATGTGATATCTTGTCTTAATTTTGGGTCGAATGATCCCATATCGCTGTCTTCATTAGTGTTTCCAATGTGATATGATTGTGAGGATTCATTTGGACTATCTTGTGATTTGGAAGATCCACATTGTGATTCTTTCACTTTCAAGAGCATTGTTATGAGGACATTGCAATATTCCTCTCTACTTTAGACTCGCAACAAGTGTTGCACTTGCAATGAATTTCTCCTGCAAAAATGATGTATTTGATGAGATTGTAGTTATCTGGGTTTTTTTTTTTTTGGCTATTTAGTCAAATTCTAACCGCTGCTTCGGATCCTTGTTCATGGTATTTGAATTCATCTTACCATTTTGTCTTGTATTTTTGGAAAAATACAGGTACACTAGGTTTGGTAGATGTATTATAATCAAATTCCCATACTGTTACCTATGAGATTTTGAATATTATGAAAAAGTGCATAAGGCATGAGAACCTTGTATCATATGAAGTTGGTACAAAGTATTCACGGACTATTTAGTATCCTTGTTTGACGGTGGAGTGTAGTATTATATCTAGAGGACCAAAGAGATCCTACTAGGAATCAAACTAGTTTGGTCGGCTTCGTCTTGGGAAGTTATCTTTGAAGAATACTAGCCAAGTGTGTTGAAAATTTGTATTTTATTTGAAAAATACATTCCACCAGGCTTGTTGATAGTCCCCGTATGTATATGATGAGGAATATGGTAAGTTTTGGGTAATCCTAGCTTGGATTTTTCTGGATGTATGAGGTGAGGCTTCTCATTGTGAGGGGTGTATGACTTTGCTAATGGATATAATGGAGTATAAGATGTTTTCTATATCACTTTTGTTAGCAAAGTGGGCAAACCTTGTTGATTCTGTCTCCACCAAAATTTGCTCATAAAAAGTAATGGTTTTATTTGTATTGTGTGGTACATATATATATATATATATATATATATATATATATATATATATATATAATAAATGTATGTATGACAAAGAGGACATTTGGTTACAAAATTAGAGTTTTCTATAAATAACCAAACTAATGTACACACCTCCACGAAAGACTAACAAACAAACTTATCACAAAATTGAGTAAAATGATTTATAATGAACGACTCAACTATATTATGCCTATTTGTCGATAAAACGACACCTACACGCCAACAAAAAGCTCTACTCTACTGGTTTGCTAGGCGCGGCTCGCACGCTAAACTTCGTTACGCCATAACTTCCTTCATAAAATTCCGTTTCAAGCCATCTTATAGTCCTTAGAAAGTTCTCTTGATGTACTATAAAAAGCCCAACTTAGCCACCACAAGATCTCACCGAAAATGGCTAAAATTCAGGGCCAAATTTATTGTTCGATACTATTCCAGAATGCGCGCCAAATTTGAAAATTCTATTTCAGGCGAATCGTAAGCTCAAATTAAGATCCGTAAAATATTATATCTTCACAACATCCTAAGTTATCATTTTTACAAAAATACGCAGCTGAACGACTCAAAAATCAAACTTCGTTGCACAAATCTCCAAGAATTCCGAATTTCAAACCGTAATTGCGATGATTCGTTCAAATAGACGGTTAGAGGTTTTGATCACTTATCAGTGCTACAAAACAAAGTTGAGCCAGCTTGATGAGGCGTTCGAATCGTGGAAATTTTTTTCCTTTCTCATTTCTTCTTTCTCTTTTTTTCTTCTTTTTCTCTTCTCCCTTTTTCTTCCTTTCCCCCTTTCTACTGCCCGTGCCCTCACTCTCTCTTCTCTTAAAAGGGCAGAAGGTTCTATTGTTCTCCTTCTACTTCTTTGGTTTCTTTTTTGGCTTTCCAAACCTTTTTCTCTCTTTTTTTTTTAACCTTTCAAAGCCCATATTTTACAAAAGAAAGAATCTTTTTCGGTGGAGTCATGTTGACTTAATTGTCTCATCTTGATCTATAACATTTATTGACAGCTATTTGTACCATATGCATCAGAAATGTGTAACATTAACCTTCACACTAGGTTCATTTACAAGAGGAAAGCCCTCTCAATGGCATCTTGCTTTCCCTTGAAGCAATTGACTGATCCTAAAAATTCAACGTGCTTGAAGTCGACCCCGTGTTGCTATGAGAATGATCACCTCCACCTTCTTTATTTCCCAAAGCATTATTATTATGCCCTTCAACGCCTGATTGATGTCCGTTTTGCTCCTCATTCCCCATTACTATCACATCGCCAAAATGAACGTGCCTTTGCTCGTCATCATCATTGTCCCCATCGTGCGGGGAATCTTTCACCGGCGACTACGGATTTTTCGCTGGTGCTAGCTCCGGTGCCACAGCGATGCTATTTACACGAGCACTGAAGCCTTCTGGCGGATTATTTGCAGGTCTAGGCCGGAGGCAATAGTAGAGATAACCAAGAAGGCAAAAGCACCACGGAATGGCCTCAAGGACTATGCCAGTGAGGTAGAACCAGCTGGGGGATTCGGTCTTAGGAAGGAATAAGTAGAGGCCAAGGAAGATGCCCCCACGACGATGCACATGAAGAAGAGGCCGATGATGGTCAGGACCCGTGCATTGCCATCCCTTTCTCCCATGGAGGTCTAACTTAGATGGCTAAATGTTATGAATATGATAAAAATGAAGAACATGAACCAAATTGCAGACGAGCAATTGTTGATCCTATATCTGTTTCTTCCGCTAGGATGGTTGCCGGGGGAAGACAAAGCAGTGTCGGCATCTCATGGTGGTGGAGAGAGAGAGAGAGAGAGGCGATCAAAGCAGGAGTTTGTTGATTGTTCTTTGCGTAGCCGCTGGGGGCAATGCTACATATACATAGGCAAAACGCATGAATGCATTCAAAGGCCAGTAATATGTCTTTTTGATCTCCTTCGTGCAGCTCCAATTCTTTTTTTTTTTTTTTTTTTTTTTTGGTTTTTGCGGGTTGGAAACAAATTATCAAACGGAAAAAACGAGAGTTAAAAATGGATGGCAGCTTCTTAATAGACAAGTAATTTCTCACGAATAAGAAATATCTAATTTCTTGAATAAAACTTCTCATTTATTAAAGTATCAAAGTGGCAAACAATCAAAGGACAAGTTTTCGGCCCATTTCGTGTAGGTTAAATAATATACCGCTGATCCGATATGTCCCTCATTAGATAGGGGATGAATCTGGTTTCCAAAAGAAATACTTTGAGTAATCACACGTCTATAGGTAATGAACCATAACTGCTCTAATACTACTTATATTTAGACTCATCAAATGGGTGGGTTGAGTTGGATTTGGGTCGGATCAAAATTGGGTCGACCCATATTTGACCCATTTAACTCGTTTTGATCTATATTCATGTAAAGTAAATCTAGTGACTCATACTTGAGCCGACCCACCCTCGACCCAACCTGTATTGCTAAAATCCATTAATATTCTAAGAAAACCCACGCCCACTTAAGCTATATGCTAATTAGATTAAAATTTCAAATTAAATTAAAAAATAAAATTAAATAATTAAAAAATCGTAAATAATTTTTTTAAAAAAACCTATAAATTGAAGTATTTATAAATAAAAAATTAGACCATGCACATGCTTCTCTTGTCTAAAGTGAACATACTATTGAGTAATTGAAAATTATAACGTGAAAAACTTTTTACTAAACTTAAGAAGCTTATTTTTATGATATTTAAAAAAAAAAAGTATTGCGAAAGCACTTTTATGCAATTCAAATTTAATGGAGAATTTTATTTTTTTAAGAAAAAAATTTAAAAATTGAATTTTTAATTATTTTTTTATTTTCCAAAAAATATAAATATAAATTATTTTTATTTTTTAAATATTATTTTTAATCATTATTTTTTCTTTTTCTCTTTTTTTTTTTTCTTTTTTTTTTTTCCTTTCTTCTTCGGCCGGCCGCTAGCCACGATGATGGCCAATGACCGGCCATAGGCGAGCTTGAGCTCGCTGGACATCGGCGAGGCCTCAACCTCACCAAATCGGTGAGATTGAGCCTCACCAGACATTGGTGAGCTTCGCCTCGCCGGATTTGACGAGACTCGAACTCACCCGATGCCAATGAGCTTGAGTCTCACCAAATCCAGTAAGGCTCAAGCCTCGCTAGTCATTAGTGGCCTCGAGCTTGCGTGAAGCCGGTGAGTTCAAGCCTCACTTGGTCCGTCGCCATGTTGGCCACCGGCTAAGGAAGGAGGAAGAAGAAAGGAAAAAAAAAAAAAAAAGAAAAATGAAATATAAAAATAATTATAATTTCAATTTTTAATTAAAAAATAGTTTTATAAAGTTAAAGAGGAAAAGATTATGTGAGGCTTGAGTTGGAAACTTGGAAATGGGTTCTAACCCACTTGAAATTTTAAAAATCAGACTCATTTTTTGGATCCACTTTTAGTTGTCTTTAACAATCTTTGACTCATATACAACTCATATAAACAAAATATGAGTTCAAAAATATATCAAGAACCCATTTTAACACCTCTACTTATATTAGCCTGGTGCGTTCTATACGACTAAACCAAGATAAATACTTTAAATAATCACTCTAATCATTAGATAGTGAATGTTAGCTTATATATTAAAAGCCTTTCTCAATCGATATGGTACTTGAGATATCACAATTGACGTACAAATAATTACTATAGGTGATTAATAAATTTACTACAAAATACAAAATTTGATATGGTTAGTGATATCTTATGGTAAGGACTTTTGACTAAAGAAAGCAACTACTGATACATTTATGATGGGAGAAGTATACCTCAAGTGCCAAAACTTAGCACGGAAGGATACTTAGGTGCCTAAAGTTAGGAAAGTGGCACTTAAGTGCCAAAATCGAAGCAAAATGGATTATTTAAGTGCCACTCCGATCAAAATCTGGCCCAAATGCCGACGTGGCGATTTTCCAGCGAAGCACGTGCAAAACAACGCCGTTTGCACACCGACATGGCTAGACAAAACAAAAGCAACGTCGTTTTGGTGCGACGTGGTAAAAAAATTAATACAGAAATTAATCAAATTTAATTTAAGACTAAATTTATTTAAAACATTTAAAGATAAAATCAAATTATTAAAAAAAATAAATTTAAAAAAAGGGGAGCGGGTGGCTAAGGGCCGAGCCCTCACTACCATCATCGGAAGGGCGACGACGAGGGGGGAGGGTCGGCCGGGGTTGCCAGCCCCTAGCTAGGCCAAGGGCCACCGCCCGTTGGGGACCCCCGGAGGGTGGTGACCCTTGGCCCCGGTTGGGTGAGGGCCTCTAGGGGGTCCCTAAGCGGGCGGCGACCCTTGGCTCGGTCGGGTGAGGGTTGCTGGTCAACCGGGGTCGCGGCCCCCGGCCAAGGCTTGATGACCTCAACCAATCCTCCTCCCTCTCGCCGTCGGCCCTTTCGGCGGCGGCGGGGAGGCGAGAAGGAGGTAACGAGGGCTCGGCCCTCGGCTGCCCGCCTCCCCCTTTGTTTTTGTTTATTTTTAGTTTATTTTTAATTTTTAATTGTTAATTTTATTTTTAAATGTTTTAAATAAATTTAGTTTTAAATTTAATTTAATTAATATTTACATTAATTTTTTTTTACCATGTAAGCACCAAAACGACATTGTTCTTGTATTGTCTAGCCATGTCATCGTGAAAAACGACGCTATTTTGCACTTGCTTCGTCGGAAAATTGTCATGTCGGCATTTTAGGTGATCAATTTTGTTCTGATTTTGACACTTAAGTGTCAATTTTCAAATTTTTGGCACTTAAGTGTCCCTCCGTGCCAAGTTTTGGTATTCTAGGAGTCCGTACCTCCATTTATGATCATTAATATTGACACTAGTACCCTGTATTTTTACACAAATACAATAATATTTTTTATTCTTGCAATGTACTGATGACAGCCAAGGCCTTCTTTTTCCTTTTTTTTTTTTTAAACGCCACATCCTAGGATAAGATATTTTCCGCAAGATATCAAGTGAAAAGAATATCAAGAACTAGATAGGAGGTAGAACACCATAAGAGGAAGCTGAATACGAGCAAGCGATTACAACATTACCTAGTTGGCTTTGTGCAAACGTGGCCTGGGAAACGAAATAGAAGAAGGAAAATGTTGGAAGATACACAAGAATCTTTTGGATATTATTTAGATTAAGATTGACATATGAAATCAATTAAGATCAATTTAATATTGGATATGATTTGTAGATTATTTGGTTGCCTTTTCTTGTATATACTTTGTACTATAATATCGGTTTTGTACATCAAGTTGGTCAATAATACGATATACAGAAAAATTCCCCACGTTCTTCTCTGTTCTTCCTCCTTGCCTTCGTTTTCTTGCTTAGTTTTCATGGTATCGAGCACGGTTGTGCGTCTAATTCTTGCTTCCGCCCTCTTTGATTGTCTATTGGAAGAAACAAGCTAACCTGCAAAATAGGGTTAACACTCCTATGTAGGAATCAGTCTCTTGAAGATTAATTTTTTGAAACAAATGAAGGAAGGAAAGGGATTTTTACCACCACCATGGCTGATGATCAGGTCTCTGTGGAAACACCTACCTTAGAAATGCAAGACTTTGTGCTGAACATAGCCCTTGGAGCTTAGGCCAGCATATTACAGGTCAATTTCTCCAAAGGCAACCCAATCCGGGGCAGCCTACTTCAGGCCAACCATACCAATGGGTGCCATTTCCCATGTATTATGGGCTAAGCCCAAATTTTCCTTTTTTAGGAGTCTAGATTTGAAGAGACAACGTCCAACCCAATGACGGCCCACCAGCCACAAGCGGGGCAGGCATGTTAGAAGGTACTAGATATTCTAATGTAGGTTAAAACCCTAACGGGTCAGGCGAATCAAATGCAGGAATAATGGATGGGTTTATTCCGGGTCAATCTGCAAATCCCTACTCGGGATTTCCACCCAGATTTTTGCTGCTTCCCATCACAACCACCATGGGTCGCCCAGAACCCAACGATGCACTATACGTCTCCACTGCCGATGGACCGAAGTTGCATCTTATTAGCCACCTTCTCACAAGGCTAGAGAACTACTCGAACTGGACTTGGGTAATCTCTTTGAAGGATTATTTTTTTTTGACTAGTTTACCAAAAGATATTGATTTATCCAACATTCCTTGTAATAAACAATCATTGTGTAATTTGACTACCAATGATGAAAATTTTCTCTTACATTCCAAGTTGGGCCATAGTTCTTCATTTCCTTATCCTCAATGTCATATTTGTGCACTTGCAAAACAGTCATGTTTCCCTTTTCCATTGAGCAAAAATTTTACAAATAGTGTCATTTCATTACTTCATATTGATGTCTGGGGACCTTATTACACACCGAATCATGATGGATCTCGATTTTTTCTCACTATTGTGGACGATTACTCAAGAGCCACATGAATTTTTCATACAATCTAAAGGTCAAGTTTTATCCAATTTGAGGACCTTTCTTTCTCTCGTTGAAGACCCAATTTGGAAAATTTGTGCAATGGATCCGGACTGACAATGAAAGAGAAATTTTCAATCACGAATGTGTTGCCCTATTGTCGCGACCTCCCGAAGCGGGTTAGACCACCTAAGGGTTCGGCTAATGGATTGCTAAGCCTAGACTTAACTCGAGCTCTTCCAGGCCTATACCAATTCGCGACTTATGGTTTGAGTTCTTTTATAACAAATGATTTTTATCATGGAGTTGCCACTAATCTATTTTTGGTGGGTCGATTAGAAACCCAAGTAAAGTAATGGGAGAATTACTTCACTCATACGAACCAGAGATTAAATGAATTCGATGATTTGATTACATTAGATTTTTCTAACGCCCTTTTCGGTACCTTTTCTTTTTTATTTTGAAAAATATTTTGCAGGCAGCTTGAATTAATTTTAATTTATCTTTCTAACAGGTGAGGTGATCATGCGGGTGTGCAAACCACTAATTTAACACCCAAGAAAGTGATGAATAAATTGTAGGACTTCCCTTATAGTAACGAAAGCATTTACAATGTTAGATTATAATTCACATCGACAGTTCTAGATATAATTTCTAATTAACATGCAATTTCTTTTTTTTTTTTTTTCACTTATTAATGAGGATATAATCTATATGCAATGCAATGCTTCTAATCTAACATGAAATGATATAACATGGCAATATGTCATAAACTATATGACATAAATAAGCTTGCTGTCTATCCTAAAGCATGAAATTGATTTATTCTATTTTTTTGTATTTTCCATGAAATTCAAAATTAAATAAATGCAACAATTAAATATGCAATCTAAATTAATCAGATGACATAATTCTAATGACGAGCAATTTCTAACTAAATGAACCTAGCAACAATTACAAGATGACACCACTGCATGTGGTGGCCTAGCTGGATAAGAGCCCCTATGACATCTACCTAGGATGGAGGGGTTCAAATCTCGCAGGACGCACGGGATCTTAAGCGCGACGTTGGGGTGATGGGTCCTCCGCTAGCGTCGCTCCAGGGTTTACCTGCCGGCCGGGGCTGACGGGGTTCCCGGTTATCAAAAAAAAAAAAAAAAATTACAAGATGACAGGTATTTCATGAACCTAATCCTACATGACATGTGTATGATTTTTTTCTTAATGAAAATTCGTAATTAAAATTGCTAAAAAATAAAAATCTATCTAAAGTGAGATATTATCTATTTAAGTTAATATTAAGCTAATCTGAATCCTATCTTAACTTAGAAAATTATCTCATCATGCAATTTAATTGAAAAGATATTATCTAATCTAAATACCATTTAAACATGCATTTAAAAAAAAACTAACTATTCTATCATGCAACTCTATATAGGAAAATCAACCCTAATCTACATGATATGCAAATGCATTTTTTGTATTATTTGGGATAAATAAAGCAATTAAAAGATAAGCACCAAATCATTCACAATCATCAAATGTATTATCTATCATTCGGATTTGAGAATGATATCTATTCAAATTTGATCATTTCGCTAATAAAATCAATAAATTGATCTTAAATCTTAAAGATCAAGATATCAATTTTATTCCGCGTTATTAATTATTCCATCTAAAGCCTTATAAATGGAATAAAAATTCATGTACGGTTGCGAATTGAAGTGGCACATCAGGAATTTCAATGATGCATCGAGAAATATTTCAAATAAAGAAAATAAAATAAATCTATCTAATTTGGTTCAAGAAAACTACCTAGTTTAGATGATTCGTTTCCAAAACAGGACCGGCGGCAAGGGGCTCCCGAACGGCGGTGGGTATACAGCCACGAAGCTCGGGGACATGCGACTCAGTTGCTCACCAGGGGTTCTACGGGTGGCTTGGGATAAGCTGCAGTGTTTGGCTCGAGCTGGAAACATGCAAAGATAAAGCTTATCACGTACGAGGCTTGGCACGGGTCGCGGTAGTGTGGATTCCTTGTGGTGGTCCGTGACTGGCGCCAAAGTCAGCGGGTTGTCATGCAATGCAAGGGTCAACACTTAGGAAAGGCTTCTCACGTCTTTCTCCAAAAGGCAAGGGATGACCTGCAACACAAAATTTACAAGGAAGGAAAGTCCTCGTTGAAAGCATAGCTACAGGACTTCACCAGCCAATTTGAATATCCTGCAAAGAAAAGGAAAGTGGTCTTTTATTCCCTTTTTTTTTTTTATTTGCTCTTTATGTGCCCCCCTTTATCTACGTTGGTGGACTTCAGAAGAACGGTGATTCGCCGGTAATGCAGCTTCTCAGTTTAGAATGGTCGGGCTCGAGCTTGGACAGCAGCTCGCCGTTATTGCTGGGGATTCCGCGGATGGCTTGTAGAGCTGGAACTTAACGTCAGGGCAGTGCAGGTGGGCGGCGTTGCCGGTGTGGGACACGGGCAGCGGTGGAGGCAGGAGCTGTGACGGGCGAGCAGAAGCGCGGGAGTAGGGGCGCGGCAACAGCAGGGACAGTGGTGCTGCGACAAATGAGCAGGGCGCGGTGACGGGTGCTCGTGGCGTCGGGTGGTGGTGCAGGCGTGGGCTGCGAGCGTCGGGGTCGGCTCAGATCTGGGCAACGGCAGCAATGGTGGCGAAGGGGGCGTCAGCAGCAGCAGAACGCAGTGGTGCTAGCTCGGAGGTGCTGCTGGTGTGGTGGGCAGTGGTGGCGACGCGCTCGAGCGGGCTGTTGGCGAGCTGCTGGCTTGGTGGCGAGCGGGCTGAGGCGCAGCTGTGGAGCTGCAGACGTCGCTGGTGACGGGCGGTGGGCGGCACGGCGACCAGCGATGGGCGGAGGGCGGCAGCGGGCAGCCGCAGGTCGCAGGCGTTGAGCGTCGATGAGGCTCGGGGTTGCAGCGGTGACGGCGTTCGGAGCTTGCCGGAGGGAGGGAGGCTGCGACAGGTTGCTGTGTGGTGGAGATGCAGGCATCGCTCGAAGCCCCCACTTGAAGAAGACAACCCTTCTCTTTTTAATTTTTTTTCTCTCACGTTCTTTCTCTCTCTCTCTCTCTCTTGCCTTCTCTGACTTCACCTTCTTTTGGTTTTTCTCACAGACTCTCTATCTCTCTTCATCTCTTTTTTTTAATCTCCTCCCCCTGACTTTTTTTTTTTTTTTCTCTCTGACGAGAGTCTCATTTTTAATCTCCCGCTCCTCTCAACTCATGTGTTTCTCTATGTGCTCTGCAAATGAATCTGTTATTTTCTCCTGACAAACCTCTCAAATGAATTTTTTCGCTCAGCTCCCTCTCCCTAACTTCGCCTTCGGTTTCTCTCTAACGAGACTCTCTATCTCTCTTAATCTCTTCTTTTTTTCACTCGTTTGTATGTCTCTCCGTGGGCCTTTTTCATAGATTTTTTCTCTTCACTCCTCTAGCCTCCCCATCTTGTTGCCTTTTTAGTACTGATGCAAATGCGACTACATGAAATGCAATTTTACTATTTTTTTCTAGGGGCTAAAGATTAATCCCTGCAATTAATTACTAAATGATTAGTCAAAATTTAGGTGTCAACACCTATTTTCATCTCAAGGGATATTACATGAAAGCTTGTGTACATAAACACCACAATAGAATGGAGTAGTGGAACGAAAACATCGTCACTTGTGAAAAGTTGCACGGGCCTTGAAATTTCAAGCCTCTATTCCAGACAATTTTTGGGGAGGATTGTGTATTGACTGCAGCTTACTTGATCAATGGCATGCCGACCAAGGTACTTGACGGATGAACTCCTTTCGAGTTACTTTTTGGAAAGAAACCAAAGTTAAGTCATCTAAAAATCTTTGGGTGTTTGTGTTATGCCACAATAGTGGAACCTAAGGATAAGATGAGTCCTCATGCTTGCCATTGCATATTTATGGGATATCCCAATCTACAAAAGGGATACCGAGTATTTGACCCATCTGTAGGAGAATTTTTTGTTAGTAGAGACGTCTTGTTCCCGGAAAATGTTTTCCCATTCGTTGCACAAGAATCAAGCATAGACAATAGGGGACATTATCATCTTTCTCATATTGCGGAAATCTTCGATAATCTAGAATATGTCATGTTTCCCTCACCAGAGAATGCAAGGAATCCTTTAGCATCCAAATTAACCACAGACATGACTCCTCCCATGGAAGTGATAGACCAGGGTTCTAATGACGTGGTTACTGAAGACCCATCTAACCTCGCAATTCCATAAGCTCCTTCACATTCACCTCCAAAGCATGATCCACCACGATGTTCCGGATGAGCCACACGCCCACCGACTTGGACCAAAGACTATATTTGTGGTGCGCGGAACTCACCAGGTATTCATTTCCCCATTTCTTCCTATGTTTCCTTTGATCGATTATCTCCAGAACATAGATGTTGCATCACTCGCATCTCTGAAGAGCGAAAGCCATCCAACTATGATGAGGTATGCACTGATCCATGATGGCATAAAGCTATGGAAGTAGAATTGCAGGCTTTAGTGGATAATCACACATGGGAACTTGTGACATTACCTCCTCATCGCAAGGCAATTGGATGCAAATGAGTATACAAAATTAAATATCGAGCAGATGGATCCATTGGAAGATACAAAGCCCGATTAATGGCTAAGGGATTCACACAGTGGGCGACTATCACGAAACCTTCTCTCCCGTAGCCAAAGACGTTACAGTCCGCTCATTCCTCTCGATAGCAGCCTTTGAAGACTGGTCATTGCATCAGATGGATGTTCACAATGCTTTCCCGCATGGAGATTTAAATGAAGAAATTTACATGGAAGTGCTGCGGGGTTTACGGAGACGGGGGAGAATAAGGTGTGTCGTCTCCGCAAATCCCTATATGGCCTTAAACAAGCCTTCAGACAGTGGTGCGCCAAATTTGCTGAGTCTCTGATAGTTGTTGGATTCCATCAATGCATATATGACTATGCTGTTTTTACGTGGACCAAAGGTATGTCATCCATCTATTTGATGATATATGTAGACGATATACTCATTATGGGCAATGACAAAGTAGCTATCAAAGTCTTCAAGGAATACTTGCATTTACCTTTCACATAAAGGATTTAGGTTTGCCAAAATCTTTTCTTGGAATTAAAATTGCACGATCAGACCAAGGGGTCTCTCTCAGCCAGAGAAAATTTGCACTGGAGATCATATCGGAAGTAGGTTTGTTAGGACGCAAGCTAGCTGCTGTTCCAATTGAGCAAAATGTCAAGTTAACTATGGCGGATCATGATGCTGGAGTATCTCAAGAAGATGATCCCATACTCAGAGATCCATTAGGTTATCAAAAACTCGTTGGGAAGCTCATTGACTATGACCAAGCCAGATATACGTTATGTAGTGCGGACACTTAGCTAGTTTATGCTCAAGCCAAAGCAATCTCATATGAATGCTGCACTGAAGATCATGAAGTACTTGAAGAAATGTCTTGGACTTGGGATTCTTCTTTCCAAGAAATGTGATATGAGAATGACCATATATTGTGATGCTGATTATGCGACCTATCCAATGAACAGAAGATTCATAACCAGTTTCTGCATTAAATTGGGGGATTTTCTACTTTCATGGAAGACAAAGAAGCAACCAACCGTTTTACTATCCTCAGTAGAGGCAGAATATTGAGTCATGGCAAAAACCTCATGTGAAATAGTGTGGTTACAAGGCTTACTTCGAGATCTTGGGGTACAAATTAGAAGACCAACCAAATTGTTATGCGATAATGATACAGCTCTCAAACTTGCATCAAACCCCATTGTGCATGAAAGAACGAAGCATAGAGAAGTAGACTGCCATTCCACTCTAGAAAAGATTCAGCATGGAGTGATTGAGACACGAGGAATTGGGACATAAGAACAGCGAGCAAATGTTTTCACCAAACCTTTTATGTTAGAGATAACATGCGTATCTTTTAAGCAAGTTAGGTGTTTTGGATATTTACAAGCCATTAACTTGAGGGGAGTGTCAGAAGATACGCGAGAATCTTTTGGATATTATTTAGATTAAGATGAATATATGAAATCAATCAAGATCAATTTAATATTGGATCTAATTTGTAGATTATTTCGTTGCCTTTTTCTTGTATATACTTTGTACTATAATATCGGTCTTGTACATCGAGTTGGTTAGTAATATGATAGACGGAAAAATTCCCCCGTCTTCTCTGGTCTTCCTCCTTGCCCTCGTTTTCTTGCTTAGTTTTCAGAAAAGAGCAAGTCATGACAGAAAGTTGGGTTCTTGCACATTTTTCAAATGCATTATCGGGAGGCCGAGGCTTCACGGCAACAGATTCAGATGGAGAGTATCAAGTAACTCGGAGAAAGGTGGCTCTATTGACGATTTTAAGAGGGACAGCTTTTACTTCAATAAGCGTGGCAAATTGAGAAGATTTGATCACAAAAAGGTCTCCAGGAAAAGGGGTAATCACTAAAAAGTTCTGTCTTTTTCTCTACTGTTCTCTTTTTGACAAAAAATTGTCTCATTTTGACTCGTTTTGGCAGGTGGGTCTTCGAGAGGCCAAGGTTGGAAGTATGGCTCTGGGTTTGGGGATGGGATATTCCCAGTTCTGAGTCCTAGTGCCCAGCAAATTCTGAGCTTCGTCATGGAGGAAAATGATGCGAACAGGGTCAATGCTTGTCATGATACTCTCCCTCCAACTCATGCCGCTTGGGATGATGTCATAAATGTAGCTGTTCAACTTCGTTTGAATAAGAAGTGGCACCCAATAATTCTGGTGAGACAAAGTTTGGATCTGTTGGAAATTGGTGATTCATTTTCAACAAAATCTAGAAACTACTAGCTTAATGGAGAATAAAGTTGAAGACTCTCGTACGTTGGAGAAGGTCCAAGTCGGCAGCAACAATTTGCTTCATGCAAAAGAAAAGTAAAGGAAAGTCCATTATGCATGAAGTCTGGACGTAAACCGCCGAAGAAGAAAATCCTTGAACAAGCCACAAGCTGAAGGAATGAAGGGGCACACAATAAAATAATATTATAGTAGTTGCTGGAGTTTTCAAGAGAACAAGCTCTACGTGCATGGGAAATTTTGAATGAAAGTCCACAATGGCTGCTTCACCATGAAGAAAGAATGATCTAGAGTACGTGGGCAGCAAGAATAGAAAATTAGAGAAAAATGGAGAAGGAACGAGAAGCTTGGAGGAAAGAAGAAAAGAAAAAGCAAAGTTCAACTTGGACTTTGACTAGAAGAAAAGAAGCCGCAACAGGCCGAAGCTAAGGAACGCAAGCTGAAATTTTATATTATTTTATTGTACTAAAAGTCGGTATATATGACGGTGATTCACGCCTATAAATAGGCTTAAATGTTGATCATTTGAGTGTGTGAGTAGATAACCCTCCATCTTGTGTGTGGGGGTGAATCCTCCACCGTACCTTCATCAATTAATGAAACTATTTTTCCTCACATTCATGTTTTTTATCATTCAATTATCCTAGTTTATCTCTTATCCATTCTTTATAAAATATACCATATACTTACACACATCACTAACCAAAAACTATAATACCAAAATCAAACTTTCGCACGTAAACACACATCAAAATATTTTTAACATGGTATCAGAGCCAGGTTTGCCTAGGTTCGTAGCTGAGCCAGGCATAAGGGATCGTGAAGCTAGAGCTAGGCACATCGGATGGTTTTGGGCGTTTGTCCTCACCATCCTCAACTAAAAAGGCCAGAGCCCAAGCAAGAGTCAAGAAAGCCAAAACCGGAGCTAGAGCTAGAATCAAAGGCCAAAGCCCGAGCGAGAGACAAGAGAGCCAGAGCCAGAATCAAAGGCTAGAGTCCGAGCGAGAGCCAAGAGAGCCAGAGCCGAAGCTAGAGCCAGAATCAAAGTCGAAGCCAGAGCTAGAGCCTACGAGAGCTAGAGCCGAGCCCGAGCTAACAACTACAACTAAGAGGCTCGAGACATATGGGACATCGTTGAAGAAAAACATGTATGTTCAAAGGCAATTGCAAGTGGTTCGACAGGTGAATGCAAGGGATCGTGGAACGAAGACGACATAAAAGGCATGGGACAAACTATAAAAAGAATTTCAAGGTACGTTGAGGATTTATGATACAATGTCTAGATTATCCTAAAAATGGATCAAGGGAGAGTGTTGAAAATTGGTGATCCATTTTCAATAAAATCTAGAAACTACTAGGTTAATGAAGAATAAAGTTGAAGACTCTCGTACGTTGGAGAAGGTCCAAGTCGGCAGCAACAATTTGCTTCATGCAAAAGAAAAGTAAATGAAAGTCCATTATGCATGAAGTCTGGACGTAAACCGCCGGAGAAGAAAATCCTTGAACACGCCACAAGCTAAAGGAATGAAGGGGAACACAATAAAAAATATTATAGTAGTTGCGGGAGTTTTCAAGAGGACAAGCTCTACGTGCATGGGAAATTTTGAATGAAAGTCAACAATGGCTGCTTTACCATGAAGAAAGAATGATCTAGAGTACGTGGGCAGCAAGAATAGAAAATTAGAGAAAATGGAGAAGGAACGAGAAGCTTGGAGGAAAGAAGAATAGAAAAGCAAAGTCCAACTTGGACTTTGACTAGAAGAAAAGAAGCCGCAACAAGCCGAAGCTAAGGAACGCAAGCTGAAATTTTATATTACTTTATTGTACTAAAAGTCGGTAAATATGGCGGTGATTCACGCCTATAAATAGGCTTGAATGTTGATCATTTGAGTGTGTGAGGGGATAAACCCCACCTTGTGTGTGGGGTGAATCCTCCACCGTACCTTCATCAATTAATGAAATTATTTTTCCTCATATTCATCTTTTTATCCTTCAATAATTCTAGTTTATCTCATATCCATTCTCTATAAAATATATTATACACTTGCACACATCACTAACCAAAAATTATAATACCAAAATTATACTTCCGCACGTAAACACACATCAAAATATTTTTAACATAGTATTAGAGCTAGGTTTGCCTAGGTTCGTAACCGAGCCAGGCGTAAGGGATCGTGAAGCCAGAGCTAGGCACATCGGATGGTTTTGGGCGTTTGTCTTCACCATCCTCAACTAAAAAGGCTAGAGCCCAAGCAAGAGTCAAGAGAGCCAAAACTGGAGCCAGAGCCAGAATCAAAGGCCAGAGCTCGAGCGAGAGCCAAGAAAGCTGGAGTCGGAGCCAGAGCCAGAATCAAAGGCCAGAGCCCGAGCGAGAGCCAAGAGAGCCAGAGCCAGAGCTAGAGCCAGAATCAAAGCCGGAGCTAGAGCTAGAACCTATGAGAGCTAGAGCCAAAGCCCAAACTAACAACTACAACTAAGAGGCTCGAGACGTATGGGACATCATTGAAGAAAAATATGTATGTTCAAAGGCAAGTGCAAGTGGTTCGACAGGAGAATGCAAGGGATTGTGGAATGAAGACGGCATAAAAGGCATGGGACAAACTACAAAGAGAATTTCAAGGTACGTTGAGGATTTATGATACAATGTCTAGATTATCCCGAAAATGGATCAAGGGGGAGTGTTGGAAATTGGTGATTCATTTTCAACAAAATCTAGAAACTACTAGCTTAATGGAGAATAAAGTTGAAGACTCTCGTACGTTGGAGAAGGTCCAAGTTGGCAGAAACAATTTGCTTCATGCAAAAGAAAAGTAAATGAAAGTCCATTATGCATGAAGTTTGGACGTAAACCGCCGAAGAAGAAAATTCTTGAACAAGCCACAGGCTGAAGGAATGAAGGGGCACACAATAAAATAATATTATAATAGTTGCTGGAGTTTTCAAGAGAACAAGCTCTACGTGCATGGGAAATTTTGAATGAAAGTCAACAATGGCTGCTTCACCATGAAGAAAGAATGATCTAGAGTACGTGGGCAGCAAGAATAAAAAATTAGAGAAAAATGGAGAAGGAACGAGAAGCTTGGGGAAATAAGAAAAGAAAAAGCAAAGTCCAACTTGGACTTTGACTAGAAGAAAAGAAGCCACAACAAGCCAAAGCTAAGGAACGCAAGCTGAAATTTTATATTACTTTATTGTACTAAAAGTCGGTAAATATGGCGGTGATTCACGCCTATAAATAGGCTTGAATGTTGATCATTTGAGTGTGTGAGGGGATAACCCTCCACTTTGTGTGTGGGGGTGAATTCTCCACCGTACCTTCATCAATTAATGAAGCTATTTTCCCTCATATCCATGTGTTTTATCCTTCAATTATCCTAGTTTATTTCTTGTCCATTCTCTATAAAATATATCATACACTCGCACACATCATTAACCAAAAATTATAATACCAAAACCATGCTTCCGCACGCAAACACGCATCAAAATATTTTTAACATGGTATCAGAGCCAGGTTCGCCCAGGTTTGTAACTGAGCCAGGCGTAAGGGATCGTGAAGCCAGAGCTAGGCACATCGGATGGTTTTGGGCATTTGTCCTCACCATCCTGAACTAAAAAAGCTAGAACCCGAGCGAGAGTCAAGAGAGCCAAAGCCGGAGCCAGAGCCGAATCAAATGCTAGAGCCCAAGCGAGAGCCAAGAGAGCCAGAGCCGAAGCCAAAGCTAGGATCAAAGCCGGAGCCAGAGCCAGAGTCCAAGCTAACAACTACAACTAAAAGCATTTTGATGGCCTGAGACGTATGGGACATCGTTAAAGAAAAACATGCATGTTCAAAGGCAAATGCTATTGGTTCGACAGGAGAATGCAATGGATCGTGGAATGAAGACGACATAAAATGCATGGGACAAACTACAAAGAAAATTTCAAGGTACGTTGAGAATTTATGATATAATGTCTAGATTATCCTGAAACCGGATAAGGGGGAGTATTGGAAATTGGTGATCCATTTTCAACAAAATCTAGAAACTACTAGCTTAATGGAGAATAAAGTTGAAGACTCTCGTACGTTGGAGAAGGTCCAAGTCGACAGCAACAATTTGCTTCATGCAAAAGAAAAGTAAATGAAAGTCCATTATGCATGAAGTCTGGACGTAAACCGCTGAAGAAGAAAATCCTTGAACAAGCCACAAGTTGAAGGAATGAAGGGGCACACAATAAAATAATATTATAGTAGTTGCTGGAGTTTTCAAGAGAACAAGCTCTACGTGCATGGGAAATTTTGAATGAAAGTCAACAATGGCTGCTTCACCCTGAAGAGAGAATGATCTAGAGTACATGGGCAGCAAGAATAGAAAATTAGAGAAAAATGGAGAAGGAACGAGAAGCTTGGAGGAAAGAAGAAAAGAAAAAGCAAAGTTCAACTTGGACTTTGACTAGAAGAAAAGAAGCCGCAACAAGCCGAAGCTAAGGAACGCAAGCTGAAATTTTATATTATTTTATTGTACTAAAAGTCGGTAAATATGACGGTGATTCACGCCTATAAATAGGCTTGAATGTTGATCATTTGAGTGTGTGAGGGGATAACCCTCCACCTTGTGTGTGAGGGTGAATCCTCCACCGTACCTTCATTAATTAATGAAATTATTTTTTCTCATATCTATATTATTTATTCTTCAATTATCCTAGTTTATCCCTTGTCCATTCTCTATAAAGTATACCATACACTTGCACACATCACTAACAAAAACTATAATACCAAAACCATGCTTTCGCACGCAAACACACATCAAAATATTTTTAACAGGATCTTTTCTTTAGATTTTATCTTCTGTGTTGTTTAATAGAGGATTCTTTTATTTGTACAATCTGCAAACAACTTGAGCTCACCAAATTTTTAACGAAATAATTTCATTTTCTGAAGATATTTAGTGGTAGGTTTGTAATGCCACAGTTTCGCTTTTGCTGTTTTTGATTATGGTTGTATATGTGATTCTTCTTTCGTCCTCTACTGCTCTAGAGACTAGCGACCTCACATCCGTCGTCTGTATGTTCTTATAATTGTTCTTTGATTCATTTACTCAAGACAAAGTTGGCTTATAGAGCTGGAAATTTCGCAAACCTTCAATTAAATGCTGATATCTGTATGATGTCATGATTTTTCTTCAGTGAGAGAGGATATGCACAATGTTGTTTACATTCAATTTCTGAATTTCTTAATGTTTGTGATGATATACACAGATAGGTGAGTGGTTACTGCATTGGAGCTCTTTCCAGCCGATGTTATCTTCTACAATTTATTGATAGATGCTTACGAATGTAAGTGTTAGGGAAATCCCTTATGATGTTTTGAAGATGACAAAATAAATCAAAGGTTACTAACATGTTTAATGATTAAGTAATAGACTATGCAAATGTTAGAACATGTAAAGGATATTGTCAAAGTCTATACTTGGAAGAACCAGAAGATAGACTCTATGCTGAAGCTGAACTGGGTACAGACCTTAAAGCTAAATCTGTTCAGAAGCAGAATATGTTCAGACTCAGATTGCAAAGTCTATCGCACTCGGACTCAGATTGTAAAGTCTATTGCTCTCAGACTTTACATCCAGAACGAGACAGATCGTAACTTAAGCCCCGAAGATATAACGACTAGTGATCTGGTTTGGATTCCACATCAAGATTGATTTGATTGATTCAATCTAATTAATTGACAATTGGATCTTGAAGATAAGAACTTTCTATACGAAGAAGCTTTATTTATGGAAACCAAGATTCCGTTTGTATGGGCGATCGGAATCAATTTGGGATTCTACCTTTATCACTCAACGGCTACCAAATCTTCTAGATACAGAGCTGTCCAATGGGTATATTGGAAGGCGATTCTCTAGGATACTGTCCAACGGGTAGTTTAGAAGTGGAGGAGTATTTAAGGAGATCATGGACCGATGAGCAAGTAAGAGACGGAACGAAAATTTATAATTCTAAAGTCCGAGCGATCTTTGTTCATACATTTGTCTTTGGAGAGCTTAAACGTTTGTGATCGTGAGAGAAATACCAAAGTGGTGACTTAGTGAGATAGTGTGATCTACTAAGTGTCTACACTCAAAGTTGTAATTTCTTGTTGATTGCATAGTGGAATCCAGCTAAGAAGGCTGTTAGCGTGGGAGAGTGGACGTAGGCTTGGATTAAGCTGAACCACTATAAATCTTGTGTTCTTATTCTCTTCCTAACTCCTTTGTTTTGTTTGAAGTTTATTTTATTCCACATATATTTGCCAATGTTTAGTTTAAACACCTATTCACCTCTCTCTAGGTGTTCATACTAGCACTCTCAATTGGTATCAGAGCCAAGTGCTCGGTTTATAAAAGTGTTTTTACTTTTGAGCTAAAGATCTTTTATGGCTAGTTATAGAAGGACAAAGCAACACAAGACCACCATATTTTGATGGAAAGGAATACAACGTGTGGAAGAACAAAATGAAAGCATTCCTAAGATCCAAAGATCCATTGCAATAGGATGTTATGGAAAAAGGAATTAATCCTACTGCTGCATCTACATCAAATGAGAATGGCAAAGACAAAGAATCCAAACCCCCCGCTCCAATGTCTCAGACGGAGATGTCCAAAAGAGAAGCGCTTGATGCAAAAGCTATTTATTCTTTATATTGCGCATTATCTCCTAATGAATATAATATAATCTCTTCATGTGAAACATCAAAAGAAGTTTGGGATAGACTTCATGTTACATATGAAGGGACCGATCGTGTAAAAGAGACAAGTAAACTTCCTGCTCAACAAATATGAATCCTTCAAGATGAAGTAAGGAGAGTCAATTGGAGATATGTTCAATCGTTTTACAGAAATTGTAAACGGTTTGGCATATCAAGGTCATCCAATTTCTTCTCTAATGAAGGTCAACAAACTCTTGCGAAGTCTCTCAAAAGATTGGAACCATGTAAAAACCTTAATAAGAGAGACTTAGAGGATTATGCCACTTTCCGTTGATGAATTGATTGGCACTCTTCAATCCTATGAAGTGGAGCAACTCAATGATGAAGATCCCGAAGGTAAGAAGTCCATTGCTTTAATATCTAATGCTGTTTTTAATGAAACAGACTTAGAAAATGACATGGACGACGAAAAACTTGCTTTTATAATTGAGAAATTCAAAAGTTGAGTAGAAAAGGAAGCAAATTCAGTGGAAGAAGAAAATACAAGCAGAATGACCAGAAAAGAATCATGAAAGAAGATGATGAGCAAGAAAATATATGCTTAATGGCACATTCGAATCTGAGTCCGACTCGCATACGTACTCGAGAATTAGAGTTTGACTTAGACACGGACTCGAATCCGATGAGGAAATCGAGGTAAGTCATTCAAAAATTCCTCTAAAAGTTTCAAAGTATATAAATGAGCTTTGTTCAAATCTCAAATCTTCTCTTAAAAGGATCTCCGAACTTAAAAAGGAGAATTCTCGACTTAGGCAACAGGATCTTTCTCAAAAAGAAAAATTTGAAATTTTGCAAAAATATTTTCTACATACAAAAGAAAATCGAGATTTGCTTGTTAAAGAAAATGATTCTTTAAAGAAAGAATTTTCAAATATTTCGACAAGATTTTTAAATGGATTAAAAACATTAGAGCATATTTTTTCTAAACAAGTTCCTTACTATAATAATTCAGGACTTGGTTTCAATAAGGAAATAATTCTTTAATTGATTTTCCTAAAGTAAAAGATAGACTTAGACAAAAACATTCAAAGGCATTTTACAAAAATCTTTTTCAAAAAGTGTTTGTAAAACCTGTTGGTCTAAATGCCCTCAAGTGTTCAAATTGTGGAGATTTGGAACACTTTGAGAAATATTGTCCTAAAATTTGGAGATCGGTTAAGAAAGATTGGATAAAAGCAGCATATTCTACTAACTCTCATGGACCTAAGAAAAATGGGTACCAAAGAAAAGATGAGTTATTTTTGCAGGATATAAAGAAGAAAGAAGAAAGAGAGTTTGGTAAGAAATGTATATATTTTTATTCTCAATTTCTCATTATGCTTGATATTCAATATATCCTCGGTTGATTGAGATTTTATAATGATCATATTTTGCTTTATTGAAGAAAGAATCGCATGATTTGTTTTTGTGACGAGATTTAATTTGATACATGTGATCATTTTTGATATCATACTTAAAGACAAATGAATTTATTTGGTTTGATTTTATACTCTCAGATTTTTTCATATTTTGCCAAATAAAAATCTGTTTTACATGATATTAATTTATGATGCAAGATATTTTTAGATACTCAAGGAATTTTATTCTCTCTGTTTTTATCGTACTATGACCAAGTGAGAATTTATTTTTCCAAATATCATTGTGCATAATATTCTTTCTTTGAGTACTCTATTATGATGAATTAAGAAAGAATATTTAGAGATTATATATTTTGCTCTAACGTCATGGAAGGATCCAAATTGATGGATACCAAAAAGGGAAATGAGTTGACTGCAGGAAATTCTTTAAGGGATGAATGATCGCAAATCTATGCAAATCATGATGCAATCAGAAATGCATCTCATGTGAAGATTGGTAATGATTTTTTTAATGGTATATTGCAAATATATACCTTGGGTAAGATATTTTTTTTTTAATCATTCGGCCTTACAAATTTCTACGTGCATTTATCATAATTTTGGATGATTGTTTATATCTTTTGTCATAAATATAAGGTATTGCAAGTTTTTATTTGATTTGGCACCCGATAGAAATATCCGCTTTATTTTTGCAATGTGCATTAATAATATTTTTGAGATTTATGTTCAAGGAAATCTCTTTGATCTCGAAAGATAATATTGCATATTCATGGATATTCTTGCTATATTCTTAGAAGATATATTTTATCTGGCAAGTTTGATCTGCAAATTAAAGGAAGATATTACGTGACATTTTTGCAAAGATGATTATCTATTATAGAAGATTTTGCAGGTAACAAAAGAATCTTCCATATGAATTTTGGTAAGCTTGATCTGAAAATTATGAAGATTCTATATTATCTTCTGGAGGTTCAAAGATTCCATTCCGTATGCAAAGTTTTTGTAAATTGTTGAGGAAATCCCTTATGTGTCGTACGAAAGGTTGAATAGTTCTGAATTTTAATTTTACATATGCTATTCAATTTATTTATTTGAAGAAAGGGCATTATATATTACCTGGATATTATTATAACTTATTTGTGGAAAAAGTTTGTTAAGTTGATGCGGGTTGAATTCAAGAAAAGCTTAATTGAAGAAAATAAAGGAAATACTGAAAAAAATTCAGTTCAACAAGCAACAATTATTTTTATTTGCAAATATTGTCATGATCACAGGGGAGAAATCAAATCCAAAAGAAAAGAAAAAGAATCGTGATCATCTCAAAAAGACAACAAATTGAGGGGGAGCATTGATCAATTATCGAAAAATCTTTTGAATTAATCGTGATCTTATTATGAATTGAAGGAAAGGTAAATGTGTCAGAATTTGTTCTAAAAATCCGGTTAGTGCATCTTTTATTACCTTTTGTCATTAACAAATCTTTTATTGATATTATTATTTTATTATGACAAAAAGGGTACGTAAATTTTATGATGTATCCGTGATTTTCATTGGATATTTGCTGATATATATAGATTGAAGTGAGTTACATTGCATATCTTTAATATTCGATTTATTTTATAAAAGCTGATTTTTGGAAATTATGCAAGACACATTTGTTATCATTTTATATTCTCTACGTGAATATATTGTTATCGCTTTTTGATTATGACAAAAAGGGGGAGAAGATATGAATATGCATATGTGTTGATTGGTTGATATTATCTATGGCATAATATTGAGCTACGATTATTTTTCTATATATTGTTATGCTCAATTTATTTGCTATCTTATGATATCCTTTGATTTAAATTAATATTTTTAAAATCATGTTTACAAATCTGCAGATTCAGAGATTGTTTTGTCATCATCAAAAGGGGAGATTGTTAGGGAAATCTCTTATGATGTTTTGAAGATGACAAAATAAATCAAATGCTACTAATATGTTTGATGATTAAGTAATAGACTATGCAGATGTTAGAACATGTAAATGATATTGTCAAAATCTATACTTGAAAGAACCAGAAGATAGACTCTATACTAAAGCTGAACTGGGTATAAACCTTAAAGCTAAATCTGTTCAGAAGCAGAATATGTTCAGACTCAAATTGCAAAGTCTATCGCACTCAGACTCAGATTGTAAAGTCTATTGCTCTCAGACTTTACATCCAGAACGAGACAGATCGTAACTCAAGCCCCAAAGATATAACGGCTAGTGATCTGGTTTGGATTCCACATCAAGATTGATTTGATTGATTCAATCTAATTGATTGACGATTGGATCTTGAAGACAAGAACTTTCTATACAAAGAAACTTTACTTATGGAAACCAAGATTCCGTTTGTATGGGCGATCAGAATCAATTTGGGATTCTACCTTTGTCACTCAACGGCTACCAAATCTTTTAAGAGCTGTCCAATGGGTATATTGGAAGATGATTTTCTGGGATACTATCCAACGGTTAGTTTGGAAGTGGAGGAGTATTTAAGGAGATCATGGACCGATGAGCAAGTAAGAGACGGAACGTAAAATTTATAATTCCAAAGTCTGAGCGATCTTTGTTCATACACTTGTCTTTGGAGAGCTTAAACGTTTATGATCGTGAGAGAAATACCAAAGTGGTGACTTAGTGAGATAGTGTGATCTACTAAGTGTCTGCACTCAAAGTTGTAATCTCTTGTTGATTGCATAGTGGAATCCAACCAAGAAGGCTGTTAGCATGGGAGAGTGGACGTAGGCTTGGATTAAGCCAAACCACTATAAATCTTGTGTTCTTATTCTCTTCCCTAACTCCTTTGTTTTGTTTGAAGTTTATTTTATTCCGCATATATTTGCCAAGGTTTAGTTTAAACACCTATTCACCCCCCTCTAGGTGTTCATACTAGCACTCTCAGCAAGTCCATGTATCAGAAGGCCAAAAACACATATTTACAACTTACTGAAGCTCGGTGTGTTCCTACTAAGGATACATATGCTCTTCTTCTGAAAGCCTACTGTACATGTGGCTTGCTAAAGAAAGCCGAGGCTGTCTTTGCATTGATGAGAATATATGGCCTTCCTCCAAGCGCGTTATGGTATTATATAGTAAGTCGTATAATGGTAAAATCATGGGCTAACTGAGTTTCTATCTCTAAAGAGGACTTTAAATGAATAGGTTTGCATGTACTAGGTGGAAAGGTGTAAAGATGCATTGTTGATTCACATGAGTTTCTTGTCTTGCTGAAAGTAACAAAAAAAAGTTGGGCAAGACATTATTTTACTTTGGATGTATTGCAATATCATTCAATTTGCTTTGACATTCTACATCCATAATTTTTGTGGCGTTTGTAACCGAAAAAAGCCATTTGCACAAGGACAGAAGATCTTTTTCTTTTTCTGGTCGAAGACAGAAGATAGTTTATTAGGTAATGATATCACATGGGATGAATTATTAAGGGCCAACCATTCTTTCATTTCATACTGAAATAGATATTACAAGCAGAAACATTCATTAGGTCTCTGTGCATCGTCTTAGTTTACGGGGTTCTCTGAGTGGCCTTCAAGAGAAGTTTTGCATTGCATTGCTTCCATTCCACCATTTTTTGTTTGGTACTTCATATTCAATCAGGCATGAACAGAACAATCTCTCTTTCGAGCAGGTGCCACTCTCTATAATGCATACATTGATGGGCTAATGAAGGGAGGAAAGCCTGAAAAGGCAATCGAGATCTTTGATAGGATGAAGAGAGAGTCTTGCCACCAACAACTGAGAAGTACACCATGCTATTCAACTTGTTTGGAAAGGTGACTTTGATTGGACAATGTACTCATGCCTTTCAGCAGCTGTCCTTCTAACTATAGTCACATTAAAGTGCAATACGCTTCCATTGTTGCAATTTCGACATTTAATTAGTGTTTGAGATCCTCTTAACAAGTCTGGCCTAAGGTGCAATACGTGCTCGATGCTGATCATTTTAAAGGAATCTTATCATCTAGAGGAAATGTATGAGATCAGCTTGCCTCTCATATAATCTACATTTGTTAGTCCTGCTTTGTTCTCGTGTCAAAATTTCTGATTGCTTATGTATATTCTTGTGCAGGCAAGTAAATCCTATATGGCCTTAAGGATGTTCAATGAAATGAGAAGTCAAAGGTGTAAGCCAAATGTCTGCACATATACCGCTCTCATCAATGCATTTGCAAGGGAGGGGCTATGTGAAAAAGCAGAAGAGATATATTTGAGCAGCTGCAGGAAGCTGGGCATGAGCCTGATGTTTATGCTTACAATGCACTCATGGGAGCTCACAGGTGTTTATTTGATATGGTTTCTAAGTTTTTTTGGTGACAATAACCTTACCAAGCACTGAAAAAAGTATGGTGAAAATATCTATAGAAAAGAAGGTAGCGACATGATAGTTAACCAAAGAATCACAACAATTACAATATATTACTCCACATTGATTTTGTAAAATTTATATAATGTGTATAGATCATATAGCGGCATTTCCAAAGTCTAATTTATCTTATGTTACTTGCAAGAATGCTAAGAAGGGTTGGATTTTGATGAGTAATTGATGAGTTTCAGGAGAACTTAGTTGCGTAATTTTTCGAAGAAATTATTGTAACATTTGGCTTTTGCCTCCTTGAATCTATGGTCACAATACAAATTCTGGTTTCTAATTACCAATAAGTTAAAGCTGAAGGGGTTCATAGGGAGCATAGAGATATTTTAAGTTTGCACTTGAAGCTGCATTTTTCATGAGCCTTGAAAATTTTCATTCTCTCACCATTTTTGAAATTCTTTGACAGCCGTGCAGGTTATAGTTATGGTGCAGCAGAAATCTTCTCACTCATGCAGCACATGGGCTGTGAGCCTGATAGGGCTTCATTCAATATTATGGTAGATGCATATGGGAGATCGGGTCTTTATAAAGGTTAGTCGCAACTTGAGCTGATGATGCTGTACTAGATCATCTTCCAATAGTCAAGTCCATTAGGACCTAAAGGTGCTATAGTGATGATCGGGTCTTTATGAAGGTTAGCAACTTGAGCAGATGATGCTACCTACAGTTACTGTGGTGTTGATGAGAGTTTAAATTGAAACACTACACATAAGGGGTATGGGTTTCTTCTCAATTATCAGAAGAGATTAGTGAGCATGAAATTGAAATCTGGAGTTTACTTAGTTGAAGATCAAACAAATGCAATGTACCTGGAATGTTGGCCATGAGCATTTTGTTGAGTGGGAGAGCATATTGGGACATGATCAATCCCGGGAATAGCAAAAAAAAGCAAAATATACATAGAGTGCTCACTTCTGAGTAATTTTCTGTGTTTGGATTGATTAAGCTTTGCATTTCACATTTCCATAAATGAGCTTGCAATAAATCCTAGAGTGTAAATATAATATTATGAGGCTGGTTGCTCATTGCTCTAATAAAATCAATGCCAATATGTTACCATTTTTTTTTTGGCCTCATATGCTCTATGATAAACAGCAAGGGTTATTTTTAGTTTGGCTATGAGGATTGTAAGTGATCCAATAGCTGTGAGTGCTGCAATGGCATGATGTTTGCTCATTCATCAACGGGAAGCATAAAACTTTTGGGGGGACAAAATTAGAGTGCATCTCTTGTGGATATTAGAATCATTCTCGGTAAGTACTTGCCTGCTGTCCCCATCCTTTATCTCGCTCTTCTTGGTGCTTGTGGTTCAGGTGCAGAATCTGTTTTTGAAGACATGAAGCGACTAGGGATAGTCCCCACGATGAAATCGCACATGCTACTTTTATGTGCTTACTCAAAAAGTGGCAACATAGCTAAGTGTAAGGACATCGTAAGACAGATGCAGCAATCTGGGCTTGAGCCAGATACTCATGTCCTCAACAGCATGTTGAACCTCTATGGTCAATAAGGACAATTCCAAAGATCGAGGAAGTGTTGAATGCAAGGGAAACTGGACCATATCTAGCCGATATAACCACGTATAATGCACTGATCAACGCATGCACACGAGCAGGGTATTTGGAAAAGGTTGAGAAGCTTTTCCAGATGATTCCTACCAAAGGGTTGCAGCCAGATGTTGTGACGTGGACATCTCCACTTGGAGCATACTCAAGAAAGAAGCTCTACAAATGATGTTTAGACATATTCGAGGAAATGATCGATTCTGCTTGTTTCCCGGATGGAGGGACTGCGAGAGTGCTACTTTCGGCGTGTTCGAGCGAAGATCAGAGAGAGCAGGTCACAGCTATCATCAGAAACATGCACAAGAGCATGGGAACTGCTTTGCCTGTATAAAGGAAGCATGCTTCCTATAGTTTGATAAGCGAGAACAATCTTGGAAATGAGTGGCTGTGCAAGATGCGATTTCTTGGTTAACATCATTGGCAATCCACTTCTCTGGTTAATGTTCCACCACGGCACGACCACACTAGCTCCAAATACTGGCTATGGAAATGTGCACAACTCTCTATAGTTATCGCCGAACTTTCTACCATAGGAAAAGAACTGTTCAAGTGATTAGATATAAATTATCTGCAAAGGCTTGAGAACTGTTGTCTTCTATGTCACGGTGATACTCTTCTTTTCATGATGGTGACTCAATTCTTTCTCAAACAAATCCAAGATCAGGTTGTTTCTCAAAGAAAACTGAACATAAGTACTTAAAACACATGAAAAAAAAATATCGTGGGGGAGAGATTTTGCCCTTATGCTATTGTTTTCTAAGGTTAGCATTTGAATGTTTCAAAGCACGATATTATGAATGTCCTTTCAATTAAGACTTTTGCAAAACATTAGGGCTCTAATGTCTAAATGTGCATATGTCGTGCTAGGAGCTAGGTTGAGTATGCTTGCATGTTCTTTCATATGTCAAATTGGAGATTTGAATGTCATTTCAATAGTAGCTCGGAGATATCTTTAAGAGCATTAAAGTAGCGCACCAAGAGAGAAGCCCACATGGCCAACACATTTTCTCGTGTAATGGTAATTTAATTAGATAAAAATTAGTAAGCCGCTCTAATTAAGATTGGCAATTCAATCTAGTAGTTAATTAATTCAAAACATTAGCTAGTTATGTAAATAAAAGTTAGTAAGTAGTATAAAAAAAGCTAATATGCAAACTATAAAAAAATTGGTACTTTTATATGCTAATATGCAAACGGTGAATGTATTTGTTCTCTTCATTCAAGATTCGGGTTCAAATCACTACGCTTTTTCCATTCTTTTGAGACCACTTCACGAGCACAAACACGAGTGATCTTCGGTGATTCCATGGTGTGTGTGGTACGAGAGTATTGGGTGTTCAAAAAGTCACGGAAGCCCCGTTGATACACACAAAACCATAGAAGGAAATTTTCGACTAGAACATCAGGCCAATTGCTGAAAGAAGTGATTTTATGGTAGGTACAAGCTGACATGAATGGAGGCGCAATATGCAAGAGAATCGAGATTAATAAAATGGAGGGAAAAGTGCCAAAAAAGTCCTAAACCCTTTGCCTTTGTGCCGATTTAATCCTAAACCTTTTTTAGAGCCGATTTAATCCTAAACATTTTTACGTTGTGCCAATTCAATCCTTTCCGGCCGATTTTCACCGAATTTTGCTGACTAGACGCCGGTTGGCTGACGTGGCTTGATCGGCGCTAACGTGGACAAATTTTAATAATATTTTAATATTTTAATATATATATTTTTTTTTTTTTTGTCTTTTTCCTCCGGTCGGTCGCCAAGGTCTAGCGATTGGCCGAGGCGACAGCTGGTGAGGGCGAGGCCGACCTTGTTGACCACCTCGCTAGATCCGGTGAGGGTGTGCCTCGCCCATGGCTGGCGAGGGCCGATCGCCTTTGGCCGTCGCTAGACCTTAGCGACTGGTTGGAGGAAAAAGAAAAAAAGAAAAAGAAAAAGAAAAAAGAAAAATATTAAAATATTATTAAAAGTTGTTCACGCGCACCGATCAAGTCATGTCAACTGACCGGCGTTCAGTAAGCAAAATCTAGCCAAAATTGGCCGGAAATGATTGAATTGGCATAACGTAAAAAATGTTTAGGACTTAATCGGTATCAAAAAAAGGTTTAGAACTAAATCGGCACAAAGGCAAAATGTTTAGAACTTTTTTGGCGCTTTTCCCATAAAATGGAAGTTGGGCTACTAAAGATTCCTGAACTGCAGCCGCTAAGCACGTGTGTTCATATTTGTGCACAAAAATCAGCATTCCACCAATTTTCTGCTCATTGGAGTTTGCTTCTGTTAATTTGGCTTCGTTTCAGTCAATTTGGAATATTTATACTCAATTTACAATTTTTGATGCAACATCCCCAACGACAACCAGGGAAGTTACTGTAAAATATGGGCTTTAAAAAAAAAAAAAAAAGGTTTGAAAAGTCAACAAAAGAAGCAAAGAGAGAACAGTGGAAACTTGGGCTGTTTTTAAGGCGAGAGAGAGAGAGAGAGAGAGAGAGAGGAGGGGGAGGGAGGAGCACGGGCATAAGCGAAACAGAGGAAAGAAAGAAACAGGAGAGAGGAGAGAAAGAAAAGAAAGGAAAAAGGGAAAAAGGAAAAAGGGAAAAAAGGAAAAAGAGAAAAAATTTGGCGCACTCACGACTTGGACGACTGATCAAACCAACCCAACTTTATTTTTCTGTGCTGGTAATTGATCAAAGCCTCTAATCATCTATTCAAATTAGGACTTAAAATTCAAAATCATTGGAGATTTGTATGGTGAAGTTTGATTTTTGAGTCGTGCTATGTATTTTTGTGGAAATGATAGTTTAAAATAGGGAAAAGTCACGAAAAACCCGAACTTTGATCAAAGTGACACATTTACCCCAAATTTTTTTGTGACGTGAAAAATCCCAAACTTTCCAACCGTGACACATTTACCCCATCAAGGGCATTTTTGTCTTTTATTCTATTTTTCCTTCTTTTTTTTTCTTCTTCTTCCCTCCACCGGCCATGGCTGAGTCGGCGAAGGGAAGCCGGGCGTTCGCGACCTCGCCGGCGTCGGGCGAGGAAGGCCCTCACGGGCGAGGGCGGCCCTCACTCGATGCCGGCGAGGGCCGCCCTAGCCGAGGCCGGCGAGGTGACCCTCGCCCGACGTCGGCGAGGGTAGCCCTCGCCAGACGCCGGCTTCCCTTCGCTGGCCAACCGGCGGAGGGAAGAGAGAAGAAAAATTAATTTTTTTTTTTAAAAGTAAAAAAATTAAAAAAATGAAAAAATCAAAATGCCCTCTAATTTTGGGGTAAATGTGTCACATAACGAAAGTTTAGGATTTTTGTGTCACAAAAAAAGTTTGGGGTAAATGTGTCACGGTTGGCAAAGTTTGGGTTTTCATGTCATAAAAAAAAAAGTTTGGGGTAAATGTGTCACTTTGGGCAAAGTTCAGGGTTTTTCATGACTTTTTCCCTTTAAAATATTATGAAGCTACAAGATTTTATGGATCTTGATTTGAGCTTACGATTTGCCCGGAATGGAATTTTCAAGTTTAGTGCATGTTCTGGACACTGTACGAACAGTAATTTTGGGCCTCAATTTTAGCCATTTTTGGTGAGATTTTGGGGCGGCTGAGTTGGGGTTATAGTAGTACATCAAGAGAGCTTTCTAAGGATTGTAAGATGACTCGAAACGGAATTTTGTGGAGGAAGTTATGGCACGACGAAATTTAGCGCGCAGGCTACGCCTAGTGGACAACAATGCGTTGCAGCTAGAGGCGGGCTTTTTGTTGGCGTGTAGGTCATTTGTTCAATAAATAGGCATAGTATAGTCGAGTCGTTTATTAGAATATCATTTTACTCGGTCTTTTTGCTATTTTTTTCGATTAATTGTTAGGAATTCAAGTGTGTCGATTCGAGTAAGCGTCGTAGTTAGTTTTTGGCTTTTCCCAAGTGAATGACACTATTTCTTCTTATATTTTAAACTTATGTTTTGAAAAACATTATGGATTATATATGCTATGAGTTGATAAATAGCATCTTTTGTTGCATAAAACATGATCGAGCTTTTATTGTCATTTTGTTGTTGAAAAGGAGAATTATCCTTTTGCATTCGGTTTGAATAATTACTTGAAAATGATTTGCGAAACCCTTTATGAAAGAATCTTGAAACGTTTGAGGTTCTTGAGGAATGCTTTGATATTTATATGTCAAATGCCTGAGTTGTGAGATGATTTTCATTCTAATGTTGGGTTACTGGATATTTGTGATTGATAATTGATGCTTAGTGTCTTTATGGACCCTAAATGGTGTGTGGGTTTACACATACCAATCTAGGATATCCTTGAGGGCCGAATCACCGGCTAATAACAGGTAGAGACCTTGCCAAGGGGAATCTTGGTCGTCTTGTCACGGGCATTACACATGACCATGGTTAGACATTTGAGCATGAGTTGGTTAATGGAGTGAACTATTGACACATGATTTGAGTTTGATCGATGGAATGGACCATCAATGTGTGGGTTGATGAGGCTAATCAATGGAATAGACCATTGATATATGTTTTTTATGAGATTGACTAATGAAATGGACCATTGATATCTTCGGTATTTATGTTATGATTATATATTATGTTAAAGTGAGTTATGGTTATGTTTTTAAATGTGCATAGTGATTTCTCGATCCTCTTAGAAGAAATGTGTTGCTCACTAAGCTGTGGTTGCTCACTCCTTTATTTTTCCAATCTTTTAAGGTTCTTCTAGCGATGAGTAGTACGAGAGCAATAGTGACGATGGGACTTCTGGGAGTTAGATTTTTTTGGAAGCTTTATGGCTACGTCCTTTGGGTGGAAGGACAGTCGTGTCATCCCCCTTTGTGAAGGTTTTGGGGTGTGACATTTGTTGGTATCAAAGCTTAGGTTGTGATCTTTTGGGTGTAGATTTTATGGGATGTTGTGAGGGAGTGTTAGTTTGTAGCATGTTAGTCTTTGTTAAGTACTAAGATATATGTTTCTTTTAAGTGTTAGTGGTGGACATACATGGAAGGATCCTCTAGTGAAAATGCAAAGCATTCAGCGCTTGCATAGATATCCTATTGGTAACGCAGTTCCAGACAAGAACGTAGGTGTAGATTATGAAAATTATGACTATGGTTTTGATATATCAAGAAGTTCAGCACTTGGAGTTGGAAGAATTACTTATAAATTTAGTGAGAAAAAAAAAAAAAAAAAAAGAAGAAGAAGAAGGAACTCAGTTAGCCTTTGTACGGAACTAGTGGTAACGTTGCCGAATGACCATCCAACCAAGGAAATGGTTTGAGAGGGAAGCAAGGGTTTTCGAGTTACCAGCCTTCTAAATCTATAAGCGTTTATTTTTATCTTTAGCCACGCATGGCGTCACAAATAGGAGCGGTGGAATCTTTACTAGTTGGGAGAACTCTAAGGAAGAAGACTTCATGTAGGATTCTGTGGACCCCAGATCCATGGAGTGCGATTTAGTCAACATCCTTAGTATCTCAAGAAAAGGTTGTTGGACTCTTAAAACGGGATAAATATCTAACCTTGCAAAACCACTTTCATAGTATGGGCTTATACACATTGGGACTTCAAATAATCTAAATGTGTTAGAGAATTACCCTAGTAGAGTTGGAGGACTGTCATCAAGTATGAGTTCCTTTTCAAGGAGGAAAGTTGGATCAAAGATGAGACCTCCCAAACCTCCAAAACCTCTTATGCTTCTGTCTCTTCTTCATTGTTTTCTCCTCCTCTCAATGAAGAGCCTTGTTGGCTAGGCTTGCTGGAAATTACCAGTCAAAGAAAGGCTCGCTTTTGATTCGAACCGTCATCGCGTTTCTCTGGCCTAGAGAACTACATCATGTTTTAGTTTGTGTTCGAACTTCTTTTCACTGAATGAAAAGTGAACATAAAGTTGTAAGATAGTTGGCATGGACGAAAAAAAAAGGATGCTGGTAAAGGGAAGGAAAGGATTTAATTGGTGAAAATGGTTTCTTAAAAGCATCAGCGTCTTCTCTTGCAACTGACACAATTGTTTTTGGTGCTTCACTAAGGAAGACATTCGAGGGGAATTATGCCCCCTTATGCCAACAACCCCTAAAGCATGAACAAGTTGCAGATGCTCTTGCATTGTATGGGAGTATCTTGGAAAAGATGGTGCACACGGTGAGGCTTACATTTGCAAATGCACAGACCTGTAGATTCAGAATATGGTGAGGCTCGTTTTTGATAGCTTTGCAGAAGCCATAAGGTTAGATCAGTAGAATGCTTGTACCCTGACCTATTGCAGGATACTACACAAGGATGAGGGCTGCCTCATGGAAGCTGTTGAGTCATATCAGAAGGCTCTCAGAGCGGATCCCTCATACAAGCTTGTTGTAGGGTGCTTAGCAATTGTGCTAATAGACATTGGGACTGGCTTAAAGCTTGGTGGTAACACCCAAGAAGGGATTCAAAAGTATTATGAAGCTCTTAAAAATTGATACTGACTAGGCTCCAGCATATTATAACCTCGGTGTTGCCTACTATGAAATGAAGTCTCTTCGGGGGTCTCTAATGGCGGGAAACTTATGCAGTGGGTTTCCTTCGGAAGTTATACAATTGTTCAAGTCTATGTTGTCCTTGGACGGTGTCCCCCAAACGTGTATAGACTTGCTACAATTGTGTCTTCCTGTTTAGATATCACAGAACAATTGATGAAGACAAAGGCGATGTCGCGAGTTTGTGGTCAAGTCTAGATTAGAGTTTCATTAGTATGTGAAGAATGCACTTCTTAACATGTACTTGAGGTGCTGGGATGTGAAGGCGGGTTTTGCGGTTTTGGGCACTTTACCTAAATATGATATTTTCACATATAACTTGGTTTTGAATGGACTAATGGAAAATGGAAATTTAATGGAAGCTTTGGAAGTTTTGGGCTGGAATGGTGGCCAATTGTGCAGCCAGGATAGGGCTACCTACTTTACTGCTCTTGGGATCTGTGCTTCTCTTAAGGATTTAAAACTGGGTTTTGTTACTTCACTATCGGGGGTTGAAGAGTCGAGGTGATTGCGTCGACTTCTTTTGTAGTACACTGATCGGTATGTACAGCTAATGGGGCAAGGTCACGAAGGCATGTACAGTCTTTAGTAATTTGCAGATTCCTAATGTTATGATAAGGACTACAGTTGTAATATATGAGTTTTGAGGGGGGAAAAAAAGAAAGAAAAGAAGAGGGTTTGAAAAGTCAACAAAAGAAACTGAGGAGGACCGTAGAAGCTTCGATTGTTTTTAAAGAGGAGAGAGGGACAGCTTGGGCATAAACAAAATAGGGGAAAGGAAGAAAAAAAAAGGGAGGAGAGAAAAGAAGAGAAAAGGAGAAAGGAGAAAGAAGAAAGGAGGAAGGAAAATTTTTGGCACGCTCATGACCTAGACGCCTCACCAAGCCGACTTAACTCGTTTTTGCAACGCCGGTAAGTGATCGAAACCTTTAATCGTCTATTTGAACAAATCGTCGCAATTAGGGCTCGAAATTCGAATTTCTTGGAGATTTGTGCGGCGAAGTCCGATTTTTGAGTTGTTGAGCTACATAAGGGTGTCGTGAAACTATAACATTTTACGGATCGTGATTTGAGCTTACGGTTTGCCCGGAACGAAATTTTCAATTTTGGCGTGCAATTTGGAATAGTACTGAACAATAGCTTTGGCTCTGAATTTTAGCCGTTTTTGGTGAGGTTTTGGGCGGCTAAGTTGGGGTGGTTGTAGTGCATCAAGAGAATATTCTAAGGACTAAAAGATGACTCGAAACAGAGTTTTGTAGAGGAAGTTATGGTGCAACTAAGTTTAGCATGCAGGCTGTGCCTAGCGAACAACAATAGGTTTTCGCTAAATGCGAGCTTTCATTGATGCATATTTGTTGTTTTATCGACAAATAGGCCTAGTGTAGGTGAGTCATTATAGCAATATTATTTTTACTCAACCTCTTGATATTGTTTTTCCGTTAATTGTTAGGAATCTGAGTGCGTTGGTTCGAGTAAGCATCGTAGTTGATTTTAGCTTTTTTTAGTTGAGTGACACTATTTATTCTTTGTATTTTAAACTCATGTTTTGAAAAAACATAGTGGACTATTGAGTTGATAAATAGCATCTTTTGTTGCATAAAACAGGATCGAGCTTTCACTACCATTTTGTTATTGAAAGAGATAATTATCCTTCGAATTAGGCTCGAATGATTGTATGAAAAAGGGTTTGTGAAATTCTTTCTAAAAGAATTTTGAAACGTTTTGAAGAACGTTTTGATATTTATATATCAAATGTTTGAGTTGTGATATGACTTTCATTCTGATGTTAAATTATAAGATATTGTGATTGATGGTTGATGCCTAATGTCTCTATAAAACTTGAGGGGTGTGTAGGTATGCGCATACTAGTCTAGGATATCCTTATGGGTCGGGCCACCGGCTAATAATAGGTGGAGACCTTACCGGGGGGGAATCTTGGTCATTTTGTTACGGGCATTACGCATGACCATGACTAAAAATTTGAGCATGAGTTGATCAATAGAGTAGACTATTGACATATGATTTGAGTTTGGTCGATGGAATAGACCATTGATATAGGTTTTTATGAGATTGACCAATGGACTGGATCATTGGTGTCTTCAGTATTTGTATTATAAATATATATTATTTTGAAGTGAGTTATGGTTGCGTTTTAAATGTGTATAGTGATTTTCGATCTGCTTGGAAGAAATGTGTTACTCACTGAGCCGTGGTAGCTCACTCCTCTCATCTACTTGTTTTTCAGATTCTTCACAAATCACAAGTAGGCCTAAGTGTTCGTTATTGGGGAGGACTTTTTGTGGTGGGGACTTTTTGGTATGAATTATATATAGTTGATAAGTTTGTGAGTTAGCTTTTGGTGGAGGTGCATATATTAATTTGGTGGTTTGAGGCTGCGTCCTTCAAGAGGAAAGATGGCCGTGTCATCCCCCACTCTTATTGGTCTTGGGGTGCGACAATAGTGATGACCACTTACTTTTGTGAAAGCTAGTACGAGCACATAGAGGGGGGTAAATAGGTGTAGAAACAAATTTCAGAGATAATTGTGCGGCACTTAATCAACAATAGATTATGAAAAGGAAATTTGTCTCCTGTAAATAAAACGTGTTACGATCAAAGTAAAAGAGCGTAGGGAAGAGAATAAGAACACAGAGTTTATAGTGGTTCGGCTTAATTTAAGCCTACGTCCACTCTTCCGCACTGCCAGCCTACCGGCTGGATTTCACTATGAAACAAAAGAGTTGTTACAGTAAAGCTCTTTCTTGATTCCACAGTGTAGAGACTCAGCTACACTTTCTCAAGGACTTTTGCGTACAAGATTTCACTCAACAGTTTAATTGACTAAAAATAAGAAGCTTCAGACTTTGGAATTCTTCTATCGCGCACACACTGCCATCACACCCGTTGGCACTTACCAAAGGAATTCTTCCAATCTACTCATTGGACAGAATTGATTAGGAAGATCTTCAAGCTATTTAAGGAACATGACGATAGCCCATCAATCCTGCTCGCCCATACAATTAGGATCTAGGTTTCCATAAGTAGAACATTCCAAGTATACTTCGTCAATCAACGGATCCAAAATCCTTAAATCAATATTGATTTGAATAATGAATTATGACATGCTATATCCAGCCAAGAGATCTTCTTTAGTCAACAGAATCAAATCCTTAGCGAAATACTTCATTTCGGATAAGCCTTCTTCGACGGACTAGAAACTGTCAATGTGGATAGATTTTGAGTATTGAGTCTCGGTCGCAGGTCTTCGGACTTTGATAGTAGAGTTTGCAAGTCTTCGACTAGACTGATGGAAACGTTTTGTCAACTTCAAAACACTCAAGAAAGTTTTCTCCAACAACTTTCACAATGAATTCTTTGAGAAATCACTTAATCTTTTGCCAGAAATGGAGAATGAATATGTTCCACCAAATGATTACATCTTTGTTATTTTGTTAAACTGTTATGCATCTTTATCTGCACTAAGGCACGGGTATCTATCGCATGTGTTAGTGCAAAAGTCAAGTTTTAAAAGCCACACTAAAGTTGGGAATGCTTTAATTAATATGTATTCCAAGAGCGGCGACATAGAAGCCTCATATAAAGTTTTTCTAAACTTGGTGCATTGAGACTTTCCAGATTGGAATTCAATGAAATGTGGATACTCCCAACATGGGATTGGAATGGAAGCTCTATTAGTCTTTGGAGAACTGATGGCCGCAAGGAAGCTTCCTATCTACGTAACTTTTGTGGGAGTCTTATCTACTTGTGCTCACTTGGGTCTTGAGCAGGACGTCCATTTTATTTTATTTGAACCATCTGATGAGACATTATGTGATAGAACCTAGAGTAGAACACTACACCTGCATCATTAGGCTTCTGACCAAGGCTAGTTCACTTGATAAAGCTGGAAATTTTATGAAGTCTACGCTTGTACAATGGAATACTGTTGCCTAACTGCTCAATGCTTTCCATGTTCATCGGCAATATGGGTCAGTCCGGTATGTTGCAGAAACTGTCCTCAAGGTGGACGCTACTGATGTGGAGACATATATACTTGCTTCTATATGTATGCCAAGGCAAAGCTATGAGATGGGGTGGTGAGCATTCGGAAGCTAATGAGAGAGAAGAGTATCAAGAAAGGACCAAGGGTCGGCTAGATAGAAATTAAAAACACAATACACGTGTTTGTTTAATATGACAATTCACGTCCTAAGTATTTAAAGATATATGAGAAAGTAAAAGAATTGTTGGCCGAGATCAAATGGTTGGGTGATGTACTGGATAGCGCAGGTACGGTGCATGATGTGGAAGATAAACAGAAGGAAGACCTTCTGAGTGATCACAGTGAAAAATTGGCCATGTGGTCTCTTGAAAATACCGTCAAAAGCACTCTTGCGTGTCATGAAGAATTTAAATGTGATGATAGCCACTCTATTATGAAACTTATTGCAAAAGTCACAAAAAAGGGTTATAATTGCCACTCTCCACTTCACGGAGGAGTTATGTTCCTATGGAGACTCTTGCAAGAACTACATCACCCAAGATACTTCTTGAGTCAGCTAAAATGGACATGTTTGCCACCTTTTGAAGTTTTGTAAGGTCGTAAGTGCAAAACTCCTATTTGTTGGGATGCTGTCAGTGCGAAGAGACTAACTAGCCCAAAGTTCATCAGCAATTAGAAGAAAAAGTCAGGTTAATTAGGAGCGTCTCAAAACGGCTCAAAGTAATCAGAAAAGTTACACAGACCTCAAGAGACGTAACGTAGAATTTAGTGTGGGATCACGTGTTCATGAAAGTTTCTCCTAGTGTTATAAGATTTGGCATACATGGTGAACTGAGTCCAAGATACACAGAACATTCTTGATATTAGAAAGGACTGGCAAAGTTATTTATAACCTAGCTATACCACTGGCATTATTTGGGGAGCATAATGTATTCCATGTATCGTTATTACGGAAATATGTGCCAAATCTTGAGCACATACTCAATTTTACACCATTGAAGTTGAGAGAAAACATATGAAGAGCGGCATATTCATATTGTCAATAGGAAGGATCATATGCTGCGACAATACACTATCCCTTATGTGAAGATCCGATGGCAAAATCACACAAAGAGAGAGGCCACTTGAGAGCTTGAGGAGAAGGCAAGATGCAAATACCCTCACTTGTTTCATGATTGAGATACTTATAAATTTCAAGGACGAAAAGGAGGGGAGAATTTAAAATATGGACTTTAAAAAAACAATAAAAAGAAAAAGGTTTGAAAAGTCAATAAAAGAAGCAAATAGAGAACAATGGAATCTTTGGCTGTTTTTAAGGGGAGAGAGAGGGAGAGGAGCATGGGCAAAAGCGAAACGGGGGAAAGAAAGAAACAAGAGAGAGGAGAGAAAGAAGAGACGACTCATCAAGCCGACTCAACTTTATTTTGCTACGCCAGTAAGTGATTAAAGTTTGTAATTGTTTATTCAAATAAATCATCGCAATTAGGGCTTGAAATTTGAAATTATTGGAGATTTGTATGGCGAAGTCCGATTTTTGAGTCGTTGTGCTACGTATTTTTGTGAAAATGATAGTTTAGGGTATTATGAAGATTTAGGATTTTACGGATCTTGATTTGAGCTTACGGTTTGCCCGAAATGGAATTTTCAAGTTTGGTGACTTTCTGGACACTATACGAACTGAATTTTAGCCATTTTCGGTGAGGTTTTAGGGTGGTAGAGTTGGGGTTATTGTAGTACATCAAGAGAGTTTTCTAAGGACTATAAGATAGCTTGAAACAGAATTTTGTGGAGGAAGTTATAGCGTGAGGAAATTTGGCGCGTGGGCTACGCTTAGCGGACAACAATAGGTTGCAGCTAGAGGCGAGCTTTTTGTTGGCGTGTAGGTCATTTGTTCAACAAATAGGCATAGTATAGTCGAGTCATTTATTAGAATATCATTTTACTCGGTCTTTTTGATATTGTTTTTCGGTTAATCGTTAGGAATTTGAGTGTGTCGATTTGAGTAAGCGTTGTAGTTGGTTTTTGGTTTCTCCGGGTGAGTGACACTATTTCTTCTTGTATTTTAAACTCATGTTTTGAAAAACATTATGGATTATATATGCTATGAGTTGATAAATAACATCTTTTATTGCATAAAACAGAATCGAGCTTTTATTGTCATTTTGTTGTTGAAAAGGAGAATTATCCTTTGAATTTAGTTTGAATAATTGCTTGAAAATGGTTTGCGAAACCCTTTATGAAAGAATCTTGAAACGTTTGTGGTTTTGAAGAATGTTTTGATATTTATATATCAAATACATGAGTTGTGAGATGATTTTCATTCGGATGTTGGGTTACTGGATATTGGTGATTGATAGTTGATACTTAGTATCTCTGTGGACCCTGAAGGGTGTGTGAAGATGCGAATACTACTCTAAGATATCTTTGTGAGCTGAGCCACCGACTAATAATAGGTGGAGATCACGGGCGTTACACGTGACCATGGTTAGACATTTGAGCATGAATTGGTTAATGGAGTGAACCGATGACATGTGATTTGAATTTGGTCTATGGAATGGACCATCGACGTGTGATTTAATGAGATTAATCGATGGAATAGACCATTGATATATGTTTTTTATGAGATTGACCAATGGACTTGACCATTGACATTTTCGGTATTTGTGTTATGATTATATATTATGTTAAAATGAGTTATAGTTGTGTTTTAAATGTGCATAGTGATTTCTCAATCTGCTTAAATAAAATGTATTACTTACTAAGCTGTGGTTGCTCATCTCTCTATTTTTCCGATCTTTTCAGGTTCTTCTTCTAGTGATGAGTTGTATAAGAGCAATAGCGACGAGGGGACTTCTAGGAATTAGATTTTTTTGGGAGCCTGCGTCCTTTGGTGGAAGGATGGCCTTGTCATTTCCTTCGTGGAGGTTTTGGGATGTGACAGTTACTTTTAGGAACATCCACCAAACCCCACATCCTATGTAAATCTTGTGGAAGAGAGAAGAAGAAGAAGAAGAGAGGCATTGTGGAGTGTGCACAGACAACTGAAGAGGGATAGTCCTAGATTATAATACAGAAATGGCGTTGCCGAGGTTGTTGTGGGCATCGAGAGCAACCTCACACCTCAAGATCTCAGCGTTCCACAGAGGATTTTCCACAGGTAAAAGAGAAAGAACAAGGTCCTGCTTTTTATCTCGATCTTCTTCTTATTGATCTAAGCTTTGTCTCCAGATCTTCCTTTCAGATTGTCTCCATATATTGTCATGACGAGTTGATTAACATATTTATGCATTGACGTGTAGCTCACCCATACGGTTTTGGTCAATGGGTAGTGTGAGTGGCATTGTCGTGTTGAGCATAGATCAGAGGGATTGACCCATTAACGTTTTTGTTCCGTGTCGGTTGAGCCGAAGTGGCATTGTTATATGTTAAGTAAACGTGCTTTAAAGAAGGTGTTGAGTCAAAAGCTAGGGGATAATGATCAGACTGAATGAGTTGCCAATAAAAGGACTATCTGCTAAAAAAGGACTAATGCATCGACATTGCTAGCATCGCAATTGAAAGTTCAAATGGCTTTGATAGGCCGGATCAGGTTTGTTTCCTAAACGTGAAGTTATCCCTCTGATTGTGCTCACTTATGAATTAAGATCAGATGACTATTTCCAATTATCTAATAATTGGTCCTTTTATTTCCTATGACCAGCTGGTTTCGAATCTGTGGATCATCTTCTTACACACAGTGTGCTGATTGCTATAGACATTTCCTCATATTGCATGCCCCCGTCTTGGAATTATCACAGTTCTCAAGGATATCAAGTACGCCGATTCTCATGAGTGGGTGAAAATTGACGGCGCTTCTGCAAGTGTTGGCATAACCGATGACGCCCAAGACCTTCTCGGAGATGTCGTGTTGCGACCTCTTTTTTTTTCGCCCGCAATCGGGTACGAGCGCCTAAGAAGGCTAATGGCTCGGCTAAAATTAATTATGCCCGGACTCTCCCAAGTCCACCAATTCACGAATTTAATAGTTTAAATTTTTAACCCGTAAATCAATTTTTAAAATGGAGTCGCCACTAATCGATTTGGGGTGGGTTGATTAGAAACCCAAGTGAAGTATCGGAGAAATACTCACTCTGCGCAACCAGAGAAATTAGGATCGGGGACTTGATTACACTAGTTAATCACTAATGCCCTTTCGGTACCTAATCTTGTTTAAACCCTGAGGTTTTTGGATATTCGAGGATTTTCCATGCATTTTTGGGAGGAAAAACATTTTTTGGATCATTTTCTAATTTTTTGGACATAAAAAATGATTTTTTGATTTTTTAGAAAAATACAAGTCTTTTTGGCTTTTTCATGAATTTTTGGCTTTTTTTGGATTATATGGAATTTTTTTGATTTTTTTGATTTTTTCGGAAAAATAAAATATTTTGGAAAATAAATTATTTTTGATTTTCTCGATTTTTTAGAAAATAAAACATTTTTCAACATTTTTAAATATTTTTCGATTTTCTGGAAATTAAAACATTTTTGATTTTTTTTATAAATAAATTATTTATTAGAATATTATTTTATATTAAAATAATAAAACAAAATAAAACCGACCGGGTCGGATCCGCGGTTGGGTCCGGCCCGGCCAGCTACCTAAATGCGGACGGGCCCGCGTTGCGGCCCGACTGGATTTTCGCGGCCTTTTTCTTTTTAAAAAAAACGCGTGGCGGGCGTTCGGGACACTCGGCCCGGCCCGACAACCCGCTCCACGACCCGCTCCGACTCGTAACCCGGTTCCTTCGAAACCCCACCCGACCGGATCCGGCACACGACCGACTCGCAGCCGCCCCCTGGATCGCAAACCCTACCCGATATTCCGGTCCGGATCCGTTCACGACCCGAAAAATCGCAAACCCTAGGGTTTGCGAATCCATGGCACCGGGAGGAGACCGAAGCGATACGACGGCGACGATGGCCACGGTGGTGACGATGACGGCGACGATGGGAACCACGGCGACGGCGACGCCGATAGAATGGGGTTGCGATGGGCGGCGACGGCGACGGTTTTTACCTTTTCTTGAACGGAGGCGATGACGGCGACGACAGGAGTTGATCTACGACGGTGGCGGCCACGGCGAGGGCAGACTGATGGCGACGACCGCGGCGGACGACGACAGCGTTGATGGGTCCTGGATGGTCAGATCCGACCAGATCCGGCGCCGAGTTACCTTCTCTCTCCCTCGGGCTCGCCCTTTGAGCTCCCGAAGTCTCTCGGGGACCCCTCCGAGCTCACCACGCCACGGCTGGCCGGAACTCGAGCTCCCGAAGTCTCTCGGGGACCCCAAGCCTCGGCTGGCCTCTCTCTCTCTACCTCTGCCTTCGGATCTGGGCTTGCTTGTCCTCGGCTCCCCTTCTGAAGTCTCTCAGCAGGAAGCTCGAAGCTTTGCAGCCTTCGATCGTTCTCGGCGTCTGCCCTTGCAGTCGTCGGGAGAGGCCTATTTATAGGCGAGGGGGGCATCCGGTCGACGGAGCTTCGACCGCCGGTCTTCGCACGCCGAACGGCCTTTGCCGGCCGAACCGACGTCCCATCCGGCGAGGTGGCTCTAGCTAGGCCGCCTCGCATTGAAGACACGTCCCTTCCGCCTGTAGCGTCGCACGTCGCCATCCTCTCCTTCCTTCCGACGTCGCGCGCGTCCGGCCTCCGGCGCGTGCTGCTTATCTGACCGGGGAAGAAGACAACAGAGGAAGAAGACAAGCAGGGAGGGCCGGGCCAAGAAAAAAGAAAGAAAATGGGCCTAGGGGCCCACGCGAAAGAGAAAAAAGGGGACTGGGTCTTGCGTCCAGCCCAAATGAATTGTTTTTTTTCTTTTAGTTTGTTTTTACTGATTTTTTTGTTTTTTTTTTTGTTATTTGTTATTTATTATCTAAGAAAAGGAAAAATAAAAGAAATTAAGGCCTAATTAATAATCTATTCAAAATTTAGGTGTCAACATGTCGTGTATGTTGAATTGCCAGAAGTTGGGGCTGCAGTCGCGCAGGGTAGCAGCTTTGGTGCGGTTGAGAGCGTCAAGGCCACCAAAGATATATACTCCCCCATTTCAGGGAAAGTTGTCGAAGTCAATGAAGAGCTTAACAAATCTCCTGGTCTGGTGAGTTCTCTTATAAAATTATGTTCCTGTTGCATTGCCTTTGGAGATCAAAACGATTAGTTGAATTTGATTTTCGTGGCATACTGATTCAAAAAGCGGAAGATGGCATTTTGTTGGTTCGGTTTTCGCTTGAATTTATGTGTTGACTAGCTACTATTTAACTGATCACTTGAATACCATCTTTTGAACTACCGATATCTTCTGTGGAGATTATTCGAAACGTAGTTGTCAAATTCAGATTGATAGAAGGGTTCTTTGTCTGTGGATTCTCCAGGTTAACTCAAGCCCATATGAGGACGGGTGGATTATAAAGGTCGAGGTGAGCAATGCAAACGAAGTGAACCACCTGATGGGGGCCGACGACTACTTGAGGTTCTGCGAAGAAGAAGATGCAAAGCATTAAGCCTCTGGCCTTGCAGAACTGAAGTTGTGTTTAGGGAGAGGCATGACACTCTTCTTTGGACAACCGGGCACTCCTTTTTTCAGAAATTACTAGTGGCCATACTTTACCATTGTGGTTGCTTCCCACTATGGCTTTGTAGAGCATTGTGTAGAATTTCATGTAATAATTCTTTGGAAATCCTTTGTTTCCATCACAATGGCGTCATCTTACAGATCCAGTTTTTCCAATCTAAATCTTTAAGGATCGCAATCGCCTCTACTTGTAAAGGGAGTTGGGCACATAAACTCGAATCTTTCGTATTTCAAGGCCATAGCTAAAGTGTACTTTATAGATTTACATTGTATGAATATTGTGAAAATAAATCCGCCCAACTTGTAATAATTCGAGCCGAGTAAACCTCTGATCAGCTTGAACTTTGGGTATTTGCTATCTCATGCAAAAAGATTTCATCGCTTTTAATGAAGCATGAAGTGAGTAGTTATAGTTCAAATTGAACATTTCATAATGGGGTTGGACACTAACCTTTAGAGGAGTAGCTATGGCGGCCGCCCCACCTTGCCCCGCCCCAACCTCTTGCCAATAGAAAAAATAAAAAAAGAAAATTGTAGTTTCACACTAAATTAAAGCCATGAAAAAATGAAAGGAAAAAAGCCACCAAAAATCCCATACTTTACTCAGAGTGACAAATTTACTACAAACTTTTTTGGGACATAAAAAACTCTAAACTTTGTCAACTGTTATACATTTATCCCAAACTTTTTTTTTGTGACATAAAAACCCTAAACTTGTAATTGCGTAACACATTTATCTCAAACTATAAGGCATTTTTGTCTTTTACTTTTTAAATTCTTTTTTTTTCCTTTTTCTTTTCTTCTCTTTTCATTCTTTTTTTCTTCTTCTCTCTTCCCTCCGCCAGGCATGGTGAAGAGAAGCCGGACTCGGCAAGAGCTACCCTCAGGCGCAAGGTCGCCCTTGCCTAGGCGGGCGAGGTTGGCCCTCCCTAGATCTGAGGAGGGCAACCCTTGCCTCGACGCCCGAGGGCGGCCCTCACTTGAGTCCGGCTTCTCTCCATCATGGCCAGTGAGGGAAGAACAAAACAAGAAAAAAAAAAATGAAAATGCCTTTGATCATAGAGTTTGGAATAAATATGTCACAGTCGGTAATGTTTGAAATTTTTGTATCACAAAAAAATTAGGATAAATTTGTTACTCGAGTAGAGTTTGGGATTTGTGATATTTTTTTCTCAAAATGAAAAGATCCCGTTTTTTTTATAGCTTCCAAATGGGCCCAATTACAATCTCTAGGGGCCTTTTGCGCATTCTCTGTTTTTCCTTTCTTCTTTCCCTTTCTGTCCTACATAACCAAGAGAAAAGAGAGAAGCACCGGATTGGCGTGGTGGCGTGGAATCAAAAAAGGCTCCGGCGATTTCTTCTCTCCTCTGCTCGCGTGCCTGCCACGAGCTCCGTCGCCGGTAAACCTTCGTCCTCCACCTTTTTTCTCTTCCCTTTTTCGAAACCTTTCTCTGTGCATGTTGGTTCTCCGCAGCAGCAAAACCAGCCGCGGCAAACTCTATCTTAATTTGCCACCGTTTCATGTTCTGGATCATACCTTTAGCAGTCCGGTCGTGGTGTGGCTGACCGTGATCAGGGTTTTCGCGTTAAGGCTTCTTGCTGATGCAGTTAAGGATCGTTTTTGGCTTTAAGTGGGGGCGTCATAGATGGTGGGGTTTGGTAGTTTAGATGGATTTTGATGGCACGAGCTTTCGGAACGTTCTTGCTCAAGCACATTGCCTTGTGTCCTGCACTCGTTTCCTCTGAAAATAGTTTTTTTTTTTTCTTTATTCCTTAATGAAAGTGATGAGACTGGGACTGATGTGGAGAGGTTCTACTGTTGAGAGGCTTGAGATTTGGATTGATTGAATTAGTTTCTGATTTTTTTTTTTCCGGTTATGTTTGTTTGTATGGTGCTTTTGCTTGGGCTCTTGCATTGAGAACTTTTAGTGCGAAATCAAACATTATTTTACCAAAAAAAAACAAGAGGGCTCGTTTAGTTCTCTGTCCCAGGTTCTCTAGAACCATCCCTCTGGCTTATTTCCGAGTTCCAGCCCTGGAACCGTCTGGACCATGCTCATCCTAGTTGTTGTCACTGCATGGCTTATATGGTATTGATGAAGATGATGCAACTTTAAGTTGAATTACTTTTAGTTGCAAAGTTCTAGTTTATTAATGGATTGACTGATGATGACACGAGGTTTGGAAACCACTTTCGGATGGAAATCTCCGATTCGCTTTGGTTTGACTATTGATTATTGTTTATGAGCTCTATCCTGACTTTGGTGGAGTTGCTTGTTTGAATTTTATCTATTATTATATATCTTTGATCCATTGTATGAATTATAACTGATTCTCTACACATAATCTTTGTTGTGTAGTTATAATCTGCTGTGCGGTGCTTCAGTGCGTAGAAGATACAACCTTTGAGCTGGACTACAGCAAGCATCATGGCAAGAGCCTTATTGAACCTTCTCCTCAAGGGCATTACAGGGTCCCCAGCACGATGCTTTGATAGAATGGTGAGCTTTTGATCCTGTATCAACTAGCATAAAATGTGGTTATGCTGGTTATTATGGAACGGATGGAGGTGCATAGTACTGAATTCTGAAGATAAAAGATGGTTTATTGAGGGGTGCCCTAAGATAATGAGTAGAAGCTAGTTTAGCTGGGCGAACAAAAAAACAGAAATGGAGACATGGAGCTTAGCAGATGTTGCCCTGAGCAGAGGAGTCACTCTAAACAGCTTTCCTTCTTTACTCCGAAGGGTCTTAATTGGAATTACATAGGTTATTTTCTTAAGGATCCCAGGTTGCTTCTTCTCCAGCATGACAGATAGGCTTATGTGATACTCCACTGATGGAAGTGCAATGCTGGCCATTACTAGCAGTGACTTCCTACTTCAAACTTTACCTTCTTTTCTTAGTCATTGCCAATATAACAACTTTAAAATAAATTCTCAAACTTGTTTCTCAAAGGATAGCAGTGGCAGTGCCCAATTGAGATAAAAGCCATTGGTTATTGGTCATGTGTTTAGTCCAGCTAACTCTCGAGCCTTGTCTCTGATAATGTCTAAATTAGTCGAGTCTGTATGTTATTTGTTATGTTTGTAATATTGTGCTAACATCCCTCTTGCAACTATTATTAGCCGGTGCCTGCATTGTCTATTCAAAGAGGAATGAGATACTCCACAACTGTACCAAATGACCCTGACACACATGATGACTTCGAACCTATATATAAGTTTCAGGACTCTGCCACTTCTTTAAGGGATGTTGTTGAACAGGTAGGCGCTCTGTGACATGACATAACATGGTTTACAGTTCTTTGTTATGTTCTGTATCCTACTTACTTTGCTTATCTATTTGTTTTACTTCATTTGTTTATGGTTTAGGATGTCAAGGAAAATCCGGTGATGATATACACGAAGGGGGTCCCTGAGTTTCCACAGGGTGGGTTCAGCTCTCTAGCTGTAAGAGTATTGTAACATTACAGTAAGTTTTCTTGCCTTTTGTAGCATTTTCAGCATGTCTTTGGTGGATTTACCTGCCGATGCTTTCAATTTGAAAGACTATGGAGAATTGACAAATTTGGCTGCTGAATGTATTTTCTGATATTTGTTATAGGCTTGTACTTGAACTTTGCGAAATGTGATTCGTAGATCTGGTTATGATATGATTAGGAAGGAAAGTAGTGGACTATTGTTTTTTATTGGTACAGGAATTAACATAGAGCTGTTCTTGACTTTTCTGGATGATGCTATTGGCGGAATATACTCACATTCCAAATGGAACCTATTGAAAAATCATGGATATACAATTCCAATTATAGTTACTGCTGGGAATGTGAGAGGATGTAAATACTGCATTCCAAGGTACCGGAGTAGCACATGAGACTTGAGTACTAATGCTGCATCCTTCGCATGTGTTATAACTACAAACATCACAATTCAATCAGCCGTATCATTAAACAAGATGTTACCGTCAATTTTTATGTTGAAACATCTTTGTCCTCTATAGTACCTGCACATCTCGTGCCTCAGCGGGAGCATTCTGAAGGCAAACTAGCTGGAGAGTTTTTGTCAAATGCTTTGTTTCTGGAGATTTCCATTATTGAAAGAGCTTTGGTGGGCTAGAAGCTGTAAAACTGAAAATAATCTAACCCAAATCAGCTATATTCATTTTTTTCCAGTGGATTAATTTCTCTTTCTGTATGACGAGCTTGTGCATTAGCTATCACAGCTTGTCATATGCTGATTGCAAGGCATCATTATTCGTGGAAATATAATATTATTCATGTCTTTTGACGTCCCACACAGATATAACATTGATATCCACACTAAGTGCTAGTGAATGTTGTGCATAGAAGAAAATGTCAGTGATTTCATTCTTTTCTGTTTTTTCACACATATCAAGGTCCCTTCATGATGTGTTAAATTTTTGGATTTGATTAATTGAACCAGTTGAAGTCTTCTTATCACCCTTTCAGATGTTCCATTAAGTTCTAGGAATATTTTGGAAAATGCAGAGCTGAAAAGTGTTGTGAAAGCTTTCAGGTGAGTCTAACCTCCCTTTTGGCAGTGCGTAATTTTGGCTGATTTTTTATGTAACATTTTACTTGTATACTGGAAATGCTTCAAAAGCCTTTGATATAACATATTTAACAATGCCAAGATGATTAAGTATCGATAAACTCTCTCAAAGTTATGAGGGCCAATATCTTTCAATATTTTTGCTTCTTGTTGAACAAAATACTTAAGCCCCCAGTATCTGCCTAGAATTTATTCATCACATCAAGGCACTCTGGTTATTGTATGGACTTCTGCATTTTCAGGTACATTTTGAGAATAAGCATATGTCATCGTGTCATGGTTTTATTCTCCATAGAATAGATAAACTTGCAACATGAACATATGTCATCTGATTTATGCTGAAATTTTCAATTTTGGAGATGAGATTTTATATGATTCTGTTTTCTTAGCTGTTCTTTCTTATGCAGCCACTGGCCCACCTTCCCCCAGATATTCATCAAGGGGGATTTCATTAGAGATTGTGATATTATTTTGAATATCCACCAGGTGAGGGTTTGTTCGATGCTATTTCTGCTCTTCCTACTTCCAATTATATTTGCTCATGTGGCTTCTTTTCCATCCAGAGTGGAGAGCTAAAGGAGAAGCTCAAGGATATTGCAGGCAACCAGGAAAAGTCTGCTTAAGTAATACATGGCTGATTAAAGAGAAGGAATTTCTGGGGTTTGCTTGGTTTTCATCCAACCATTGCCGTTCTTCTAGTTTCGGTGCTTTGTGACAACGAACTTACCTTCAGCTGATAAGGGTCCAGGTCTGGGAAGGGTGGAGCCAAAGTTACATGGGATGAAGTTTGCCTTCCAAGGGAGGAAGGTGGCCTTGGGATCCGAAGGTTGAGGGATTGTAATAAAGTGGCGATGCTCAAGCACATTTGGATTTTATTTACGGATAAGGAATTCTTATGGTGCAAATGGATTCACTCCACCTTCCTCAAGAGTAAGAGTTTCTGGGTGGTTAGGGAGCCAACTTGCTGCTCTTGGGCTTGGAAGAGAATCCTCCCCCTCCGAATGGAGTTCCGTTTATCTTTCCGCTGGAGAATGGGGGATGGCCAATCAGTTTTTTTCTGGTTTGATCACTGGCACCCGAGAGGTCCATTAGATATCCTTTTTCAGACTCAATGATTTATAGATCTAGTTTTTCCAGGCAGGCTACGGTGGCTGACATTTTCTCTCCGTTTGGGCAGTCTATGAGGACAGTGTTAGATTCATGGAATCAACCGCTTCCTTTTATTTTCTAGGTTCCGGATCATTTTATTTGGGGTGATAGCTCTTCAGGTCTTTTCTTTATAGCCTTGGCGTGGCATACTATCAGAAGGAAAAAGGCTACGGTCGTCTGGGCTTCCTTCATTTGGAACAAAGTTATACATCCGAGATATCAATTTAATCTCTGGCTTATTACCAAGAACCGTCTTCCCACCCAAGCCTTGCTCTTATCATATGGCAGGTATTGTAGTTTGTGCATTTTGTAAGCTGACCCCGGATTCAATTGATCATCTATTTTTGGGCGTTGTATCACTACCAGCTATGCTGATTTCTGGGCGAGATGCGATCTTCCATGGCGCAACGGGACCTGGTCTGAAAACCTTCAATGGGCAATGAAATTTCTTGTTGGTAAGGACTTTTATCACTCAATTGCCCTTTTCGTTTGGTGCTTTATGCCACATCATTTGGAAGTTCAGAAACGACATCCTACTTAGAAGCCGTATGTTGGTGATTCCGGCCATAAAGAATCATCTCATTAAAGTTGTTAAAGACAAGGCCTTAACTTTCAAGAATGTCGAGGACAACCCGAGAAATAGAAGATTACAACGTAAATGGGAGATTGATCCTTCTATTTTCTCTTCTACTCCTATGAACCCTTAGATGTCCTTCGGGTGGAGGTTTTGACGTGGTCGTCTGCTTCTTTTTAGTCTGCTCACCCGGTTATCTTTGCTGCCATTCTTGAACCATTCTTGAAGCTTGGATTGGATGCGGCTCTTTGTGAGCTCTGGCTTCTTTTGGTTTCTTTCTTGTTTTTTGCAGTGCTGCTGTTGCCTACTTTTCTTGCCGCCTTTTTAGAGGTTTTGGCATTCGGTGCCCTTCCACTCATTTTGACTTGTTGTCTTTTGAGTGTAAGTTTTGTGGCGCCGAATCTTGTGTATTATTTGGTTAGCTCTATATATTATTACCCTTACCAAAAAAAAAAAAAAAAAAAACACTTACCTTGAATAAATATGTTATTATACCTGATTTATGCATTGAAATAATGTAGCTTCTATTGTGAGTTATATAGCAAATGTTGCATGCCAATACTTGCAGCACGTTAGAGTGGTCATGTGGTGATTTTGCTGCTGCTGCCTTTTTTTTTTCTTTTTCCATTGCAAAATTGAGGCATTGTCTATGGCCTCTGTTTTTCCCGCCGGCTGAATCTATCGGGGTAGAGCTGAAACACATGAACAGTAGAAATTCGTGCGCCTCTCGTTGCCAAGGTGTGCTCAGGATTTTCTGTTCATGCTGTGTAATTTTTGTGCTACTGAAGCTACATCACATCGGAAAAAAAATGATAATTGCAATGCAGGTGGTCATTGAAACAGAAAGTAATTCTGTTGAACTCTCAATAAAAAGCAACTGGCAGCCACTTTCATGGGGGCAAAGATGCCTTCACCCTAGGAAAAAGAATTCATATATCATTGGATGATAATATTAAACGGATTCCATAAATCCTTGTGTTGTTGACTCCAATCCCCGTCTATTTGAATAAATGCACGATAAGCAAATCTACATAATGGAAGACAACTCAAAATCTAAGTCCATCCGATAATCTTTTCTCATAACAAAGACAGAAATATGTTGCTACAAGTTCATTCGTTCACTAAAATGCCATCATAATCAGGTATCACTTTTGTGTGTGTGTGTATTGAGCCGCTGTAAAAGATGTGTCACTAACATGATTTGATTTGGAGAACTGCTTTTCTTCACAGATTTTTTGTGCTTAAGAAGTTCGTAGAGTTTGCCCTTGAGAGGATTGTTAGTCACCCGTAAATAAATTCAATTGAGCTTTGATACTATGTATGTAAATTAGACAACACTATAATACTTGGAAAATTGATTGAAAGGCAATTGACGTTTGAAGTTTGGTCGTGCATATGAATATGTAAGAGTCTCGAATTTCAAAGAGGTAACAACGAATGAACATGTAACGTGAATCCAATGGAATCTTGATATATGGAGGGGTCAGCAAGACTAGCACAATTCTTGGTTGGGAATCTGGTAATTAGCAATTGCATTCTTTATTCAGCTCATAGAGCTTTGTATAGTGATTAGTGACTTCAGAAGAGCTTCCTCCAATTATGTTGCGGCCACTTTTATCATACACATTTGGAAACACCGAGAATAAATTTGAATACTTACTTTGGTACATCCTATATATGATTATTTCTAATGATATAATACTTTTTGAAGCGAGCTATCTATATTATTTCAAGTAATATATATATATATATATATATATATATATATATATATATATATGAGCTCAACTTCATGAAGACGAGAGGCTCACACTTTGGGTGATAATAGTGTGTACACATTTAGGCCCCGTTTGGTTTAGCTTTCTCAAATCCCCTTGGAGAAAATATTAGGTATTTGACAAGCATTTTCGAAGTCCATTGGCTAAATATCACTATAGAAATGCTGAAAATCCAAAGCAGTCCGGATTTATTTTGAGTATTCGGTATTTTGAAAATGCAAATTCACTTCCAATGTTCACCTGTTGATTTTTTTTTTTTTTTTTTTTCGACTATTTCTCTTCCCCATAGTAGCTGGAGGCTTGCCAACCTCCGGCGGCCAAATATAGCCATTGAATAGTTTTGCTTGAGGTCATGCGACCTAGGCGATGCCACCTACATTCGCATGACAGGCGATGCACACCTAGGCAATGCTTGAGGTTGCCAAGCCATTTGGCGATGAGATCTAGCCGTCCGGCTGTTATCCGACGGTTGGCCAGCGGCCAACCTATATTGATTTAATTTTTAGACTTAAAATAAAAAAACATAAACCCTCTATAAATGTGGGATTTATCAAATAACATTTATGCCAAAGCTAGTTTCCAATGCTATTTGAAGTTATAATTTACCAAACGATGTAGCATTTTGAAAAATCCCTTTACCCTAAAGGTATTTGCATTTTTCCAAAACCATTTCCTCAAAGTTGAACCAAATGGCGCTCAGACATTTCAATTCTGGCTGTTCAGGGAATGAATTGATTGGGAGTGGAGTTGCCACCAGAGTAGCGGCAAGCCAGTACGCATCTAATACAACTCATCTGCAAAACATGGACTTAGACAATTACGGGAATATCAAAACCAAGCCGCTCATCCCAGCGCCAGGAGGAAACTATAATGCACTTTGGTCCGAGCAATAATTGGACAAGACCCAAAATCCTTAGATGCAGTTACTCTTCGCATATACAATCTCCGATCAGATACCTTTTGTTGTTACAATCGACTAATTTGATCAGCACCTCATTGAAAAGATTCTTAATCCAACATATCGTCATGGCATTGCTAATACACGTAGAAAGCTTCAAAACACAACTAAAGGTTCTTCTTTGGCTACTTTGGCAATATCTGGGTTAGTGAAACAGGAAGAGCTTTTAACAGCAGCAACAATGGTGTTTCAAATGCATTCCTGTTTCAAAAGCAGGAGGAACACATACAAACGATGTATCCATTTCCTGATAACTTAAATTCTTTCTGAATCATTGGTGATGCTCCAGGACCTACAACTTCATGCTGTCAAGAAATGAGACATATGACCAGTGAAGTTTCCACATTGGCATAGGACAAGTTCAATATTAGGGAGATGACAAACAAGACAGGTAAAGTTATAGCACAATTCAAGCTATGTTAAGAAAGACGAAAGGGCTAAAAGAGGAGATCTTCTCTTCCGGTGATCCACCAAATTGTACGTACAATTCAAGCTATTTGGGAGATGACAAACAAGACAGGTAAAGTTATAGCACAATTCAAGCCATGTTAAGAAAGACGAAAGGGCTGAAAAAGGAGATCTTTTCTTCCGGTGATCCACCAAATTGTAGTAGAATTCAAGCTATGTTAATGCAAATTGCAATTGTTTCCCCATTTTCATTTTCTCATCTTGTTTTACGCCGGAAGATGACCTAGAATTGATTAGTAGGCAATCTGTATTTTGATAGACCACATTTTACTACGACTCAATACCAACTCATTTATGGCACCTTTACATAAAAACAGGGCCTTTTATTGTAGAACAGTTTTTTGTCCTCCTTTTGTTCGCTTGGTCTCCCTATCCTCATTAACGTGTCTTCTTTTCATATACTCTCTGTCAATAACAGATCAAGACTTTGCCGAATCCAAACATGAGACATCTATTAATTGTGTCACATCTGAATCCACAATCGACATACTTTTTTAAATAGATCACGGACAACCTAACATGCTAATGTCACGGGCCGATCGATTGGGATTGTGACCGCGCGGCGACTCCAGCAACTTTGGATCACCCAAGCTAAGCCTTGCTCGATGGAATGCTCACTCGCTCGCTTACCCGGATTGTAGAGAGAGAAAGTTTAGAGAGAGGAGCTCTGGAAAGAAAGGAGTTTTGATATTTCTGAAATGATTGGATGATTACAAATGAGGGAGGACACCCATTCTTATAGTTGAGGGCATCGGCTTACAACCATTGATCGAGAATTTAACCGATGGATGAGATCGCACCGCCTCAACTACCGACATAAATAATGGAAGAGACTTCTAGAATACGACTCATTGACAGTTTCACTTGCCCTTGGAAACTTCGGGAGAAGCCTTGATGGGAATCCGAGTGAGAGTAGGAGGTCTTCCACGGATGAGACATGGTCATCCTCGAGGAGCCTCTTGGGTTGACTCTCTTTTGGCCCGTGACATTCCCCACTCAATTGAGCGACATCCTCGTCGCTCACAGCTTGATGGTCGGCCTTCTTGGCACGAGCACGAGCTTTGGCATGGGCTTTCTTGTTTTTGTTTCGCTTTGCTCGGACGCTCACGAATGAAGGACCACATCCTTCTATGATCAGCTCGGACGTGGCACGCGACTCCATCTTCGGCTTGGACAGAGCATGCGGCGCGTACTCAACCTCGGGGAAGAGTGCTTGAATTGGCATGGCGTGGGTTGGGGTAGGATCCAACTCTACCCTCGGCTTCACCTCGGACAGCTTGTTTATGTGCATCACAACCTTCAAGCTCTTGTTGAGGCATCGGATTGACGCAATGGTCTTGCTGTCGACCACCCCTTTGATCATGGGGATCATCGACGGGCATTTTTGGTCGAGGATCATGAGGCACTTGGTCCTCATGTCGATCATGGCTCCCACGCTTTCGAAGAAATGCATACCAAGGATGAGATTATAATCATCAAGAGGGATTACCTCGAATGCCATCTTGCCTTTCCATCCGCCAATCTTGACATCCACATCGAGAGTTGCTCCTACGCCATGGAAGTCGCCCGAATTGATGGGCTTGTATGACTTCCTGGATGGTTCCACATGAAGTCCCAAGGCTTTGGCTACCTCGGTCAACATGAACATGTTCAATGCACTAGTGTCGACCAAAGCGTAAAGCGTTCGGCCGCACACTTCGACCTCCCGAAGAACATGTCCGTGTTCGGTGTAATTCCTTCTTCTTTGGACGATGATCGAGCTTGGATTGAGTTGATCATCCTCACAGCTCCAATCTAGATCTGCCGCTTATCTTCTTTGGGCTCCTCTTCTTCCTCGATGGCAAGGAGGGCATTGATTCGAACCTTCTTCGGGCACTTTTGGGTCCAATGTGAACCTTTGCGAGATAAAACAAGGAGAAGGTGGGGGTTGATCGAACTTACTCATGTAGTCCGTTGGTAATCGACCTCTTTGGAAGGACGGCTTGGAAGACCTTTCTCCCCGCGTCTTGACTCGGCCGCTTTGATCGGGCGTGCCTCGGGGAGTGTTTCTTCCTTTGTCTTCAAGTCGATCTGACCTCCAATCTCTTGGCCTATTCCTTGGTTCGGCTTTGGTGAGGTTGACAAGCGACTCGGCCACGCATAGCACTCTCGCGAGACTCGTCACATCCCTTCGTTTGAGCTCGAGTAGTGCCCATGACTTCAGCCCATCCATGAACACTCCGAGAGCCTCCTCTTCACTTAGGTTGCGAATTTGGAGTTTGAGCTCCATGAACTCCTTTACATACTCTCGGATCGCACCTCTTTGCTCGAGGCGATGGAGCTTGCTACGGGCTTCTTGTTGAGCAAACTCGGGGAAGAAATAGTCCTAGAACTCTCTTACGAAGTCATCCCATGTGTCCACGGGATTGGCACCGCGCCTTGTCTCGTCACACCTATTGCGCCACCAAAGCATTGCGGTATCGGTAAGGAATATGGAAGCGGTTCTTACCTTGATCGAGTCGTCGTGTATGTTGATTGCGTTGAAGTATTGCTCCATGCTCCAGACAAAGTTGTCCACCTCCTTGGCGGATCATTCACCTTTGAACTCCTTCGGCTTTGGCACCTCAAGTTTAGGCACCGCTTGTGTTGGCATTGCTCCATTGGCAATGCTTAGCTTGCACAGGGCGAGCTCGGTCTTGAGCTCTTGGATCTCGGCCTTCATGACTTCGACCTCTTCCCTACACGGACCTTCCTCCTCGATTACTTGGACGCGCTCTTTCAACACATTGATCGATGCTTCAAGGGCTTCGTCCTTGTCGTGCAACGGGGCGGTAGTTTCATTGAGGCCGGTCGTGAAGTCTTCACGGAGCGAGGTCTCAACCTCCATGATCCGGTCTCACACATTGTCAAGACCTTCCATGAGTTCGAGTATGGCACTCCGGACCTTCCCGATCTTCTCATTGAACGCAGCTACGGCTTCCATCAAGGCGTCTCTCTTCTTTGCTTGGCTGCGGGTCTCCTTGACTTGCGCAGCCTCTCCATCCATGATAGCTTCTTTGCTCGAAATTCCTTCGAACAGTTGGTGCTTCTTGGTCTCTCGAAATGGAACTCTCTTTTGCTCGATACCACTTGTCACGGGCCGATTGATTGGGATCGTGACCTCGTGGTGACTCGAGCAACTTTGGATCACCCAAGCCAAGCCTTGCTCGATCGAATGCTCGCTCGCTTACCCGGATCATAGAGAGAGAAAGTTTAGAGAGAGGAGCTCTGGAAAGAAAGGAGTTTTGATATTTTTGAAATGATTGGATAATTACAAATGAGGGAGGACACCCCTTCTTATAGTTGAGGGCCTCGGCTTACAACCATTGATCGAGAATTTAACCAACATACGAGATTGCACCGCCTCAACTATTGACATAATGACAACTACTAGCTACCGACATAAATAATGTAAAGAGACTTCTAGAATATGACTCAATGACGGTTTCGTCCACCCTTGGAAACTTCGGAGAGAAGCCTTGATGGGAATCTGAGTGAGAGCAGGAGGTCTTCCACAGATGAGACACGGTCGTCCTCCAAGAACATCTTGGGTTGACTCTCTTTTGGTCCGTGACACTAACATGTTTCTTAACTCTAATAAAAGAAATCCTTGCCAGTGTTCAGAAAACTAATGCAAACAATGAACAATAAATGACAACGCCTTCAATTGTCTTGGAAACCCTCTTCTAAAACAGGAACCAAATATGCTAAAAAAGAGTTGTTACTTACTCCGCAATTAATCAGACAACATGTTGGCGCACCGCTTTCGCAAGTTCCCCTCCATTCCTGCCCGTTGCCCAATAACATTGAAATAAGACGTAAGAAGTATAAAAAGTTCGAATTAAGGTATTGGTGGGAAAGAAGAAAGTAAGTACTCGATGTTTTCCGAAACAAATCCTCCGATAGAACAAACCCGATCGAAAGATTCTAGCCACCGTTGACGAGTCTCTTGCGGAACACTATGCAGCAGCATGTCCATCCAAAAAAGATGCGGTAATTCTTTCTTTTGTGAGAAATCCACTTCATAGAAGACAGGCATTCGAACATTTTAACATTTGAACTAGTTTATCGAGACAGTTAGGAGATGAGGCAAAATCTTCAGCAATAATCGGAATAAATATCTTGCAGTAGTCTATGGCATCAACATCTTTACCAATGAGGTATTGATCATCATCTCTGAACACACTGATATTCTCACACTTGAGGTGGTAAGGAAGGTGAGAAGCAAAGGTCTTTCTAGTAGCAGGGCTAGAGATCGGGAACGCTCAGTATTTAACTTTTTTTAATTTTCTTCCCTACGATGCAGCACGACAAATCAAACCGATTATAACAAGATAAAACCTAACGGTAATCGTATGAAAATTCAAAAGAACAAGGTAACTTTAGAAATCCACCAAATTGGTCTAAGGCCATAAACTACGCAAACATTACATGCATTCTCTAAGCAGGAATTGAAGGGAGGCCAAAGCTGTCACATGATGAACAAAGAGAATACATGGGAATTCGTTCGATCCACGGCGGACTCAATATACTCAAAACCTTTTCAACCACCATTTTCACCAGCTGTCCTTGACGCCTCCTCATATACATACAAAAGCAATATTAGGGTAAGTTTGATCCCTTCGTTCCCCTATCTATGTCGATTGCAAATTGGTCATTCCCATCCAAAAGTGCACAGGGGTTCGTATTCAGATTTATGACCAATATTAGGAGTGTGCAACCGGACCGGGTTTACCTTCCTCGGTCCGGCCCACCTGAAAACAGGGTCGGGAACCGGTTCAAGTTGAAACTGGTCCGGGAACTAGTTCCCAAAATTCAGACCCTGTTTGAATCGGTCCTAGGAACAGTTCCGAGGGGATTACCCACCCGGAACCGAATAGACCGGACTGGTTTGGGAACCGGTTGGAGAACTGGTTTGTAAGCCCCCAAAAAGACCAATGCAAAACCCTAATCTATTCTACTTTCTATCTTTACCTCTCTCGAAATCGTGACCGGCCAGCCTTGCTCTGAGAGTCCGAGCTCCCCTCCTAAAATCGCAAAGCCGACACCGCCTCTGACACTCTTGTCACACCCCTCGCGCTTGCACCACCGCCGCCGTTCCACCGGTCATCGAAGCTCGCTCCACTGGTTCTGCCCGTGAAGCCGCCCGACCCCCGTCGAGCTCGCACCCGAGCGCCGATGCCACCTCCGTTCGATCTCGCCATTCCACCTGCTGCTGTTGCCTCACCGACGCCCCTGACCCGCAGATCTTGCGTTCGCAAGCCCACCTTGTCGCATCTTCGAGCAACCCACGGTAGCCTCCGCCGATCCTGTTCTCACCGCGTGCTGTTTCTTGTGCTCCCCTGCTGTTGATCTACCGCCGCTCAAACGACGCCCCCTGCTCTGCTCGTGATCTGGCCTAGCCCCCTTGCTGACGCCCGCTGAAGCCGCGTCGATCCTTGCCGCCCTCACCAGCCGCGATACCAGTAACCTGTCGAAGCCGCTGTTGTGCTAATCCGCGTTGACCCGACGTTGCTGTGACCCGCCGAGCCCTCTGCTGTAGCGCCTCGCCTGCGTTGCCCTCCCCCGCAAAGCCACCGCCCTTTTGCTTTGGGTCCTCCTCTGCTCGATGCCAAACAAATCTGCTTTGACGCCAAACAGATATACTGCGAGCCTACTCTCGAGCGACACCCCTGCCGTCGCCGATAGCCCAACTCCACCGCTGTCCCTATCCTCATTGCGCGACGACCTTGACGCTACTTCTGGTCTGCTCGCCACCGGTCAGTGATGTTTGGTAATTAGAAATTATTAGCTTCATTGATTAATTATACGAATGAGTGATAATAGTCACTCTCTCATTCTTAAATATTTTACTTTTCCAGTTTCACCAATGGATTCCAGTTTTAAAATGGTTGCGTTGCCTTTCACGTTTCACCGATTGATTTTGTATTGATTATGAAATTGTTATGGTGTGTAAATCATTTACCTTTCGAGTTTCATCGATAGATTATATAACAATTATTAAGCTGGTTTTGCTAACTTGTTGCTGTCACATTAAGAGGGGTCATTCTAGTTGTAAGATAAAGTCAAACGCTTTATCTTACATATGAGTGTTGTGCAGTAATTTTTATGCAAAACAGGTTCAATATAAATAGGGTTAATTCTGTTCCCAGACAAGAATATAGGGTGGGTCAGGAACAGTGTCCAATGCAAATAGGGTCGGAAACAGGATCCAAAAAAAGAGAATCGGTTATAACAAGGTCGGGTACAGGGTCCAGGTCTAGACCCTACCCACCCTAAACCCGATTACTCCTAACAAATATAGATTCGTAAATTGTAGATAAATACATATACATACATACATACCCATTAGCAACCTCCCGTGATGACCATCCTTCAATTCCCGCCACAGATCTCAGCGCTTCCTTCCATTCTTCCATTACTTCTGACGGCTGGTCTTTTGCTAGTTCACGAAAAGCCTTTCCAAACTCCTCGGTTAGTTCACATACATCAGAGACATCCACATCATAGAACATAGGGAGGACTACTTGGCCATGCTCTGTGTAGCAATGCATAATCTGGTGGAATTCGTTGAGACACCATTTACTCTCCCCATAATTTTTGGAAATGAAGGGGATCATGAATGCCCTGGAAAAGCCCTCGCCCTATTTGCTCGCTGAGGAGCTCACGCTCGTCCTTGAACATGCCGGATCAGTGAGATACCAGACTGTTGTAAAGGTGATCAGTAAAGCCCCGGTGAGTGTCTTTCCCTCTAAAACTCAAGAACACATCAGTGTGCAAGTCAAAGCAATATTCCTCGCAGGGTAGAGTGCTTACTAGGATACCCTGATGCACCTGAAAACCTCTGAAAGGGACAGCCTTTCTTCTCTCATTCGAATTTCGGAGATGATGGGGATCACGATCTTACTATACTTGATGGCCCGGAAAAGCCCTTTCCCTATCTGCTCACCGAGGAGATCGCGGACGTCCTTGAACACGGAGAGTCCAACAAATGACAGAATCTTGTAAAAGAAATCGGTGAAGCTATGGCGAGTGTCTTCCCCTCTAAAATTCAAGCACACGTCATATTTTTTGCGGCGGTTTGCAGCGGCTACTGGGGTATGAATAGGTTGGGCTTGCCGATGCATCTGCAAACCTCCGAAAGGGACGGCCTTTCTTTTCCCACTCGGATTTCTGTGAGTGGGGGCGACTGCAGCGGATCCAGACGGTAGACTAGCTAGGGCTTGCACGGCCATCTCTGCAATAAGCTCTTCTCTCTTTCGAGATGGAACTCAACTTGCGAAGTGGCTCCCACAAGCATATGCACTGCTGGAATTTAACTTGGATGGCTCGTGGACGGAAGGGACCACAGACGGAGTTGTCGCGGGAGCGTGCCAGGATTCGAACGGTGTTGTAGTGGACTAAGAAGCACGGACAATTTTCCTTGCCCTAATTTCCCCGTAAAAGAGAGAAAATTGATTAAAATAAGTCATCTCAGCATTTTTGTGGGATGGGCGAGCCCTAAGCCGGCCTTGAGCTCGTCGCAAATAGATAGAGAGAGAGGGCGGAGCTTTTGATTTTTTCATGTTGTTATTTTTTAATGCATCAAATGACTTTTTTTTTTTTTTTTTTTTCTACTAATTCAATTCTATTACTTTTTATATTATCACTAATATTTTATTAACTAATTTAATTTACTATTATATAATCTATATAAAAATTCGAAATATAATCTAACGAAATAGAATAAATAGGATCAAACTAAATCAAAATACTAAATAAAATATAGAACAATCGATTAGAATCTTATTCTACATTCTAGAACATAGAAATTCTAATTGTAATAAAAATGCATTATATCGTAGAGGGATTTTACAATTAATCCATTGATTTGAGATGACTTATTTATACCCCTTTACTTTATTCTTACTTTCCACAAACGACGAAAATCTATCTTTTTCCTATCTCTACCTTGATGAGACGAAACCAAAGATCTTATTTTCTGTTGAATAATTGTTCGAATTCGTTCGAGATGTTAGCAAAACTCAAATTGGAGAAGAATATGGTCCATGGGTTACTTTTATTGGAACTATGTTCCTATTTATAGACTCAATATCATCTCGATTGGATAGTTGATCCAACTCCTTGTTGTTTCCACCTACTTTAGGCTTTGGATTCGAGTAAGAAGCTCGGACCTTGATTCGTTCAACTCCTGGACAGACGGAAACCAGAACAACAAGTAAAGCAATGCCGGAAAAACTAGTTCAAAGCGAATTCCCAAGATACGAACTCAATTGGGCACAAAGAAGTTCCCTTTACACCTCAACCCAATTAATCATATCTTAGGGTAGCTCCATTAGAGCATTGACTACATGAAGTTACGAACCGAACGAACCAAACCGAACCCAAGAAAGAAAAGACAAATTGAATGAATTACCGCGATCTTTGAGCTCATGGGAGTGATGTTCTCCTTCCTCTCGCAAGCCAAGCAACAAACACCCATCAAACCCATCATCTCACCATGCAAATCAAGCATGTCTGCAAGCCAAACAGAGAGAGAGAGAGAGAGAGAGAGAGAGAGAGAGAGAGAGTACGGCAACGTATGCATTTAGATGACATTTCATATAGGAGCATCGGCCCAACCTCTATTGTGACTAACATCCGTTGACTTGGGGCATCCCTGAAGGAGCATTGTCCGACCCCAAAGGCTCATGACATCATCTCATATCATCGTCTCACACTATCGAGCACGGCAATGTCTACATCTAAACGTCATTCCATATAGGAACATCGGCCTAACCTCCATTGTGACCGACATCCATTGACTTGGGACATTCCCAAAAGAGCATCGTCTAGCCCCAAAGGCTTGTGACGGCATCTCATATCATTCATGCATTCATTCAATTTTGGCATATGACACCATGTATTGCACTCAAATATCTCAATTAAAATGGTAATCCCGGCCTATTTTCTTCATATTAGAAATGTATGATAAAATAATCGTGTGTGGGGACACGGTCAAATCGAACTAGAAAATTTGTGTGATCTCTTTTAAAATCTCATAATTTGATATAGTATTTAAAAACACTTTCGGCGTCCAAAACCCGACACCCAGTATTTTCTAATTAAATACCAACAGTTTCTAATCACCATACAATTGGACAAAACATCACCGAATTCATGCGGATGCCTATGCATTTACACATCCATTCACTTCATAAATCAATACACATTAAATTAGACTACTTTTCATTTTTGGGTGAACAGTGCACGTGAACAGTGTGCGTGACTAGTAACCCGTGAACAGTGCGTCATGAATAGTGAAATTTTAGAATTAAATAACTAATAAATTAAATTCACAAGTCATTAAAAACACTAATTAAAGCAAGTAAAGCATCAAGAACCATCACCAAACTAACATCGGTCTAATTGGCAGAAACCGAAGCCGCTCGCGCATCTCCAAGTTTAAATCCAAAAACCTAACCAACTAAGTTCATAAAATTCCCAAATTTTAGTATGTTGTAAATGACACATAAAAGAACATTTTCATGGAGACACCTAAACCCAGATTCTTCTAGATTCGGCCTAGTAAATCACTCAATTCATCACCAAAAACTGGGTCCATTCCCGAAAGTGTTTTTTCCAAAATCATTTTGGTTCAAGGTCCAAAAATGTCCATTTAATTTGAAATTTGAGTATATTAAACTAGAAGATGTAAAAAAAAAACTTTTGTGAAGAAACCATTTTGAAATTTGAATCTTAAAAGTTGATAAAAACCCCTAGAATCCTAAAAGGTCAGTAATTCTAACAAAAACTGAAGTTCTGTTTGAAAATGACGGAGCTGATATCTCATTCTTTTGAATCCATAAAAATCTTGAGAAAAATATATGTTGTAGCTAAGGATGTCTAAAACATTTCTTTAGAAGGCATCAACCTCAAATTCACAACCCATTTCGATATATGAAAATGGCAAATGGCGAGAGTCTAGAGAACCGAATTGTAGGAAATTCACTGATTTGGACTAATCCACCTAAAATATGCTAATCTCACTAATTAGATTAACACTAATCCATTCTTAGGCTAATATAAACAACATTTAAGTATAAATCAACCTCCTAAGCAAGTTTAGGCACTAATCAATTGATTATAAGCTAAACTCACCCGACGACAATTCCGATGACATGAGCACGACGGTAGTGGCGAGGGCTACTCACGGTTACGTCCAAAAATGTCATGGAGGCGCTTGGCAAAAATGGGTCTCGGCGGAGGTGATTTCTGATTTGGCAAGAATGGTGAGTAGACGATTCGCAGATGGGTGGTGCGGCTCTTTGGTAGTGGACGGCAGCTTGCGAACAGTGATGGGCCACGGCCATGGCATAAGATGGTGGCTGGTTTGGGACAAGACAGCAGTACACGGTGCTGTTTTGGGAGCAAAACAGAAAAGAAAGTAAAGAGAGAAAGAGAAGAGGAAGAAGGGAGGAGAGAGAAACAATAAAGAAATGAGAGGAAGTTGAGGGGAAATTGTAGCATAAGAAGTTGGCGTACGTGAGGGGGTGGAAAAGTAGGAGAGAGAGGGAGAAAAATAAGAAAAGAGAGAAAAAAAGAGAGGGGGAGGAAATTGCGTGCGGAGGAGGGGAGAAGAAAACGTGAGGGAGAGAGAGAGAGAGAGAAAGAAGAAAGAGAAAAGAAAGGGGAGGAAGAAGACTTTCGGCCAAAGGAGGAGGGAGCGTGAAGGAGAGGAGAAAGAGGAGAGAGAAAAATAATGATAATATTGTTATCATTTTTCTTTTTTTTCAATCTCCGATTTTTCATCCAATAATTTCTTTTTCCGAATTTCGGCTTGTCGCTAATTCGACGGAGGATGAGACGACGTCTAATAATTAAATATGAAACCCTCGAAAATTCAATTAAATTTCATGGTTAAAACATATCGAACACAACTTTAATACAACCTAATATATCGAGTGGCTTTTAGGGGTTACGCTCGTTTGGCCCGTTGTCGATAATTTTCAATCCACATTTGTGCATCTTCGAATCGTGAACGACCTCGGTTGTTATGTAATCGTGATGGTTAATTATATACCATGAATATAATATTAATAGAAAATCGATTTATTGTTGTTCAACGCGAATATCGTAATTGTACGGAATCACCCGTGAACCAACTACGTACTTTAGTCAAATCGATTTATATCTATTCGCTAATTGATTTATATAACGTAGTATTGACTCTTGTTGATTCTAATGATCGAGCGGTCAATTTTCGATCGAATTCTCTAGTCTTTCGCGTTTTAATTTTTACGGCCACCAATGGATTAGTTAACTCGTGAGTAATTAGAGTAAAATAATCATAAGTGCGTCGACCTAACATCGGCTTCCCTCCGCTATGGCCGGCAGAGGGAAGAAAACGATAAAAGATAAAAAAAGATAAAAATGTCTTTAATGTGTAAATGTTTCATAATTTCAAAAGTTCGTGATTTTTCACGTCAAGAAAAAGTTTGAGTAGATCTGTTACGTTGGCCAAGTTTGGGTTTTTACAGGTCTTTTCCTATTCTCAAAACGATGTTCGTCCCAACTCGGTCGCAGCCTCCTTCTTCGCTCGCCTTCTCTTCTTCTTCGAACCCTAGCCATAGACGCCTCCAGCTCGTGCGACAGCCTCTCCTTCGATTCGCTTCGAGCTCTTCGATTCCCTTCACCGACTTGGGAATCTCGGCGTTCTCGGAGCAGATCACACCCTCGATCTTGTCGGATCGGAGCGACAAGAACGCCAGTGAGATTACAAGTGTTGCTTTCCGTGGGATGCGAGGTGCCGGTAAAATCTCTTTCTCAGCTTGTGTTCGATGATGGGGCGGTGAAGCAAAATTAAAAAGACAAGCTTCGAGCTCTTCGATTCGCTAGGTCCTCGACGCGAAAGCATCGAAGGAAAACTTCTTTAATCGGAGAAAACAGAGAAAAGAGAGGAAGGGAAGTTACGAACAAACATGAGAACGAGTGCCTCTCCACGGCTAGCTGCATGCGCCTCAATATTCCTGAAGGGAAAAATAAGCGTGCCCCCTCGGAATGAGTACGACGTGTTCCTGAGCTTCAGGGGCACAGATACTCGCAACATGAGAACGAGTGCCTCTCCACTGCTAGCGGCGTGCGCCTCAAGATTCCAGAAGGGAAAACTAAGCGTGCCCCCTCGGAATGAGTACGACGTGTTCCTGAGCTTCAGGGGCACAGACACTCGCACCTGCTTCGCGGATTTCCTCCACAAAAGCCTATCAGCTACTGGGTTCCGTGTGTTCAGAGACAACGCCAGCAATCAGCAGACTGGCACAGAGGTTCTCCAGGCCATCAGGAGTTGTAGGATCTTGATCCCCATCGTCTCCGAAGGCTATGCGCAGAGTACCCAGTGTCTCCGCGAGCTCACCGAGATTATGGATTGCCGCAGAAAGCACGGCAAATCAGTCTTCCCTGTATTCTATAAAGTGAATGTTGCTGATTTAGGTCGCCGATGCGGTAACTTGCGTGACTTTGAAGAGGCTTTATGTGAACATGAGATGCAGTGCAGGCGAGAAGAAGTGCAAGAATGGGTAGAGGCCCTGTGTTCCCTAACGAGGATTAGAGGATGGATGTCACAGGCCATTGCTATTGGGTATTTATGTCTGCCTGTATCTACGAATTTGAATTGGAAACCCTGTTCACTTGGATGGGAATGATCTGTAGGTCTAACTTTGTTTTATATCCTGTGTGTGTGCATGATGTGCAGGCATGAAGGAAAGCTGGTGAAAATGGTTGTCGCAAAGGTTTCGAGTGAATTAGGGATGAGCTGGATTGAACGGTCTTCCATGTTCATAGAATCAGGTATATTCCAATACCGATCGAGGCATTCTCTAAATATAGAGAAGCCCCGCTCGGCCTTGACCGGTTTCTTTGCTTTTCAAAATTGCTTCTGATTTGTAGTCATCCTCAATTGCAGTGACCCCTTATTTTTCGGAGAAAAAAAGAAGGGAAAGTAAATGCCAAGTCTTCTTGAGCTTCCGTGGCACTGATACTCGTAGCCTTGCTGCTTTCCTCTACACCAGTCTTGTGGCCGAAGGAATCCAAGTTTTTAATGATGACGATCCGTCCCTCATAGGTAAAGATTGTGCTCATGAGATACGCGATGCCATCGACCACTGCAAAATATCCATTCCAATTCTCTCAAGCAATTATGTGTCCTCTCCATGGTGTCTCAAGGACCTAACTCAAATAGTTGAATGCAAGAGAATGAGGGGGCAAACGATATTGCCCATCTTCTATAAAGTGAACGCATTGCACGTACGAGATGTATCACATTCGTTTGGAAAGTACATGCTTCGACATAAGGAGCTGGTCGACGAAATTACTTATGACCGGTGGGAACGAGTTCTCAAGGAGGTTGGTTGCTCCAGAGGATGGGTATCAGAGAATATTGCGAATGGGTACATTACTTTCATCATTCCCACCAAAACCTTAACTGGACAGAAACTTACTTCAATTTTATTTGGCGATTGGCAGGCATGAAGCCGTACTTGTGAAAGAGGTGGTGAAGGAGGTTTTGAGGATGTTGAACAATCCCCAAAGCACATGATCCCCTTTCCCCATCCACTGAATATTGACCCAGTTACAACTGGATTTTCCGCGACGATCATAAAGTGTCATCCTTTATTGTTTATAATTTGAATAAATTTTGTTAAGACTCGCGAGGATTTCTTTTGGAGTTAAGAAGCATGTTTTGTACATTTTGTTGTGTAACGTGTTTAAGTAGCATGTCGTTTTTGGATTCAAATGTGACACGATTGATGGATGTCCTGTGTTCGGATTTGACAAGTCGGTTCTATTGTAGAGAGTCCAGTCAGCTTAATTAGTTGTTTGAAGGTGCTATAAAGGATTTTCTAATTAAGTCTGGTGCATCTTCCCTACTATAACTAGTCAAAAGCTCTGCTCGTTCCAATGAGTGTAAAGCAAGAGGAGAAAATGAAAATGGGAAAACAATTGAAATATACTGCAATGTGCTGGATCACTGGAAGTGAATATCTGTGTCTTTGTTTAGCTTTTTTTTTTTTTGGGTAAGTTTTGTTTAGTTTTTTTCGTCTTTGCTAAAACTAAAATCTGATCATGCGCATGGAAAAAGAAGCCATCTTCATACCTGGCTAACTTTGCTGAGAGGGCTTTTTGATAGGAACTTTTTCATTGGAAGAGAGAAGGCAACGATTAGAACCGTTCAAGGATTTAGTATGTGGATCTCAATGTGACTTGTTGCTAAAGTTGTAATTGTTTATTGCCATTAATTAGAAGAAACCCAGGAAGAGCCATCCTGAGAGTGTCTGGCTCCTTCACGGCACCTTCAATCCTCCCTCAGAAGCAGATCTTTCTGGTAAGTTTCCCCTTTTCTTCTGTTTTCCCTCAATATCTTCATGCCCTTTTATACGAATCATACTCTTTGGATTGTGATGGAAGAATTGAGCACTGTTCACTGTTCAGAATCTGAGTGGAAATAAGAGGTGATCGATAAATTAGCTGATGCTGTTTCTGTTACTATAGGAACAAGAGGCGTGTGAGTTCTTTATTTCTTCTAAAATTGCTGTTTCTATCATTTTAATGTTGGAATCATTTGTTCATGTGATTATCTATCTATTTTGGGGGTTGAGCTAGAATCGGATTAGTTTGGTGGCCGGTTTGATAGAGTGAGAGATAGTGTTTTTGCTTATTAGTTATAGGGGAGTTTGCTGGTCTAGTTTTGTGTGACATTGGAGTTGAGGGTTATCTTGAAGGCATATGTGCAGAGGTGTGCTCGAGGATTGAGTATGAACTTTTCCTTTTGTGTAGAGGGCAATGCTAGATGTTCCGAACTAGGCGAAATAGAGAAAATGAAGAATGAATTACTAAATTACTAACAGCTCCTAAATTCTGAACAGTGAACTAGTCGATATAACTGTCAAGTATAGTGCCAATCGATCAATGAACATTAGTTATTTATTTTTATCTGCTAGTTTATTTATGCATTTCTAGTATCTTTACGTTACTAACTGTGATTGCTTTTAGTCTTCATGCTTTAATTTTCTCATCAAATTACATTTCTTATCCAAGAACAAAGGACCCATCATATCCTTTGTAAATTGATCCATCAATCCAACCTTTAAAAGGTGCTTTATCGATACTTTTCGATGAAACATATTTTGGACACTCCTTGTTGGACCTGTTTGTTAAATTGAGGAAGCTACCATGTTGTGAACCAGACATGAGCATGAGTCAAACAATGCTTCTGGTTAACCAAAATTTGAGGGTCAGCATCTTTTCATCTCAATCTAATGGCTAATATTTATCAGTATTTCGTTGAAAAGTGTCAACAAAGCACCTTTCAAAGGATGGATAGATAAACCAATTGAAAAAGCGTATGAGGGGTCATCTGCTGATTCTTGGATAGGAAACGCAATTTGACGAGAAAATTTAAAGTACGAAAACCACAGAAAAGTGTGACTAGCTATATAAAGATATTGGAATGTAAAGATAAACTGGAAGATAATAATGAGCAACCGGTGTTCATTAATTGACCGACAAATACTTAATGGTTATATTGACTTCTCTATCTTGTCAGTTACCGACAATTACATCGACTCCTTCATTCCAACACCTAGTTGCTGCATGTTAACATTTTTGTACATAAGAATTAAGTCTTCTTGTAAACCAAATGCACTTTACGGACTGATTATTCCCAACAATTAGCCATTTTCTGTTTTCGGCGTCACCCTGGCAAGGAAAGCATACTTTTCCTTCCTGTGGGATGCGTGGTGCTGGTAAAACATCTCTTTCTCAGCTTGTGTTCGATGATGGTGCGGTGAAGGAAAATTAAAACAACAAGCTTTGAGCTCTTCGATTCGCTAGGTCCTCGATGAGAAAGCATCCAAGGAAAGCATACTTTGATTGGAGAAAACAGAGAAAAGAGAGGAAGGGAAGTTACGAACAAACATGAGTATGAGTGCCTTGTCTCTATGGCTAGCTGCGTGCAGCTTAAGATTCCAGAAGGGAAAAATAAGCGTTTCCCCTCGGAAGTATGATGTGTTCCTGAGCTTCAGGGGCAGAGATACTCGCACCTGCTTCGCGGATTTCCTCTACAAAAGCCTGTAGCTACTGGGTTCTGCGTGTTCAGAGACGATGCCAGCAATCAGCAGAATGGCCCAGAGGTTCTCCAGGCCATCAGGACTTCTAGGATCGTGATCCCCATCATCTCCAAACGCTATATGCAGAGTGAATGGTGTCTCCGCGAGCTGACCGAGATTATGGATTGCCGCAGAAAGCATGGCAAATCAGTCTTCCCTGTATTCTATAAAGTGAATGTTGCTGATTTAGGTCGCCAATGTGGTAACTTGCGTACCTTTGAAGAGGCTTTATGTGAACATGAGATGCAGTGCAGGCTAGAAGAAGTGCAAGAATGGGTAGAGGCGCTGTATTCTGTAATGAGGATTAGAGGATGGATGTCACAGGCCATTGCTAATGGGTATTTATGTCTGCTGTATCTATGAATCTGAATTGGAAACCCCGTGCACTTGGATGGGAATGATCTGTACGTCTAACTTTGTTTTATATCCATAATACGTGTGCGCGTGTGCAGGCATGAAGGAAAGCTGGTGAAAATGGTTGTTGCAAAGGTTTTGGATGAAGTAGAGATGAGCTGGATCGAACGGTCTTCCAACTTTGCTTTATATCCATAATACGTGTGCGCGTGTGCAGGCATGAAGGAAAGCTGGTGAAAATGGTTGTCGCAAAGGTTTTGGATGAAGTAGAGATGAGCTGGATCGAACGGTCTTCCATGTTCATAGAATGAGGTATATTCCAGTACCATTTGAGGCATTCTCTGCATGACCTTGACCGGTCCTGATTTGTAGTCATCATTGCTTGCAGCAATTCATTATTTTTCGGAGAGAGAAAGAAGAGAAAGTAAATGCCAAGTCTTCTTGAGCTTCCGTGGTGCCGATACTCGATATAACCTTGCTGCTTTCCTCTACACCAGTCTTGTGGCAGAATCGAAGTTTTTAACGATGACGATCCGTCCCTCATAGGTTAAGATTGTGTTCATGAGATATGCAATGCCATCAACCACTGCAAAATATCCATTCCAATTCTGTCAAGCAATTATGCGTCCTCTCCATGGTGTCTTGAGGACCTAGCTCAAATGGTCGAATGCAAGAGAACAAAGGGGCAAACGATATTGTCCATCTTCTATAAAGTGAACACGTTGCACATACGAGAGGTATTGCATTCGTTTGGAAAGTACATGCTTCGACATAAGCAGCTGGTCAATGAAATTACTTATGAGCGGTGGGAACGAGCTCTCAGGGAGATTGGTTGCTCCAGAGGATGGGTATTAGAGAATATTGTGAATGGGTACGTTACTTTCATCATTTCCCGCCAAAACCTTAACTGGACAGAACTACTTATACCGCTTAGAGCTTATTTCAATTTTATTTGGCAATTGGCAAGCATGAAGCCATACTTGTGAAAGAGGTCGTGAAGGAGGTTTCAAGGATGTTGAACAATCCCCAAACACATGATCCCCGTACGCATCCACTGAATATGGACTCAATTGCAAAAGGATTTTCCTCGACAATCAAAAAGTGTCATCCTTTATCTGTTTATAATTTGCATAATTTTTGTTAAGGCTTGCGAGGATTTCTTTTGGAGTTAAGAAGCATATTTTGTACATTACGTCATGTAATATGTTCAATTAGCAAGTCATTTTTGGATTTAGATGTGACACGATTGATGGATTTCTTGTGTTTGGATTTGACAAGTCGGTTCTGTTATAGAGAGTCCAGTCAGCTTGGTTAGTTGTTTGAAGGTGCTATAAAGGAATTTCTAATTTGAGTCTGGTACGTCTTCCTTACTATAACTAGTTAAAAGCTCTGCTTGTTCTGTCAAGGGTTGGATCACTGGAAGAGAATATCTCCGTTTTTTTTTTTTTTTTTTTTTTTGAACTTTTTTCATCTTTTTAAAACTAAAATCTGATCGTGCACGCTTGGAACAAGAAGCCATCTTCATACCTTGCTAACGTCGCTGAGAGGGCTTTTTGATAGGAACTTTTTCATCGGAAGAGAGAAGGCAACAATTAGATCTGTTCAAGGATTTAGTATGTGGATCTCAATGTGACTTGTTGCAAAAGTTGTAATTGTTTATTGCCATTAATTAGAAGAAACCCAGGAAGGGCCGCCCTGAGAATGTCTGCCTCCTTCACAGCACCTTCAATCCTCACTCAGAAGCAGATCGTTCTGGTAAGTTTCCCTTTTCTTTTGTTTTCCCTCAATATCTTCATGCCCTTTTATGAATCATACTCTTTGGATTGTGATGGAAGAATTGAGTGCTGTGTTCACTGTTCAGAATCTGAGTAGCAATAGGAGGGTATTGAATCTATGGAGAAACAGTCAGAAGTTGGTGACTTTGTGGTAAAAGCAGGATCGAAGACGTATTTTGGCAGGGAATGCAGAGAGGCTCTTCCATCTAGGATTGATAAATTAGCTGATGCTGTTTCTGTCACTATAGGACCAAGAGGTGTGTGAATTCTTTTATTTCCTCCTCTGAAATTGGTGTGTTTGCCATTTTAATCTTGGAATCATCTTTTCATTTGATTATCTATCTATATTGGGGGTTAAGCCGGAATTGGATTAATTTGGTGGCCGGTTTGACAGAGTGAGAGATATTGTGTTTTTGCGTAAATTACCGGCTCCTTAAAATATCACCATTGCTGTACAAGAAAGTCCTTTTATCGATTCCACTAAAAGAAGGACAAAGAAGTAATACAACACTTAGATAACCTCAAAGCACACAATACCAATATCATTACAAATGACATTAATTATCTGGATATGGCACTCTAAATGCAAGCTAGCTGCTTTCAAGATGCTTGTTTTCCCAATTTCAATAACACTTAATCATAAATGTAACAATTCCAGTATAATTTTTTTTTTTTTTTTTTTGGGTAAAGATTCCAATATAAATTGAAGTGTAACTTTTATTATAGTAATACGAAATGATGAACCTATGCTACGTTTGTTAAAAAAATGTGAAACTGCTTAACAAAGTCATCTTATATAATGGGTATATTAGTAGCTAGATAGCTAAACCATTATTTGATTGTCGGCAGTGGCAGGAAAAAGAATGGGATATTGAAATGCCATGCACATTCCTATCTGATGATTTAATCTTTCAATACGTCACACCATGTTCGACTTCTATAGTGGTCGCTCAAACATAAATCATAAAATGTCAATTTTAAATGCATGGATAATTACACATCTGTTTTGCACAAATGTTATTAGCTTAAACCCAAGATTGCTAATCCCATTTCAGAATCATGGCAAGTTTTTGTCATGACATGGCGCACGTGCTGCCAAGTGCATAAAAGGTATGCCTTGGAGTGATGTTAATGTTCAAATGGACTCCTGGAAGATCACTCTTAGATCGTTAAGCTCCCATTATTTATCTGATTACTGTGCATTTTATCGGGTGCTTGAATAACATCATTTCTAGCTGGTAATTGTAATTTGGCATTTTCTCACTATAATGCTTTTCCATTGCAGTAGACATGGCAAACTGATCAAATTGGTGGCTGAGGTGGTTGCGAAAAGCTGAAGACAGAACATAGACCAGAGCCTGAACATTTAGTCGGAATTGATGATCGAGTTGTAGCAGTAAGGAAATTGTAGATATCGACTTCGGTGTTGTGCGGTTGATTCGAATTTATGCATTGGGGGTATCGGTAATAATACTCTGGCCAGGGTCGTCTTCAACCCACTCTCATGTCACTTTGCGAAGTGTTGTTTCCTAGAAGATTTTCAAGTGAGGTCATCAAGAAATGATGGCTTAGTGGAGTTGCAAAAAAAGTTGTTATTAGAAATTGGTGTTCATGGAGGAACAAGGAGCATGGACGAAATTAATGATGGAATGAAGAGGATTGGCAAAGCACTTTCAAATAAGAAAGTCCTCTTTATACCTGATGATGTTGATGACAGCAAACATGTGGAAAGGATACTTTGTGTTCAGGATTTAGGATATTGATTACAACCAGAAACAAGGATGATCTGCAGATAACGTATCGAATTTCAAATTATGAAATGGAGGCGATAAGTGAAGATTGCGTGCTTGAGCTTTTTAGTAGACATGCATTTAACAGACTCTCCATATGACTTTAAGAATCTTTCAAGAGCAATTGTTTCCACTGCAGGGAGACTGACTTTGGCTCTCGAAGTAATGGGTTCGTTCCTCTTCCGTTGCGACATGAAAGAACTATGGAACGAGACAATGAAAAAAGTTAGAAAAAGCACCTCAAGAAGATGCTTTTCAAATGTTAAAGATTAGCTATGATGCCTTAACTGACGTCCAGCGACAAATTTTCCTGACTTTGGTGGAGTTAGTTGTTGGAATCTATATATCATTACACATCTTTGATCTTATGTATGAATTGATGTTCTGTGCATTATCTTTGTTGTGTCGAGAGATTCCGTGGTGCGGTGCTTTGGATCTGAGAACGTATAACTTTGAACTGGACTGCGGCAAACATCATGCCAAGCGCCTTATCTAACTCAATTCTCAAGGACTTTACAGGGTCCCCAGCAGCATGCTCTAATAGAAGGGTGAGCTTTCTGTTCCGGTATTTATTAGCGTAAGATGCTGTTGTGCTGCTTATTATTGAACAACTGGAGGTGCATAGGCTTGCATTCAGAGGATAAAAGATGTTTGTTGAGGTGCGCCTTGAGGTCTTGAGCGGAAGTTAGCTTTTCAGTAGGCATGCATTTAACAGAGACTACTGCAGGGCAATCAGCGTAATTTGGGGCTTTTTGTCAACTACACTTCTTTTTGTGAGCCATATAGCAATTTCCTAATTAGCATAATTTGGGGCTTTTTGTCAACCAACTTCACTTATTGTTGTGGGCCATATAGCAATTTGCTTATCGGCGTAATTTGGGGATGGTTTTTTGTCAACCGACTTCACATCTTTTTGTGGGCCATATATAAATTTGCTAATCATTGTAATTTGGGGCTTTTTCTCAATCAACTGCCCGTATTTTTGTAGGCCGTATCAATCAACTTCACTTCTTTCGGTCGGCCATATGGCAATTTGGTAATCGGCACAATTTTGGGCTTTTTGTCAACCAACTTCACTTCTTTTTGTGCGCCATATGGCAATTTGCTAGTCAGCGTAGCAATTGGCTAATCAGCGTAATTCGGGGCTGGCTTTTCGTCAACCAACTTCACATCGTTTTGTGGGCCATATATAAATTTGTTAATCAGCGTAATTTGGGGCTTTTGTTCAATCAACTACACTTTTTTTAACCGGCCTTATAGCAATTTGTTAATTAGCGTAATTCGGGACTTTTGTCAACCAACTTCACTTCTTTTTTGAGCCGTATAGCAATTGCCTCGTTCTCATCGACGACTGGCACTCTGCTTTTCGGTCTTCGAAGGAACAATATAATAATTTCTACTACTGCAGGCCAACATCTTTTTGTGGGCCATATTGCGTTTTGCTTGTTCTCATCGACTATAGGTACTTTACTTTTCGGTCTTCTAAGGAGCAATATAATAATTCCTACTTTTGGAGAAGAAAGTGAGCCAATTTTCTTCTTCCCACACATGGTGTTGGATCTTTGATAAGGAAACTTAAGGCTTTTGGCGAGGTGCAGACCCTTAAAGTGTCATAACTTGCAGAAAGTGACGCTTAAGTGTCATAAGTTTGGAAAGGTACACTTAAGTGCCAAAATCGGAATAAAGTGGATCCCTTGAGTGCCAATTCGGTCAAATTGCATACGTGTCATTTTTCCGGTAAAACGAGTGCAAAATAACGCCGTTTTACATGTTGACGTGGCCAAATAATACAAAAATGGTGCCGTTTTGGGCGACGTGGTAAAAAATAATAATAAATTAAATTAAATTTAGTTAAAATATTTAAAAATAATAATTTTAATATTTAAAATTAAAAAAGGCCGGGGGAGGCGGCGGGCGAGGGTTCAACCCTCGCCCCCGCCGCCACCTCCCCCACCGTCGCCGAGAAGGGCGAGGGCTTGCGGCCCTTGCCCGGATCTAGCGCCCGGGGGAGAAAGAGGAAGGAAAAAGGGGGTGGGAAGGAGGAAGAGGGAGGCGGGCGGCGGCAAGGGTTGGGGCCGCCGGCCCTTGGCAGCGGGCTCGGCGGCCCCGGTTGACCCTCCCCACCTTTCGACAACGGCGGGGGAGAGGGCGGCGGCGAGGGCTCGCTCTCAACCGCCGGCTGCCTTCCTCCTCTTTTTTTTTTTTTTTTTTAAATAATAATAATAATAATAATAATAATAATAATAAATATAAAGTATATTATTTTTTATTTTAAATTTAATTTAATTAATTTTTATATTATATTAAAATTCAAATTATGCCATAATGACGTCGTTTCGACTGATTTAAGGGCTTTATTTTCTCCAATAAGAAATATTAATATTTAATTACCACGTATGATTTCCGGCCGGCTTCGCCAGAGGTGGCACTCAGGCCTCCCACTTTTCTTCAAATGTGACACTTTAGTGTACCTTTTGAAAGTTATGGCACTTAAGTATCCATTTGTGCCAAGTGATAGCACTTGTAGTGTTTTTATCCCGGCTTTTGGCTAGGTCGACCGAACGCGGAATGTACGTTGAGTAAGGTCCATAAGAGTAGAAGCATAAACGACACTTAGATAAGAACATGAGTGTCAAGGAGTTCATGAGCTGAATTCGAATTTATTTTGCCAAACAATAAGGGGGAAATCGATGGAGATATCACCCACAGAGTTCAGAAAGGATGTGATAGATCATGGGGTGCCCTTGATCAGCTGAAAGAAAAATTTTATAGGACGATATTGCCACGGAAGTCTTATGGCACAGATCATGGGGCGAATAAATATTGACATGCTGACAAAATTATTGTAGACGATGGGCATACCAGGATCAACAGTGATGTAATGAAATTCATGTAACCAACACCATTTAATGCGATAAGATTTGGTAATCTGTGATAGGTATTTAAAACTCACAATATTAGCATATTGCTCGGACTCCAGTCAATATAAAATGAAGAAAATGTGGGAAGGATCATTTTACTTTCAGTTAGGATATTTTGAAAAAGAGATGGAAATATTTTGATCTCTTATACTATGTTGCGGTAGAAATCGAGCCACTTACCATGCACATGTCTATGTGATTGCCCCTCATTGGTAAAGTAAGTTCTCTAAATTTTCACCTGTGCAATTTACTTATTTTGTCATATTATTTTGTCGGTCCATGGCATTAGGATTGTCCTAAGTTTTGCTCAATATACAATAGGGATATCAGACATTTGAATTATTCTCTCTCCAAAGGAAGAGCTTGGCACATGGTGGGACAAGTTAGACTAGGGTGGCCAACAATTTGTAGAGTCGCACATTGGCCGACTACTTCCACTGCCGCGTATCAACATCCATGGTGGCCTCATCCAAGCACTTGCCTATTGTTGGTGCCCCAAGACTTCTACTTTTATCTTCGGCGGTAAGCATGAGCTCACGCCCACCTTGGAAGAGTATAGCATTGCCATAGGAAAGTCTTTCAAAGCTGAATTAATTGGTCCGCCTATCGGGATAGATCCCGTTGTGGCCTTATTTGATTTTTTGAGAATTAAGGAGGATAATATAAGAAAGGTTTTAAAGGCTCACCGCAATACATGTCCTTTATCTTTTCTAAAAGAATGTTTTGAAAATGGCATTTCATTTCAAATGTGAAGGGTTTTCCTTTTAGCTTTCTTTGGGTTTATAATTTTTCCCTATTGCAAGAATACTATTAACCCTTTGATGGCTCACTTAGTTAAACAAGTGTTGGAAGGAAAAAAATTTCGTAAATACTGTTTTGACTGAAACTTTCCTTTCTCTCACTCAATTCAAAGGAGGTGGTGATAAGACTCTCCATTCCTTTCTGAGCTGTTACAAATTTGGTTTCTCTCTCACATAAAAGGGTTTGGTGGTCTAATGACTATACATGATGTTAATAACTCTAATCACCCAATTATGAGATTTGAGAATAAGCAAAAACATGCACCGGATTACCATTATTCTAGGTGGCTAGCTTTCATGAAAAAACCAACTTCCAAGGGTTTCCTATGGCATGCTAAGTGGTTCCAAGTTCGTGTGGTGAGACTTTCATGTGGAGGTGTTGGCCCAATCCCTTTACTAGGATTCATTGGAGCATTGGAGTACTATCCAACTAGAGTGACCCGTTAATATCCAGTCGTGCAAGAGCTTCCCCCGGCATTGCAAGCAAATCTGCTCCAAGTTAGCTTCGTTGATGGAAACCGAGACCATGAAGATTCCATTCTCACGATCAAATCAATGTGGGACATGTGCCATCCACAAAAACTCAAGTGGCCCAAGGAGGAGCTGAAGGGTAAAGAAAGGAAATACTATGCCTCAACTAAGTACATTCAACAACACAAGGTTCCAAAGGAGCTACTTCCAAAGATACCAGAGGTGCCGCTGAAGATCACCAACTGTGCTGAGAATAAACACCTCGAAAGGGTTGCCGAAAAAGCTCAAGAGGAGAATAAGCGATTGCGCCGAGTGGTGTCTCGAGTGTATATTGATCAAGTTAGATGAAGTGCTTGAATCGATCTTGTCATTTTCATTTCTAGATTAATGTTTAGGTAGTTGAATAATTTACTTTCCTAGTTTAGGGCATTTCGAGTTTCTATTTTGTTAGGATTGTCAAAAACTCCATTAATGAATATAAGTTCTAAACGTTGCCATGGATCGGCATATTTCATATGAGATACTTATTTTTATTCATTTCTTTCATTTAGGTGGCAACGGATCCTCCACACTCACCCATTATCATGCGATTAAGAGCTAGAATGGCCGAATAAACTAAAATGCATGATCGTATCTCCATTATGGAAAACCAACTCCAATAGTTAGCCACCTCTATGCAGCTTATAACGACTCAAATCCAATCCCTCTGAGTGAATCCGACTCCTACACCCGCTTTCCCTGAGATAGTTGCCCCGAAGCAGGCACACAAGACCTAATTGGGTGATGACGACATGCTTGATTTAGGAGAAGACCCAATCCTGATCAATGTGGAAAAGGCTAAGCTTGTCAACTTCCCCAAGGCAGAGCAGGATCAACGCTCTGTGAAACTCGAAGAAAAAGTGAAAGAACTGCAGGAGTCACAAAACTCACTTCCATTCGACTTGTCAATCTACGAGAAGGTTAAGATGCCGAAGAAGTTTAAAATGCTAGAATTCGAGAAATACGATGGTATTTCCTGTCCAAAATCTCATTTGCAGATGTACCACGTATGCATGGCCTAGTATGTCAAGAATGAGCCCCTCATTATCCAATCGTTTCATGCGAGTTTGACTGGGCTTGCGCTGAACGGGTATGTGATGAAGAATGTGAACCTTCTCGAGACCTGGAATGAGGTGGCTGACGTATTTCTCAAGCAGTACAAGTTCAACATGGACATCGCACTTTCCCGAGAAGATCTTGAGAGGATGGAGAAAAAGAGGAGTGAGTCATTCAAGGAGTATGCCGTGAGATGGCGAAATCTAGTAGCTCAAATCACTCTTGAGCCTACTGATAAGGAGTTGATGAAGTTATTCGTCAAGACTCTCCCGTCGAGTTACGTAACCGAATGGCCAGCACATATGTCGAGAACTTCAATCGGTTTATCCACGTGGGAGAGCAAATCAAGATGGGGATAAGAGAATGATGGTTTATAGAGCCATCGAGTAAGAGATTCTCTGCCAAGAAGGAGAAAGAAGTTGCTGTGGATGTGAATATGGCTTATAAGCCAAGAAAGTACCAATTATGTCCCGACTATTCAAATGAATGCAAGGCAACAATAAACTGCTAGTTGTCAATCATTTGCCCAAGCAAATAATAGAAGGCAGTTTGCTCCTTTCTCTAGATCTCCATCCTAAATGTTGGCAATCCTAAGAAAGAAAGGTTTGCTTACTAGCGAACCAAAGCGCTCTAACCGCGAAAGCATTCGTGGTTATGACTCGACGAAGAAGTGTGACTACCATAGCGGGGGATTGGGGCATTCATCGATGAATGTTTCACCCCCAAGCACAAGATCCAAAACCTCTTGGACACGAAGGCCTTTTTTGTTTCAAACTGCTCGGCCAAACGTCCAGGAAAATCTGCTACCAAAGCATGAGGGTGTGATCAATGCTATCCTGGAACCTGAAGTCGATCGAATCAAGAACTCGAAGGTACATGTGGCGGATGCTTACAACGGCCTAGTAAGAGTTGGGTATTATCCTGATCATGAGGATATTCCCTATCACCGATAAGGGAAAGAGTTGCTAGAATGGTGGATGACGGCATCATCGTATATGCGACTATAACTGCATAGTTTCCACTATTTTCCACATCATCATCGATTGGGAGGAGGAGTAGGCTGCGCTCGTTGCTGATAAGGAAGAAGTTGATCCTTCACTCGTGGACATGCCCCCATTAGAAGATGCATTCGATGAGGAGATAGTGATTGAGATGCCCCAGCCGTATGAGTATGTAAACAATAAGGCGGTGCCTTGGTCCTATGACCTGGATGTTGACTTTGTTACAAAGTCTGGTCGAACTTATGCTCAAGCTAATGCTCAACCTGCAAAGCTTGTCACGATGAAGAGGCTAAGAAATTTTTGGCTGTGATCAAGGCAAGTGAGTATAACGTGGTTGACCAGTTGCGAAAGATGCACTCGAGATCTCCTTACTTGAACTCTCGCTAACATTCCCCGTGCATCAAAAGTCACTGATGAAGGTCCTAAGTGAAATTTGTGTGCCAGAGACGGTCGAGGTGGACAAGTTGGAGGAATTTGTGAGATCAATCCCTCTTAAGGATTTGATTGTTTTTTCTGATGAGGAGTTTCCTCTTGAGGGTAGGGGGCATAACAAGACACTTTACATATTTGTCAAGCACAAGATTTCCCATGTGTCCCGAGTGCTCATTAACAATGGGTCCTCCCTAAACATATGTTCATTGGCCACTCTTCACTGCCTTAAGATAGACTTATCCAGGATACATGTTGCGAAGACTTTGGTGCGGGCTTTCGATGGGACAAAAAAGGAGGTGATCGGGAAATCCATCTCGATGTGCAAATAGGGTCGGTCTTCTTCAACATTCCCTTTCAAGTGTTGGACATCCCTACTGCATTTAATTTCCTACTAGGTCGTCCTTGGATACATACTACTGGAGTGGTGACTTCAAGTTTACATCAAGCTATCAAATTCGTGATCGAAAGGAAGCTGGTCATTGTTTATGGCGAAGAAGATTGCCAAATTTATCATGACACAGCTATCCCCGATGTGGAGCTAGACTATGAGTTCAAATCGAGCTACCACTCGTTTGAGTTGGTGTCCACCATTCATGCTTCTCGAGACTCAAAGCTGCCCACTCTTGAAGTTTCAAATGCTACCCTCATGGTGGGGAGGGTGATGGTTGGGAATGGTTTTGTTCCTGGTAATGGTCTTGGAAGAAATGGTTAAGGCATCCGAAACCCCATTGAAGCCCCTCAGAGGTCTCGTTCTACTGAATTAGGGTACCATGGAAGAGGTGGACAAAATCCTGGAGGACGAAGACAGGAAGGGTAGAACCCGACACCTAATCGAAGACAAGGTAGGCAAAACTCACTACCCTAAGCATTTGCGAGACATTCCCTAGTCCCGTGATAGTGATGTAAGATGAGGCGGAAGTGATAGACACCCTAGGGCAACCAAGCGGCAAATTCGACTATCTGGTGAAGTATTCGACTCCTCCCAGCTTTTACATCGATCCTCGCGACATAATCCCAGATGGATGGGGTGGCATGGATGATCCGACACCCCGGAGACAGAGACCCTAATGATGCATTGGAAGAAAAATTACAAGCTTGTTTGATGACATCTTCATAGGAGCCATTGACAAAGAACCTCCGAAGAAATGGGCCATAGCCCATAAGAGTAACTCGTTTATTGCTTTTCCACATTCCCCTGCGTGGGAATCTTTATTGCTTTCTAGGAATTGTTTTCGATTTCTCCTTTTTTGCATTTAGGGCTTGAGAATTGCATTCAATAAATGTAATTGATTGATGAATATCAATAAAATTACAAGTTTTATTTTGAGGGCATGATGAGGTACACCAAACCAGCCCGGTGATGATATCCAGCCAATAAACAAAAAGAAAAATCCAAGGAGAATCTTGAGGCCTGGGCTTCATCATGCTTTCTCATGTCAAAATATTTGAAAAAGTGTTTCTGCAAGTGCTTTTCAAAAATCTTTCAAAAATCTTTCAAAAAATAAATAATACGGTTTACCTTGTTTGTCTTTCGATTCATCTATTTCCTGTTTTAGGGACAATCTTATTATAGCATACAATGGTATAGAAATGATCCGATCCTGTCACACCCCAAAACCATCATAAATGGGGGATGACACAGCCATCCTTTCACTCAAAGGACGCAGCCTCAAAGCTCCTAAAATCCAACTCTTAAAAGTCCACATGTTCATATCGCTCTCATATCTACTCATCGTTAGTCGAGGAACCTGAAAAAGATTGAAAAAAATAGAGGGGTGAGCAACCATGGCTCAGTGAGTAGTGCATCTCTTCTAAGCGGATCAAGCACCCACTATGCATATTTACAAAACCAAACCACAACTCTTTTAAGTCAAATCTAGGATATAACAAACAGTAAAAAGAATAAGTTACATACGCCTCAACATAGCTATATTTATAGCAATAATCATTTCATAATAACATCGAAATAAACATCAATGGTCTAATCCACTAATCAATCTCATTAATTCACACGCCAATGGTCAATTCCATTGGTTAATCTCATACCACACCAAATCCAGAAATTTAACAAACCTTCAAGGGAAAAATATAACCTTTCTTACTTTAACACAATATGTTCAAAGCAAAAATATTCAAGATAATAATAAGCAAATGCCAATGGTCTAACCCATTGATCAATCTCATAAAACATGTATCAATGGTCTATTCCATTGATTAATCTCATCAAATCACATATCGATAATCTAATGAAATTACATGTCGATGGTCTATTCCAACGACTAATCTCAAATTACACGTCGATGGTCCATTCCACCGACTAATCTCAAATTACAAATCGATGGTCCATTCCACCAACTAATCTCAAATTACACGTCGATGGTCCATTCCATCGACCCAACTCATAACACATGTCAATGGTTCACTCCATTGACCAATCTATTGCTCAATATCAAACCATGGTCACGATATAATGCTTGGTGACGAGGCGACCAAGATTCCCCCTTGGCAAGGTCTCCACCTATTATTAGCCGGTGGCTCGGCCCATAAGGATATCCTAGAATAGTATGCGCATACCCACAACCCCTCGCTGGGCTCACAGCGATATTGAGCGCTCACATCAATCTGAAACAACACCTTCCATAATTCTCAAACCAAATCCATAAAATATTTCATGTATCATGAAAAGATTTCGCAACTCAACTTATTCGCCGGAAATACTTTTTATAAAACATTCTCAAATAATTTTAAGACCCGTCTCATAAATCAATTTCAAATCAAATATATTTCAAAAAGTTTATCAAATCAATATCTATATAACCTTCCATAAATCATCTCAAAGTCGAGCTTTTCGTGAAATGGTTTCACAAACCCAAAACATGTAACATTTCTCAACTTCGCTCATCAAACAGAATATATATTCATAAAAAGTTCTCACACTATTTTCAAATATCAAACTTAGTAAATGTCCGATCCAACTTTTATGCAATAAACATGCTCATTTATAATTCATAAAAATATTAAATCTTTATCATTTTAAAGACATGAGCTTATAAATTCTTAGAAGAGATAGCACTACTCACCTGGGAAAGTCGAAAATCAACTACGACGCTCACTCGAACCAACGCACTCGGATCCCTAACAATTAACTGAAAAAAAAAAAAAAAAAAAATATCAAAAGGCCGAGTAAAAAGGATATTCGCATAACGACTCGTCTATACTAAGCCTATTTGTCGATAAAACGACACCTATGCGCCACGAAAGCTTGCATTTATCGAAAACCCATTGATTTCCCGCTAGGCGCAGCCCATGCGCCAACTTTGCCGCGTGATAACTTCCTCCACAAAATTCCGTTTCAAGCCGTCTTATAGTCTTTAGAAAGCTCTCTTAACATACAACAACAACCCCAACTCAACCACTCCAAAACAGTACACAAAAAAACAAAAAAAAAAAGCTTGAAGCTACTATTCGTTACTGATACCAGAATGCGCCCCTAACTTCAAAATTATGTTTCGGACAAACTGCAAGCTCAAATCACGATCCATAAGATGCTATAGCTTCACAACATCCCAAAGTACCATTTCTACAAAAATATGCAGCTCAATGACTCAAAAATCATACTTCGCCACTCGATTTTCCCAAAATTCCGAATTTCAAGTCCTACGTCCGAAATTACTCCAATTGAACAAATGGGTGACACGAGTGCTTACCGGGCGTTGCGTTACGTAGTTAACACAGCTTGGCAAGGCTCCTATGACGAGAATGCACAAAACCCTCTTTCTTCTTCTTCTTCTTCTCCTCTACCTCTTCCTTTCTTTGAGCGAGAGCTCTCTCGCTCTCCGTTTCTCTCTCTCCTCCTTTTTCTTTTTTCTCTTTCCCTTTTATCTCTTCCTTTTTCTTTTCTTTTTCCTTTTTTTCTTTCTATCTTTTCTTCCTCTCTCTCTCTCTCTCTTCTCTTTTCCCTCTCCTGAAAACTCTCGATTCCTCTCTCTCTCTCTCTGCCCGAAGCTTCTACCTTTTTCTTTTTATTTTTTTTTTTTTTTGTCAAAACCCATATATTATAGATCCAATGCAACGAGTGCTAATAAGGATGATCTTGAGGATTCCATTGAGGTGCAGCATAGTTGGGAACAACATGAAAAGGCCGAGACTCTTACATCCGAGCAAACGGTCACTATTAATTTAGGTGACACTGAAGAAGCCAAGGAGATATAAATTGGGACAAAAATCTCTCTAAAGATGAGGCCGAACGCCTAATTCAGTTACTAAAAGAATATCAAGATGTCTTTGCATGGACCTATGCTGACATGCTTGGTTGAGACCCGTCGACTGTTGAGCATTGTTTGCCTACTAATTCGAATGTGCCACCTAAGAAGCGAGGCTGTAGAGAACCAAACCCAAGCTTTCAAAGAAAATAGAGGAAGATGTGATGAAGCTTTTGAAGGTGGGATTCATCGAAATCTCACAATACCCAGAGCGGGTGGCTAACATTGTGCCAGTGATGAAGAAAGATGGTTGAGTTCGAATTTATGTCGATTATCGGGATTTAAACAAAGACAGCTCGAAGGATGATTTCCCGCTACCTCACATAGATGTCCTTGTGGATAGTACTGCCGGATTTGAGCTATTCTCGTTTATGGATGGGTTTTTCGGATACAATCAAATAAGAATGAAGGAGGAAGACAAGGAGAAGACTACATTTAAGGTTATGCCCTTTGTACTCAAGAATGCGGGGGCAACTTAGGGTGCGTTTGGCTGCACCCTATTTGCATTCCCGGGAACAGAAATTTCTGTTTTTTTGTTCTGGGAACAAAAAGAAACAGAAACAAGAAACACTTCTCTTTTTTTTTTTTTTTCTTTTCTTCTTCTTTTTTCTTTCTCTTTTCTTTGGCCGGTCGCCGGCGACCGGCCAACGAGGGTCGCGGCCTCGCCCGGCCACGGCGAGGCTCGCCGGCCCCCGAGGCCAAGCCTGGCCGTGGCTGGGCGGCTCGGCCTCGCCTTGGCTGGGCGAGCTCGAGCTCGCCTAGCCGAGCGTGAGGTCGGGCGAGCTCGATCTCGCCCCCGGATCCGAGCGGGCCGAGCTCTCCCGGCGGCCGGCGAGGCTCGGCCTCGCCGGATCTGGGGCGAGGCCGCCCCCTCATCGGCCGGTCGCCGGCCATGGCCAAGGCCGGCGACCGGCCAAAGAAGAAAAAAAGACAAAAATGAAAAATAAATAAGAAAAATAAGAAAATAAAATAGAAAAATAAAATTAAAAAATTAAAAAAATTAAAAAAATAAAAAAATTATGCAAATTACCAAACGTGTTTCTATTCTTTTTATATTTCTGGAACAAATTTACCAAACGTATTTTTTTGTTCAAAAATTGTTCCAATGAAACATTTTTTTCTATTTCTTCCCATAAACAATTTTTAAACGAAATGTTACCAAACACACCCTTACCCGAGCCATGGTAACACTATTCCACGATATGATGCATCAAGAGATAGAAATCTATGTTGATGATACGATTGCAAAGACCCGACCTGGAAGAAGCCATGTCGAAACTCTGAAGAAGTTGTTTGATTGTCTTCGTGAATTCAAGCTTCGACTAAATCCCGCAATGAGATTTCTATTGCTTACTAATTTGTATGTATGGTGGCCTTATTACTTGTATGATCATCCCACTTGAACTAATGTTGAATTGACAGGCGGGAGGAACTATTGTTTTATTGTCAATGATGTCCCCCAAATTATTGTCTACTCACTTCTTTGCCTCTTTTTTTTTTTTTTTTTTTTGCATCTCTAAATCGTGCGCATCTTGTTGTCTTCTTTTAGGGGAAATTATACAAAACCCTCCTGAACTTTTAGGATATTGTGCCCTCACCCTGAACTTCTGACTGCTGCATAAAATCCCCTTCAACTTGCATAAAAAAGCGTAGTGACTTGAACCCGAATCTTGAATGAGGAGAATAAATACATTCATTATTTGCATAGTAGCATTTGAAAATACCAAGTCTTTTATAGTTTGCATATTAGCATTTTTTTATACTAATTACTAGCTTTTATTAACATAAATTGCTAATGTTTTGAAGTTCCTAACTACTTTATCGAATTACCAATCTAAATTAAAGTGATTTACCAACTTTTATCAAATTAAATTATCATCACAAGCACCAAGAAGAGTGAGGTAAAAGGATGGGGACATCATGATTCATAGAAATAAAAATTTTTATTCTGTTATCAAACGGATTTCTGTTTTAGAAATAGAAATTTTGAGTCGTTATAAATGGGTTTTTTTGTTCAGAAATTTGTCTGGGAATAGAAATTGAGAAATCAATTTCTGGTCGAGAAATCAATTTTTGTTTCAGAAATTTTGTCATGGGCAGCCTTACTTTTAAATTCCAAATTCCCCAAATTTCACGGCATACACCGCTCACTTCCTTTTTGTGGCCACATATTCTTCTATTCTCCCTTCTTCGAATGCTGGCTGCGTCCGCTTCAAATATCCCATAAGTTAAAAATAAGTGTGGCCCTTTGGGACTACGACGTGTTCTTTTGCTTCCGAGGATCATACCCTCGCACTAGCTTTGCCCATTTCCTCTACGAAGGATGGGATCTCTATGTTCCGGGATGAAGACTCGCTTTCTTTCGATGAGCAGATGGAAGAGGAGCTTCTCCATACCATCAAGACTTGTAGGATCGCGATCCCCATAATATCCCAGCAGTTTTTGGAGAGTAGATGGTATAATCGGGAGCTCACCGAGATGAGGAATTGCCGCAGAGCATGGCAAATCAATCTTCCTTATATTTCATAAGGTGAATTATGTTGATGTGGGTTGCCGACATAAATATCTCACTGCTCGGCTCCCGACCCCGCAAAAGGTAGACATTCCTCACGCTGGAAATCTCCTGCCGCTTGGTCGTCCTTCTCCAACAATACTCTTCCATCCCTATCGAATCGCCGTTCGATTTTGTTGTTTTAGAAGAGAGAAGTTAAACATGGAGATTTTAAGGAGATATTTGCAAGAGGATGAGAGACGTCGAGAAGGCGTGAATCTGCGAGGACGAGACTTTTATCAAACAAGCCGGGCCTATCGCCCGGAACGAAGAGGACGTTCTTTATTCTTTTGTGTTGAAGACGTTCTATACCCAAAAAAAGGAGAAAATATTTTTTTCGAAAGGAAGACACCAAAAAGGATGTTTCCAATGTAACAAACTCAAGTAAAAGTGTAGGAATTGTATTTTCTTCATTGAATTGTACACTGTTACAGGGATGTATATATTATACAATAAAATTCAATAAAAAAAGTAAAGAAAATATTCTCAACCAGAAAATATTCCTAGTCCTAAAATAATTACAATCCCAATCAATTACAATCTTTAGCCCGATTTCATATCTTCAAAACATATCTTCTTTCAACACTCCCCCTCAAGCTGGTTGTTTGTATATAACCAAGATGCCAAGCTTGTTTAGAAGATATGTATGCTGTCTTTGGCAAAGAGGTTTAGTAAATATATCTGCAGGTTGCTCCGTGGTTCTAATCCCTCTTGTTTTGATGATACCTTCTTTGATCTTCTCTCGTGTAAAATGGCAATCAACTTCTATATGTTTCATCCTCTCATGTAATATGGGATTTGCTGTGAGTTTGATTGCTGAATCATTATCACAAAAGAGTAGTGTCAGACTTCTAACTTGTATCCCAAGATCCTGAAGTAGACCTCATAAGCATACCACCTCACAAGCGAGTCTTTGCCATAGATCGATATATAGCTTATGCTGATGATAATGATACAAAGGATTGCTTCTTTGTCTTCCATGAAAGCAGTGACTCCCAAACTTAATACGAAAACCACTAATGGATCTCTTGCTCATGGGACATGTAGCATAATCCGAATCACAATAGGCCGTCATCTTCATATTGCACTTTTGAGAAAGAAGTATCCCTAGCCCTAGACATCTCTTCAGATATTTTACCACATTCAAGGCTACATTCATGTGAGATTGCTTTGGATTGTGCATGAACTGACTAAGAGTCTGTACAGCATAACAAATGTTTGGCCTAATCATGGTGAGATAGATAAGTTTTCCAACAAGTCTCTGATAACTTGTCAAGTCCTTCAGTAATGGATCGTTAGAGAAAGACATCCCAGCGTCATAATCAACACTAGTTAACTTTGCATTATGTTCAATGGGAATGACTGCCGGTTTGCATCCCGATAATCCCGCTTCTGATACAATCTCCATCACAAATTTACTTTGGCTAAGAGAAATCCCCTGATCAGAACGAGCTATCTCTATTCCAAGAAAGTATTTAGGTGGCCCTAAATCTTTGATATGAAAAGAGGAATGTAGATACTCCTTAAGCTTCCTCACAGCGGAATCATCATTTCCCATAATAAGTATGTCGTCAACATAAATCATCAAGTAGATAGACGACGTACCTTTTGTCCAAGTGAAGAGAGCATAATCATGCTTGGACTGCTTGAATCTGACACCCATGAGTGCATTAGTAAACTTGGCATACCACTGCCGAGAGGTCTGTTTTAAACCATAAGGAGATTTGCGGAGACGACATACCTTAGACTCCCCATGTCTCCGTAATCCTTGTGGAAGATCCATATAAATCTCCTCTTCCAGATCACCATGAAGAAAGGCATTGTGGACGTCCATCGATGCAACGACTAGTTGTGAAAAGCAAAGAACCGACAAGAAGGAGCGAACCGTGACATTCTTGGCTACTGGAGAAAAAGTTTCATGGTAGTCAAATCCTTCTTGCTGTGTAAACCCCTTGGCCACCAACCGGACCTTGTACCTTTCTACAAAGCCATATGCTTTATATTTAATCTTATATACCCATTTACAGCCAAAGGGCTTATGATGAGGAGGTAATGATACAATATCCCAGGTGTGATTGTCAATTAGGGCTTTAAGTTCTGCTTCCATGGCCTTTTGCCAACGTGGATCATGTACAGCCTCATGATAACTAGATGGTTCTTGTTCCTCAGAAATGCGACTAATGCAACATAAATGTTCTGATGACAATTGATCAAAAGACACATAGGAGGAGATAGGGTAACGAGTACCTGAGGATTTTGATGAAGAATAGACATAATCTTTTGTCCAAGCTGGTGGACGAGTGACTCGACCAGATCGTCGAGGTGGCTCATTCAACACGTCTAACGATGGTTCTTCAATATTTGCTGATTCGATGGAATTGATCACTTGAGGTTCCTCTTCTATGAAATCCTCCTCAATTGAATCTCCAATAGAGTGCTCATCAGGTGGTGAAGGTGATACTGCATCCACTATCTGCTGTCTTGGGGAGAAGTAAGAACATAGGATCCTCCAAAAGATAAATCTTCTTATGACAGAAATCTACGATTAGTGTTTACATCGTTTCAGTGTGTGGAAGCGAGAATCCCGGAAAGGGAAAGTATCTTCATGAAAAACCACATCTCTACTAATAAAAAATTCCCCAGTAGACTATTCATAAACTCGATAACCCTTTTTGAGATTGGCGTACCCCATGAATATGCATTGCCAAGCACGAGGGCCCATTTTATCCCAAGGCCCTACCGTAGTCACATAACGTAGACAACCAAACACTCGAAGATGACTCAAATCTGGTTTCTTGCCATATAATAGTTCAAATGGAGTTCTTCCCTTCAAAATCCTAGATGGCATACGATTTATCAGATATGCTGCAGTGACCACACAATCTCCCCAGAAATTCTCTGGTACAGATGCCTGGAATTTAAGGGCCCGTGCCACTTCCAAAAGATGATGGTGTTTTCCATAAACAACTCCATTCTGCCGTGGTGTATAGGTGCAAGTACTTTCATGCAAAATCCCATTTGAGCTAAAGAAAGAAGCACATTCACCACTGAAGAATTCCTTTCCATTATCAGTACGGATGCGACAAATTGACTTTCCAAACTGAGTTTTGGATAAAGAGATCAAAATTCTAAGGTGAGATAGAACTTGATTTTTGGATTATATGAGAAAGACCCAGGTGGCACGTGAGGAATCATCCACAATTGTGAGAAAGAACCGTGAACCATCATGATTTAAGGTGTGATATGGTCCCTAGACATCAGCATGAATTAAAGAAAAAATGCTGTCAACGCGAGTGTTGCTACTTTGAAAAGGGGAACGAGTTTGTTTCACTAAAGGACAAATAGGGCACTGAGGACAAGGGAAAGAGGCAGTGTGGCCCAATCTTTGATGATGAAGGAAATTTTTATTGCTAGCAACATTACACATTGAATTATTGACAGCAACGGAGAGGATTTAAAATTGCTTGGAAGATCGATCCAAAAATATAATCCTTGATAGATTCTACCCAAGCCCATCAGATTGCCAGTCAAAAGGGCTTGAAATAGACATTTATCAGAGTCAAACAAGGCACGACAGGAATTTTCTTCACAGGCTCGAGAAACTGATATGAGATTAAATTGGAAACTAGGGATATAAAGGACACTTTTAAGACTGATGAGTGGGCTAAGATTCACGGTCCCGGTCATATCAACATTTGTGGTGTTTCCATTCGGGAGTTGTACTAATATAGGAAAGGATAATTTCTTAATATTGGAAAAAAATTTCTGATTGCAGACAATGTGATCACTAGCTCCAGTATCAATAATCCATGCATCCATTGTAATTGAGTTCATCAGACAATGAGAAATACCTGTGAAGCTCCCTGCCTTGTCAGAAGCATCCAACTTCTTTAAAGCTTCCATCAGCTCCTGATATTCCCCATGAGAAATTGATTTGTTTGCTAATTTACCCAATACCTGTAAAACGGTTGAAAATTTCCCTTTCTCTTTTTCGCCAGGTTTGCCATGAAGCTTCCAGCAATTTTCAACCGTGTAATGTGGGCATTTACAATAATCACAGTATAGCTTACCCTTTCCCTTTTGATTATTTTTTGTGAATGAAGTGGGCCTGTTCATGGCATGGGCCATTGTCGCCCCATACGGCCCATCAGGAATTGCAAGGAAGTTACTTTGCGGCCCATCAGAATACATTGGATATCGCCCGCGTGGGCCATCTGGCCCATATGCATTTGAGCCGCGTGAGCCGTTCGATTCCATCCGACCTTTGCTTCCAGAGTCGTCAGATCCAGCGTCTCCAAAGAATGATCGAGAGCTGTCCGATCGATTAAACGCATCGTGGCCACTTGTCATGGAACGATACCCCCTAGGGTTTTCTTCATGAAACCCTAAATCGGTTTCGAGAGCTTTTCTTCCTCCCGTGGCTCTCTGTAACGGGCGAGAAAACCTCTTCACCATCAGAGCCACGCTCTCGCCATTCTTCCCGTAATCAGCTGCTCTCTGTTGGCTTTCTTCTTGAACAGCAAGCTGGTAGATGCGGCCAAGGGTCGGCATCGGCTCCATGGTCAAGATCTGTGACCGAAACGAAAGGTAGGCTTCGTTTAATATCGGGAGAAAACGTATTGCTTTCTCTTTGTCCCACATCCTTTTGTATTGCTGTAAGATGGGCTCTGGCCAGTCGAATTTCCCCTCAGCTGCCTCCAATTCGTTCCACATAACTGAAATTTTGTTAAAAATCGCAGCAATAGTCATATTTCCTGCTTTAAATTAGAGATCTGTTGCATCAAGGAGAAAATTTTCACTTGATCTAATTTTCCAAACATCTCTTTGATATTTTCCCACATCTGTTTCGAGTTCTCCGTTGGGGAAGATCGGCGCGACCTCGGAAGTGATGCAATTTCCAATCCACGTTCGGACCAATTGATTGCATTTCTTCCAGAGTCGTGCCATTCACTTGTCGGATGGAATCGGAACCGTTCCGTCAATAAACTCCTCTTTATCTTTCATTACCAGTGCACGCTGGAACTCGCGCGACCAATTTGAGTAATTATCCGATCCGGTTAACTGTTGAGCGATAAGCTTCATTTCTGGTCCGTCGGCATTAGTTGTGAAAAGAGGGTTGCCGTGCTCCGGCTGACCGTTGGCAGTGAAGATCTGGTATGGAAGAAACCCCGCAGCGGTCGGGTAGGGAATTGCCCCAAAACCCGATCCGCTAGATCCGGTTGCAAAATCCGCATTGGAAAAAAGGGAGCCAGGTAGGGATTCGTTCCCACACCCAGTTCGATCGACCCGCCTATTTGCTGAGGATTGATGGTTGCACTTGCCCCGTTGCTAGTTGGTGGGCCTCCATCAGTTCGCACACCATCTCGATAACCCAGCGATGATGTATTTGGACTTGTTCCATAGTACCAAGGATACGGTACCCATGGGTTGCCCCATATTAAACTGAGCCAAATAGGGCTACCCCATATTAAACTGAGCTAGAGCAGTTCCCCACTGCGCATGCTGATGATGATTCTGTGGCAGAATTTGTGGCTGAATTTGTTCCTGAGACATTGTGATTATCACTGAGGATTCATGGATCTGAGGAGGTGGTGGTGGCGTTGTTTCTCCTGTGGACTGATCATCGGATCTTGAGGTAAGTTCTTGTGGATTTGTCATGATGACAATTTCCTAAGAACTCTACAACAATTTTTTCTTGCAGATTAATTTTTTTTTGAATAAAGAATTGAAAGCTAGATGAAGAACTTCCTGCCGGATGCTATTACGTTCTGCAAGAGTTGCAACAACAAGAAAACAGAGAAGACTGATCTGTTCTGCGAAGGGTTGCAGCAACAGAGGTTGATTCTAGTGCGAAAGCTATGTCAAGATTGAGACATGCTCTGATACCATGTAACAAACTCAAGTAAAAGTGTAGGAATTGTATTTTCTTCATTGAATTGTACACTGTTATAGGGATGTATATATTATACAATAAGATTCAATAAAAAATAAAGAAAATATTCCCAACCAAAAAATATTCCTAGTCCTAAAATAATTACAATCCCAATCAATTACAATCTTTAGCCCAATTTCATATCTTCAAAACATATCTTCTTTCAACATCCAACGCCTACCGATGTTTCGACCAAAAAAAAAAAAAAAAAAAAAAAAAAATCGCCTACCGATCGGGACTGTAAAAAAAAGTGTGGGCCCCTTTGAAGTACCCCGTGCGGGTGCTGCCCAATAGAAAACGACGCTTCAATGAATCCAGCCATAACATTTTTTTGGGTCAAACGGTCACGCCACTTTAGCTGCAAGGTTCTGATCTGTTAATGGATTGACTGCCGATTGCCGCAAGCTTGAGAAACTACTTCCAGATGCAAAGTTCCAATTCGCTTTGGGTCGACTGTGGATTATCATTTACAAGCTCTTTCCTGACTTCGGTGGAGTTAGTTGTTCGAATCTATCTATCACTACATAAATATCTTTGATCTAATTTATGAACTGATGTTCTGCGCACTATCTTTGTTGTGTCGAGATATTCTGTTGTGCGGTGCTTTGGAGCAGAGTACATATAACTTTGGGCCGGACTGCAGCAACCATCACGCCAAGCGCCTTATCTAACCCACAGTTCTCAAGGGCTTTACAGGGTCCCCAGCAGCATGCTCTAATAGAAGGGGGAGCTTTCTGTTTTGGTATCTACTACCGTGAGATGCTTTTGTACTGCTTATTATTGAACAAATGGTGGTGCATAGTTCGCAGGATAAAAGATGGTTCCCGAGGTGTGCCCTGAGATCTTGAGTGGAAGTTAGCTTTTCAGTTGGCATGCGCTTAACAGAGACCCTCCTTCAGATTATTACAATCATCTTGCAAGGGAAATAGTATCCGCTATTGGGAGACTTCCATTGGCTCTTAAAGTAAATTGGTTCGTTACTCCACAACAAAACGCAACAACTATGGAAAGTGACATTGGACAAGTTAAGAAAAGCACCTCCTGAGGATGTTTTTGGAAATTTGAAGATGAGCTATGATGCCTTAAGTTGCAAGCAAAAGCAAAAATAAATTTTCCTCGATATTGCATGGGTCCCCTCCTTCAAATGCTAGCTGCGTCCGCTTCAAGAATCTAGAAAGGAAAAAATAAGCGCTGCTCTTTGCCTTTGGTACCACAACGTGCTCTTTTGCGTCAGGGTCGGAGATACTCACACTGGCTTCGGGGATTTCCCCTACAAAAGTCTCTTAGCTGATGGGCTCCTTGTTTTCAGAGACGTTGCAGCGCTCTCAGTCGGCAATCAGCAGATTGGCCTAGAGGTTCTCCAGGCCATTAGGACTTGTAGTATTATGATCCCCATCATCTCCGAATGCTATGTGCAGAGTAAATGGTGTCCCCGCGAGCTCACCGAGATTATGGATTGCCATAGAAAGCACGGCAAATTAGTCTTCCCTGTATTCCATAAAGTGGATGTTGCTGATATAGGTCGCCAATGCTGTTGCTTGCGTAACTTTGAAGAGGCTTTATGTGAACATGAGATGTAGAGCAGGGGAGAAGAAGTGCAAGAATGGGTAGAAGTGCAGTGTTTTATAACGGGGACTAGAGGGTGGATGTCACAGGCCATTGCTAATGGGTATTTATGTCTGTATCCGTAAATCTGAATAGGAAACCCCGTGCACTTGGATGGGAATGACCTGTACGTCTAACTCTGTTTTACATCTGTATGTGTGTGTGTGTGAGCGTGTGCGCAGGCATGAAGGAAAGCCGGTAAAGATGGTTGTCGCAATGGTTTCGAGTGAATTAGAGATGAGCTGGATCGAACAGTCTTCCATGTTCATAAAATCAGGTATATTCTAGTACCACTTGAGGAATTCTATAAATATTTGGGCCATTCTCTAAATATATCTAGACCCGTTTCTTTGCTTTTTACAATTACTTTGATTCGTAGTCATCATCACTTACAATGAGTCATTATTTTTCAGAAAAAAAAAAAAAAAAAAGAGTAAATGCCAAGTCTTCTTGAGCTTTCACAGTCTTCATACTCGATATTACCTTGCTGCTTACCTCTACACAAGTCATGTGGCTGAAGCAATCCTAGTTTAATTACGATGATCCTTCCCTCATAGGTAAAGATGTTATCCATGAGACACACAGTGATATCCATTTCAATTCTCTTAAGCAATTATGCATCCTCTTAATGGTGTCTTGAGAATCTAGCTCAAAAGTGAAGACGTCCCATGTGGGAGACGTATCGAACACTCGTGCAACATCCAATTTCTCAGTTAAATTTGGAACTCGATTACTTCAATTCAACCGTGTCACTCCCATTCAAATTACGACATTTGTCAAGATTACGTCTCTCATCGGCTCTGGTGCAAGAAATTCAATTCAACGGTCAAATTTAATGGGGTTGGTTCTGGAAAGGCGTGAAACCCTCCGGAGATTAATGCTATCAAACATGAGGAAGCTAGAGATTACTATATTGTTGTCGTCTTTTCTCTCTCTCGATTAGAGTTCCCTCTACCTCCATGGTAGCCGTTTGCTTGTTTGAACCCTAATTCCATCTTCTGCCCACCATCAAGTTACTTTCAGATGACGAATCCTGGTTTTCCCCCTCGCCCTCTCATGACAATTTTTCCTCTGTAATTACCAACTCCTCCAAGGACCCATCTTCACCCATCACTCATCTCTTCGTTCTACTACCAGATTAGCCCCATCCTGTCGTTTCTACTATCAGATTAGCCTTTCGCTTCGGACTCCACTCTTCTCGTTCTCTACATGTTCTCTCTGCCCTGTTCCGAAGGAGTCTTTGCTTCTCGGCGTTCAATTCCTGCTTCGCTTAAGCTGCAATGCATATGGACAAGTTCGACTAGACTGCACCTTTTGAAGATTCCTCTGGCGCCCGCGAGTGGTTGGCTCCTTTCGACCAAGACGAGACTCACCCCAATTCTGCTGTTACCTGCCCAGGGATGGACCACACCGACTCTGGAGACAGCACTCACCTTGCTGCCCTGTGTAATCGAATGGGACGTCTATGGTCAGAACAGACAATTGAAATCTGGGATGATGCAGCCCAAAGGAAAAATTAGAGGAATGTAAATTGATCCTGGTGGGTAAGATTCTCTCAAACCCATCCATTAATTTTCCAGCTTTTCAAAATACTATGAAGAGAGCATGGTGCCCAATAAAGTAGATATATCCCCAAGTGAAGCGGGCATGTATGTCAATAAATTCCAGTCAGAAGGAGAAAAACAGAGAATTCTGGACAACGGACCTTGGCTTTTCTCGAATCATTTGGTCATCTTAAAGCCCTGGTTACCAAACACTCCCCTGCATTGCTATGATTTCTCAACCTGTGTCTTTTGGGTCCAAGTTTTTGGGCTTCCATTAGAATGGTATACCGAAACTATGATAAGCAAAGCCATGCACCATGTCGGTAGGGTGTTGGAGGTTAAGGTAGAGCAAAAAGAAGGCACAGCTCTTAAAGCAGGGAGAGCCCGAGTTGAAATCAATTTACACAAGCCGCTAAAAACAAGGTAGCTTCTTCGACTGGATGGCAAAAATATATGGTTAGATTTTCGTTATGAACGATTTTCTCACTTCTGCTACTCTTGTGATATTCTAGGGCATTATGCAATGTACTATAAAAACTTCCTATTCAATGCAGAAAAAATGGACGGAAAGGATAAACTATATTATGGTCAGTGGTTACAAGCTGAGGTTTGGGAACACAGCCCGTTCTGACGTACCTTTTATGAGACACAACCTTCCTGAGATGCGGAAGAAGAGATCATCCCAGAGACTCCTCATTCGCCTACCAATTTGATGCCTATGGTACAATCATGAAACAATAAGCAGAATGAAGTAATGGAGCTACTAGCAGGGGGCAGATTATTACTGTGGCAGCACTGCTCCAATAGAAACCGCTGATACAGGGATCGTCAGAAACTTATACTACAGCAGCAAAATCCCCTGCATCGAAACAAATTGCTATAACAAAAGAAACAGCAGAAGGCTCATCGAAATCAAAGAAGTTGAAACACACACGTTTGACAGCAAAAGAAGGACCTATTAAAAAAGCCAAAAGATACAACCTGTTTGATCTACAGATCTAGATATCAAAGGGCCTTGATGAAACTCAACTACAGGATACTCCAATCTTTGCGGCAGTAGGACCCGAGAGTTGGGCTATGGTGGCTGGCTCTAAACAGCCACCAAGTGACAAATGAAGCTACTCAGTTGGAAATGTCAAGATCTGGGCAATTCCCTGACAATTCAAGCACTAAAGGCCATGGTGGCCCAAGAAAAGCCCGATGTTCTATTTTTGATGGAGAGTAAGAACTAGGAAGTAATGCTTCATCGAATTCAAAGGAGGTTGAGATTCCCCAGTAGTGTTATTGAAAACCCTATCGGCTTGGCCGGTGGTCTAGCAATGTTTTAGAATGAGAGGATATCTTTGATAGTGAATTGGCAAACTTCAGCTTTCACTGATATGGTATGTAAGGATGGTGAGTATGGTAAAACAATGCATCTCACTTGTCTACATGCACCGGCTGTGTACCAACTCCGACAATCCTTATGGGACGACTTGCAATAGATCAGCCACTATAACACATTACTGTGGGTGTGTGCTGGAGATTTCAACAAAATAATTCATCCTTGGGAAAAAGTTGGCAAACGGCTTGCAGACCAACATCGCATGCACTCTTTCAGTGAACTACTAAATGATTGTTCTTTGATGGATGTGGTTAGCAAAGGTTGTGCATTTACGTGGGTCAATAATAGAGACGACCAAGATTTTGTAAAAGAAAGATTGGACCGGGTGCTTTGTACTATAGACTGGTGCCTAAATTTTCCTAGCGCTAAAGTCTTTGCCTTACCTGCAATTGGTTCTGATCACAACCCAATCCTTTTAACAACGGAAACAATCCTTGTCAAAATAAAGAAGGCTTTCACCTTTGAAGCCTATTGGTTACAAGACCAAGAATGCCGCACAATCATTGCAGATTCATGGGGATCTTTCCAGGTGAGAGGCATGACCCTACCTCAAAAGTTCAAGGCTGTTTCGAGGCCCCTGGCTGGAGTCGATCCAAGTTTTTCAATGGCCATCATTAAATCAACATCCTCAAGCAACAACTCCAAAATCTGATAAATCAACCCAATGATCAATATGCCCAAGCGACGGTTAATAGTTTGAAAGAAAAGATATAGCTTTTATGGCAACAGGAAGAACAATACTAGGCTATGCGATCAAGACTTAACTAGCTTAGATGGGGGGACAAAAATACCAAGTTTTTCCATGCAACAACAATCCTAAGGAGACAGCACAATCGAATAAGCATGTTACAAGATGAGCATTAGCAATAGTTTCGCGATCCAAACCTTTTGTAGAACATGACACGGGATTTCTTTAAAAATTTGTATAGCTCAATGGGAGAGCGAGACTATAGGCCTGTTCTAGTATAATGCCTACTTGTGGTGACAGAGGAAATGAATGCTACCCTAGTAGATGCGGTCACTCTAGAGGAAGTCAAACAAGCTACATTTCAACTGGGAGCAACAAAAGCTTTGGGACTTGATGGTTTGAATAGACAATTCTACCAATCTCATTGGGATATCTTACAGGAAGACATATTCCTCTCTGTAAAAGATTTCTTCCACTCAAGAGTGATGCAATTTGAATTCAATAGGACAACCATATCCTTGCTACCAAAAACACCTCACCCAGAAAGGTTGGATCAATATTGACCAATTAGTCTTTGCAACTTTATTTATAAAATCATATCAAAAGTTCTTGCAAATAGATGAAGCTTTGGTTACGAACTAATAGCCACGAAGCAATGTGCTTTTGTTAGTGGACGCGATTCAAGATAATGTTCTCGTGGTCCAAGAGGTTCTCCATCAACTCGGGATACGAAAGAGGACCAAGACTTTTCAAGTTGTTCTGAAACTAGACATGCAAAGGACCTACGATTGGGTGGAATGGGATTTCCATAAAGACTACCTCCTTCAGCTTGGTTTTCACGCTCAGTAGGTTCAGTGGGTAATGCAATGCATCACTACGGTCTCTCTTAGCGTCAAATTCAATGGAGAACCCTTGCCCTACTTCCATCCGACCAGGGGACTAAGACAAGGCGATCCATTGTCTCCGTACTTGTTCATTTTGGTGACAAACATCCTGTCTCAACTTATTAGCCAAGCTGTGGATATGGGCAACATTAGAGGCATTAAATTAAACGGGTGGTGTCCTACTCTATCTCATCTATTTTTTTGCAGATGACGCTATATTTTTCTTAGACGGATGTCAACACCCAAATTTTTGCCAAAAAAAAAAAAAAAAAAAAAAAAAAAATCATTTCCGAAAAATGGAAAAATTGTTTTTCCACAAAAATATTTCATGTCAAATTCTCGCATATAGATTACCTAGGTGTTTAGTATAGTTTTTTTAATGGAAGATGTTTTCCTAAAAAAAAAAAAAAAAAAAATTAATTAATTAAATTTTAAAAAAATGAAGAAGAAAAAAAAAAAGAGAAGCAAGATGGGGTCAAAGATCTAAATGTGACTAGCCAAGCCTAGGAGGTCAAATTGTAATTAAAAGGGCAAGTTGGGGCCAAAATGCAATTTTCAAAAGTTGAGGGACCAATTCGAAAATTTTGTAAAATCTCGCCCGAGCCCTTAAATCATTATCTTGGTCCTCAATTAAGTTGAAATTGAACTTGTGCCAGATCGAATCAATCAAATTGGGCCAAAATGACCAAATTTACATTGAATTGAATATTTTCGGATAAGAAAATTGCCAACTTTAAGGGACTTTCTTGCAAAATTGGGTAGGCAAAATTGCCAAATCTGGTCGAGATCTTAAACTATTATACACGATTTTGCTAATTGATCAAAAATCGCAGCCAAATTCATGGATTAAAACACACAAACCAGCTAACAAATCCTAGTCCACAAGTTCGTCTTGAAGTTGCTAAGGCTACGTTTGTTTTGATTTCTTTTTCTGTTTTTAAACAATTTTTTTTTTTTTTTTTTTTTTTTTTTTTGTTTCGAGAACAAAAAAAAGGAACAAAAATGCGTTTGTTTGAGTTTTTGTTTCAAAATTATTTTTTTGTTCCTAGAAACACATCTGGAACAAAAACAAGAAACAAAAAAAAAAATTATTTATTGTTTCTAGAATAAAATTTAGGAACACTTTTCTCTCTCTTCCATTTTCTTCTCTCTTTTTCTTCTTCTTTTCTTCTTCTTTTTCTTTGACCGCGCCGGCCTTAGCCATGGCTAGTGACAGGCCGTCGAGGGCCGGCGACCTCGTCGGAGCGTTGCCGGCCCCCGGCGAGGCGGCGTCAGCCACCGGCCCAGCGAGGCTCGGCCTCGCCTTGGTTGGGCGAGCTCAAGCTCACCCGGATCTGGCGAGGCCGAGCTCGCCCGCCAAGGTGAGGCCGACCTCGCGCCGGCTAGGCGAACTCGATCTCGCCCCCGGACCCGGCCGAGGCCGAGCTCGGCTCAGCGGCGGCGAGGCTCGACCTCGTCGAGCCACCACCGTGTCGGCATCGCACGGCGGTGGCCGGCAACGCCGACCTTGCCGACCGCTAGGCGAGCTCGCCGAGGGCGACGAGCCTCGGCGTGGGGCCGGGCGAGGCCGCCGGCCCTTGTCGGCCGGTCACCGGCCATGGCGAGGCCGGCAACCGGCCAAAAGAAGAAAAAAAAAAAAAATAAAAAGAAAAAAAGGAAAAATAAATAAAAAAATAAGAAAGAAAATAGAAAATAGAAAAATAAAATAAAAATATTAAAAAATTAAAAGAAACAAAAAAAAAAATTATACAAATTTACCAAAAGTGTTTTTGCTCATTTTTTATTCCCAAAACAAGTTTACCAAACACGTTTTTTTGTTCAAAAATTGTTCCCCGAATAAAAACACTTTTTTCTATTTCTCGTTTCCTGAACAATTTTTAAATAGAAATGTTACGAAACGCGCCCTAAGTAAGCAACTTGGTGGCCCACCATATCCTCCTTAGCTGCTCAAACAGCCTGATCTTTGCACTTGATGGAAGACCATAATTAGTAGTGCAAGTGGACAAAAATTTGCCGAGGATAAGCTGCTGAAAGCATGGGAAAATCGCAGTAAAATCGGCACAGTGAACATCTGCAAAATTTGAAAATTTCGACTAAGTCAGAAAGTGGGTGGACCGCTTAGTTGGTAGGCTTGGCAGGAGGGCAAAAGGCCGATCAAGAGATTGCTTAATGCAGTGGATAAGATTTATGAAGCATGCTCGTTTGAAGGATAAGAGGCAGAAGACAAGAAACACGAGGCGGAGCTCGCGATCGTGCCAAGAAAAACCCCTCGAATCAACTCCGAAAAACAAGAACCCAGAAATTCCAAATCAACCTTTAGAGAGAAAAGTGAGATTTTCACAAACTTGCAGCCAAAATTTGCCAAAAACTTCAACTAGAGATTGAAATTTCACGCAAATATCTTTCCAACCATATGTCACACGTCCAAAATTGAGATCTAGAATACCTCCTAAAGCCCCCCGAAAGATACCCTCTTGGCGGGCCAAGGGAGTCCTAAGATTTTTCTAAATGTTGAGTCCAGTTGGTCACAAGCAAGGAAAAGCGAGTGTTTTTGAGAAAATGGAGAGATAAATGAGGAAATCCATGAGTTACAAGCCAAACTATAATACATATAGTTTGGGTTGGTTTCAAGTTGGTCAACAAAAGAGGTTCGGAAGCCTAATTTTGGAGATCAATGAAAACCTTCATTGTTAACTTTTTCTTTTGCAGACCTCACTTTTAGTTTGAAGGAGCCATTTTCCACGTGCCCCACGGAGGATAATTTCTCGTTTCCTCAACCATGAGTCACTTGAAAGAGAAACTAGGAAGCAAGGTAAGCATCTTAGATGTATTTTTGTTTGAATTCGAACATGTTTTGATCACGAAAATCAAGAGGAAAACTAGTCTGGAGAACTGATTTTCGAGGTCGAAATATTTCTTGTTTAAAGCTTCTCCAATACCCCTACATGCTTGACTTGTTCCTCCCCTTTGCATGCGTTTTTGTTGTTGTCACTTTGATAAATGTTATATGGGAGTATAAATAATGCATAAGACAACTCGGTTTAGTCTTTAAATCTTCTTGTGAACCATGAAACCGTCTATAACGTGAGCCAAAAACCAAGCTCCTCCACATTTCACATTGAGACTCGGTTGGCCAGCATAGATCATGCATGTGCGCTTCTTGGAGAGTTCGTTTTGATGCGTCCGGTTAATCGTTTTCTGTGATGTTTGTTGCATTTGAAAGTAAATGTTACCTATTTTCATCTGGATGGAGTAATATTTCATATAGATGTTGCATGTGATGGTTGTTGGGGCTTCAATCTGGGCATTTGACATGGCTGTTTGACTTGGGTTCAACACCAGATTTGTAAAACGGCTCCAACCCGCATATTGGAGGCCGTTTTCAGTTTGGTTCTTGCGTGTTCTAGGCCATGATTTCTAGCTAAACCTGTTCTTTACATGTAATAGTATATCCTTGATACTTTGCTTTCACATGAGATTGCTTATGGGTCAAGATTGAAGGCCACGAACATGGCCCGAGGAAGCCGTTTTGAAGTGATTTGATGCAAGCCAAGTATTCGACAAAATGTTGGAACCAAATTTCGATCTTAAAACGGTTGATTTGAGCTTAATTATTGTGATATTCATGTGATGTGTTACTCCATGTTAGTATAGATCGGTTTAAGGAATTATTATTAATATTTTTTAAATATATATAATTAAAAAAAGAAAAAAATCTGAAAATTTCAAAAAAAAATCTAAAAGTGATAGATAGCATCAAATTAAGGCAAGAATGACATATGTGAAATTTTATTAATTGTATAAGGCTATTTTTCCTAATTTAATGCTATTTTGATATTTTATAATCATTTTTGTAAATAATCCATTTTCCATAGATTAAAATTATTTAGAGTAGTTTCATGCATTTAGAGTAATATCATGCATATTTAAATTCTCATTTCGCTCATGGGGGTCTTATTCTGGGGCGTAATAACAAGGCCACGTAATATTATTTGCCCGACTTGTATCGGGTGTTTCTTTTCCGCATTACTTTCAAGTCTTTTCAATTTCTTGGATGTTTATTTACCGCACCACTTTTCAATAATTTGAGTGTGAATTTCTTTTCTAAATTATGTTAGGATTAGTTTAGACATTAAAAAAAAAAAAAAAAAAAAAAAAACTTACAAAAACATTTGCATGGACACTTAGTGGCTTCATAAAGATTATAATTGGTAATCAAGATTGTGTGTCCATTTAGATAAACAACCTTCCAAGTTAGTGGTACCGCAAGGGCGCTAATAGAAACATTGGTGTAAACAAGTCCACATTCCTAGAAATCTCTGGTTGCCTAGAAATCGAGACAATACTCCCGTGTTTTGATTGGTTTCTAGCCGACCCCAATAGGCTAGTGGCGACTCCTAAAATTACATAGGTTGTTAAGAACTAAAAAAAAATCCAACGTCGCGTGAGGTATGGGTTTGGGAGAGCCCGCAACTAATTTATGGCCATTGGCCCGCCTCTTTAGGAAAATACCTCTAAGCCTTCTTCCTTTTTCCCCGAACAAAAAAAAGAGAGGCCGCGACAATGAAAAAATCCTCGAATGCTAGAACTTGTCAAATATTCTATATCAATATTGCCTAGCTATAGGACAACAGGTGAATCACAACAAATTCGAAACCTTCTTTAGCAAAGATTGTCCTAATAGCCTTCAAGAAAATTTGGCAAGAGAACTCCGAGTTCCTATATTAGCAAAGACTGGTAAATACCTTGGCATACCGTCGATTGGGGAAAATCAAAAAGAAAGATGTTCACCTGGATTCTGGGTCGAGTAAACTCCAAGTTAGAAGGATGGAAAGAACAACTCATTTCAAAAGGCGGTAAGGAAATTCTGATTAAAATAGTAGTACAAGCCCTCCCAATATGCAATGTCTATATTTAAAATCCCGGTGTCTCTATGCAAGTCTATAGAACAGAAAATTGCTCGATTTTGGTGGCAATCTCATTGCAATAAATTTGGCATACACTTTGGAAGAATTAGGACATCCTGAAGAATCGAAAGGACAACGGGGGATTGGGTTTTCGAGACCTCATTGCTTTCAACAAGGCTTTACTTTGGGTAAATAGGCTTGGCGTCCTGCTACAACAACCATCTTCCCTATGGAGCAGAATGTTCAAAGGCTTGTATTTCCACTCTAGGGAATTCGGCAAACCAACAAAGGGACTAGACCCCACAGGGTTGGCAAAGTTTGCTGCTAGGCCGAGACTCAATAATACACAATCTCCAATGGTCAGTCGATGACGGACGACGAATCAGAATTAGGGAGGACAAATGTCTTTCTAGTGGAATTATCGGTGGCCCCGCACCTAGAGGCGAACCGGAGAAGGTGGCGGACTTCCTTATCCCCGACCAAAATGTATGGAATGAGTCTCTACTTCGACGTAGCTTCGATGATCGCATCGTCAACGAAATTCTGTCCATATAGATTCGACCTCAATACACTGTTGACCAAATCATCTGGAAGGGGAAACTCAACGGTATGTATACAGTAAAGAATTGCTATAACTTCATCAGATCACAGAGAACTAGTGACATACATAATAGTGCTTCTTCATCATACCAAACCCCTCGCAAATTGTGGAATAAAATTTGGAAAATACAGAGTGTAATATATGGGCTCTTTAGTAAAAAAACAAGAAAGAAAGAAAGAAAGAAAGAAAGAAAAAGGGAAATAAAGGGTTGAAAAGTCAAAAAAGGAAGCTGAGGGAGATTTGTGGAACCTTCGGCTAGGTTATAAAAAGAGAAAGAGGGAGAGAAAGAGGCCTTCAGCAGAAACGAAAAGAAAAACAGGGAATGGAGAAATGGGGGAGAGGAAAGCAAAAAAAAAAATTTGGCGCGCTCGTGATCCGGACGCCTCATCAAGCCGACTCAAGTGTGTTTTGTAAGGCCGGTAAAAAATTGAAGCCTTTAATCACTTGAAGCAATCGCCGCAATTAAGGCTCAAAATTCGGATTTCTTGGATATTTGTGTGGTGAAGCCCGATTTTTGAGTCGTTGAGCTGTATATTTTTTTTATATAAATGGTACTTTGGGATGTTGTGAACCTATAGAATCTTTTGGATCGTGATTTGAGCTTGCGATTTGTCCGGAATTGAATTTTGAAGTTGGGGGCGCATTCTGGTTCTGTAGCGAATAGTAGCTTCGAGCCTGTTTTTTGTTGTTTTCAGTACTGTTTTGGGGCGGCTGAGTTGGGGTTGTTGTTGTACGTTAAGAGAGCTTTTTAAAGACTATAAGACGGCTTGAAACGGATTTTTGTGGAGGAAGTTATGGCGTGATGAAGTTAGCACTTGGGCTGCTCCTAGCGGAAATGATGGGTTTCCATTAAATGCAAGCTTTTGTGGTGCATAGGTGTCGTTTTATCGACAAATAGGCCTAATATAGACGAGTTGTAATGCGAATATCATTTTTACTCGGCCTTTTAATATTGTTTTTCCATTAATTGTTAGGGATCTGAATGCGTTGGTTCGAGTGAGCGTTGTAGTTGATTTTTGGCTTTTCCCCGGTGAGTGACACTATTTCTTCTTTGTATTTTAAACTCATGCTTTGAGAAACGTGGTAGATTATATATTCCTTGAGTTGATAAAAAGCATATCTTGTTGCATAAAACAGGATCGAGCTATTACTGCCATTTTTGTTGTTCGGAGGGAGTTATATTCCGACTTCAATTTGAATGGTCATTTGAAAAATGATTTGTGAAATTCTTTGTGAAAGAATCTTGAAATGTTTTGGAGAATGCTTTGATATTTATATATCAAATTTGAGTTGTGGTATGATTATCTTTCTGATGTTGGATTGCTGGATATTGTGATTGGTGGTTGGTGCTCAATGTCTCTGTGGACCCCGAGGGATGTGTGGGTATGCGTATATTAATCTAGGATATCATTGTGGGCTGAGCCACCGGCTAATAATAGGTGGAGACCTTGCTAAGGGTGAATCTTGGTCATCTTGTCACGGGCGTTACGCGTGACTATGGTTAGACACTTGAGCATGAATTGGTCAATGGGGTGGACCGTTGACGTGTGATTTGAGTTTGGTCAATGGAATGAACCATCGATGTGATTTGATAAGATTAATTAATGGAATAGACCATTGATGCATGTTTTATGAGATTAACTAATGGAATGGACCATTGGTATTTTTGGTATTTGAGTTATGATTATGTATTTGACTTATGTTTTAAATGTGCATAGTGATTTCTCGATCCGCTTAGAAGAAATGTGTTACTCATTGAGCCGTGGTAGCTCACTCCTTTCTTATACTTGTTTTTCAGGTTCTTTAGCGAGTCGCAAGTAGACGTGAGCGTTCGTTCGGGGAGAACTTTTGTGGTGGAAACTTTTTGTATGACTTATGCATAGTTAATAGGTTTATAAGTTAGTCTTTGTAGAGAGTTTATGTTTCGATTTTTTGTGGATTATAAATATGCTCGATATTGTAACCAATTGCCCATTTTTGTCAAATATATATGTGGATGTATATATGTTAATATCGGGTTGAATTTTGGTTACGTTGAGGCTGTGTCCTTTGGTAAAGGACGGCCGTGTCATGCCCCTTCTTCTTGTGAATCGAGGCGTGAAATTTGTTGGTATTAAAACTTAGGTTTTGATTTGTTTGGGTAGATATGGGACAATGTGAAATTGTGTGATAGATTTTTTTAACGCGTTAGCCTTTTAGATATTAAGTTGTAGCTCCGTTCTTGGATTCAAGTGATCATGCGTGACTCGGAGACACTTGCTTCGCTTCGTAGAAATAGTAAAGGCAAGCAAGTTGTCGCCCCGATGCTAGATACATGCCTCAAGCTTCTCAAGGTGCGTCTATAAGGAGGAGACGGGAGGATCGGCGTGATGGGAGTCCTAACTCACATTAAGTTAGGGAAGTTAACCAAAGGTCGTTTCCCGAGTGACTTTGAGCAAGATAAAGTTGATCACTTTCAGAGGGGGCTTCAATATGAAATTGGTTCGGCACTCACACCTCTAGCATTGACATCTTGTAAAGACGTGTTGGAATGAGCCATTAGAGTGGAACAAAAGATTTTGGAGCGTGACGAGCAAGGTGTACCTCAACATAAGAAGTTGAGATCCACGGTTTATCAAGATAGTGGCGCCAGTGGCAGCGGAAAGAGGAAAGTTTTAATCAACCAGAAAGCCCAGAATTTAGAATAATCCAGGCCTTTGTACTACTTATGGGAGACGACATAGCGGTCCTTGTTACCACAAAAGAGGAGCATGTTTCACTTGTGGAAAAATGGGATATACGGCACGTGATTGTCCAACATAAAAGAATGCCCTTGGAGATAGTAGAGTATGTTTTGTATGTGGACAACCTGGACATCAAGCCTATACTTGTTCTATGAGGAAGACCGCACCTCCGGTTGATAGGCCACAAGAAAGCCAGCGAAGGCAAAGGATGACTGGGAAAGTTTTTACAATGACATGAGAGGATGTGGCGGCTTCTAATACAGTTGTTGCAATTATGAAGGCACTTTTCCAAGGTTAATTTCAGCTATGCAAGCAAGAAAGCTTTTGAGAAAGGGTTGTTGCGGTTATTTGGCTTGTGTAAAAGATACAAGTAAGGAGCCGGTAAAGCTAGAAAATGTTCATGTTGTCAGAGAATTTCCTGATGTATTTCCTGAAGATTTACCTGGCTTGCCTCCTAATAGAGAGATAGAGTTTTGTATCGATTTAATGCCTGGTACAACACCTATCTCTAAGACCCCATATCAAATGGCACTTTCTGAATTGAGTGAATTGAAGAAACAATTGCAAGAGCTTTTGGATAAGGGTTTTATCGGGCCTAATGTATCGCCTTGGGGAGTTCTGTTCTATTTGTGAAGAAGAAAGACGGTAATATGCAACTTTGCGTAGATTACCGAGAACTTAACAAGGTGACGATTAAAAATAAATATCCTTTGCCTAGGATTGATGATTTATTTGATCAACTTCAAGGGGCTCAGGTATTTTCTAAGATCGACCTTCATTCTGGGTATCATCAGTTGAAGATAAAAGTTGATGATGTGCCAAAGACTGCTTTCGAACAAGGTATGGGCATTATGAATTTCTTCTCATGCCTTTTGGGTTAACGAATGCACCTGCGGCTTTCATGGATTTGATGAACGGGGTATTCAGGCAATTTCTTAACAGATTTATTATGGTATTCATCGATGATATTTTGGTGTATTCGAGGAGTTTTGGAGAACATGAACAACACTTGAGAGTTGTTTTACAAACTTTGCGTGAAAAAAAAAGTTGTATGCTAAATTTAGTAAATGCACCTTCTAGATTGATCATATAGAATTCTTGGGTCATGTAATATCAAAGGATGGTATCTTAGTTGATCCAAAGAAAGTTGAAGCAGTTGTTCAATGGAATCACCCTACCAATGTCACGGAGATGAGAAGTTTTCTTGGGTTAGCAGGTTATTACAGGAGATTTATAGAAGGGTTTTTTAAAATTGCCAGTCCACTTACTCGCCTAATCCAGAAGGGAGTTAAAGTGGTTAGATCAATGTGAGCGTAGTTTCCAAGAGTTGAAGAGGCAATTGATGTCAGCTCCTATATTAACTTTGTCTTCAAGAACTGGTGGCTTTACAATTTATTGCAATGCATCTAAGGAAGGTTTAGGTTGTGTTCTTATGCAGGATGGTAAAGTTGTGGCATATGCCTCTAGACAGTTGAAGGCTCATAAGAAGAACTATCATACTCATGATTTGGAGTTGGCGGCAGTTGTGTTTGCCTTAAAAATATGGCAACACTACTTGTATGGTGAAAAATGTGAAGTCTTTACCAATCACAAAAGTTTGAAATATATTTTTACTCGAAAGAACTTAACATGAGGCGAGAGGAGATGGCTAGAACTTCTGAAGGATTGTGACTTATCCATCAATTACCATTCAAGTAAAGCTAACGTGGTAGCCAATGCCTTGAGTCGCAAATCCTCTAGAAATATGGCAGCATTGCTCACTTCTGAAAAGCCTATTCTTGAAGATATGAGAAAGCTAGACCTAGAGGTTTTGGTCCATTAGCTTGATGCTCAATTAGCTAATCTTCAAGTACAACCAACATTGATTGACAGAATCAAGGCTAAACAAAATGAAGATCCTCAATTGGAGAAGATCAAAGAAGGTGTAGAAGCTTGAAAACAAGATGACTTTAGTGTCCATGTAGATGGGTCATTGAGATTTCGTGGTCGGTTATGTGTTCCCAATGATTCAAAATTGAAAAAGGAGATATTACAAGAAACTCATAGCACTAGATTCTCGATTCATCCAAGGAGCACCAAGATGTACAGGGATTAGAGAGGAAATTTTTGGTGGATCAATATGAAGAAAGATATTGTGAAATTTGTCGACCAATGTTTAGTTTGCTAGCAAGTGAAAATTGAGCATCAGAAACCAAGTGGTCATCTACACCCACTTGAAGTACCTAAATGGAAGTGGGAGCATATTACCATGGATTTCATCGTCGGCTTACCAAGGACGCCTAGTGGTAAGAATGCCATATGGGTGATTGTTGATCGATTGACTAAATCTGCACACTTTTTGTCTTATCGATTTGGTCTTTCACTTGAAGACATGGCTAAGCGATACGTTACGAGATAATGAGACTTCATGGAGTTCCAGTGAGTATTGTTTCCGATAGAGATCCCAGGTTTGTGTCCAACTTTTGGAAGAGTTTACAAGGGGCGTTAGGTACTCAACTCAACTTTAGCATAGCTTTTCACCCAGAGATGGATGGTCAGTCAGAAAGAACTATTCAGATATTAGAGGATATGCTACGATCTTGCGTTATTGATTTTGGTGGTTCGTGGGATGAACATTTACACTTAGCAGAGTTTGCTTATAATAACAACTATCATTCTAGTATTAAAATGGCTCCTTTTGAAGCTTTGTATGGGCATAAATGTAGGACTCCCGTTTGCTGGGATGATGTTGGTGAGAAAAGATGAACCTGCCCGAATTCATACAACAATCGAAGAGAAAATCAGACTCATTCGAGAGCGTTTGAAAACAGCACAGAGCCGTCGAAAAGTTATGCGGACCTTAAGAGGCGCAAAGTAGAATTTAATGTAGGAGACCATGTATTCTTGAAGGTTTCTCCTATGAAGGGCGTCATGAGATTTGGCACGCGTGGTAAATTAAGCCCAAGGTACGTGGGACCATTTTTGATATTAGAAAAGATTGGTGAAGTTGCTTATAAGCTAGCTTTACCTCTAGCATTATCCGGAGTCCATAATGTATTTCATGTATCCTTATTACGGAAATATGTGTCAAATCCTGATCACGTATTGGATTTTACACCATTGAAGTTGAGAGAAAACTTAACGTACGAAGAGCAACCCATTCGTATTATCGATAAGAAGGATCAAGTGTTGCGACGACACACTATTCCTTATGTGAAGATCCAATGGCAAAATCACACGGAGAGAGAGGCCACTTAGGAACTTGAGGAAGAGGCAAGGCGCGAATACCCTCGCTTGTTTCATGATTGAGGTGCCTGTAAATTTCAAGGACAAAATTTATTTTAAGGAGAGGAGAATGTAATATATGGGCTCTTTAATAAAAAAGAAAGAAAAAAGAAAAAGCAAAAGCAAAAGAAAGGGTTGAAAAGTCAAAAAAGGAAGCTGAGGGAGATTTGTGGAACCTTCGGTTGGGTTATAAAAAGAGAGAAAGAGGGAGAGAAAGAGGCCTTCGGCGAAAACGAAAAGAAAACAAGGGAACGGAGAAACGGGGGAGAGGAAAGAAAAAAATAAAAAATTTGGCGCACTCGTGATCCGGACGCCTCATTAAGCCGACTCAAATGTGTTTTGCAAGGCCGTTAAGAAATTGAAGCCTTTAATCACTTACTTGAAGCAATCACCGCAATTAAGGCTCGAAATTCGGATTTTTGAATATTTGTGTGGCGAAGTCCGATTTTTGAGTCGTTGAGCTGTATATTTTTTTTTTTTATAGAAATGGTACTTTGGGATGTTGTGAAGCTATAGAATCTTTCGGATTGTAATTTGAGCTTGTGATTTTTCAAGAATTGAATTTTGAAGTTGGGGGCGCATTCTGGTACTGTAGCGAATAGTAGCTTCGAGCCTTTTTTTTGTTGTTTTCGATACTGTTTTAGGGCGGCTGAGTTGGGGTTGTTATTGTACGTTAAGAGAGCTTTCTAAAGACTATAAGATGGCTTGAAACGGATTTTTGTGGAGGAAGTTATGGCGTGATGAAGTCAGCGCTTGGGCTGCTCCTAGAGGGAAATGATGGGTTTCCATTAAATGCGAGCTTTTGTGGTGCATAGGTGTCGTTTTATCGACAAATAGGCTTAATATAGACGAGTCGTAATGCGAATATCATTTTTACTCGGCCTTTTGATATTGCTTTTTCGTTAATTGTTAGGAATCCGAATACGTTGGTTTGAGTGAGCGTCGTAGTTGATTTTTGGTTTTTCCCAGATAAGTGACACTATTTCTTCTTTGTATTTTAAACTCATAGCTTTGAGAAACGTGGTGGATTATATATTCCATGAGTTGATAAAAAGCATATCTTGTTGTATAAAACATGATCAAACTATTACTTGTCATTTTTGTTGTTCAAAGGGAGTTATATTTCGACTTCGATTTGAATGGTTGTTTGAAAATTGATTTGTGAAAGAATCTTAAAATGTTTTGGAGAATGCTTTGATATTTATAAATCAAATTTGAGTTGTGGTATGATTCTCTTTCGATGTTGGATTACTGGATATTGTGATTAGTGGTTGGTGCTCAATATCTCTATGGACCCCGAGGGATGTGTGGGTATGCGTATACTAATCTGGATATCCTTGTGGGCCAAGCCACGGCTAATAATAGGTGGAGACCTTGCTAAGGGGAATCTTGGTCGTCTTGTCACGAGCGTTACGCGTGACCATGGTTAGACACTGAGCATGAATTGGTCAATAATGTGGACCGTTGACGTGTGATTTGAGTTTGGTCAATGGAATGGGCCATCGATGTGATTTGATGAGATTAATCAATGGAATAGACCATTGATGCATATTTTATGAGATTAATTAATGGACTTGACCATTGGTATATTTGGTATTTGAGTTATGATTATGTATTTGATTTATGTTTTAAATATGCATAGTGAATTCTCGATCCGCTTAGAAGAAATGTGTTACTCACTGAGCCGTGGTAGCTCACTCCTTTCTTATACTTTTTTTTTAGGTTCTTTAGCGAGTCGCGAGTATGCATGAGCATTCGTTTGGAGAGAACTTTTGTGGTAGAAACTTTTTTGTATGACTTGTGCATAGTTAATAGGTTTATAAGTTAGTCTTTGTAGAAGTTTATGTTTTGATTTTTTGTTATAAATATGCTATGATATTGTAACCAATTGCCCATTTTTGTCAAATATATATATGCGGATGTATATATATTGATATCGGATTAAATTTTGGTCACGTTAAGGCTGTGTCCTTTGGTAAAAGGATGGCCGTGTCATGCCCCTTCTTCTTGTGAATCGGGGTGTGACACAGAGTACCCCAAACTTCACATTTTCATGTGGTCTCTTTGCCAAAATGCATTGTCTACAAAGGCGAATCTATTTCACAGGCATATCATTCCAGACTCGGTTTGCCGACTATGTATAGATCAAGTGCCGAAAATGACAGAACATATATTCCTATCATGTACCTGGACGCAAGCCATATTGTCCCATCCACAAGTCCAACTGACGACCCAAATTCATGGTGTTCAAAGAATCAATGCTTGGCTTACAGATTTACTCGAGACAAGGGATGCCATACCTGATATGGAGACTGTGGCTTCTATCTTGTGGCAAATCTAGAAGGCTCGAACCAACTTTGTCTTCCACCAGCAGAGATCGGATCCCGAATGGGTTGTGCAGTTGGCTCTCGCAAACACCAGATCCACCAGGTGCTACAACAGGGTGCCACTAAAACACGAAGTGCAGACGCCAGATCTCGATCAAATATGGCCGCCACCAGAGCCAGGAGTTCTCAAAATCAACATAGACGGTGCTTACCCAACATCCCACAACGAAGGCACTGTGGTTTGCATGTGTCGCAACTCTTCTAGCCACCTGCTTGATGGTTTTACCAGCAGCATCATCGCTTTTTGGCCCTAGAAACAGAGACACGGGCTCTCAATCTTACTCTTAAGTTTCTGTTGCAGAAAGGGAAAGCTCAGGATCGCATCTTGCTGGAGTCGGACTGCTTGGTGCTTGTGAACGCCGTATGAAACCCTAGCTCGACTCCTTGGGAACACAGAGCTCTGTTTGCTGAAGGAATGGCGTTGTTGCCCTGTTTCCCCAATCTCCAAATCAGACACTGTCGCAAAGCTAAAAATTTCATAGCTGACTGGGCTGCCAAAGCCCATGGGCTTTCTTTACTTCCCTCCAATTGGGCTATCTCTCCTCTCAGTCACCTCTTAGATCTCCTCTACTCTGAAGCTTTGTACAATGGCTGTTCCTATGTCCGTTAATAAATATAATTGTTGTTTTTTGGCCCCAAAAAAAAAAAAAAACATGAGGAAGCTCAAAACCGTCCAAATAGTCAAATGCCAGAGCTGCTTGAGATCCAATTTGCCGGGCTGTATAAATCATTGGAGGCATTTTCTATCATGCGGTGTGAGTCCTTGGGAAGGTTAGCTTATATGGGTGAAGTGGAGTCTGCGAATGAGTTGATTATTTGTGAAGGGAGTGTAATTCTTCTGACGAGAGTATTAAATAAATTGAAAAGCTTCGAGTTTAGGGGTTGCCAAAAGGTACTCGAAATTCAAGTACTCGGTACACTGGAATCATGGGAACGGTTTAAGATTATGCTGTCATTTTGTGCGAAGTGTTCGTGGTTTATCAAACTTAAAAGAGGCTCAAACATATATACATCTGGGATGGCAATGACTTACGGTTTTTTGAGAGCCTTGATGAGTTAAGAGTTTGTGATTCGATGAAGGATCGCTGTGGATCAGTGGAAAGGTTGATTCATGTATCGACCACCAAGTTGTCAAATGACTTCCTTAGAGATGTCCTCGACTGGGGAAAATAGCTAACGCTAAGAAAGAATTCGATTGCTCCGTTCAATCTCGCAAGCATTATAAGGTGAGTTTGAACCTTCTCCTTTAGTTCTCTCTCTATCTCTCTCTTCTTTTTTTCCTCACCTCCCTTGTATCAGGATAGCAACGATCGCCCAAGTATTCCCCTGTTTGCTTACTCCCATCTCTATGTCGCTTATCACGTAGTAAACATTTGATGAGTCAACATAGTCCGATAATGCTTGTCTATATAGTTTAAATGTGCCTTATAGACATGTAGTTTCCCTTCATCTATTAACTTATTCTAATATGGTGAACTGAAAAGTGACAGCCGGTATCTTGTTAGAAACTCAATGAAATGATTCAAAAAGCCATCAACAAAAACGAATGCAACTTTTGAGGTAGATCATAAAACAAATTTGCAGAAATTGGAAAGCAAACATGCATTGGTCTCAGAGATTTTAACATTAACAAATAATTTTTACCACACACTCAAGTTTTATATTTGTAGAATTCTATTGTTTCTTGTTCAAAAATACTGATTTTCATGGTGTCCATAAGTGGGAGAATTACCAAAAAAGTCCTAAACCTATTGCAATTGTGCCAATTCAGTCCTAAACTATTTTTTTTTTTTTTGCCATTTTAGTTATAAACCTTTTACGATTATGTCAATTCAATCCATCCAGCCAAAATTGGCCGGCTGGCACTAACGTGGACGCCGGCCGAGGACAAAGGCGGGCGGCGAACAATTTTTTAATATTTTTTTCAAATTTTTTAATTTTTTTGAATTTTTTTCTTTTTTTCCCCCACCTTCTTCTTCCTTTGGCCGGCACTCGACCGGCCGGGCAAGGGGCCAGCGAGGTTAGCCTTGCCGGTCATTGGCGAGCTCGCCCGCCGCGGCCACTAGTGAAGGCGAGCCTCGCCCAGCGATGGCGGCCTCGCCGACCACTAGCGAGGCTCACCTTCGCCAGTGACCGGCGGGGTGAGCCTAAGTCAACGCCGGCCGGCCAATTTTAGCCGTATGGATTGAATTGATACAATTGTAAAAGGTTTAAGGCTAAATTGGCCCAAAAAAATTAGGACTAAATTGGCACAATTGCAATAGGTTTAGGACTTTTTTGGTAATTCTCCCCTCAATAAGTTTTAACAAATGTTTATAAATGTCAAAAAATTGTTAGTAGAAAAATATCGGTGACGTTATTCTCAAGATACTTGTTGGAACATTACTAATACTTCTATGAAATGACCAACTTTTTTATAGGTTGAAAATTAGCAATTTTTGTAATAACTTACCAATTTTTTTCTGCATAATTTATCGATGTTTCGAATTTACTGATGTTTATATGAAATTACCAATCTAAAATAGAGTGACTAACCCACTTTTATTGGATTACATTACCAAATAATTTTGGGTTGCTAACTCTCATTTTGTTATTTATTAATGCTCAGTTTTTTTTTTTTTTTCCAATTTATCAACTTTTGTATTTAGGATACAAGATTATTAGTAGAACTTTGTTTCCAGAGAAAATCGACATCTGTACACGAAGGTCGACCCTTCTATGTATTTGAATTGAAAGGCTAATTCTGAATATATAGATGAGTGGGCGAAATGAGAATATGGTTCCTGTTCATCATGGCGTTGTTGTCGCCATATCACGAATAATTGTTTGAGCTGGATTATCCAGAGGAAATGTCATTGTTTTTTTTTTTTTTTTTTTTTTGGGGGGTTGTTCCATATCAAATTGTTTAGTTAATCGTATTTTTAATCAATTTTGATGTCGATTTAAAACTGTCCATTATATAGATGCATTCAAATTGATGTTTCAATTTACTTATTGTTATGGAACCAATAATGATGTCATCGACAAGTAAAGATGCATTTGAATTGATCTCACCTGTTCTATGACCGATTTAAAACTTGGATTATTGATTGCTACAGGAAGTATGGCGAATCAGTCTTCCCTGTATACTATATGGCGGATGTTCTTGATGTCCATCACCGAAGCGGTAACTTTGGAAAGGCTTTTGCAAAACAGGGAGGCAGTGCAGGCCAGAGGTGCAAGAATGGATGGAAGCGCTGGCGTCTATAACGACAATTAAAGGATGATAATCACATAACATTGCTAATGGGAATGACCCATCTGGAATCCCCAAATTAGAGGAATGGAAGGAATCAAACTGTATGCCTAACTTTGGTTTTACACGTGGGAAAGCACGAAGGAGAGCCGGTGAAAATGGTGATCGCAAAGGTTTTGAGTGGATTGAAGACGACGTGGATCGAGTGACTCCCCAAGTTTCCTATATTGATGTCTAGTGACCACATAAGATGAGGTGTCTCCCAATTCCACTTGAACCTATTTCCGAATCGTTCTCTTTGTCCATCATGTGAAAGCTTTAGCCTCCCCTCGATTCCCACACAAAGAAGGCATGTAGGTAGGTGAGGTTTATGACCTAGATCGATTTCGTGGCTTTTAAAAGTCACTTGGTCTTTTCAAATTTTCTTATGATTAATATTGGCTACATCTTGTCATCATCGCTTTGGTTTATCTTGCTGGATCATAGTGTATTCCCACTTTTCGAAGGAGAAGAGAACGGAAGTTTTCTAAGCCTTTTGTGGCCCCGATACAAGATACGGCTTCGCTGCTTACCTCTACATCTGCCTTCCGAATGTGACAATCAAGTGTGTCTAGCTTTGATGAGCTGTCCCCCATAGATACAGATTTTGTTAATGTGCCATCAATCAATGCAAGATATCTATACCGATTCTCTCTAAAAATTATGCATCCTCAGCTCAGTGTCTTGATGAGTTAGCTCACGTGGTTGAATGCAAGAGAAGAATGGGGGAAATGATAATGTCAATCTTCTATAAAGTGGAGCGCTCACATTATGCTTTGACACAAGGACCGTGTTGGGAATATTAGATCCCCGAAAACTGGATTCGACACTGAATCGAACCCCTAAATCAATGCGGAAGACGAGGCCCGGGAAAATCACGTATCACCGATCGTAAAGCACACCACGGATTTGAGCGTACCTTGTTAGCCACAGATTAGACACCGATGCCGATAGGAGGAAGAAAAACTGGCCCTGTTCGATCCGATGACGCCTTGAACGGAAGAAGAAAGTGCCTTATGCCTTACTGTTTTCTTTGGAGAGAGAGAGCGCGCGGGAGAAGAGAAGACGTACGTTAATTTTCCAAGATGTGTCTTCTCTCTCTCTCTCTCTCTCTCTCTCCTCCCTTTTATACATTCCCCCATCCACGGGCCCTATTCCCGTGGGCCGGGCTTTTTGGGCCCAACTTGGGCGGACGGGCCTTAAGCCCATCTCTAATAAAGCCTTCATCTCCCACTTGCACATGGTGGGCCGAATAGGATTCTCTTTACCTCTTTTCAACATTCATACCGGTGAATAATCCGTGCGACCAAGATACTTTGAGAGCTCGTTGCTATACATCTGTTAGGAATATATAGCAGCTCATAATGAGCGTCACGCTTTGAGTAGATTTAGTATGCAGTACCCTAGATCAATCGATCACATTTATATCTCTTTTGATTTCTTTTAAACAATGATATATATATATATATATATATATATATATATATATATATATCTATATATTGTATTCACAATTATAATTATCACAGAGACAGTTATAATTGGTCGACTAGTGAATACAAAACCACAATGTGATTCTCCAAAATCGATCTTCCTCTTTCATTCAAACTCTCAATTTCAGTCCAGCTTGCTTTTCTAAAAATGTCCCATTAGATGGAATCATTTCATGACCATTGGCAACATCCTAAGATAGCAAACACTAAATATAAATCTTGAGAATAAGTAAGAGTCCCGAGGGCACTAAAATTGAGGAACTCTTTTCCTCAAGAGTCTCACACGTCATAAAAGTTGAGATCAAACTTTTTGCCACTCTTATTGGTCGTCTCATGCATACGTAGTATGAAATACGTATTACGGTATTAACTCCTTTCCCATGGAGCGTATGTCTACACCTTTCAATACCGTACAGATGATAGTTCGACATACCTAATGTCTAACTTGAGTTCACGTATCTACTCAATCACAAAATTCATCGAACTCACATCCGGCATCTTAGACGATAAAGTAAAATATGTGGGGTATTTTACTTTTGGACATCGTAAGTATTATGTTATCATCTTAACACTTAGTTAAGGCGACATATGTATTTTAAGCTTGAGCTCTCGATTATCACCTAGATAATAAGCTTAAAATCAGTATCATCTCTATTTATCACACAGTAAATAGAGGCGATTACCCGTGTGAGTGGGCTAATCTTTTATCTATCCGACATACTTCCTTAACTTAAAATAATGCACTGAGCATTAAGATGCATAAAGATCATACATAGATTCATAGGCATTAATCAATGAAAAACAAAATTTCATAAATGTGAACAACTCAGGAAATTACAATTCAAGTACATCGACTCTACGCAATCCTAGAGATTTTACATGACCACAAAACACATCTCTAGGTATTGGCTTTGTCATAGGATCTGCTACCATTCTATGCGTAAATATGTACTGTAAGTTCACATCCTTTCGTGCAACCATATCTTTAACTTGGTATCTATATGTTTGGTCTTGCCATGATATTTTGGATCTTTGGTGTATGCTATAGCTGCTTGGCTATCACAGTTAACCAATAATTGATTTGCAGCTTTCTCAATAACACCTAAATGATCCAAGAATCTCTTAAGCCAAACTCCTTCTTGTACTGCTGCTGATAATGCCACGAACTCAGCTTCCATCGTGGATAAGGCTATACACGTTTGCTTCTTATTGCTCCAAGATATCGCGCCATTATTCAGTAAAAAAGCAAAACTAAAGGTAAATTTTCTTTCATCTAAATTTACTCCTCAATCAGCATATGAATAGCCTTCAAGTCGCAGATACTTTCCTTAGTAATTCAACTTGTAATCGCGGTTCCCTTCGGATACCTCGGTATTCTCTTAACGGCCTTTCAATGTGCTTTGGACCTGGATTGGATTGGTATATACTCACCATTCCAACTGCAAAACATATGTCGGGTCTTGTACACATCATAGCATACATCAAACTCCCAACAGCACTAGCATAAGGAACATGTTTCATTTGTTCCTTCTCTTGTGGAGTCCCCTGACACAATCATGGCTTAATCCTTCACCTTTTGCAATAGGAGTGTATATAGGTTTACAATCTTACATACGAAATCGTTCAAGAACCTTATTTACATATGTTTCTTGCGAAAGAGACAACGATCTCTTGAAATCTTAACTCCAAGAATGTATGCAGCTTCACCCATATCCTTCATCTCAAAGTTGAAAGACAACCAACTCTTGACAGTATTAACAAACTCCATATTGCTTTCAGCAATCAGTATATCATTAACATATAATGATATGATCACAAATTGATCCTTGGATCTTTTGATATATACACAATGATCCTCATCAATCATCGTAAAATCATATGCCGTTATGGCATTATGAAAACGTATATACCATTGTCTTAATGATCGCTTAAGACCATATATCGACCTCAAAAGTCGACATACTTTTCTTTTTGGCCTTTCACTATGAAACCAACAGGTTGTTCCATATATATTTCTTCCTCTAATTCTCCATTGAGGAAAGCAGTCTTTACATCCATCGATGTAACTCAAGATCCATACTAGCTACTATTGCCGAATAATGCGAATTGAGGTAAATCTCACTACGGAGAAAATGTATCTTCATAATCAATTCCTTCCTATTGATTATACCCCTTCGCCACAAGGCGAGCCTTATGCCTTTCTATCGAGCCATCAGCCTTTCGCTTTATTTTGAGAACCCATTTGTTCCCAATAGCTCTGCGTCCTTTTGGAAGATCAACCGGTTCCCCGAGACTTGGTTTGATTTTATTGACTCCATTTCCTCTTCAATTGCATGAATCCATTTTTTCTTATTAGGGCAATTCGAGCCTCATTAATATTTCTTGGCTCATCCTCATCTTATGGAGCAACCATAAAAGTTTCCCCTTCAATGTCAAAACGTCGACGGGGAATACTTTGGCGACTTATTCGCCGTATGGGAGATTGTACACTTTGCACATCAGTCCCCATCATACTCCCACTTGGATTATGTAATAATGATATCGTCTCATCATGTGGTTGTAATTGAGAATGAGTTGAATTCAATTCATCACTTCTCATATTACTCCCACTCGGATGAACTCCACTAACATCATTATCCCGATCCAAGGTTTCAAATAGGGAGTTATCTTCCCTATTCGCCATTCTTAGGAAATTCATCCTCTAAGAATGTGACATCCCGTGATTCAAATTCAGTTATACTCCTACTTTCCTGCTCACCAATGAACACATACCCCTTTGAGTGTTATGAGTATCTTATGAAAATACTCTTCTTTCCTCTAGGACCCAATTTCCCAAACTTATAAGAGGACTCATGTGTATAGGCGGCACAACCCCATGGCTTAAGAAAACTTAAGTCCGGTTTTCTACCTGTCCATAACTCATATAGAGTGGAAGTAACTGATTTGGAAGGCACCCGGTTAAGTATATACGCAGCAGTTAACAATGCATCACTCCAAAAGGTGATAGGTAAGTTAGCATGCGCCATCATGGACCTAACCATTTCCAGTAGGGTTCTGTTTCTTCTCTCCACAACACCATTTTGTGGAGGAGTATATGGAATAGACAACTGTCTTTCTATTCCTTTTTCATCACATAATTTTCTGAACTCATCGTATAAATATTCTCGACCTCGATCGGATCTCAATGCTTTTATTTTCTTGTCTAATTGATTCTCTACCAGGTTCATAAACCTTTTGAAACAACTTATTGCTTCAGATTTATGAGAAATCAAATAGACATATCCGAATCGAGTATAATCATCAATAAATGTGATGAAATAAACAGCCCCATGCCTTCCTCTTACATTCATTGGACCACGTACATCGAATGGATTAAATGCAGAGGAAATTCAGCTCTTTTTCCTTTCCCAAATGGTTTCCTTGTCGTTTTCCCTTCTAGGCAATGCTTACATATGGACAAATCAACTTTTTCAATGTTACCCAACAAGCTCTCTTTGGCTAGTCTATTCATACGTTGTTGGCCAATGTGACCAAGTCTAGCATGCCACACATTCACATCATTATCATAGGTATTAGGAGATGTGATAAGGGAATAACAAACATTTGCATTAACATACTCAATATCCAATACAATGAAACCATCCAGAAAATAACCACAACCATAGTAGTTTGTATTCAAATACAAATCCACACCTATATTATGGAAGTTCATATTAAAACCTAGTCTAACCAACACCAAAACAGACACTAAATTCGACGAATCTCCGGAGCATACAATACATCATGAAGAAACAAAGTGCGTCCACCACGCATGTTTAGTTGGCATGTGCCAATTCCTTTCACTTCAGCTCTGAGTTGTTTCCCACATAGACCCACTTAGTTCCGGTTGGTACTCGTCGGAATTCCACGAAGGATTCTCTATCCTTCGCTACATGGTCTGTCGCTCCTGAATCCACAGTCCATAAAGGATTAGACTTAGTTAGGAACACAGAACTCGACACAAAAGCAAAGTTCTGATAAGTACAAGGGGTGCATACCTTCTTTGGCTCACGACAGTCGCGAGCATAATGACCCTTCTTGTCACAGTTGTAGCATTTCACCCTTGCAAGCTTTTTCATGTGAGGACGCTTTCCTCTATCATGTTGGTTAAACTTGGGTTTCTTCCCCAAGGACCTGCTTCCTTGCCTTTCCCTTTATCAAACCAGTTAGGGCGTTTGCGCTTAGAGCTCGAAGCTCCATGTGAGCTAGAACTAGCATGATAGAGTTCAGCATCCGGCTTAGCCGCCAAGAGGCGGTCCTATTCCAGCTCAAGATGACGCATAGCATCCTCAAAGGTTTTGATATTATCATTATGGGTCAAGTGCACCTTCATATGCTCCCAACTCGAGGCAATGAATGAATCACTGCTTGCACTTGCTGCTCATCTCGGGACATGGCCAACATCTTTCAGCTCATTTATCATGTTTGACATCTTTCTAAGATGTTGCTTCATGGTCTGACCATGAGGCTTCTTATAAGAGTTAAACCTAATAGTGAGCTACCTTAGTCTGGTCACTGAAGTATGACCAAATCTTGCTGCCAATGCATCCCACATTTCCTTGGCATTGTTAAAACGCCTAAACTCTCGCATGACATCATTGTCCATGCTGCTCAGCAACGTAATGCAAGCAAGAGAGTTCTTTCTTTTCCATGCAGCAAAAGCTTCCTTATCTCTTTTGTGCTGCGCAGTGTTTCCTTCTTTAGGTTCTACCATGGTCGATTAAGAGCTTCCAATGCCTCTTGCTCTTCCAAAGACATATTGGATTTTCATGTGCCATATTTCATAGTTGTCACCATTGAGCTTTTCACCTTTGTTCAGCTCGGCAACTATGCTTTTTGTGGCTGAAGCCATTGATCTCGAACACATCGTACATATATGCACGAATTATTAATGCCTATCATTTATGCATCCCTATTTGCATGAGACCCATCATATTAATGAATAATTTCAAGCAAGGCTTCAGAATCAAAAAGTCACTATGTTTCCAACCATCCTCCAAAAATCCTAACTTAAAACTATCATTAATATGATTGTCATATGCAAAATCAATTCTATGAAGCTACAAAAACTTCTAAACTACCCACTAATTACCCACAAAGAACCAAAGCAATAATGAGAAAGCAACAGATAATTGACATACAATAAAACAATAATGCTTTCAACTATTACTAATAACATATCAGTTGCTACATCAACAACAATCAGGTGGTAAACATTACATTAAGATGTCCACAAAGCACACTTAATTAAGTTCAGCCAATACAACTAACACTAAGTCAGCACACGAACTGGGAAAGATCCTCTTTTGTTCAATTTCTTGATCTTTTCCCTTGTAACAATGCAGTAATATTCATTTACAAAATCCATCACAATTTTCTTATATGAAGCAGCTCCGTTGACATCCCATATGCGATTCAACACATCTTGCCATTCGGTGGAAGAGTGTTTATGAAAAATCGCACCATCTCGATCAGGCATAGGACGACCATTCCATATGACATGTTGAATCTTCCCATTGACCTCAAGGACATGATCAATTAAGTCTTCACTCTCCCATCGATGATCAGTCAGCTCAGCTATCAACTTAGATAGCCTATTTTTTTGTTCATCGGTAATTGCGCGAATAGGTGTGCGCAACCTCAGGGGAGGCATTGTTCCTGCAACAAATGCAGAACAAATAAGGGATCACATATAATCCACATAGACTTAATTGAAAAAGAAACACATTCTTTTCCTTTTTTTTTTTTTTTCGGGTCAACGGTCGTTGGTCAACGGTCAACGGTCGAGGGTCAACGGTCGGTCGTCGGTGGTCGGACCGGTCGGACCGGGCGAGCCGGTCGGACCGGCCGAACCCGGTCGGATCCGGTCGGACCCGGTTGAACGAACCGACCGCACGTGACGGGCGCGTGCGCCTGCTAACGTCACGCGAGAGTCAGCCGGCACGTGCCACGCGCGTGCCAAGCGTCCGCGGGTCGGGTCGGGTTGGGTCGAGTCGCCGATCGATGACCGCCCAGCCAACCGTCGTCGGCGATGACGTCATCGATGACGTCATCCCAGCCAGCTTATCGACCGTTGGGTGACGTCACGGTGACGTCATCGCGTGATGCCAACACGCGTCGGTTCGCCGACCGGCGCGTGCCGGTTTGCCGCCGGCGGCGCGCACGTGCCGGTTCGCCGATCGGCGTATGTGCCGCACGCGCTGGGCGAGCCAGCGCTTCCGGGCGCATCGCGCCCACACGCAGCGCCTTCTGGCCACGCGTGTGGGCGCGTGCGGCGTCTCCCGGCGGCACACGACATGTCGCCGGACTCGTCTCGACGACCTCTTTCACCCAGTGCCTTCAGAAATGGATTTCAACTTACGAAAACTCAGAAAAATGGCCGAACAGCGCTCGGGTGTCGGGATTTCTCGCCCCGATCCGTACGGCTGAATTGTTTTTGCGAAAAATCAATCAAAAACATCAAAACAGGTCGGGAAAAACGTGAACTAGGGCTCTGATACCAATGTTGGGAATATTGGATCCCCGAAAACTGGATTCGACACTAAATCGAACCCCTAAATCAATGCGAAAGACGAGGCCCGGGAAAATCACGTATCAACGATCGTAAAGCACACCACGAATTCGAGCGTACCTTGTTAGCCACAGATTAGACACCGACGCCGATAGGAGGAAGAAAATCTGGCCCTGTTCGATCCGATGACGCCTTGAAGGGAAGAAGAAAGTGCCGTATGCCTTACTGTTTTTCTTTGGAGAGAGAGAGCGCGCGGGAGAAGAGAAGACGTACGTTAATTTTCCAAGAGGTGTCTTCTCTCTCTCTCTCCTCCCTTTTATACCTTCCCCCATCCACGGGCCCTATTCCCGTGGGCCGGGCTTTTTGGGCCCAACTTGGGCGGACGGGCCTTAAGCCCATCTCTAATAAAGCCTTCAGACCGAGTCAATGGAAGTACTTATGATGGGATGGGAGCAAGCTCTCAGAGAAGTTGGGTCCATTAAAAGATGGGAATAAGAGAAAATGGCCAATGGCTATTTAACTTTATCATTCCCACCAATCCCTCAATTTGATCCTATTACTGAAACCTTCTCAGACTAGTCAAGAGCCTACATTAATTTTTTTTTGGCAATTGGCTGGCATGAAGGGGTACTTGTCAAACGGGTCATCGAGGACGTTTTGACGTTGTTGAATAGTCTCGAACACATGACCACCCCACTTCCATACACTTAGTTTTTGAGGTCGTTCATCTTTGGCATTAAATTTTATAAAGACTGGCGAGGAGCAATTTTGGATTTAAGAAATACGTTACGCATGCAAAATGTTTAATAAACATGTTTTTTGAGTCATGTTTGACAAGATTGGCGAATGTCTCATGTTCGGATTGACAAGTCTGTTTTGGTGCAGATAGAGGGAGGATATGAAAAGGAGCGTGAATGAGAGCTCGGAAACTAGGGGAAGGAAAGGAGGAGAGAAAAATGTCAAAACGATAAAAAGCCCAGTCACCTTAATTGGTCGTCGGAAGCTGCTATAGAGGAGTTGCTATTCAGTCGAAGTAAAATGTAATCTTCCGAAATATAGATTGCCTTCAAATAAGTTCTAGGACATCTCCTTAACCACAACGAGTCAAAAACTTTGCTCAGGCATAAGAGAAAATGAGAAAACAATTGCAATTTGCACTAGCATAGCTTAAAGTATACTGCAGTGTGCTCGATTACTGTGTTACTAGTATGTCTCGAGTTTGGGGTTGCAAAGTAAATTAATCCAATTAGGCTTTCTAATTTAAGTGGGCTTCCTAAAAGGGGTTTCTTTTTTTTTTTTTTTTTTTTGGATTCAAATCTCTTCGATACAAGAAGGAGTCATCTTCGTGAATTGCGGAAGAGGAACTTTTGGTGTTTAAGTCAATAAATCTTGTTGTAAATTTTGTGAATTCCTTTGTGAAATTAGGAGATTGTTTTGTAAAAATCTTCGAGAGCTAAACACTATGTGGATTATTGGGTACAAATGAGGCTAGGAAACACAAATTTTTGTTGTATTACTTGACCTATAGTGGAATGTTATTTAGCTCTCTCAGCAAAGTAGGTCTCACCAACTGAACTGCAATATGTAGTTTCTGATTTATTTTCTTATTCTATTTATTTTATCTTTCGATTTTTCTTTTTGCAACGCTTGGAAAAGGATATCTTCTTTTTCTAGTTTTTTCATCTTTATAAAAACTAAAATCTGATCATGCACACATGGGAAAAGAAACCATTTGATAATTTCTTACGATTTAGCATGTCCATCTCAATGTGACTAGTCGCAAAAGTTGTACATTTTGTTGCCGTTAATTTTTACAATATCCGATTCTGCTTTTTCTTTGGACATGCAAATAGGGATATTTGATTGTGGGTACTAGTTCTCTGATAGGATTCATAAAGGAATTGGCAAAAAGGAAAAATTGCATTATTTCTCTCCTATAATCAAATTCAGCAGGAAACTATTCCGGTTCGATCTTCCCATCCATCAAAAGCAGGAATCACATAATGTGGCGCGTGACCAAATAAAATTGAACTCGACGAATTCACGTATATTTGTGCCAGAGCAGGTATGCCACCGGATGGACTCACGGTTTATTTCCATTAAGCAGCACCGTCTGGCCATGCAGATTCCCATCCCATCCTTCGGTATCAAATGGTATTCTCCTCATATTTGCTAGACCTCCTGGAAGCCAAATGTTCTTCATTATCTTGGAGCGGTGTCCATGGTGTGCCCTGCAGATGTTCTGTTGCCAACAACCATGACCTCAAAACTAGTGCCGCTGTCCAGGTTTATCATCAGTGATGCGACCCGTCTGCAATATCGGGTATTTCGGATCATATAGCAAGTGCGAACTCAAAGGATAGACCTGATGCTTTAGCCAATTGACATGCAAAACAAACTGACGGAGGCTTGTGCACACTGAGCATAGACACAGCTAGCTAGCTCGCTCCTAGAACATTTATCCCCATGACTTGGCGGCCAAGCAGGACACGACAGGTAAGAAATCAGAATCAGGTAGGGAGGGCTGACTGACTGGGCTCTTGTTTACTCTTAGTCTCTAAATGTATTGCATCGATACGTAGGTTTTAGGACTCTGAGGGAAGGCGTAGCCAAAACAAATACGTCACTCACTTGGGTAGAAGTGAGAGAAAAGGACTTAACAAGAAGGACCCACGAATAAACCGTGAGAGAAGAAGAGACGTCCCTATCCATGAGCTAATGGAGAAATCCCTACTTAAAAGACACGATGAGCTTGAAAATGTTAAATTTAGAAATTTAAAGATTGCTGGACGAACCTGCAACAGTCATGATTTGGATCATTGGAAGTTGCATTGAACAAACCAAAATTTCCACCCATCTGTGATTGCCTGCAGCAAGTTTTTGTGAAAAAGTAGATGGAATGCCCATCTGATCCGCATACCTGTTTTCCAAACAAAAAAGCATCCCTGTACCATCAGTATTCCCTGCATAACAAAATCGAGACCATCTATTTAAATGGTGCATCAGGAAAAGTAACAGACGCTTTACACAAGTGCATTTGAAAAACCATCGCGGCCGCTGTTGAAAGCCCCTCCTGCTTTACCAACCCATTGTGGTGCTGATCAGCCCCTACAAGCAGGAAAAGCTATCTCAGATCCAAGATGGTTAGGCAGTCGAAAAGAAACTAAAGGAGGCACCTGATCCGAGATTGTTGTAATGTGAAGAGTAATTGCATATAAGGATTTTGGGTCTCATCCGAGTATTCCTTGAACCCAAGTGCATTCTAGCTTCCTCCTGGTGCTAGGATGAGAGGCTTGGGTTTGATACTCTTGCAAATATCATCTAACACCAAGTTCTTCAGTCAAGTTGTATCAGATGCGTACTGCCTCACTGCCACTCTTGTACCAAATCCACTCCCACTCAATTCATTCCCTGAACAGCAAATGTCCAGATGTGTACACACAAATTCATCCCCCACAGTATAGGCCTCTCATCCGCATAATGCCAAGTTCGCTCATAAATATTATTGGCAATAATGCGGACAGCTCACTCCAGTATTATATCACCAAGCATAGGCATATATAGGACGTATGTACTAAAGAAAGTATTCAAATTGACTCTTAGTGGGTCCAAATGTATAAGAAATAAATGGCTGCCACAAAATTGGAGGGGAAAGTGCTTCTAAATTCACTATACATAGCTCTAGAAGCAGAATAAAGGATGTAATTGCTAATTACCAAATTCCCAACCACAATTCTTGCTGACGATATGACGGCGAAAAATTCAGCATTCTGAGAGCCCCAAGCACCCACTGGAGGCTCGTGTCGTTGCAGGACGGTTTGTCCATTAAGTGCATTTTAACCCAAAGATAACTTCAGCCCTGATGAAGATAAAATAGATTTAGAATAGAAGTTTTCAGCAAAGGTACATGAACTTGGGTTCTTCACACTTTTGGAACTATGAGACTTGGCGGATGTAGCTCGAAATGAGACGGATCATCTGCAAAAGGGAAAAGCTCATATGCAAAACTCAAGTTAAAAGAGCACAGCTCTGCACATACACCTCCAAAGATAACGCTCGACTCCATCCAATGTGGCACAAAACTAGACCAACCAGCTGCCTCATAAGTAATAAGAAAAAACACAGTATCTCTGGCTCCGTCAAAATGGCCACCAAATTAATCCAATTCCAGCTCAACCCCCAAAATAAAAAGATAATCAAATGATCAAACAATTCCAAAATTTAAATGACTGAAACAGCAACTTCAGAAGAAGAAACAAAAGAATTCGCATGGCTGTTGGTCCTTGAGTAACAGAAACAGCATCAGCTAAGGGTGCGAATGGTAACATTTCTGTTCCGGAAACAATTTATTTTGAGAAATAGTTTTTTTCTATTTGTACTCCCGGAATAATTTCTAAGTAAAATAAGGCGTTTGGTAACTACACAAAATTTCTATTTTTGGAATAAAAAAAGAATAGGAATACAATTCACAAATTTTTGTATTTTTTCGTTTTTCTTCTTGCTCATGGATGGCCAAATGATGACTACCGACCTCCACCCACCGCCGCCCGACCACCGCTCGCCGCTTGTCACCGCTGCCCAACCACCGCCTACAACCCACCGGCCGCCGCCAGGTGACCACAATTAATCTAATAACATGTTGGCCCACCGCTTTCACAAGTTCCCCTCCATTCCTGCCCGTTGTCCAATAACATTGAATTAAGCCGTGAGAAGTATAAAAGTTCGAATTATGGTATTGGTGGGAAAGAAGAAAGTAAGGGCCTGTTTGTTTGCACTTCTTTTTTTTGTTTTTAAACACTTTTTCTGTTTTTTTTGTTCCTAGGAACAAAAAGGAACAAACGCGTTTGTGTGCGTTTCTTTCCTTTTTTGTTCTTTTGTTCCCTGAACAAAAGAAATGTGCAAACAAGAAACACAAATTTTGTGTTTCTTGTTTGAACACAAATCGAAACATTTTTTTCTTTTTTTCTTTTATTTTCTTGTTCTTCTTTCATGGCCGAGGCCGGTGCCTCGCCATGGCCGGCGACCGGCCGACAAGGGCGGCGGCCTCGCCCGCCACGGCGAGGCTCGCCGGCCCCCCGCGAGGCCGACGCTCGCCGTCCCGGCGAGGCCGACGCTCGCCGTAGCCGGGCGAGGGTCGGCCTCGCCATGGTGGGCGAGCTCGAGCTTGCCCCGGATCCGGCGAGGCCGAGCTCGCCCGGCGGCGGCGAGCCTCGGCCTCGCCGGATCTGGCGAGCTCGAGCTCGCCGGCCCATGGCGAGGCCGACTCGCCCGGCCCGGGCGAGCTCGATCTCGCCCGGATCCGGCGAGGCCGACCTCGCGCCGGCCGGGCGAGCTCGATCTCGCCCGATCCGGCCTCGAGCTCGCCCGGCCGGCGAGGCCGAGCTCGCCCGGCGGCGGTGAGCCTCGGCCTCGCCTGTCGGTGGCCCGGCGAGGCCGCGCCTCCCGCCGCGCGGCGAGCTCGGCCCTCGCCGGCCGGTCGCCGGCCAAGGCCTTGGCCGGCGACCGGCCAAAAGAAGAAAAAAAAATGAAAAAGAAAAAGAAAAAAAGGAAAAATAAGAAAAAAATAGAAAAAAATAAAAGAAATAAAAAATTATCCAAATTTACCAAACATGTTTCTGTTTATTTTTTATTCCCGAACAAGTTTACCAAACGCGTATTTTTGTTCAAAAATTGTTCCCCGGAACAAAATACTTTTTCTATTTCTGTTCCTGGAACAATTTTTAAACAAAACACAACCAAACGCGCCCTAAGTACCCGATGTTTTCAAACAAATCCTCCGATAGAACAAACCCGATCAAAAGATTCTAGCCACCGTTGACGAGTCTCTTGCGGAACACTATGCAGCAGCATGGCCATCCAAAAAGATGCGGTAATTCTTTCTTTTGTGAGAAATCCACTTCATAGAAGACAGGCATTGGAACATTCGAACATTTGAACTAGTTCATCGAGACAGTTAGGAAATGAGGCAAAATCTTCAGCGATAATCGGAATAAATATCTTGCAGTGCTCCATGGCATCAACATCTTTACCAATGAGGTATTGATCATCATCTCTGAACACACCGATATTCTCACACTTGAGGTGGTAAGGAAGGTGAGAAGCAAAGGTCTTTCTAGTAGCAGGGCTAGAGATCGGGAACACTCCGTATTTACTTTTTTAATTTTCTTCCCTACGATGCAGCACGACAAATCAAACCGATTATGACAAGATAAAACCTAACAGTAATTGTATGAAAATTCAAAAGAACAAGGTAACTTTAGAAAGCCACCAAATTGGTCTAAGGCCATAAACTACGCAAACATTACATGCATTCTCTAAGCAGGAATAGAAGGGAGGCCAAAGCTGTCGCATGATGAACAAAGAGAATACCTACGAAACATGGGAATTCGTTCGCTCCACGGCGGACTCAATATACTCAAAACCTTTTCAACCACCATTTTCACCAGCTGTCCTTGATGCCTCCTCATATACATACAAAAGCAATATCAGGGTAAGTTTGATCCGTTCGTTCCCCCAACTATGTCGATTGCAAATTGGTCATTCCCATCCAAAAGTGCATAGGGGTTCGTATTCAGATTTATGACAAATATAGATTCGTAAATTGTAGATAAATACATATACATACATACCCATTAGCAACCTCCCGTGATGATCATCCTTCAATTGCCGCCACAGACCTCAGCGCTTCCTTCCATTCTTCCATTACTTCTGATGGATGGTCTTTTGCTAGTTCACGAAAAGCCTTTCCAAACCCCCCGGTTAGTTCACATACATCAGAGACATCCACATCATAGAACATAGGGAGGACTACTTGGCCCTGCTCTGTGCAGCAATGCATAATCTGGTGGAGTTCGTTGAGACACCATTTACTCTCCCCATAATTTTTGAAAATGAAGGGGATCATGAATGCCCTGGAAAAGCCCTGGCCCCATCTGCTCGCTGAGGAGCTCACGCTCGTCCTTGAACATGCCGGATCAGCGAGATACCAGACTGTTGTAAAGGTGATCAGTGAAGCCCAGGCGAGTGTCTTTCCCTCTAAAACTCAAGAACACATCAGTGTGCAAGTCAAAGCAATATTCCTCGCAGGGTAGAGTGCTTACTAGGATACCCTGATGCACCTGAAAACCTCTGAAAGGGACAGCCTTTCTTCTCTCATTCGGATTTCGGAGATGATGGGGATCACGATCTTACTATACTTGATGGCCCGGAAAAGCCCTTTCCCTATCTGCTCGCCGAGGAGATCGCGGACGTCCTTGAACACGGAGAGTCCGACAAATGACAGAATCTTGTAAAGGAAATCGGTGAAGCTATGGCGAGTGTCTTTCCCTCTAAAATTCAAGAACACGTCATATTTTTTGCGGCGGTTTGCAGCGGCTACTGGGGTATGAATAGGTTGGGCTTGCCGATGCATCTGCAAACCTCCGAAAGGGACGGCCTTTCTTTTCCCACTCGGATTTCTGCGAGTGGGGGCGACTGCAGCGGATCCAGAAGGTCGACTAGCTAGGGCTTGCACGGCCATCTCTGCAATAAGCTCTTCTCTCTCTTCGAGATGGAACTCAACTTGCGAAATGGTTCCCACCAACATATGCAGTGCTGGAATTTAACTCGGATGGCTCGTGGACGGAAGGGACGACAGACGGAGCTGTCGCGGGAGCGTGCCAGGATTCGAACGGTGTTGTAGTGGACTAAGAAGCACGGACAATTTTTCCTTGCCCTAATCTCCCCGTAGAAGAGAGAAAAATGATTAAAATAAGTCATCTCAGCATTTTTGTGGGATGGGCGAGCCCTAAGCCGGCCTTGAGCTTGTCGCAGATAGAGAGAGAGAGAGAGGGCGGAACTTTTGATTTTTTCATGTTGTTATTTTTTAATGCATCAAATGACATTTTTTTCTTTTTTTTACTAATTCAATTCTATTACTTTTTATATTATCACTAATATTTTATTAACTAATTTAATTTACTGTTATATCATCTATATAAAAATTCGAAATATAATCTAACAAAATAGAATAAATAGAATCGAACTAAATCGAAATACTAAATAGAATATAGAACAATCGGATTAGAATCTTATTCTACATTCTAGAACATAGAAATTCTAATTGTAATAAAAATGCATTATATCGTAGAGGGATTACAATTAATCCATTGATTCGAGATGACTTATTTACACCCCTTTACTTTATTCTTACTTTCCACAAATGACGAAAATCTATATTTTTCCTATCTCTATCTCGATGAGACAAAACCAAAGATCTTATTTTCTATTGAATAATTGCTCGAATTCGTTCGAGATGTTAGCAAAACTCAAATTGGAGAAGAATATGGTCCATGGGTTCCTTTTATTGGAACTATGTTCCTATTTATAGACTCAATATCATCTGATTGGATAGTTGATCCAGCTCCATGTTGTTTCCACCTGCTTTACGCTTTGGATTCGAGTAAGAAGCTCCGACCTCAATTCATTCAACTCTTGGACAGACGGAAACAAGAACAACAAGTAAAGCAACGCCAGAAAAACTAGTTCAAAGCGAATTCCCAAGATACGAACTCAATTGGGCACAAAGAAGTTCCTTTTACGCCTCAACCCAATTAATCATATCTCAGGGTAGCTCCATTAGAGCACTGACTACATGAAGTTACAAACCGAACAAAACCGAACCAAGCCCAAGAAAGAAAAGACAGATTGAACGAATTACCGCAATCTTTGAGCTCATGGGAGTGATGTTCTCCTTCCTCTGCAGGCCAAGCAACAAACACCCATCAAACCCATCATCTCACCACGCAAATCAAGCATGTCTGCAAGCCGGAGAGAGAGAGAGAGAGGGAGCAGGAGCACTCAGAGTACGGATGAGAGGGAGCAGGAGCACCCCTCGCCCGAGTCCGGCAAGGGCATCTGTCACGTCCCGAACCTCGAGCGTACACACATCCCTCGGTGGTCGATAGAATTTTGCGACGTTTCCAGGACTCGTCACCTCAAGCTTATACATAAGGTCTATCTCATAAAGGACTACTGAGCCACCTATGCTTTTAATTCTCCACTTCAAGCTCTAGGTTTTTCACACGAGGGACCTGAAAAATGGTTATTCAATAACCAGTGAGATATAAATCTCAGCAAATCCTCCCTTAAGGCCCCGGTTAGAACACCAACTCAACTCGGGGTATCTCTTCAGAATCATCCCACAAACAAACCAAAGATTAACAACCAATAATCAATAGTTGATTCGCATACATCCTTACCCGGTATGCCACACCTTGCACGTCATAACTCAGTACGATACACGCAATGCACATGGCCATTAGATGATGCAATTTATCAATCACATACGAATTGTGTTATAAGCGATTTCACTTGGCTATTTCCACACATTGCACGTTATTGATTCATGCGTGCGTGCCATAAACAGTGTGCTCAACTCATGCATGACTAGAACTAACGATGTCATGATTCTCATGCGTTCTTGCACATTAGTGCGCCATACAGTATATATTGATTAATCACATGGGTCTTGATTATAAAGTAAAATCGATGTGACACGTGTCATTCCATCTCAACACTTATTCCATGCTACACAATTTTACCCCATAATAAGGCCCAACCATCTCAACACTTATGCGTTCCAATTCATTTCCACCCATTGGCCACGACCGACTCAACAGTTAGCGGTCTTCCGGCGTAGCCGGGTATCGACTCGCACCATCGAGCACGGCAATGTCTACATCTAGACGGTATTCTATATAGGAGTATCGGCCTAACCTCCATTACGACCGACATCCGTTGACTCGGGGCATCCTCGAAAAAGCATCGTCCGACCCCAAAGGCTCGTGATGACATCTCATATCATCGTCTCGCACCATCAAGCACAACAACGTCTACATCTAGATGGCATTCCATATAGAAGCATCAGCATAACCTCCATTGCGACCAACATCCGTTGACTTAAGGCATTCCCAAAGGAGCATCGTCCGGCCCCAAAGGCTCGTGACGACATCTCATATTATCCATGCATTCATTCAATTTCGGCCTAGGACACTGTGTATTGCACTCAAATACTTCAATTAAAATGGTGATCCCGACCTATTTTCTTCATATTAGAAATGCATGATAAAATAATTGTGTGTGGGGACACAAATGATCGAACTAGAAAATTTGTGTGATCTCTTTTAAAATCTCATAATTTGATATAGTATTTAAAAACACTTTTGGCGTCCAAAACTTGACACCCAATATTTTCTAATTAAATACCAATAGTTTCTAATCACCATACAATTGTACAAAACATCACTGAATTCATGCGGATGCCCATACATTTACACATCCATTCATTTCATAAATCAATACACATGAAATTAGACCATTTTTCATTTTCGGGTGAACAGTGCACGTGAACGTGCGCGTGACCGCAACCCGTGAATAGTGCATCATGAACAGTGAAATTTCAGAATTAAATAACTAATAAATTAAATCCGCAAGTCATTAAAAACACTAATTAAAACAAGTAAAGCATCAAGAACCATCGCCAAACTAATATCAATCATAATTGGCAAAAACCGAACTACTCACGCATCTCCAAGTATAAATCCAGAAACCTAACCAACTAAGTTCATAAAATTCCCAAATTTTAGTATGTTGTAAAGGACACATAAAATAACATTTTTCATGGAGACACCTAAATCCAGATCCTTCTAGATTCGGCCTAGTAAATTGCTCAATCCAGCACCAAAAACTGGGTCCATTTCTAGAAAGTATTTTTTCCGAAATCATTTTGGTTCAAGGTCCAAAAATGCCCGTTTAATCTGAAATTTGAATATGTTAAACTAGAAGACGTAAAAAAACAACTTTTGTAAAGAAATCATTTTGAAATTCGAATCATAAAAGTTGATAAAAACCCCTAGAATCCTAAAAGGTCACTAGTTCCAACGAAAACTTAGATTATGTTTGAAAATGACGGAGCTGATATCTCCTTCTTTTGAATACATAAAAAATCTTGAGAAAAATATATGTTGTAGCTAATGATGTCTAAAACATTTCTCCAGAAGACATCAACCTCAAATTTACAACCCATTTCGATATACGAAAATGGCAAATGACGAGAGTTTAGAGATCCGAATTGCAGGAAATTCACTGATTTGGACTAATTCACCTCAATGTGCTAATCTCACTAATTAGATTAACACTAATCCATTCTTAGGCTAATATAAATAACCCTTAAGCATAAATCAATCTTATAAGAAAGTTTAGGCACTAATCAAAGGATTATAAGCTAAACTCACCCAGCGACAATTCCGACGACATGAGCGCGACGGCGGTGGTGAGGACTACTCACGGTTATATCCAAAAATGTCATGGAGGCGCTCGGCAAAAAGGGTATCGGCAGAGGTGGTTTCCAATTCAGTAAGAATGGCGAGCGGACGGCTCGCAGATGGGTGGTGCGGCTCTTTGGCGGTGGACGGCGGCTTGCGAACAGTGATGGGCCACGGCCATGGCGCAAGATGGTGGCTGGTTTGGGACAAGACAGCAGCACACGATATTATTTTGGGGGCAAAACAGAAAAGAAAGTAAAGAGAGAAAGAGAAGAGGAAGAAGGGAGGGGTTGTCGAGAGGAGGAAAGGGGAAAGGAGGAGAGAGAAACAATAAAGAAATGAGAGGAAGTTGAGGGGAAATTGTAGCATAAGAAGTTGGCGTATGGGAGGGGGTGGAAAAGTGGGAGAGAGAGGGAGAAAATTAAGAAAGAGAGAAGAAAAGAGAGGGGGAGGAAATTGCGTGCGAGAGGAGGGGAGAAGAAAAGGTGAGGGAGAGAGAGAGAGAGAGAGAGAAGAAAGAGAAAAGAAAGGGGAGGAAGAAGACTTCCGGCCGAAGGAGGAGCGAGCATGAAGGAGAGGAGAAAGAGGAGAGAGAAAAATAATAATAATACTGTTATCATTTTTCTTTTTCTTCTAATCTCCGATTTTTCATCCAATAATTTCTTTTCCGAAATTTCGGGCTTGTCGCTAATTCGATGGACGATAAGACGACGTCTTATAATTAAATATGAAACCCTTGAAAATTCGATACCCGAATTCGAATTAAATTTCATAGTTAAAACATATCGAACACGACTTTAGTACAACCTAATATATCGAGTAGCTTTTAGGGGTTCTCGCTCGTTTGACCCGTTGTCGATAATTTTCGATCCACATTTGTGCATCTTCGAATCGTGAACGACCCTTAGTTGTCATGTAATTGCGATAGTTCAATTATATACCATGAATATAATATCAATAGAAAATCGGTTTATTGTTGTTCTACGACTAGAGTCTACCCAACCAGAAATCCTTGAAGCACCCGTTTCTCTTGTTCCTTCTTCCTCATCTTCAACCCCTCCAGAATTTCGTGTTTCCAATACTTCTAAGATAGATTATCTTTATGAAGTCTCTCTTAATAATGAAACCAAGATTTATGAAACCCAACTTCCTCTCATGAACCCTTATTCTGCTTTTGCTAAACCCACCTCATCATTCTCACCCATCCGCTCAATCCGGCAACTTATTCACCAAACTCCAAAGCAAGTAAAGGAGTACATTCAGTCCTCCAAATTCGACAAACATCCCATTCCTACTACGAGAAAGAGTACTTTGTTACTCTCTAAATCCCTCCAGAATTTCCCAGACAATGGGTTCAACAGGGATATACTCATGTTCATTATGGAGTTGTTCGTCTTGCTCTCACCTTCCATGGTCGTAAAGGTTTGCCAATTGTGGCAAGAATTGCGTTGTTGGATACCAGGTTTTTATAATACCAGCATGCTTGTATCGGTACTTGTTCAAACTACTTTAAATGCTAGAACAGTCTTTGTGACTTTGTAGCCAAACTTCAATATCGCTCTATCGAGACCCCCTACTCTCTTTTCTGAAAGTTCAAGTCCACTCACCGGAGCCCCCAAACTTCGACTCAGTAGCTGCAACCCTACATTACCGGATGGTTTATCGAGTGCGAACCATGCTCTCGACCTCAACTTCAACAATGGTAATGAAGATGCATTATTCATCTCTATGCAAAATGACCAAGCGTCCTGCATCCATGTTCCTAGACAGATCCCGAAGGATACGTTGGCCAAGCTCCTTCCAAAAACTTGGATCACCAACTATGAAAAGTTACACCAGCATAACAAGCCTTTCTAGTCTACGGACTCAGAATTTGTACGGAAAAAAGATGGAACTGTTTCCATCAAATTTAGCAAGGAAAAAGAGAAAGTCCTTATATCTTCCGGACCCTCTTCATGATCGAACCATGTGTCCCCGAATCCATTTCCGAACCGCATCCAAAAAGCATGTTCGACACTTCAATGGTGATGGACATCCTGTTCATTACTATAAAGACAATTATGGTCATTGCTTTTGGGATCCTTTTTGCCAATGTTCCTACTGTACAAATTCTCCTGACGAGGTAGACCCTCTTGCAAGACCCCCACCTCGATGGAAAAGATCAAAAGACAAGGTGTATCAAAGGTACTTAGAAGGAGATTCCTCCGTTGACACTCTTGGTGAGTGTGACAAATACCAGTTCATGGTTTCTTATGTACCACCTCCACCACCAGAGTTCGGTACTACATCCCAAGTCTTACCAGATCCACCAAAATCACCTCCACCTTCTCCTCCTCAGAAAAGGCAAACTCTCTCTTCATTTTACAAGCCAATCCTTAAATGGGCTAAGAAACATTCTTACCCGCTTGAAGTCCCAGCAGAAGCACCACCCACTTCTTCTATTGCCATGTTCCAAGACACTAACTTTCCCCCTCTTATTAAGGAAAGCTCCAAACTTTCGTTCCCTACCTCAGAAGAGTTTATTAATCCACATAACAGATACCGCCATGTTCCCAAGATTCCTACCCCCACTGATGTGGATGAACATGGGAGACAGAAAAAAAAAACCTCTGCTGCTGAAGCTGTTCTAAATTGGCAATCAGAGACTTTGTTGGCACGTACAATGCCTTTAAGGCTATTGATTCCAAGATTGGAAATGTGCAATAAGATCTCCGAAGATATGATGAAGGCACCAAAAATACTTTCTGAATTCCAAAAAAGGCTTCACGCCTTGGAATCAGGACAACATCTTAGGTATCATTATCTTGAAAGTCCAAAGCCGAAATAGACAAGCTCAAGAAGCAAATCCAACTTCTTGAAGAATGAAGGTTTAGTAGACCTTTCGATCCATTAGCACCTCCCGTTAGAACTGGGTATTTACCCCCACATCCAAAGACGTCTATTTTTGCCACTATTCCGGAAGATCCCTATAGAAGAGAACCGAGATATGGCAAAAATACGAAATTGCCTCAAGGCCCCGAGAAGGAAAAAGGAAAAGAAAAAGCTCACCTACGGAATCAAGTTCAATTGTTATAAGAGACAGCCGGAACAGATGATGTTATCAAATCCATTAGAATCCTTTCTAAAGAATTTGGGTACTCAAGAACCCGATCCTGTTACCCAACAGCCTAAGCCCGATCCCGCCATCCCGAAAAAAAGATTCTATTTCCAACAACAAACTTCCCTACTACATCGGGTCAGCATCTCTTTCTTCTTCTTCATCCTTCGAGATCCTACGCTTGATTCCCCCCCAATTGTTCCACTAACTTCACAAATATTCATGGCTGATACTCCTCCATGTTATGAAATGGAATCAAACTATTATGATCAAGACATGGGGTAAACAAGCAATCCTACTAGGAATAATCCTATTAGGCATGTGTCCATGGCATCAAAACAATTCTTCACCATCGACGAAATTCCTTATCCAAAATGGCCGAAAGACTTGAAGAATTTCATACTTGGTTGAATACACAGTCCATCACCAACCATGATATGAATGATGTCCTTTACAACTTCGTTACAAGATTCACAGGGAGCCTTAAAGTTTGGTGGCAATCACTCTCAGAACATGATCAGATTTTGTTTCTGATGTCACCCAATTTCAGCCATGCCCTTACTTACTTATATCATGTTTTTGTGGGAACACCCGGAGATCTCAAGGAGATAAAAAGAAGAGAATTTTTTGAGAGAAGATGCTGCTCCCTTCAGGAAAAGCATCTTGATAAGCATTATTGATTAATGCTTCAGCTCTTTTATCAAATTGGCGCAGATCCAAATCTAAAGTATGTCTTCCTCACTTCTATTCCTAAAGAGCTATCCCAGATGGTTGAAAGATCTTTCTTTGGAAAGCAAAAAAGAATACAAGATATTCCCTTGGGAGAAATACAGCAAGAAATCCATCTATGCCTTGAAGAACTATGCTTAAAGCGCCAAATGGTCCGTACCTACATTACGAGATGACAAGCGCCTTAAATCAGCTTGTTCTTGCCGAAGTTAAAGATCAAATGCTCCAAACAAGACCGTGATGGTACTTGTGGCCGGTATTCCCGGAAGAAAAGCACTACAAGAAGTACTCGATAAAGAAATCCAAACATGGCTCCAAGCATTTCCGAAAAAGAAGAAATGGCGATACACATGCAAAAGAAAGGATCGCACAAGGCATAAGAAATCAAACCGTTGCTACATTTGCAACAAGAAAGGACATTTTGCCAAAAATTGTCCTTAGGCGAAAAAAAATGTCGAATCATTTAATAGAGAATGAAACAGTATTTCCTTGAAAATGATGATATTGAATCCTTATTCTCTGCGATGAAGAACCAAATGAACAAACTCTTTGTGTTATCCCTTTCTATCAAACTTCCAATGAAACTAAGTCCGATTTAGAATCCGAAGACATTTTTCATATATCTCCCACATCTTCGAACCAAATCCCGATATATTTTCAAGTTATACTCACTTTGTCCCCATTTCTCTCGTAAAAATCCTCACCTCGAAGTTTGCCAAACCTATCAATGTCATTGCTCTTATTGATACCGAGCAAGTTGTTCCATTCTAGATACTACAATTCTTCCTGAAGAATTCGGACTCCTTACATCCGATACTTCAATTCTGCTTCAGGAGATACTTTCTCCACGAATGTCAGAACCACTCCAGTCATTGTCCAGTTTTTTCCTCAGTGTTCCATAACCACAAAGATTTTTAGATCAAGCCTTCCCAATAAAGATCGATAATTGGGTGGGATATCATGACTCAAATCTCTCGCTTCGCATTATTCCTGGAAAAGGTCTTAGATATAAAGACCAATTCTCTGAGTTTGTCAATATTCAGAGTCTTTTTTCCATTGAGATGAGTTTATTAGATCCAATCATGCAAAAGTTGCTTGAATCTTGTTCGGAATCCCATTCAGAATTCGCTCAAAAATGTTCTCATCCCTTATGGGAAAATCCTGAGTTCTTTGTACGCCTTCCCTTCAAGAAAAATGAAGACATAAATCCGACCAAGGTGAGTCATACGGGAATGAAGCAAGAACGCTTGGCTTTAGCTCAAAGGGAATGCTCGAACTATTACAGCAAGGCCTTATTGAAATCTCCAATTCTCAATGGGCTTGTAAAGCCTTTTATGTCAATAAGCGTCTTGAGCAAAACGAGAGGAAAAATGAGATTGGTAATCAATTATCAACCTCTCAACCTTTTTCTCCAAGATGATAAGTTCCCTTTGCCATCCAGAGATTCTCTCTTTACTGGTTTAACTAAGGCCCATATTTATTCCAAATTCGACCTCAAAGCCGGATTTTGGCAATTAGGCATTCATCCTGAAGACAGATCCAAAACAGGATTTTGTATCCCGAACAAAGCACTTCCAAAGTGGAAAGTTCTTCTTTTTGGTCTAAAGGTAGCACCATTCCTTTTCCAAAAGGCCATGTGTCGTATTTTCCAACCAATTTTGTCAAGTGCAGTAGTGTACATCGATGATATTCTGCTCTACAGTCCTAATGAACAATCACACTTGTCAACTCCTTAAGCAATTTGCGAAATCGTGAAAAAGCATAGCATTATGCTTTCTCAAAGAAAAATGAATATTGCCCAGACGAATCGAATTTCTTGGTATGCACCTCAACAAAGGTACATACTATCCAGGCCACATATCGCTCAAGAATTATTGAAGTTTTCTCAAGATAACTTCACGACAAAACAAGTTCAGCAATTTCTTGGGATAATCAATTATCTCAGAGATTTTGTCCCAAATATTGCAAAGCTCCTAATTCCTTTGCAATCCATGCTGAAAAAGAATCCCCTACCTTGGGGAAAACTCGACTAAAGCGCCGGCGAGCTTAAAGAGATTATGCGGAATCTCCCACCGTTGCAAATACCATCAACAGGCAAAAGAATTCTTCAAACTGACGCCAGTGATGAATACTGGGCAGCCATTCTATTTGAAGAAATTGATGGTAAGAAACACCTCTGTGCTTACAAAAGTGGAAAGTTTTCTCAAGATGAAATGCATTATCATTCCACTTTCAAAGAAATTCTAGCAATAAAAAATGGAATTAAAAAGTTTGAGTTTCATCTCATCGGCCATCACTTCCGGTAGAATTAGACATGACATCTTTTCCTCTGATGACTAAGTTTAAACAGAAGCAGATTCCAAATTCTCAACTGCTTCGATGGGTTGAATGGTTATCAAAATACTCTTTTGAAACCAAACACATTCCTAGAAAAAGAATGTGCTTGCCGACTTTCTGTCAAGACCCAAAGCACCAGTGAAATCAACATATACATCAAGAGACCTCGTTTCCATATGCTCAATCATGGTGTAAAATACAAGATTGAGAAAATCAAAGACTTGCCAAGCTGGAAATTTCCCAGAAATTATTCAAAAAATCCCGAATGACAGCTTTGCGAGAACCTAGAGAACCTCATGTGGCAATGCCACACAAACCTATTCGAGATTCAATGGAGGTTCGATTCTTTATCCTTTCGGGTTAAATTTGAATTATCCTTTCATTCATCCTCTTATCTGGAAAGAAGATGATTTCCTTACCAGCTCAAAAACGCCGTTATGGTACTTAACCAATAAGTACTTAATAGCCATTGAAATCCCCACCGAAGATTCATTGCCAACCTCACAAGGATATTCATGCTCGGGAGAAACATCGAAAAGAAAGTGATAAGAATCTCTTAGACTTTCTTAATTGGTTCTATCATCCTACATGTTGGAAACAAGACTTAGAAAAAGAACTAAGAACCATGACACCAAATCCACAAGTTCACACCATCCCGTTTTTAGACGTCCATGGAATTTTTGCGAAATAATGGTAGTATTCTCGATGCACCACTCGAAATAGGAACCACATCCTATAAACCTCACTTGAACAGCCGAGAAGCCTGGATTCACAAATCTTATCCAAGATCTGTTAGATTTTGTGAAAACGAGTATCGACAACTCCAGAGAATCCTATGCCATAAAAACAAAATCATTCATGAAGATATTTGGAATAATGTACCCACTACGTGGGATCATTATGACCTAGCACCAGAAGCTAAGGAAGCACTCAGGCAATACAGACAAGCTGCATCATCCCAGGAGAATGAAATGACAAGCGAAGACGACATTATCCAGTCCACTCAAGACCCCTATGCACGCTTTGGAGGACTTCTGTCCTAGGATCCCTACGAACAGGGATTTTTGTCCTCATTCCAAAATATGGACACATCGTATTATGCACAGCCATCAAATTGGCCTCAGCCAAGCATATCTGCCAACACTACAAGTGAAAATACAAACTGGGCAGAGGAAGAAGCATCCCATTGGGCTCATGAACAGGCATCCTCATCAAGAAGGCTGAATCAAATCCTCTCACCTAAAGATCTTGAAGCCCTTTAGTAGAAATACGAGGCTTATCTCCTAGAAGACAGCTCAAATGACTCAGACTCAGTATGTAGCTACAATGCCCGTAACGGACGAGACCGTTGAGTCCGTATAATTTCACTGTAGCAAAGTCACTGTTCACTTTTACTATAACACTAGGCTAGAGAATGTACTTTAGTCGAATCGATTTATATCTGTTCGCTAATTGATTTATATATCCTAATATTGACTTTTGTTGATCCTAATGGTCGAGCGGTCGATTTCCGATCAATTTCTCTAGTCTTTCGTGTTTTAATCATTTACAACCTCACTCAATGGATTAGTTAATTCGTGAGTAATCAGTTCAGAGTAAAATATTTATAAGTGCATCGACCCAACGTCGGCTTCCCTCCGCCATGGCCGGCGGAGGGAAGAAAAAGATAAAAAGATAAAAAAGAAAAGATAAAAATGTCTTTAATGTGTAAATGTTTCATAATTTCAAAAGTTCATGATTTTTCACGTCAAAAAAAGGTTTGAGTAGATCTGTTACGTTGGCCAAGTTTGGGTTTTTACAGGTCTTTTCCCTATTCTCAAAACGATGTTCGTCCCAACTCGGTCGCAGCCTCCTTCTTCGCTCGCCTTCTCCTCTTCTTCGAACCCTAGCCATAGACGCCTCCAGCTCGTGCGACAGCCTCTCCTTCGATTCGCTTCGAGCTCTTCGATTCCCTTCACCGACTTGGGAATCTCGGCGTTCTCGGAGCAGATCACACCCTCGATCTTGTCGGATCGGAGCGACAAGAACGCCAGTGAGATTACAAGTGTTGCTTTCCGTGGGATGCGAGGTGCCGGTAAAATCTCTTTCTCAGCTTGTGTTCGATGATGGGGCGGTGAAGCAAAATTAAAAAGACAAGCTTCGAGCTCTTCGATTCGCTAGGTCCTCGACGCGAAAGCATCGAAGGAAAACTTCTTTGATCGGAGAAAACAGAGAAAAGAGAGGAAGGGAAGTTACGAACAAACATGAGAACGAGTGCCTCTCCACGGCTAGCTGCATGCGCCTCAATATTCCTGAAGGGAAAAATAAGCGTGCCCCCTCAGAATGAGTACGACGTGTTCCTGAGCTTCAGGGGCACAGATACTCGCAACATGAGAACGAGTGCCTCTCCACTGCTAGCGGCGTGCGCCTCAAGATTCCAGAAGGGAAAACTAAGCGTGCCCCCTCGGAATGAGTACGACGTGTTCCTGAGCTTCAGGGGCACAGACACTCGCACCTGCTTCGCGGATTTCCTCCACAAAAGCCTATCAGCTACTGGGTTCCGTGTGTTCAGAGACAACGCCAGCAATCAGCAGACTGGCACAGAGGTTCTCCAGGCCATCAGGAGTTGTAGGATCTTGATCCCCATCGTCTCCGAAGGCTATGGGCAGAGTACCCAGTGTCTCCGCGAGCTCACCGAGATTATGGATTGACGCAGAAAGCACGGCAAATCAGTCTTCCTGTATTCTATAAAGTGAATGTTGCTGATTTAGGTCGCCGATGCGGTAACTTGCGTGACTTTGAAGAGGCTTTATGTGAACATGAGATGCAGTGCAGGCGAGAAGAAGTGCAAGAATGGGTAGAGGCCCTGTGTTCCCTAACGAGGATTAGAGGATGGATGTCACAGGCCATTGCTATTGGGTATTTATGTCTGCCTGTATCTACGAATTTGAATTGGAAACCCTGTTCACTTGGATGGGAATGATCTGTAGGTCTAACTTTGTTTTATATCCTGTGTGTGTGCATGATGTGCAGGCATGAAGGAAAGCTGGTGAAAATGGTTGTCGCAAAGGTTTCGAGTGAATTAGGGATGAGCTGGATCGAATGGTCTTCCATGTTCATAGAATCAGGTATATTCCAATACCGATCGAGGCATTCTCTAAATATAGAGAAGCCTCACGCAACCTTGACCGGTTTCTTTGCTTTTCAAAATTGCTTCTGATTTGTAGTCATCCTCAATTGCAGTGACTCGTTATTTTTCGGAGAAAAAAGAAGGAAAGTAAATGCCAAGTCTTCTTGAGCTTCCGTGGCATTGATACTCGTAGCCTTGCTGCTTTCCTCTACACCAGTCTTGTGGCCGAAGGAATCCAAGTTTTTAATGATGACGATCCGTCCCTCATAGGTAAAGATTGTGTTCATGAGATACACAATGCCATCAACCATTGCAAAATATCCATTCCAATTCTCTCAAGCAATTATGCGTCCTCTCCATGGTGTCTCGAGGACCTGGATCAAATGATCGAATGCAAGAGGACAAAGGGGCAAATGATATTGGCCATCTTCTATAAAGTGGACATGTTGCACGTGCGAGACGTATCGCATTCGTTTGGAAAGTACACGCTTAGACATAAGGATCTGGTCGATGAAATTACTTATGAGTGGTGGGAGCTAGTTCTTAGGGAGATTGGGTGCTCCAGAGGATGGGTGTCAGAGAATATTGCGAATGGGTACGTTTACTTTCATCATTCCCACCGAACCCTTAATTGGACAGAACTACTTAGGCTGCGTTTGGTTCGGCATTTGCAAGGGGCTTTGAGTCCAATGCAAATACCGAAAGCCCAAAGCTATTTGGGGAAATGCAATTGTGTTGTGGTAAAAAAATTTGCAATGAGACTTTGAGTTGAATGTGCGTTTGGTAAAAAACTTTCGCAATATATTTTAAAATAAAACTAAACCCTTCACCGGATCGGAGAAGGGCTATGGCCGCCGGTGAGCCGGATCGGGTGCCGGTGGCCATCACCGAGGTCGCCCGAGTTGGGCAACCTTCGGCGAGGTTGCGCGACCCACCGAGGGTTGCTCGACCTAGGGGCCACGCAACCCGGGCGACCACCGCCTAGGTCGCACGGCCGCAGCGGCCCTCGCCTAGGTCTCGCGAGGGTCGCGCGATCTCGGCCGACGACCACCGGCACTAGATCTCGGCTTGCTGCTAGCGGTCGTAGCACTTTGCTAGTCCGGCGAAGGGCTGCCTCCTTTTCAAAAAAAAAAAAATAATAATAATCAGGGGCAAAGTCGGAAATATGAAGAATTAGTGAGGGTAGTTTTGGAAGGGAAAAAATAAATTTAGCATTCGGTGGAATGCTGAAAGCCCAAAGCTAGTCCGACTAGCTTTGGGCTTTCAGCATTTTGAAGGCAAGTTGAAAACTGAAAGCCGGCTTCAAAGTTGAACCAAATAATCCAGCATTTCCCCAAACGCAGCCTTATACCTCCTAGAGCGTACTTCAATTTTATTTGGGTGGCAATTGGCAAGCATGAAGCAGTACTTGTCAAAGAGGTGGTGAAGGAGGTTTCGAGGTTGTTGAACAATCCCTGAGCACATGATCCCTGTCCCCATCCACTGAATATTGACTCAATTACAACAGGATTTTCCTCGCCGATCAAAAAGTGTCATCCTTTATTGTTTATAATTTGCATAAATTTTGCTAAGACTCGTGAGGATTTCTTTGGAGTTAAGAAGCATGTTTCGTACATTATGCTGTGTAACGTGTTTAATTAGCATGTCGTTTTTGGATTCAAATGTGACACGATTGATTGATGTCGTGTTTGGATTGGACAAGTCGGCTCTGTTGTAGAGAGTCCAGTCATCTTAATTAGTTGTTTGAAGTTGCTCTAAAGGATTTTCTGATTAAGTCTGGTACATCTTCCCTACCATAACTAGTCCAAAGGTCTGCTCTTTCCGACGACCGTAAAGCAAGAGGAGAAAATGAAAATGGGAAAACAGTTGCAATTTGCATCAACATATCACGATTGATGGATGTTGTGTTTGGATTGGACAAGTCGGCTCTGTTGTAGAGAGTCCAGTCATCTTAATTAGTTGTTTGAAGTTGCTCTAAAGGATTTTCTGATTAAGTCTGGTACATCTTCCCTACCATAACTAGTCCAAAGGTCTGCTCTTTCCGACGACCGTAGAGCAAGAGGAGAAAATGAAAATGGGAAAACAGTTGCAATTTGCATCAACATATCTTGAAATATACTGCAATGTGCTGGATCACTGGAAGAGAATATCTCCGTGTTTTTGATTAGCTTTTTCGTCTTTTCTAAAACTAGAATCTGATCATGCACGCATGGAAAAAGAAGCCATCTTCATACCTGGCTAAGGTTGCTGAGAGGGGCTTTTTGATATGAACTTTTTCATCGGAAGAGAGAATGCAATGATTAGATCTGTTCAAGGATTTAGTAAGTCGATCTGAATATGACTTGTTGCAAAAGTTGTAATTGTTTATTGCCAGTAATTAGAAGAAACCCAGGAAGAGCCACACCTGAGAGTGTCCGGGTCCTTCACAGCACCTTCAATCCTCCCTCAGAAGCAGATCTTTCTGGTAAGTTCCCCCTTTTCTTTTGTTTTCCCTCAATATGTTTGTGCCTTTTATACGAATCATACTCTTTGGATTGAGATGGAAGAATTGAGCGCTGTTCACTGTTCATAATCTGAGTGGAAATAAGAGGGGATCGATAAATTAGCTGATGCTGTTTCTGTTACTATAGGAACAAGAGGTCTGTGAATTCTTTTATTTCTTCTTCTGAAATTGCTGTTTCTATCTTTTTATTCTTGGAATCATTTGTTCATGTGATTATCTATCTATTTTGAGGGTTGAGCTGGAATTGGATTAATTTGGTGGCTGGTTTGACAGAGTGAGAGATAGTGTTTTTGCTTATTAGTTATAGGGAGTTTGCTGGTCTAGTTTTGTGTGACATTGGAGTTGAGGGTTATCTTGAAGGCATATGTGCAGAGGTGTGCTTGAGGATTGAGTATGAACTTTTCTTTTTGTGTAGAGGGCAATGCTAGATGTTCTGAACTAGGTGAAAAAGAGAAAATGAAGAATGAATTACTAAATTACTAACAGCTCCTAAATTTTCTTAACCAAAAAAAAAAAAAACAGCTCCTAAATTTAGTTATTAATATATGTAATTTAGCAACTTTAGATATTACCATTGTTGTACGAGAAAGTCATTTTATAGAACGAGAAAGTCATTTTATAGATTCCACTAAAATAACGACAAAATAGATTTCCGTTACTTCATTCGATTAATTCTTATTTTATCAGAAGAGGATCTGAAAGACTAAGAGAAAATAAAACTCAAAATTGGATGGCAGTGTTGATGTAAGTTGGCAACACACTGCAAAAACTATCGATTTGATGCTTATGACTTTCAGAAAGTTCTTAAATCTTATATCTGACTATTGACAGTAGAAATAAAATGAATTCTCACAGAGAGGTCACCCATTATGGCAAAATATTTTTTCAAGGTGCTGAACAATCTGCCGAAAGAGTCCTTTCAGGTTTGAACCCATATTGTGACCAAAAGAAAACTGAATTCTAGTAGGAACTGAATTCTACCAACACACATGATAATGTTTACCCTCTTATTGCTGCACATTGTAAATTAATTTACGAAGTGCTCATGTGAACAATAAAGCAGAAAGTTGGTGCACTGAGAAAGCAAAAAGAGTGAGATTCTTTCACAAAAGATCATTAATTGTCTCAAAAGCCAGAAGCATGGGCCATTTATCTAGAAACCATAATGTACAAGGTGCGCAAAAGGGATCTTTTCCATGAGAACCTAATCAATATGGCATATTGAACAGATATATCTACTGTCTTTCATATAAAAGATTCAAACAGAGAATCCAACCTGCAATATACTTTGCACACTGGGCAGCAAATGCAGTCCATTACATCTAATAGAAATCCAATAATTGGATCACTTGGATCCTGCAACAACATTCATAACGCTTAAAATTTAAGCTAGCCTGGTAAAACCTGGGAAAGAAAGCTAGAATTGACTGATGCAACAAGTCATAGGTTAATATAAGAGTAAAGACAACTTACTATTTCTACTGGCACCAAATGAGTGCTTTTCGATTTTGAGGATACAATCCATATATGCTGGAAGTACCACAGAACCTCAGATTGAGCTAAAGCCAAGGCAGAAAGCACCATCTGCGGGAACGAACCAACAGACCAAGAACGATAAGTTGAGCATCAATATTGCCCATATAATGAGAATCAGAGCCAACCTCATTCTAGTTAGCACTCCAAAAAATGGCAACAGCAACAATCAAAAAGAGAGTAAAGCATGGCTGATCTTAAGCCATATGATGTTCTTACAGAAGGTAGACAACCTATATAACGTTGAATATCACAATAATCCTCGGTTCTGTTAATACGTGTGTGTGCGTGCGTGTGCATGTGTGTGCAGGCATGAAGGAAAGCTGGTGAAAATGGTTATCGCAAAAGTTTCGAGTGAAGTAGAGATGAGCTGGATCGAACGGTCTTCCATGTTCATGGAATCAGGTAAATTCAGTACCGTTCGAGGCATTCTCTAAATATAGAGAAGCCCCGCGCGACCTTGACTGGTTTCTTTGCTTTTTAAAATTACTCCTGATTCGTAGTCATCATTACTTGCAGCGATTCATTATTTTTCGGAGAGGAAAAGAAGAGAAAGTAAATGCCAAGTCTTCTTGAGCTTCCGTGGTGCTGATACTCGATATAACCTTGCTGCTTTCCTCTACACCAGTCTTGTGGCCGGAGGAATCCAAGTTTTCAATGATGACGATCCATCCCTCATAGGTAAAGATTGTGTTCGTGAGATATGCAATGCCATCGACCATTGCAAAATATCCATTCCAATTCTCTCAAGCAATTATGCGTCCTCTCCATGGTGTCACCTGGCTCAAATGGTCAAATGCAAGAGGACAAAGGGGTAAACGATATTGCCCATCTTCTATAAAGTGGACATGTCGCGCATGCGAGACGTATCGCATTTGTTTGGAAAGTACATGCTTCAACATAATGAGCTGGTCGACGAAATTACTTATGAGCGGTGGGAGCGAGCTGTTAGGGAGGTTGGGTGTTCCAGAGGATGGATGTGAAAGAATATTGGCAATGGGTATGTTACTTTCATCATTCCCACAAAAACCTTAACTGGACAGAACTATTTGTACCTCCTAGAGCTTACTTCAATTTTATTTGGGTAGCAATTGGCAGGCATGAAGCGGTACTTGTGAAAGAGGTGGTGAAGGAGGTTTCGAGGTTGTTGAACTATCCCTGAACAAATGATCCCTGGTCCCTGTCCACTGAATATTGACTCAATTACAACAGGATTTTCCTCGACAATCAAAAAGTGTCATCCTTTATTGTTTATAATTTGCATAAATTTTGCTAAGACTCGCGAGGATTTCTTTTGGAGTTTAGAAGCATGTTTCGTAGTAATGTGTTGAATTAGCATGTCGTTTTTGGATTCAAATGTGACACGATTGATGGATGTCTTGTGTTTGAATTGGACAAGTTGGCTCTGTTGTAGAGGGTCCAGTCAGCTTAATTAGTTGTTTGAAGTTGCTCTAAAGGATTTTCTAATTAAGTCTTGTACATCTTCCCTACTATTAGTCGAAAGGTCTGCTCGTTCCGACGACCGTAAAGCAAGAGGAGAAAATGAAAATGGGAAAACAGTTGCAATTTGCATCAACATATCTTGAAATATACTGCAATGTGCTGGATCACTGGAAGAGAATATCTCCGTGTTTTTGATTAGCTTTTTTCGTCTTTTCTAAAACTAGAATCTGATCATGCACGCATGAAAAAAAGAAGCCATCTTCATACCTGGCTAATGTTGCTGAGAGGGGCTTTTTGATATGAACTTTTTCATCGGAAGAGAGAATGCAATGATTAGATCTGTTCAAGGATTTAGTATGTTGATCTGAGTATGACTTGTTCCAAAAGTTGTAATTGCTTATTGCCATTAATGAGGAGAAACCCAGGAAGAACCACACCTGAGAGTGTCCGGCTCCTTCACAGCACCTTCAATCCTGCCTCAGAAGCTGATCTTTCTGGTAAGTTCCCCTTTTTCTTTTGTTTTCCCTCAATATGTTCGTGCCTTTTTATACGAATCATACTCTTTGGATTGAGATGGAAGAATCGAGCGCTGTTCACTGTTCATAATCTGAGTGGAAATAAGAGGGGATCGATAAATTAGCTGATGCTGTTTCTGTTACTGTAGGAACAAGAGGTGTGTGAATTCTTTATTTCTTCTTCTGAAATTGCTGTTTATATCTTTTTATTCTTGGAATCATCTGTTCATGTGATTATCTATCTATTTTGAGGGTTGAGCTGGAATTGGATTAATTTGGTGGCTGGTTTGACAGAGTGAGGGATAGTGTTTTTGCTTATTCTGGTCTAGTTTTGTGCGACATTGGAGTTGAGAGGCATATGTGCAGAGGTGAGCTCGAGGATTGAGTATGAACTTTTCCTTTTGTGTAGAGGGCAATGCTAGATGTTCTGAACTAGGCGAAAAGAGAAAATGAAGAATGAATTACTAAATTACTAACAGCTCCTAAATTTAGTTATTAATATATGTAATTTTACCGACTTTAGATATTACCATTGTTGTACGAGAAAGTCATTTTATAGATTCCATAAAAAATAACGACAAAATAGATTTCCATTACTCATTTGATCAGAAGAGGATCTGAAAGACGAAGAGAAAATAAAACTCAAAATTGGATGGCAGTGTTGATGTAAGTTGGCAACACACTGCAAAAACTACCAATTTGATGCTTATGACTTTCAGAAAGTTCTTAAATCTTATATCTGACTATTGACAGTAGAAATAAAATGAATTCTCACAGATAGGTCACCCGTTATGGCAGAAATATTTTCACCCTCAGGTTTTGGTATATTGATAGGCTAAAGAATGTTACTAGAACACGTTAGCTGTAAGTTGTTTTGATTGAACATTAACTTGATCAATAGACGATTTCACATAATCAATAAGTTATTATGACATTTATAAAATTACTGACGCTATTATTTTGGCTTCGTGCAAATTAACGTTTGCTCTCAAGAGGAGTTCGTGGTACAAATCTTTGCCGGACAAGACCACATGCATGTGACGCCATGAATAAGGGCATTTTTGTCCAAAAAAGTCCAAACTTAATTTCCAAGTTTCCCAATTAAACCCTAATCCCAAAATCTTATTAGTTAATCACAAATTTCACCCCTTTAGATCCTTCAACTCAAAATCTCCGCCTCCGTCACCTTTGCTCGGCTTCTTCTCTTCCTCAAACCTAGCCCTAGACGCCTCCAACTCATGCTTATTCTCTTGTTCGATGCTTCAAGCTCTTCAATCCGCTTTACCGATTTAGCAATCTCGGCATTTATGGAGCAGGTCACGCCCTCAAGTGTTGGATCAAGGGATGTAGTTTGTACAATCTGCACTGCTGACGGTTCATTTTTCATAGTATAACATTTGCAACTAAAAGTATGAAAGTAAGATATGTTTGGATTTCTTCCTCTAAAAAGCTTAGAGGGTGTTTTATCCAACAGTGGACGCAAAAATGCTCTATTGATGATATAACATAATGTTGCAATTGCTTCAACCCAAAAGTGAACAAGAATGCTATTTGCAATCATCATTGTCCTTGCCATGTCTTGTAGACTTCTGTTTTTACTTTCCATTACACCATTCTATTATGGAGTGTATGGAGTTGAGAAATTGTACTCGATTTCATTTTCCTTGCAATATTGTAGTTTTTGAACTCCCCAACATGATAGTCTCGATGCTTGTAATACTATAGCCTTTCTTGTTCTCAATCTTTTGTGCAATTTTCATGAAGGATTTGTATGCTTCATTCTTTTAAGCCAAGAGCGTCACTGTCGCGACCTAACCCCTCTTGTGTAAGAGAGAGATTGTTAGATTTAGGGGTATCGTCAACTTTGGGCCAATGGCCTCCATTGACTTGGGCTCTCACAAGTTCATATCTCGCTCGACATGAGTGTCCAAATTTTTAATCAATTAAGCACCTGCAAATTTTGACTAAGGAGTTGCCACTAGTCTTTTTGGGATTGGCTAGAAACCCAATACGATACTAGAGAATATCTTACTATTTATGCAACAAGAGATTTTGGATTTGAGGACTTGATTATGTTAGCCCTAAGGCTAACGCCTTTTCGGTATCTAACCTAATCATGTGCTAACTAATGCCATAGAAGCCTATTAAAAAATTCTAAAGTTCGTCCTAACTATTCTAAAACAAGGAAGTAACATTCAAATATTGAAAAGTGCAGTCCATTACAATCATAATAATTTTTTGAACTTTCAAATTTCAAATTCACAATCTTGTTTACATTACAACACCATATACTCCTTTTATACTCTTGTATCACCAAGTTGACCATTGGATAATGTTTAGAGGATCATTCTTTCAATCAACCCACTAGGCATGAATACTTCAAGAAGATTTGATCATGGTTTGAATTACTAGATCGGAATCTCCCTTTGAATTAGTTGCCCATGCAACCAAAGCTAGTTTTCATAAGTGCAGTTTTTCGTTTGGAAAAAATTATATTGTTTTTGGACGATTGTCATTCGAATCCTCGCTTTGAGTGGATTTCTTTGTTACTTAACCTTTTAAGATTGAAAGAGATTCAGTATCGCCTCATGTGTGTCTTCGTCCACTCCAGCCTCTACGAACTATGGGACCTCGAAGAAGCGGATAAGCAAACAGGTTATACGCTAATCGGTGCGTACTGACTCCTCTCAAAGCACAACCCTCGAGCCTCGTGACCTTCATTTTCTTGCCCTCAAGTCACGTGAAAGATAACCGTCACTTAAACTTAGATCTGTCAAATGAGAAGGTCGGGTCAAAAATGATTCAAGCCAAATAGACCATTTTGATCAATCTCGGCCATTTTCCATGCAATACAAAACCCGACTCATACCCATCATCGACCTGTATTATTAGAACACTTCCATTTTTAATCCAATTTAGAAAAATTTGTATCCAAATTGAGATGAAAGTACAAAATGAGCGAGCGCAAGGAACGCGAGGGCAAGAAAATGAACAGTTACAGGAGTAAGTTGAGCCCAAGTAAGTTATAAATCCATTTATGTTCAATTTAATACCCATATTATGTTTAAACTTATTTATGACCCACTTACTAGATAAAAGTAATGCATATAACGACTCAGCCCATCGTATATGTGTTAAAAGAAGGGTCTATCTCTGATATTAACAGGCCTACTTAAACTAAATGTGAAATGTTCCATTAGATGAGTAATGATATATGACTTAGGTACAGATACAAAAGACTCGCTAGGGTAAATCTACATGCAATTTTATTCTCATGAACGTAACTTAGTGGCAGTTCACGTAGGAGGTCTTTCTGGGCCTGATCTTGATCGACAGTCCCATGGAATGATAAGGCATGAGTTGGTTAGGGATGGCCTCCTCTGGCTCTAATTGCGACCAGCCTTTTCCTGTCGCCAGGTTGTGCACCACTGCGAGCGTCTCCACTCTCGCAAACTTTTTTGCCGATGTACGTTGCTTTTGTTCTTCTTTAATGACTTCACTGATTGCCTCGTAAACCTGTAAGGCGATGGAATGGGTAATGTCGATGGTCTCAGACGGTGATATCTCATCTTGCCCGTAGGATTGTCTACTGGGCTTCAAGCGGCTGGAAGTTGAACCTATGTGTAGTTTAATTATATTGATAGTAAATCCTTGAGGTACTGCAAAACAAGGGCACACTATTGCTCTCTCTGGATGATTGTTTCTCATGTTGAAAGTACATATTTTTCACTTTCTACTTTTGGCCTTTTCTTCGATTTGCTTTTTTGGGTTTTAAGCTACGAGGAATTGCATACCGCCTGATGATTGTAGTAAGCTGTAGTAAGCTGGGGATCATTGTAGTAAGTTTCCTAATTCAATGTAATGTGAGAATTAAAGCACAAAGCATATATCCATGATACTTCAATCAATTAATCAATTTTTGGCATAAAGGAGAAAATAATATTGAGGGATGGATAATCACTAGCTTTCTATAAGTATTGTGCAAATGCCCACTACTTTTTTTACGTGATTATGATTTTTCAAGTTTCTTGCAGCAATACCTCACTCTTCAAACATCATGCTGGCAATCTTTAGTGTAAAATTAACGTCAAACGAAGTAATCAGTTTCAAGCAAAAGATTATACAATATCTCTCTATGAAGCACGAAGGAATGATTCCCAACCCATAGATGTTTTTCATATCCAAATTTGCAATGCAAGATCAAAAGAACTTTTGAAGAATACGAATACCCAAATGATAACCAGGTTACCTAGAGACGTTCACATGCATAAGGAGAGGTATCGGGCTAGGGGTCGTGCATGCTTGCATGTGCATACAGAGAACCATGCGTCTTTAATAATCTGTGGAGCAGAAGAAAAGGTCAAGCATCAAATCGGCACTACATGCTTGTATGGCTACAAAGAAATTTTCCATTAATTTGCTATTGTGACTTCCCATGTTCAATCCCATGGTAACGCTAGGTTGAATGGGAGGGACTACTAAGCCTCAATCCTATGGTAACGCAAGTTTTCTTTGGCATAAAAATATCAGCTAGAACTTGGCCCTTAAAAGGGACCAAAAAACAAGCCAAACCATTTACCCAAAAAAAAAAAAAAAAAAACAAGCCAAACCATATTTTCACGATCATAAATCCATAATCTAATGGATCTGTCGCCAGTAAATTTATACATCCTTGAGTCATTGATGGTTCGATAAGAACTCTATGAGTGGGACCAATCCTCAGGCTCCTCTGTTGATGCTTGAACAGTAAATCTTTGTTGTTTTCCAAATGCTTCAGTGTTGCAGAATTGATGGTTGTGAGAGGGGTTGAAAATTTGCAGGTTTGTTTAGACAGGTATGCTGTTATCAAGACTCTCATAAAGAAAATATTGTAGATTTTAACCACTTAGCTCTTATTTTGTTGTGCCAAAAGGAACTCCTCCCTTGCTTTTTCGCTAATCTGCTAGCCATCAACCAGTATTTCCTTTTCTAATCTTTTTCCTGCTTTTTCTTGTCATATGTACTTATGTCTTTGATAAAAGATGCAATTATCATTAGCTTTCACTTGAGCGTCGAGTCAAAAGAAAAATCTCACTTAAGGAATCACCAACACACACATTGACACATACAGTCATCTGTCCTAACTCTTAAGGAAACTGGAAACAAAAATCAAAGCATAAGAAACCCAACAATTAATGTGGTACCATTCTCCCGTCAAAAAGGCAATCACAATATTTTGGAGAATCCTGTCTCCATCATAGACTTCTTCAATTATAAGACTCACAAGGGTAATTGCCAGCAATATCTTTATCCTCATGGATCTTTGAATCCCTCACCCAAAATGTATCCCTGGGAAAAGGGTAGTCAGAAAGAGTAAAAAGATTCGCCCTCTATTTTTGTGTACTTTTTGTGAATTATCTGGTTTTATTTCGCAATCTTCATATGTAATCCTCACATTTAATAGGAGAACTACAAATGTAACTGCCAGTGGTTATCCATAACTTTTGAGGTGAAGCTGGAAAAGGAGAAAAATAAATGATGCAATGATGTTTCTACTTCATCACATAAAATAGGCAGCTAAATCTAACTAAACTAACATTGCTTCTCAACAAATATCAAAACAGAGCCAATAACAAATTAATTTTGACAGTACCCCAAAATCCATTTTGTTAGCCAGCCTTTCCACGAGTTGTCTTAAAACTTACAATATTAAACTCTTACCAAGAGCAGAGTGCTCCAATAATCTCGTGTTTCAGCTCTACTTACTCCAACAAAATGAATAGATTGGAGCCATCAGCATTATCAACATTTGAAATTTATAATGGTTGAGGGGACGCGCATTGCTCGCATGTGTTGGGTATCTAATATATATATATATATATATATATATATATATATATATTTTTTTTTTTTTTTGGACAAGAAAACTAGATATTATTACTAACGAGAGTCTCGATCATATACAGCAAGAGCGTCAATACATAGTAAATCCAAAAGAGGGGGTACCAACCCGGTTTCTAGGAAGACAACCCATACGCCGGGCTTTGGCTATCCGTCGGCTACTCTATTGGTATTGCGGCTACGGTGGGCGAGTGTTATTCCCGACATAGTCTTCAACTTTTGCTTAGCCCGGTCCACTAGGGATTGCACTGTCCAGTTAAAGATAGATGAGGAGAGGATACTCTTTACCAGCAGACGACAATCAGATAAAAGTACTATTTCTTTTTCTGGGGAATTGGGGCTGAGCTTTGAAGATATAAAATCTAGGGTTTCGACTAAAGCTACGGCCTCGGCTTGTTCGACGAGAACTCACCTCAACATTTTTTGCAAACCCATCTCGAATTCTACCAAAGGAATCTCTACGAGATACAAGCAACGCGGCTCGAGAAGAAGTTCTTCGTTGTTGGGATTCGGAGAAGCTAGCATTCGTCCGTACGGGCGTGGTGGGTTGCGGCGTGGAGGGTTGCGGTGTTGGAGCAAGCCCGCGGTCAGCAAATCGTTCGTTCCAGTCAGGGTCAGGGGATGGAATGGGTTCATCCTCTGCATTGCCGCTGCACAGGTAAGTTGAAGCCCCCATCCTTTCTTCCGATCTGCAACAGCTTGCAAAATGGGCGTCTTTGGTTCTCCTACTCTCTTGCTGTTGTACTGGAGACTGAGATCTGTTGGATCTGAGGTTGTGAGCTGGTATTGTGGATTCAATAGGTGCTTCTTCGAAGATGTTTCTGGTTAGGGGGCGCTTGCCACGATCTCTTTCTACCCCTCTGTTATTCACCTCTGGCGGACGTGAACTAGTCCAGATCTGGGCTAGGCTGGACGGCTCCGAGATGTCTGACTCTTCTCCATCGTCGCTGTTGTTCGGGTAACGGCTGCCCTAAACCGTCTGTGAGTCTCTGATATGGGTCATTGAGTCAATTTGGTTTGGCCTCCAGCTTTGGGGTTGTGCTCTGTTTTCTGCATTTGCATATATTGAACTGTGAAAGGGCTGTGTAGGTGGTACTGGGCATGCGGTGATGGGGCCACCACACGGGGATGCTTCTGTGAACTTGGTTTCGGCAGGTTGTTGGGCGTCACATGCTGGTTGAGAGATTCTTGGCTTGCCTCTCTGTAGACCGAGGTAAACATCGTGCCCATTCTAGATTTCTTTCTTCCGCTCTAGGCGGTATATCTCTATATGATTTATTTTTTCTAGTAATGCTGTTTGCTTGCGGATTGTGCGATATGTCAGTGTTTTTGTGAGCCATTCTTGTTGTTGAAGTTGGAGGAGAGGATGGGGAGTCAGTTTGGTTGTCGAAGTAGATGTCATTTATGGAGCTTGAAGCCAGGGTAGAGATTGAAATGTCTTCAGCGATACGCACCACGTCCTCTTGGAACATATTAGGCGAGGTGGTATTTGAATAAGCATCTTCAAATGAGGCATCAATGTTTATGTGAGAACACACAGGGCGGGGACGCCACTTGTCAGGGTGAGGTAGATTTTGGCCTTGCTTCCCATGCTGCGATTTTTTATTCCACGATGTGAAGCTTTCCCGTGACGTCACAGCTCTGGACATGGTTAGGTGTGGGTTAAGGGGGTGTTTGTTGAAGATGAAATGGTTGCGATCCTTCCATATATACCATAAAATTGTGGCAACTAGTTCAAAATTGCATGAGTTCCTTGGTCCTGCAAAAAGTTTGCTCAACCGGTCATCAAATCTTGTTAAACCCACCCAATCTATGTGGACTTGCGGGGTTGGCTCATTCCGATATATGCTGTCCGGGGGCAAAGGAGCAGGGTGTGTTCGACCGTCTCCGCTTCGAGATTGCATATCGGGCACGTTGGAGCAGGTATAATCTTTCTCCTATGTAAATTATCCGAAGTAGGCAAAGCATTATTGCAGGCACTCCATAGGAAAAATTTGATTTTAGGTTGTACGACGGAGTTCCAGATCAGCTTCCATATGTGTGGATCAATCTGGTGAGATGTTGTCGGTAATGTCTCTTGCTGAGTAGTAGGTTTTTTGGTCAAGAAATAACCTCTCTTCACAGTATAAGTCCCCGAGTTGTTGTTTGCCCAAACCAATCTATCTTCTGTATTTGGGAGGCCAATGGGGATTGCTTTGATTTCTGTCACTATGGAGTCGTCGAACATAGACCGTAGAAGATCTTCTTTCCATGTTGCGGTTTGAAAATCAATTAAGTCTGCTACTTTGTTGGGTTCATTCTGTCTCGCTATTCCTCCAATCTTTCCTTTCTTTAGCCACTTATCTTCTCGAATCAAAATTTTTTGACCATTGCCTACTTTGCCCACATAATTTGAGGAGCAATCACATCTCTTCTTGCTAATAAGCTTTGCCAACCCCACGAAGAGCGTGAGCCTTTTCCTGCGCTCCAAAAGTTACAGCTTGGAAAGTAAAGTCCTTTCATGAGTTGACCCCAAAGTGAGTTCGGATGCTGAGAAATTCTCCAAGCTTGTTTTCTTAGCATGGCAGTATTAAAAGCTAGAAGATCTTTAAAGCCAAGGCCACCTTCCTGCTTGGGAAGCTTTAGGAGACTCCATTTTCTCCAGTGAATACCAGCTGTCTTATTTGTGTTTCTCCACCAGAAATTAGCTATTTTCTTTTCAATGGCTTTGATAATGGAAACTGGGATTTTGAAAATTGACATTGCATATTGAGGTATTGCCTGAACAATTGACTTGAGGAGAGTTTCCTTACCTGCTCGCGATAGCAAATTTTCTTTCCAACTTTCCAGCTTTGAGTTTACCCTGGCAAGAATCCAGGCAAACATGTCTTTTTTTGAAGCCCCCAGTCCGAAGGTATTCCTAAATATTTTCCCGTTTTCGCAATTTCGGGAACTCTCAGCACTGACGTCATATTTCTTCGAAGGTACTCTGGACACCCTTTGCTGAAAAATAATCCCGATTTATTCAGGTTTATGGCCTGACCTGATGCATAACAATAGTGGTGGAGTAGGGTTGCCAGGTTTTGACATTCTCGGACTGTACCATCTAGGAAAAAAATAGAGTCATCTGCGAATAGTAGGTGGGAGAGGGTTGGGCGTTTACGTTCAGCTTAATTCCTTTGATAGTATCTTACGCAATGGCTTGTTTCATCATGTGGGATAAGACATTAGCTACTATAATAAACAAATACGGGGATAAAGGGTCTCCTTGACGAATACCCCGTGATGGCTTGAAGTATTGAGAGGATTCCCCATTAAACTTGATCTTTGTAAGACAACGTAGTGACGCATTGCATAACCCACTTGCACCCGGTTATCGCAAAAGCCCATCTTTTTAGACACTCCTGCGGGAAGTCCCACTCTATTCGGTCATAAGCTTTCGCATGTCGAGTTTGAGAACGGCTTGAAATTTTTCCTCTGTCTCGAGTTCTTAGTCTATGGAGAACTTCTTGGACAATCATAATATTATCCACGAATTAGACGGCTCCCCACGAATGCACTTTGTTCCTCGGCAATTAAGTCTGGAAGTAATGGTTTTAGTCCGTTTGTGAGGATTTTTGAGATGATCTTGTATATAAAGTTGCACAGGCTTATGGGTCGGAAGTGTTCTAACTTTTCAGGATTTTGATTTTTTGGGATGAGAATAATGTGGGTTTTATTCAAGGATGGGCTAAGGGTTCCATACTCAAAGAAACGTTGCACTTCCTTGAAGATATCCCCACCGATGTCTTGCCAATGCTGCTGAAAAAATAAGCCGTTCAGACCATCCGGTCCAAGAGCTTTGGTAGCACCCAATTGGTGAGTTGCTTCATATACTTCTTCCATAGTCACAGCTTCAGTGAGTTTAAGGTTCATATTTTCATCAACTAACGATGGTATGTTATTCGAGATGGGCTGGAAATTCCGAGGACCCACAGTTGTATATAAATTTTTAAAGAAATCCACCGTCATGTGTTTGAGAATTTCATTATCCCTCACCCAATCTCCTTCGGCATTCATCAACATGGTAATGCGATTTTTGTTTCTTCGTTGTATAGTGGTAGCATGAAAGAATTTTGTATTTGTCCCCCCATTTGAGCCATTTTATTCTAGATCGTAATCCCCAGAACATTTCTTCTTGTCACCAAAGTGCTTCGATCTCTTTATGTATGTTCTGAATTCTGCCATGGTCATACTGCAATGTATGGTTATTCATCCGAGTCAAAAGCTCCTTTTTCAGCTCTTCTATTTTCTTACGCGCATTGGGATATCGTTTTTTACTCCATGCCACTAATCGGGTAGCCACAATGTGCAGTTTCTCAACCAAATTCTTCCTTTGAGAGTCTTCCCATGTTTGCTTGACGATCCTCTTGCAATCTTCATCTTCCGCCCAATATGCTTCGTATTTAAATTCTCGCCGGTTGCATGCCAGGTTGGGTACAGTTGATAAAATAAGAGGACTGTGGTCGGAGCCTATAGCTGGTAGGGCTGTGACTTCGGCGTTTGGATAAGCTATTCTCCAGTCCATGGTACAAAGAGCTCTGTCTAGCCTTTCTTTAATATGTTCATCTCCCTCTCTCCTATTCGTCCAGGTAAAGGCGCATCCCTTACTTTCCAAATCCATTAGTGAACATGCATATAGAAAATCCCTGAATGCAGTGAGTCGATAGTGTTCAGCCATCCTCTTTCCCACTTTTTCCCAATGGTAGAGGATCTCATTAAAGTCTCGATGCACAACCAAGGAAGGTGATTGTAGACGCTTGCTCTTTGTAATTCCTCCTAGAGTATAATTCTTTCATTGAAAGTAGTAGGAGCGTGGAGAAAAGTGATCCGCATATACTCTCTACTATCATGAGGTAGGCATTGCAAGTTGATAAGGTATTCAGAGTGTGAGTCTATTGAAATGGTTACTTGGTCATCCCAAAATAGAGCTAGACCCCGATGTCCCCGTTGGATTTATCAAAAAGCGTGAGACAACTTGAGTCGACTTTTTAGTCTTCGCACTGCATGCTCTTGATTTTTAGTTTCCATAATAAATATTATATTGGGCCTTTCCTGGGTCACTAGGACCCTAAGAGCCTGAATTGTCAGGGGAGAACCCAACCCCTGACAATTCCAACTTAATAGTTTCATGGGTGCACCGGTGGCTTATTAGGGCTAGCCACCAAAGCCCATTGAGTTGATTTGTTCTCCTCTGTTACAGGAATGTCCACTAGTTGTAGGCGGTCAGAAAATGCTGTTTTGGAAGCTTGGGCTCCATACGGGCAAAAGCGCTTACCTTTCTTTGATGTGGATAGCTTAGTGGATCTGGTTTTGGCCCTATCTGGGCCTTTTCGACTCTAGATAGAGTTGTCTCTCTTTCTCAACTTCTTTGATTTGTTCATTGCGCATTATCAGCATGGAATCCACATCTAAACAGCTGCTATCTCGCTTTTGTGGAGCTTTGCCTTCCTTAATAATTAAAGCTCGGGAAGAGGTGGGGCGTTCAATTTGCTGCTCGTGCGCCTCCTCCGAGGAATGTTGGGCATGGAGAGATAAGAGGGGCTGCTCTGGTACTTTCGTGTTTGCTGTGTTTCGTGGGCTTCCGCTGCCGGGGAGATTCCGGCACCATTTCTACATCTTCAAAGAGTGGGGTTTGCTTACCGTAGAAAATTTTTCCATATGGACTGATTTCTCGGACCTCGCTCGTAGCCATTTACCATAGTTACCCGGTATATCTTCCTCCAACCTTGTTTGTTCGTATGGTATCTCTTTGCGGTCGGTGGCATAATGGCCAATTCGACCACAAGAGTAACATAATGTGGTAACCTTTCATACTTGAATTCAATCCATAGTTTTTGCTTCCCAAATTAACAACTAATCCTGTTTTGAGAGGTGTAGCTAGATTCAACTTGATTCTTGCTTTTCCAACCTTGTAGTTCTTGTTTCCTCTCGCTTCCGGCTTCACTTCAAGAACTTCACCAAGCTTGGAGGCGATTTCTCTGACGACAGCCGTTGTAACTCTGCCAAATGGTAAGCCAAATAGTTGCACCCAAAAAGGACAATGAGAGTAGTCATAGCAAATATCAGGAGTGTCAGGGTCGCATTGTTGGAGCACTAGTAGGTTGCTGGAGAAGGACCATGGCCCGGCATCAAGGACTCTCTGCTTATCGGCTTCTGATTTAAAAGAGAAAGAGAATAAACCTGGTTCTAAAACTGTGCAGGATACATTCTCAATTTTCCATGCCCGCTTCATTGTCTTTGAGAAAGGCTTGGAAGTTTACATTCGGTCGAGAGTAGAGTTTGCCAAATAATGTTAGTCGACATTCTTTTAACTTTTCAGCAGAGATACCCTCCGAAACATCTATAACATCATCTTCGGACCATAAATTACCCAAGCTTCTACACAGTGCCTCTAACCCGCTCGCTTCAGAATTAGAATCTGCCATATGAAGTAAATAATACCTTAGGACAAAGAGCTCGTGACCAGCCGCAGTGTTGAAACCAGGCTGACTGTTGGTGACTGATGTAAGCTCGTTGGTTAAAATTTTGATACTTGATTGTGGAAGAAATCAGGATTACATACAGATATTTTCTACGTGCTTTCTTTTTTTTTGCAGGGGAGCCGGGCCAAATACATCAAGGCGAGCGATTCCATGAAGGGGTAAGAATAGATGGTGAGGCGAAGAGTAAGCGAAGGCGAAAGGGTTGGGCTGAAGGTGGGAAAGATCAAAAGGAGGATTCGAGCAGGAGAGTTGGGTGGGTTTCGGCCAGAGGAAAGGGTTGGATAACTTAGGGCCGAGGTTGATGGGTTTGAAAAGGGCACTGGAGATGATGAAAGGGAAACCGAAAAGAAGCCCAGAGCAAAGCTAGGGTTTGGAGGAGTGATTATATGAGAAGCTTCTTCGCAACAGGAAAAAGGAGATAAAAAGTCTGAGATTCCACGAAATTGGGGGCGATCAGGGTGAGCCGATTCATTTCAAAAAAGGTTGGAGATTAGGAGGAGGATTGGAGCGGAAGAAAATTAGCAATGGCGCCAGCACGAAGGGAACGACGGAAAACTACCATATGGTAGAGGAAAACCCAGAACTCGTGGGAGAGAGCACCTTCAGCGAACGTCCCGGTATCTAATATATTAAAAAGGCAATAAATGGAGGCACCCTAAGAGATGCATGCATAGAACTAGAAGGATGGAAATATCAACTGCCAGTATTCTCGGATAAATGCTGAGGAAAATGTTGTCGGCGCTTGAGAAAATATTGATCCGTAGTATTAACAGCCAAAGAGTCGCATTTGCAGGAGAATACAGCTCATAATATTTGTTTCATAGCCACCAGCAGAATTATCAGCTCATAAAATTTCGAAGACATTAATCCCTCCATCGAAGGGGTTCATAGGCGGGGCTCGAGAAGATTAAATCTCCTTTCTTTTCAAACTCTTCAATTATCGCTCTCTTCTCTTCCAATGTCTGCTCTCTCCGGGACCGGTGACTTCCCTATAAAACAAAGCAACCATAGATTTACACAAAGTAAATACAATGAGACTTTAAAATAAAAAAAAAAAAAAAGAAGCGACCAAAGAAAAATAAATATAAAACCTGGTTCCGAGAGGTAGACGGCAATCCAGAATGCGCGCCCGTGGGCATGGAGGTGGCGGCGACGCCGGAGAACGGAGCATGGGGAGCTTGGCCGAGGACGGGAGGGGCAGCGTCGGGCTTGGGATCGGGGCCGGGCAAGGGTTTCAATTCGGGCTGGCTCATGACTTCCGACAGTTCCAGCGGAGGAGGGAGAAGGCAACGTCTTTCTCACAAGGTTTGAATGGTGGGGATTAGGGGTGAGCACGGTTCCCGGGTAGAACCGGGAACCGGGAACCGCACCGCGAGGTCCGGTTCGGTTCCGGTTCTGAAAAAACAGGTTCCGGTTCCCGGTTCCGGTTCCCGGTTCCCTGAAAAAGGGAACCGGGAACCGAACCGGAACCGTATAAATTCAAAATAAAAAAACCTAGTACGTCACTCAACCCCCACGTGATTTCCCTCCCCTTCGCCGATTTTTCCCCCTTTCCCCTTTCTTTTTCTCTCTCTCTCTTTCTTTTCAACCTTTTTCCTCTCACGTCACTTCCCGCCCTGCCCCCTCCGCCCCCTAACTTTTTCTTTTCTTCTCTCTCTCCTCTTTCTCCCTCTCTCGGCGAAACCCCCTCCCTTCTTCTCTTCTTCTTCTTCATCTTCTTCCTTCCTCTTGCTAGCTGCTTTGCTTCACCCACCACACCGCCGCCCCACGCCCTACTCACCACCACCTCTTGGCCACCAAACCACCACCACCTACCGCTCGTCCGACGAGCCGTGTTGCCGTTGAGCCCGACAAGCTGTCATGCCGTCCGCATCGCTCCTCGCCGCCGTGAGCCACCGCCGCCGTCCCAAGCCACCGTCACCACCTCTTGCCGCCGCTGGGCCGTCGGGCCATCGTTGCTCCGAACCCCTCGGGCGCGCGCGAAGTCCCTTCTCGCGCTCCGCTTCCGTCAAGGACGTCACCTACAGGTACCGATTCCAGCTCCTTCTCGCCTTCAATTCGCTTTCGGGTTAATGGGTTGGAGATTGAACCGTTGCATGAGGCTATCTGATATGCTCGGTTTGATTTCGGGGGGAATCCGGGGCTCTTTTAAGCTTGGGAGATGGTAAAGTTTTCGTTCTTTCGTGTTTTTGTTCTCGGGTCGTGAAGAAAGGGGTTTCTTTTCGTTCGCGGAATGGTTAATGAGCTAGGCGTGAAGAAGGGGTTTTACGTTCGTTCGTGGATGGGTGGGGTGTCGATATGGCGCGATTGATTGAAGGTTGTGGTCAGCTTGATCGATCGTTTTCGGTTGACTCTTGATGCTTGACATTTCGTCTCACAGAGATTGGAGAAATTGATTCTTCGAGGATAAGCCGATTCTCGAGCTTGCTTCTCGCCCACCCGAGTTTTGAGATTGAACGGCGAAAGGGGAGCCTGTTCAGGTGATAAGCTACTTTACCGAACCTTTTTCAACTAATTCGTTAGCTGAATTCCCTTGTAGTGTTGTTGATGCTACTTTTGCGACATCTTGAGATCATCTTTCGTAGAGTTTTTCCAGTTTGAAGTGCTCACGCCGTCACCCCTCGCTTGCCTCGCCGCTCGGCCGCTTGACGTCGACGACGCCGTTGGACGCCGCTTGTCCCCCTAGTGGAGGCTGCTCGCTCGCCTAGCCGCCCCGACACTGCTCGCCGCTCGCCTAATATGGCTTATCATCGAGGAGTTTGTAAGTTTGCAATTATTAGTTTAGTTGCCTATGACATTTGATTTTTAACTGCTAATTCGTGATCCTTTTGGTTGAACTAAAAAGACTTAAAGATTGACAAGTTTTCTTTGTCACGTGTAGTGAACAAGAAGCACCACCCTCCATCACTGAGCGACGAAGTGTGGCGTTTAAAGAAAGTAGCCAAAGAAGCACCACCCTCCATCACTCTCAGAAGGTACATAAAGCATAACCAGAAACTTTCATATCAAGCAGTAGATTGTCAAACTATGTGGAGCTACAGAAGGGCTTGTATGTATCGTTCTTGTCCATACATATACCACAATCACTTCGTTTAAAATTCGTAAGTATTCCATTTGATTTCGAATTTGATTGAATTTGCTGTTCGGTCCACAGATTTTGGTGCAGAACTTAGGAAGGCAAGCTTACTGCAACAAGAATCAATGGGTGTTGCTTGATGCCTTACCCACCATCACTCCTCTAAGTGCCCTGACCAACTTGCCTACGGAGTCATTAATTGGACTGAGCCCGCTTCATCATCTAGATCGGGCAGTGCCAAACCTGAAAATGAAACTAAAAAAAAAAAAAAGAACAACTGTTGGAACACTTGGCCGATCCGGAACCCGACGGGGGTAGGTTCCCGGGTTCTCTTTGACGGGTAGGTTAGGGTTCCAAAATGGAGGAACACATGTCTGAGGTAGGTTCAGGGTTCGGATGGAACCGAACCGGAACCGGGAACCGCTCACCCCTAGTGGGGATGGGACTTCTCATGTTATTTCTAAGGAAATCATCAGAGATTGATTTCACAGAAGGGGCTCATGGGCTTGATTGCTCTGATTCGCATGTCTTCTCTCTCCTGCTCCGCTCATAATCAGAGGAGGAGGGCATGGGCGAGAAAGACCAAAATACGAAAAGGATATTTCCCGTTGTTTTCACTTTGTCCATTTCGAAGAAGATGTCTTTTCCAGAATGTTGGGCCTGTTGAGTCAAGGTGAAGTAAGTCGTGTTGACCAGTCAACCAGCCATCAAAATAACGAGTGGGAACCTAGCTTGTTTGACAGGACGAGAAAATAGGTCTGCTCATACCTACGAGGTATTTATGGTTTGCTTTTTGCTTCGCCTCTTTTTGCTTTTTCTCATTTTTATGTGCATATGCGAACGTTGTACTTTTCTCTCCATGTCTCCGTCTCCTTCGCGCATGAGAGCTATGGCGTGAATCATATCACCATTATACAAATTAATTTATTGTCAAAACTCAGCATTGTTATGCACATTGGTCCGTCTAAATAAATTACTCTTCTTCTGGGTAAGATGCTTTTCCAGCTTTTATGCACTGATGGCATGCCCTGCATATTTTATATTAATGCCTTCAGCTAAAAGAATGGGCGATTGCTTCTAGTTATGAGAAGAAGAGAATGTTCACTTTCAGGTCTTGAAAATAACTATCAGAGCATGGAAAACAAAGGTCTTTCAATCATCTTGGCTTCCCACACTTCTTGACCAAAGTGTATATCTTTTTGTTAATGAAAAGATGTATCTGTTTTTTACTTTCATGTGAACAATGAGTTCACCGTAAAGTATCCATATATTTATTAACAAAAGCATCGAGAAGACTTGAGACCCAAAGGAAACTAACGCCATAATTTAAGCAAAGACCCAATTTCGTGATTTTGGCATTACTGGACACAAAATCCACGTAGGTCGCAAAAAAATTAAAGTGTATCGCAATTATGGCTTTTCTCATCTCAAGCCGCAAAGGGAGATTTCTAGGGCGAATTATCATAACATAACCTAGACATAAACCAATACATCAATTCAACTAATACACCATGATCCCATACAGAATTATTGAAAGCATATGCGATAGTTCCTTTTAATATAAAAGCACAATGACATTAATTTGTTACTGGCATCATTATCATGTCAAATCTTAATCAAAAAGCATGTTAAACCAAGAACCTACCAGTCATAATTAGAAAATCAAGCATGCAATGCGCAATGAGAGAATTCTCCATACCCAAGATAGGATTTGAGTTTCATGGTATAAGCCTTCAGCATTTTCAGATGTAAACGCCTATCAATCAATGTACAAATCAACAGTCCCGATCTCCCTTGGATTAGTACGGATGACGAGCCCACGTCCTCCATGTGGCCCTCTCGTCCAAGCCTTAATTTTGCATTTAGGTCCGTGAAAATGATAGGCTGGGTCAAAACTGAGAGGAATCCAAGGAGCTACACGACGATGACGACGCCGGAGGAGGAGGCCTCGCCATTGTTGAAGTCCCTTCCGAGGAGAAAATATTGGGTGGTCCGGGACCTCCACGTCAGCGTGGTCCCCGGCCACTCACGAGATGCCATGTGGATGGGTGGGCCCCACTTGTGTCTTCTGCCTTCTTCCCTAGCCTGCACGCTCTCTCTCCTGTTAGAGCATTTATTGCGGAAACTTTTCTCTCTCCTTCATTTGAGAAAAAAAAAACGGAGCGGAGGTCGCACGTCCTCTCCATTTCTTTCTTTTCGAATTTTTGAATCTGGAATTCTCTCTCCGCGCTCGTTCCCCTGCCGTCGCTGAGCATCAAGCGGCCGTTCCCCTGCCGTCGCCGACGAACCACATTACGGCCGCTGCTACTCCGGTGCTCGCTCGCTCTCTCTTCGGGCTCGTTGCTGCTCCGTCGTTCGTTCCGGCGTTCCCGGGATCGCCGATGCAGCACGCGGAGGAGAAGCAGGCCTCTTCGACCTCCCCTCAACGTCGGCGCGCGTCGCCCGCCGAGCGAGACCCCCACACACCGGAAGGCTCGGAGGCGAGGTTGCTAGAGAAGCTGCTGCCGTACGCTGCCAGCTTGGTGCTGAGCTGCCTCGTCGTGTTCAACGCTCCTCCGCCTCCCTCTTGCGACGTTCGCTCTGCTCTCTCTCCCCCCTCCGCGAAGTTGTGCCTCTCTTCCAGCGAAACGCGACGCCGACGGCCCTCCACCTCCGCCGGTTGACTCCGTCGCCCTCGACTTCGACGCTGACGCCGACGCCGCCTCCTCCCCTGAACCCGACTTTGACGCCGACGCCCCTTCGCCTCCCTCTCACGACCTCCGCTCCGCTCTCTCCCTCTTTTCTCTGCGGAGCGCCCTTACTGGCCAACCCCGCGAGCAACCTCTCTCCGAGTCTCCGTCTCCTTCGCGGCCAGGTAGACGTCGTCCATCTCTCTCTCTCTCTTTCTGGTGTCACGGATTCTTCTTTCTTATTTCTGTTCCATGTTGATGAGCAAGTGTACTCTAGCTTGATGATGCATCGTGGGTAGGTTCGTTTCATGAGATTGAGATTAAGCTACACTGGTGCGGAGGTTGTTCGTAATGGGATGTGCGTCTCTTGTGCCGCATAGAGTGTTGGGTCGTGCCTTGGACGCTCAAAAGATGAACTTTAGTTGTTTCCTTGTTCTGATTATGCTATTAGTCTGTGATATCACAAGTTCATTCGATGTTGTGATTGAAGTTTCGGTGTCAGGTTATGTTAATATTAGGAAGGTTCATGATCTGTGTTAGTTTTTGTTCACACACTGGATTCTCTTTGTGGTATCGGCTGGGGCGTGCTCGAGGGGCTTTGATCAACTTGATTCTTGCTCTGCTGGCCATCCTCTTAGAAAAAAGGCGAAGCGGCTCATAGTTAGTTGTTTCTTGGCTTTGTAATGGACCAAGAGTCCCGAGTGGATGAGGACTTCCCCCTCTTCCAGAAATGCTCCAAACAACCTAAAACGGCTGATTTTTCCCTATATGCATTTTGTAGTTGCGGCCCTCATACCAGATGCTACTCCTGAAGAGTTCTCCATGGGAGCTGCTATGTGTTGATGCAAGCTTGTGATAATGTCGTTAGCTGATTAGCTGCTCTATTATCGATCAGCCTTTTTTACCTCAAGCTGATGAAGTTTATTGGAACAGTTGGTTTTCATTCTCTCGGGCAGCAGAGTTTCTAAAACATTATGATAATTTCTGTCATTGGAAATGAGTTGTTTGTCATTGGAGAATGAAGTGCAGGCTGGAAGGTTCTTGTTTTTGTGCAGAAAAAAGAAACTTCTGTGCATGGTCCTTCTATCTTTGTTATGTAAAGTCTGGAGGGAGAAATGCAAAGGCATGGAATGGGGGAAATATCTGTCGGTAAATCGAATTGCTGGTTATTCACTGGAAAATTCATGTTTCTAGCACAAGACCTTGTGTGGATATCTTCATGAAACGGGGAATTTATGTGGATGACATGCTAGAGATAATAAAATCTTTGTTTGTAAATGAATTTTGTATTTGGACTGGCACCTCCTTGTTGCTATGTTGGTCAGATTTGTTTTTACAAAAGAAAAGGAGGCCCTTTATAGTTTTTATTTTGCATGATGTTTAAGACCTTTCTGAGGTTTTGTTATATTTGAGTGCTCCAGTTCTGATGGCTTCTTGTATGCATTTTTTCAGGTGCCATCCTTTAGGAATATTTGCAAATGGCAAGTTGTCTTCATGATAGTCTGCTGGAAATTTTCTTTTGATTGGGATGAAGTGCTGCCGCTTAATGTACAATGGATACAAGAGATGGTGTGCGAAGTGGTGCAGGGGAGAATATGGTCAGTGGCACAGATGAAGTGCAGAATAGAGGTAGCGACTTTACTCCCTCTGAAACGGCTGTTACAGGGTTTGAAGGTGATATTGATTTTGAACCAGGCAATGGTATAGAGTTTGACTCGCATGAAGCAGCTTATTCGTTTTACCAGGAGTATGCCAAGTCTATGGGATTTACCACCTCAATAAAGAACAGTCGACGTTAATTTTTCACAATTTGCAAGTATGTGTCTATAGTCATTTATCCTAGTGATGTCGTGTAATAGGTGTTCTATCATTCGGGGTTTCCTGGGTCATAAATAAATAAATAAAAGAAACAGAAACAGTTATCTATCAATCTACTTTCATGTGTAACAGTTGTTCTATCATTCGGGTTTCCTGGGTCATAAATAAATAAATAAAAAAGAAACATAAACGGTTGATCTATCAATCTACTTTCATATTTCAACGGTATGTAAATCTCTATTCCCTCTAAAAATGAGTAGGTCTCAATTTCCTTTTATCTTCACCAGTCGTATGATTTGCCATCCAACACAACCCAGCTATTGGCTTGCTCAATCGTTTGTTCGGGGAAACTTGAGCATCAATACATCAACCCCCAATGCCTGACTCGTGGCAGCAATTTCATTCAATTGCGCAAAACCAAAGGCTCTTTTTGTCTCGTCGATGAATGTTCTCCATGAAGATCATCGCATGGCGTACGCATCTTTCATAACCAAAGTACCATTCTTAATCATACTGCTAAAAGTTTGAACCAATACAAGTAATAGAAATCTTAGTCCTCGCTTCATATCAAATTGCTCCAGCCGATTCTAGTACCAGGATGAAGCAGGAAGTTTACGTAGATTCGCCGGCCCACTCATTCCTCTCTACCCTCTTCATATGATCCATTTCTGTGTTTCTATGTAGCCGACAAAATATCAACAAATTATAGTCCATCCAAACAAACAAAACAGTACATGCATAGAGTATCGTGAATATATAACATGATGTTTCACATGATTCTGAAGTCTTGAAAACTATAACAGTGATAATTCATCTTCAATAGGAACTTCTAATTACATGTTATCTAGAAGTGGACTATCAGGTTGTAGACCTGCACAACTGGTGAGTTACCATTGTCAAATTCCTTTTCCTCCAAAATGGCCACAAAGCAAGGTAAAAACTGCCAATGGTTTAATTATAAAAAAAAAAAGTAGAGCTTGGATGAAAAAATGATTTGCTAGCCCGCAAGAACTCTCGTAAGGGTGCTCTGAAGTGATGTGACTGAATCTATGGCAGACTTAGCAAGCCAACTCATTCCCACTTTAATTCGATGCTCATCCGTGGGCAATCTTATCAGATGTGCAAATTTTCTCGCTGCAAATGCAGAAATATATGGATTAACATCATTTTTTTCAAAGGACCAGTGTGACAGAAGTAAAGAAAAGAACCTGCATGTCCAACTGGACCTTCCAGAGTTAATCCATCAAAGAAACTTGGTGAAATTGCAGCATCATTTCTTCCCAATGTCATCATCCCGCCCAAGTTTTGAAACCTGAAAATTATATTAACAGAATCATGCACCAGTCCCATATCCAAAGCTTCTACCAGTATGATCTACAAAAAATAAAAGTTGCCACACACTAGTAGAGGTACCACAGAAGGATACTTAATGGTGTTTGTGATGGATAACATTAAAGTGCTCCTTGTCACTGGGGGATGTCAATGTGCAACTGAAGCTAACTTGTTACCTCCACCCAAATTTAATAGAACCACAATCATTGGGGGAAGGAAGGTGAGATAGAGCTACAAGATGCATGCTGATCACAAGCAAGGGCACTGCATTGCAAATCGAGCAAATTGAACCATAAAAAATGTCCAGCACAAAAGGCACAAGTGAAATGAAAGACCTAAAAGGCAGAAGAGGATGGTCATTGATTGCTGCCCACAGATTCCAACCAGTGTAATCCGCTTGCTGAAAAGCAACCTGGTAGGCCACGAAAGAAATGACTAAAATTGGCGAGGAGATAGCAAAACTAAGAAAGGTGCAGATGTTAAAGTTGCACTACAACATCATACTCCAATAGATGAATTGCATTTCTTGCTTGTTTACCTGAGCGGTGGCTGGAAGAATCTTTCCATCTGAATCTCTTAATGCAGAAGAATCACCAAGGGCAAAAATGCGTGGGTGGCCCTTGACACGTAGAGTTTCGTCAGTTTCTGTTTGACCAGGGGCAGTCAAAGGAAGCTCATGCGGCTTATCCCAAGGTTCTAATTCGGGAAGTGAAGGCCTAGAGCCCACAGTCCATAGGACCAAATCCTCCTCCAGAATTTGACTTTGTAGTCCCCTTTGAGCAGGTTGAAGTTCCAATATAAATGTCTCAACATCATCTTCTGCCGCAAAGCCCTTAGTGGGTCCACTCTTTTTCTGCATTTCAGGATCTTCAGAGTTTCCACTGAAACAGAAAGAATCTTCAGCATCGCTGGACTTCCTTATATTGTGTACAAAGTAACCTAGAAGCAGCTCAACTTTCCTTGATGAAAGAACCTGGTATGAATAGCAAAAGCTGTACATCATGATCCACCCTCTGTAGTGTCATATCTTCATACCTCCAGATAAAAGTTCATATCGCATTGGCTTGAAAACAAATCACTCAGATTGGTCAACAAGGACCTACCGCATCATCAAAGTGACCCAATTTAATAAGATGGCTCAAGCTAAATAAGTAATTTGAACATTATACGCGGCATAAAATGACAACATACTGGTTTCAACAAAATATACAGACTTCTATAAGACAGTTTGGTATAGTCTAGAGGAGTGATCTTTGTTCAAATATGCAAGTTCTGCTTACGATTCCATTCCAGCAACAAGGAGGTATCAATGTAGAACGCATAATAACTATACAAGGATAAAAGGAACTACCTGAGGTTTCTTGCTGTCAGGCCAGACAAGTGATTCCAGTCTCAAAGCAGTGTATAAACCCCCAAATCCACCACCTAATATACACACCCTTGGTCTCTGCAAAGAAAGGTTTCTTCTGTAAAACTTAACAATAAGTACCTTGGGATTCATGTACAATAATTTCAAAAGAATATGAGCAAAATAAACATATTCAGGAGTGACGACAGAGAATAAAGCAAACACCTCCACCCACAAAACCATAGTGATTAGATTCAACTAAACTCTTCTCATTTTCATCATTTCTTCTGCTTCTAACCAATCCATGATTAACCTCATTCCCAAGCCACAAGGCTCAAAGTTATAAATTATATCAAAGGCAAAGCCCAACCTTAAACACTGAGCTAGAATGAGACTGACTTTGGGCAGAGCCCAAGTGGCACACGGAACTGGTGGGAGGTTTTGGAGTGGACTGATCCATTCACAGAAACCCACACCCAAACTGAGGATTTGACCCTAGTGTTTCAACCAGGCATTGCCAATGATGACAGAGAAAATTTCGTCCAAGATGAGAATTTCCCCATCATCAGCAAAAGGAAATAACTGAATTAGTAATGTTGGGTCCGCATCACCATTTTCTGCGATGCATGGACTTAGCGAAGGGTGTCGGCGTCGGCGTTGGCGTAAGGCGCGTAAGCGGAGGCCGAGGCGTCAGCGTCGGAGTCGGGGGCGACGGACTCCGACGCCGACGGAGGCAACCGGCGAAGGGGCGTCGGCGTCAGAGTCGGGTTCAGGGGGAGGAGGCGGCGTCGGCGTCAGCGTCGAAGTCGAGGGCGACGGAGTCAACCGGCGGAGGTGGAGGGCCGTCGGCGTCGCGTTTCGCTGGAAGAGAGGCACGACTTCGCGGAGGGGGGAGAGAGAGCAGAGCGAACGTCGCGAGAGGGAGGCGGAGGAGCGTTGAACACGACGAGGCAGCTCAGCACCAAGCTGGCAGCGTACGGCAGCAGCTTCTCCAGCAACCTCGCCTCCGAGCCTTCCGGTGTGTGGGGTCTCGCTCGGCGGGCGACGCTCGCCGACGTTGAGGGGAGGTCGAAGAGGCCTGCTTCTCCTCCGCGTGCTGCATCTGCGATCCGAGAACGCCGGAACGAACGACGAAGCAGCAACGAGCCCGAAGAGAGAGCGAGCGAGCACCGGAGTAGCAGCGGCCGTAATGTGGTTCGTCGGCGACGGCAGGGGAACGGCCGCTTGATGCTCGGCGACGGCAGGGGAACGAGCGCGGAGAGAGAATTCCAGATTCAAAAATTCGAAAAGAAAGAAATGGAGAGGGACGTGCGACCTCGCTCCGTTTTTTTTTCTCAAATGAAGGAGAGAGAAAAGTTTCCGCAATAAATGCTCTGACAGGAGAGAGAGCGTGCAGGCTAGGAGGAGAGAGGGCATCGGCAGGCTAGGAAGAGGAGAGAGAGGGGAAGAAGGCAGAAGACACAAGTGGGGCCCACCCATCCACATGGCATCTCGTGAGTGGCCGGGGACCACGCTGACGTGGAGGTCCCGGACCACCCAATATTTTCTCCCCTTCCGAGTGCTCCATCTCTCTCTCTCTCTCTCTCTCTCTCTCTCTCTTCCCCGATCGCGAAGGAATTGCTCACTGTCAGAAGTCAGAAACAAAGAAGCACGCTCGTTCTCTTCTTTTTCAACAGAAGTTTGAAAGGACGAAGTAGGGAGGTCGGTCCTCCTGCGGTCGATAATCCCCTACTCGGCGCCTTATTGGGAACTACACGTGTTGGCCTAGGGATGGGTTCTAGGGGAGGACCTTTGCCCTTTGACTTGGACTGCTGTCGGTCGACTTCATTCGGAGGAAAGCGGCGTACGCTGGTCGCGGGAGTAGGCGATCGTAAGGGCCGTTACCTTTTCTGGGCATCTGCGCTTTTTCCCGGAAACGATGAAGGAAGAAGTTGATCATGGCTGGACTAGAGAGGACTTGTTAGACTGGGCTTGAATTACGCGAGATCAACGGTCACGATCTCCCTTGGATTAGTACGGATGACGACCCGACGTCCTCCATGTGGCCCTCTCGTCCAAGCCTTAATTATGCATTTAGGTCCGTGAAAATGATAGCCTTAATTATCCGAAAGCATGTTAAACCAACAATCCGCCAGCCATAATTAGAAAATCAAGCATGCAATGCGCAATGAGAGAATCATCCATGCCCAAGATAGAACTTGAGTTTCATGGTACAAGCCCTTCAGCATTTTCAAATGTAAATGCCTATCAATAAATGTATAAATAAAAACCTACGCGAAAGAAAAAATAACAAAATAAATGATAGTAATTTCCTTTTCATAAACATTGGAAAAAGACCATACTTTCCTTTCTTCTGCTTTCACTATATGTCGATATCGGAGGGAAATTATTGTTTACATGCATTTTGTGATGCTTACAAATTCCAAAACGGTGCAATAGGTTATAAAATAGGGTTATTCCATGACCGAATGAAAATTGCCTTGTTACATATGTGTTTGCTTTTAGGAACAAAGCACTAAATTATCCCTCATCATAAACATGACCATTAGAAAACAAAGTGAGTTACTACTATCATATTGTTAAAACAAACGTATTAAATTTCCCCAAAAGACCATAATAAAGAAGAGGGATCAGGCATCCGTACACTTCTGCATCGGCAAGAGTTAATTAGCGTTGAGAATGCCTACTTTCCATGTATACAGCTATATCTCACTACTTCAAGAATCAAATAAATGATTAGATATACTTTAAGATTGAAATGGCTCCATGATGCCCTTATTTTCATGCCGGCCAACTTACAAATATAGTCATAAATTAATCCAGAGGATTAAACTTTCGGCAGATCGAAGCTATCACCACCTCTATCTTCATCAATGTAAGATGACGAAATCTGGACAACTAATCAAAATCTCCAAATGGATCAAGAAATTATATGAAGAGGGAAAGAAGAAGACATGATATACTGATGTGTGAAGCAACAATATTGATGCTGTTTCGATAAAGATGTGGATTTCTTCAAAGATTGAATCAATTGAAGAGCTAGCAAGCATTTCCCTAGGAGAGATGTATAGCTCCTCGATCAAACGCTCAATTGAGAGAATGAGATGATAAACGGATCAAATAGGTCACCAACTACATATGTACCATAATTTGCATGCCTCACAAATTTGATATTACTGGCTAAAATGTCCCCCGTTAACCATAACTATATTAATTTGCAATAGAGACAGCTCAAGACCAACTGATTCGGAGTTATTATCGCTCAAGTACCAGTCTGTTTTGGCTACAATAGAGAAATTAATATTTTATTATAAATGCTTGAGAAATAGTTCGCAAGTTTGCCTCCAAAAATGAACTCTCAATCTTCGATTCCTTTCGACCAAAAAAAAAAAAAAAAAAAATCTTCGATTCCTAATTCTTAGTTATTGAGAAATTTGACTTCCACTCGGTGCGTATCAATTTCTAAATGCAGTTACTTTTTCTGGTGCTTCTCTTTCTTGTACATCGTTTCCATGTGCTGGAATTTTATTATTTTCCACTAAATTAATTACTACTTACCAAATGAAGGCGCTCCACTGAAATTCTAAATCTCCCCTGTACACATCATGTCTGCACCACACATCATACTTCCTTTTATCTGACGATGAGAAATTTCCAAGTTTCTATACAGAGGTTGAATTGATGTTTTGGAGGTAGGAGCTTATTAACAAAAAATTCTCGATAAAAGTTACAAAAATGGGGAAAGAGGAAACGAGCGGTTCAGGCCGAACCCTTCAGCATCCTCTGTGTTTAATAGCACTTAATTTCCACCCATCGCAGAGATAACGAGGAAGGATGATCCTGAATCTAATGCAGCAAGTATGTTCACATAATCTATGAACATTCTTATGTCTTGTAGATGTAATTCTTCTGAATCTGCATAGACCTTTAAGTCTCCATAACTAAAAAATAATAATAATAATAAAAATAGAAAAAAGTTACAAAATATTAAAAGACCCTTGCTTTCCATGCTTTAATAATTATCTTCAGGACCTGGGAATCAACATTCTCTTCTTCTCACAACTAGAAGCAATTGTCCATTCTTTTAGCTAAAGACATTAATGTAAATAAGCAAGGTCATATCATCGCTGCATAAACGCTGGCGAAGTATCTTACTCAAAGGAAGAGTCATTTATTTAGACAGACAAACGCCCAACAACGCTGAGTTTTGATAACAAATTAATTTGCATAATGGTGCGATATGATTCAAGCCATAGCTCTCATGTGCAAAGGAGACGGCGACATGGAGAGAGAAGTACACGTTCGCATATACACATAAAAATGAAAAGAAAAAGCAAAAAGAGGCGAAGCAAAATGCAACCATAACCAAATTTAAATGCTTCGTGGGTACAAGCAGAGCTATTCCTTTCAAACAAGCTAGGTCCACGCTGGTAATGTCGATGGCTGGTTGACTGGTCAACGCGACTTACTTCACCACCTGGAACAGACCCAACGTTCTGGTCAGGGAGGCATCAGGTGCATTAACATCTTGGAGATGGAGAAAGTGAAAAGAGCCGGAAAAGTGGTCATTTTCATCTTTTCATAGCAAATACGAAAAGGATAAAGTCAGACCATTTCAGAGGGGCTCATTGAAGAGGATTTGTTCCCTGGCCGGTACAAGTGTTGGTCGAGTTCGGTGAGCCATGATCCAATCTAAATCGAAACTCTCACTATGTTTGTTGCCACATGAATGATTCGACCAGCTCATATAAGTAATGTTAGAGAGTTTGTGGTAAAAATCTAACAATTAAAAGAAAAAGATGAATTTCCAAAGATGGGCTTGGTCATTGGTGCACAAACCGATCCCCTTCTTTATCATTATTTTCGTACCAACGATCTTGCAAACCGAGATTGTGCTTCAGCATCGGGGGCTTGCGCGCTTGAGCTAACTATTGCACTAGTTGTGAGTGAGGATTGTACACACTGGACCATCCTTTGAACCAGGCCAACGTCTCGGACTGTGACCCTTGGCAAGCATGGTTAAGACTTGTCTTGTCAAGAGAAGTAGGGATGGAGGGCAAATTGATTTCGATTGATTGCTGGGGATCAACAAAGGCAAGGATTATTAGGAAGTCTCGATTAAATGTGGTCAGAACATTTGCAGGAATCATTGGTCGTCAAGCGTGGATATGAAGCTCTAAAGGGCCTTCCTAGAATCTCTACTGAGAAATGTGGAGGCTGCTTATCTATGTGTCTATGTGTTTATTATGTGGAGAATGCAATGAACCGCATTATCTTATGTATAAAATCAATAAAATAACAAAAAGTTCTTTAGATTTCAAGTCATGTGAAAGAAGACTGTCATTTAAACTACAGATGAAATCTTTCATTAGATATGCAACAATATATGAATTAGGTTAAGATACAAATGACTCCACCGACTAAATCTACATGCTTCGACCAAGAAAAAAAAAATCTACATTTTAATGCTCATCAATGTAGTCTTAGCAGCAGTTCACTTAGGAGATCTTTCTGGGCATAATCTTAATCTTGTCATGTTAAGTTAATCTTTTGGGTTAAGACACCACGTCACGTGCGAACAGGATTTAAGGAAAAAATTATATTACCAAGGACCATCCATGATGATGGTCTGTGAACGTGACCTCATTGGTTAATCTTATCTAGTAGGAGGATTTAGTTTTCCAACTAGGTCTTCATTAAATTGCTCTATGTATGGATTAAAAGAATAAGAATTGAACAGTAATTTTGAGTAGCTAGGATAGAAAATAAGCAAAAAGACAAATGGTACAAAAACCTAATAATTTAAACCATAGACTTGAAATATATATAGAGAGAGACCTATAGTTAGCAGTGCTCAATTTAGATCGTCATCAACTTATGTGATATCTCTACTTATAAATCTTTAATAGTCGGCCAATAACTTCATTTTATGTGAAATCCCTAATACATCTAATTCATGTAAAAACATTATCAATATAAACAATGTAGTCCATACCTCTCATTTAACTCGACTAATGCAATTTGAATTTAAGAATCTTTATTCAAATGTTTACAATTTCTTTCTTTTATCCATTAACAACCACAATATTGTGACAAATTAGAATTGCCATCTAATAAAGTTAACTACCCTGTCAAATCTCACTTTGTTGGATAATGTTCGTTTATTCCATGCACTTACTTAACCATCGTAACTTATAATATTGAAACAATCTTCACATTTTCTTCTAGCTATCCATATAATATTTAGAATATCGAAATATTAATTATCGTCTGTATAACTTAAGTGACTATTTCCATTCAATAAGAATTTCATGGTGAGAGTGCTCGGGCAGTACACATCACTAAGCTATTTCGTTGATCACAGTTCGTGAATACATGGCGTCCATGGAATAGACAGCGAGTAAGGCTACAAGCTACAGAGCGCATGACAAGGTTCTCCAGATGCGCGTTGTCCATTGTGCTTCAGTGCTCATGAAGAGAAGACCCAAATCAACAGCTGAATGTTGGATGTTGGACGGACTGTCAGGACACCGCGTGGGAGCGGACGGTTCCCATTCCGCTATTGGATTTGAAGACAAGCGGAGACCATCATTTTCTGAGGTGTGATGACCGATACCATTTCGAGCTCAAAGAAAACCGTGGCGCGCCGGATCGTCGAATTCTTACTTCGTCCACGTCGTAGCTTGATGGAGGTCCGATGCTGATAAAATCCTATGCTGCTGCTGCTACTGCTTTGAGCAAAACACGAACAAAGTAAGTACTTCCTATTCTAGGAGTGATCTATAAATTGTCATTCAATGTCGGTAGGTTTTTCTTTTTGTCTCTCTCTCTCTCTCTCTTTCTCACTGTGGACTTCGAATATATTCGTTCAGTACGAAAGATGCTGGCACACTGGAGCAAGCTGCTGGGGATGAGAAATCGGGGGAAAATATTTTTGAGATAAGAATTTTTGTGATCAATAGGTTATAAGTAGGGTGTACAACCGGACCGGGTTTACCGGTTCCCGTCCGCCCACCCGAAAACGAGGTCGGGAACCGGTTCCGGTTGAAATCGGTCCGAGAACCCGTTCCCAAACCTCGAGACCACATTTGAACCGGTCCGGGAACCGGTTCCGAGGGATTACTCACCCGGGAACCGGATCGACCGGACCGGTTTGGGAACCGGTTGGAGGACCGGTTTTGGAACCGGTTGAAGGACTGGTTTGTATTTGTAACCCCCCCAAAGACCAAAACACACAAGCCAAACCCTAATTTCTTTCTTTACCGGCTTCCTCCCAGGCTCCCACGACACCCGTAGACGGCGGTTGTGACCTCCGCCCATCCGGCGTTTGCCGATCCTGGTTCCGCTCGCCCACCGTCGCCCCCGAAATCGCAACCTCCGCCCGTCCGGTGTCCGCCGATCCTGGTTCCTGGCTGCTCGCTAGCCTTGCTCCGAGCTCCCCTCCAGAAATCGCGAAGCCAATGCCGCCAAGGCCGCTCTCGTCGCACCCCTCGCGCTCGCACCACCGCCGCCGTTCCGCTGGTCATCTGAAGCTCCGCTCCACTGGTTCTGCCCGCGAAGCCGTTGACCCCTGCCGAGCTCGCACTCGAGTGTCGACGCCGCCTCCGTTCGTTCTCGCCGTTCCACCTGCTAACGTTGCCTCGCCGATGCCCCTGACCCACGGATCTTGTGTTTGCAAGCCCACCTTGTCGCATCTTCGAGCAGCCCATAGTAGCCCTCCGCCGATCTTGTTCTCACCGAGCGCCGTTTCCCGAGCTCCCCTGCTGCTGATCTACCGCCGCCTGAACGACGCCCCCTGCTCTACTCGCGATCTAGCCTAACCCCCTCGCTGACGCCCGCTGAAGCCGCGTTGATCCTTCTTTGCCCTCACCAACCGCGATACCGAGCGGCCCGTCGGCCGCCGCTTGTCTTGATCCCCGTCACACCCGAGCGCCTCGGCTACGCTACCCTCCCCTGCGGCCGCCGCCCCCCCCAACCTTGGGTCCTACTCCCGAGCGACGCCCCTGCCGCCGACAGCCCAGCTCCGCCGCTGTCCCTGTCCTCACCACGCAACGACCCTAACGCTACTTCTAGTCCACTCACCGCTGGTCAGTGATGTTTGGTAATTAGAAATTATTAGTTTCATTGATTAGTTATACGGATGAGCGATTGTTGCGTTGCCTTTCACATTTCACCGATTGATTTTGTATTGATTATGAATCTGTTATGATTTGTAAATCATTTACCTTTCGAGTTTCGTCGATAGAAGATGAGAGTTATCGGACGCTTGTGCAGGTGGGTGTGTGTGTGAGAGAGACAAGAGAGCACATCCTATCCGTGTTTTAAATCGTCTGCTCTTTTTGAACGCTTCTGTTTTCTTTTGTTGTAGTTAAGTCACCACATCTAGAAGATGAGAGTTATTGGACCTTCATTGTGGTGTGGCCAGAGAAGAGCAGAACCACATGCTTTTTTTGCCGCGCAAATAGTGATGGATGCCATGAGATTGTGGGAAACATGTGTTGCCAAGGGAGCGATAAACTTGTTTTTGGCATCTAGACGGTAGCCATATTGTAATTCTCACTTCATAATGTTTATGTGATCCTTTTTTTTGATCTGTGGATGAACCACATGAATTTTTGTGCTTTGTTTATATATGTGGATGGTTTTGGTTAGATGAAAGGACAAAACAGAAAAATAAACAATAACTTTCTTATGTAGTTGTTCGAACCAAATTAAGTTTTAATCTTTAGCCTTTTACGAATGGTTGAGTTCGGAAGGTGAGTGGTTCCGATATTATTGATTACAGTCCCTGCACTTTTCATTAATAAGGATGTTATTCAGTTCTCTTTGTTTTGTAGGTCGAAATTAACTTCAATGTGGAGTGTCCTTCAATCTGCAATGGTTTGTTCTAGCTGAATATTTGAGGAATGATTTGCTCGGACAAGATCTTGATTCTTTGGCACTTTTATCTGAGTTCAGTTGGTTTTGGAATGAAAACTAATCTATTTCTGTAGAATCCTAATGTTATATAATTTTTTTTTTCAATTTTCAGTTAATGGATCAAGACAAAGACATATCAATGGAAGTTGAGGGACATGATGAAATAGCTAATGAGTACATGCCTGCGTGTAAATGGCTTCAGCATAGACTCCAAGCTCATGAAGTGATGATGCTGAGCACTGAGATTGAAGATGGGATCAGTTTAGATGACCGAGAAGTGAAGACATCTTATGAGTAAAGTTTTGGAGTTTTCCTTTGTGTATTTCGTCCTTTACTTCTTCAAGGAAAGTTAGATTGTATGCAGAGCAAAACGGAAAGGGAAAATTAAATCGTAGGTCTTTGAAGTCTTTCTCGATCTTGACAAGTTATGAGCGAACTAAAGTCCTTTCTTGAGCCATTTGTTAAACTTGATACAGCTGGCAAAGTTTGTTTATTGCAGTTTACTAGCAAGATGTGAAATGTGCACGTTCGGTTAGCAACTAATAATTATATATACTATCTATGCTAGAAAAATTTTGCAAAACGAGGTTAATATAAATAGGGTTAATCTTGTGGGTCGGGAATATGGTCCAATGCAAATAGTGTAGGGAACATGGTCCAAAAAAAGAGAATCGGTTATAACGGGGGTCGGGAACAGGGGTCAGGTCAGATCCTACCCATCCTGGACCTGATCACCCTTAGTTATAAGTAATATCGTGAGATGAAAATATTAAGAAAAAAGATTATGTTTTGTTTTGCCTATAAAAGGATGCGTACGGAGATCAATCGAGGGAGGGAAGAAAAAGCACAAAAGAAAACTTTTCTTTTTATTTCCTTCGGTAGTGGGGCTCAGAAAGGTCAAAAGTCAGCAAAGGTTGCAGGAATTCTGAAGACAGCAGAAGGAGAATATATTCGTTCAGTACAAAGATGCTGGCACACTGGAGCAAAGCTGCTGGCACGGTTTCTCTCTCCTTAGCCTGCACGCCTCCTCATTTATTACGGCATGGAAGATAGAAAGAGAAGCAGACGTTTTCGTTCCTCTCCAGTCTCCGGCAGCTGTGAACCCCATTTCTTTCTCTGCAGGAAGGGTTCAAAATTTTGAATCCCAAATTCTCTCCGTGCTCGTTACTGCTCCGTTGTGCGTCAAGCGGCCGTAAGCCCGCCGTCGCCGACGAACCACACTACGGCCGCCCCTGCGCTGGCGCTCGCTCGCTTCTCTCTTCGTGCTCGTTGCTACTCCGACGTTCGTTCCGGCGTTAGTGAAGTGGCCGTTCCCCGCCTAAGCCGACGAAGGAGGTGCCCCTGCTCCGGTGCTTACTCTCTTCTCTCACCGCGCTCGTTGCTGCTCTGGCGTTCGTGGAGCGGCCGTTCCCCCGTTGTCGTCGACGAAGCATGCGCCCCTGCTTTGGCGCTCACTCGCTTTCCGCGCTCGTTGTTGCTCCGTCGTTTGTCGAGCAGCCGTTCCCGTTGCCCCGCCGGCGCCAACGAAGCACATTAAGGCCGTAATAATTGTGCTTCGTCGACCGACTGGAGGAGGATATTTTTCGTCCTCCATGCGTCTTCACAGCCACTACCGCTCCCCTCCTACTCCTACTCTTCGTAGCTATTGCCACTCCCCTACTATAAATCTCGGCTCGCCCGACGCCTTCGCCATCATCTCGGTGCTGTGCAGGGAACGAGCGAGCTCGAGCTAGACGACGGCAATGGCGGCGTCGACGACGACGGTGAGGAGGATCAAGCTGGGGTCGCAGGGCCTCGAGGTATCGGCGCAGGGGCTGGGCTGCATGGGCATGTCCGCCTTCTACGGCCCTCCCAAGTCCGACACCGACACGATCGCCCTCATCCACCACGCCGTCGGCTCCGGCGTCACCTTCCTCGACACCTCCGACATCTACGGCCCCCACACCAACGAAATCCTCCTCGGAAAGGTCGGTTCTCTCATTCTCTGTTTTGCCTCCGCATGAATTATATGTGCTTATAGTGTTACGGAATTTAGCTTCATCGAGCAGCGTGCTCTGATCCTGCGCCTTGGTTTTCTGATTTCGGGGTTGATTTTGAGCAGGCACTGAAGGGAGGGGTGAGGCAGAAGGTGGAATTGGCGACCAAGTTCGGAATCAGCTTCGTGGACGGGAAGAGGGAGGTTCGGGACGATCCGGCGTACGTGAGGGCGGCTTGCGAGGCCAGCTTGAAGCGGCTCGACATTGATTGCATCGACCTCTACTACCAGCACCGTATTGACACTCGCGTCCCCATCGAAGTCACTGTATGAATCCCTTATCAAACTTTCACCTCTCTTGAGACTTTCTCCGAGCCATATGATTAGTTGCTAAATTAGATCGGTGTTGATGATGCATCGTCATGTTGTTACAAGTTTGTTGAATATTGTTAAATGACACTTAAGTTTAGCTGATAGCAGAGTTCAAGATGCGGCACGGTGTTGTTCAAGGGGTTGTGGAATTTAGTAGTTTAGTGGCTTGAGTTTTCGTTTTGTGGGCATCTTTTACAAGTTAAGGGTCAACAAGCATGAAAATTATTCGAAATCTTCCTTTGAGATGAAAGTGCTCCAGGGTTCATACTGAATTTATATACAGGAATCACATATAAAGTTGTTTATGCGGAGACATTTGATTCTTGACATACTGTGAAATATGACAAGTACTTGGAATACTTCTTTTATTTGCTCTTTTCTGTGAGAATTTTAAGAAATCTACCTCCGTTAACTCAATACCTTGTGGCTTTTTTGTCGCATTGAGATGCATGATAATTGAGGGATCTAGACACATAAAAAGCTAATGACATGCATAATTTTCTGGATCTTAACATGTAAGATCTTGATGTTGTTGTTTTGTCATGTGAATATGCACAGATCGGAGAGCTAAAGAAGCTCATTGAAGAGGGTAAGATAAAGTACATCGGTTTATCTGAGGCCTCTGCATCAACAATCAGAACCCATCACAGCCGTGCAATTGGAGTGGTCGCTTTGGTCAAGAGATGTGGAGGCAGAGATTGTTCCAACGTGCAGGTAGGATATCACTCTGTTAATTGTTTATGCAGCGACAACAGCTTCCTTCTGACTCTGCTTTTCCTTTAAAATGTTGACTAGGGAGCTTGGCATTCAAATTGTTGCCTACAGTCCTTTAGGAGGAGGATTCTTTTCTGTTGGCTCCAAGTTGGTGGAGAATCTCTCTAAGGATGACTTCAGACAGGTCTGTTCCTGCTTGTCAACATAATTAGATGCTTACAGTTATTGTCATTATTGAAGTGCTGGAAACCTGTTCTTGTGGTATAAAGAAAAAGTATCTGGATGGGATGAATAAAACTTGGTGACACGAATGCTTCGTGTTCTTGTATGTCTTTAATCCAGCACTTGCCAGACATCCCACCTCTCTCGATTCTAGATAAATGTAAAATCACAAGTAATGGCTTTAGTGAGCTTGAAAGAGGCGGTTTCTTGGATTCTCGTGCTTTTGGGAATGAATACATATAGGTTTATTTAAACTTTGAGGAAGCAGTATTTTAACACCATACAAGGTTTGTTTGCCTGTTGAACCTTTTCTTGGTGTGGCTTGGCTTGAATGTCATTAAAATAGTTCGTAAGGAAAGTCTTGCAATTTTACAATTCACATGTGGTAATTTTGGTACTTTTAATTTGCAAGGCATGGTATGTGTTGAAAATGTCACGGTTTTACTAATTTCAACCGTTGATGACCTCATTGGCTTAATTAAGAGGGCCTTGGAACAGAGGCGCACATCAAAGACACACATGAATGTAGAAAGTTCAAGGTCACATTTGGTACTTTCGGTTGTTGTCAAGCTATCAACTTACGAAATTATTTTGTTTGACAAGGAAGGATATATTATTATTTTTGTTTGGTGTTTACTTGTAAATATTATGAAGTGACACTTCGAGTCTTTTATAGTTAAACCTTGTTGACCTTTAGATTAGAAAGAAATAAGAAGTTGGCTCTATAGGAATTGAACTTAAAGAGGCTCAAAACATTAATAAGTCTATGTCGGGAACGTTATTATAGCTTTATCTTCTGGTAGTGGCCATGTGCCTTATAGGAGCGACGAGTTGATGTGGCTTATTAATCTTTTGAACTTAAAGAGGCTCAAAACATTAATAAGCCAGGTTAACTTGTCGCTCTTATAAGACACATGGTCATTACCAGAAGACAAAGTTTTGATAACGTTCCCCAAGCCGACATAGACCTATTGATGTTTTGGGCCTCTTTAAGTTCAATTCCTGTAGAGCCCGACTTCTTGTTTCTTTCTGACCCAGGTTAAGAAGGCTTAGTTGCAAAAGGCTCGAAATATTACTTCATAATATTTACAAGTAAAAACCAAACAAAAATGATTGCATTTTGAGTGACTTGCTCGGAGGTAATGCGAAGACCTGATGTTTGAATATATCACCGGCCGAGTCAAATTTGGATGAGACATACAACTGTTTGTCGTAAGTCCTTTCATTTATTTTGTGCTTTTTCGCTCTCATTGGATGATTGCATACTCATGAATTAATTATTTATCGGATTGTCTTCTAGTACGAGCTGGGCATATGCAACTGTGATACGTAGATTCTTGAGCCATTACTGCCAATCATGATTGCAATGGCTTTCTAGTTTGTTTCTATTACCTGTATAGACTATTGGCCCAAGACTTGATGGCTTCAACTTCTCTAGTGGCTCTTGGTTTGTTGTAATCTCTTATATTACTTAAAATAATTAGTTAATAAAAAAATATTCTTTATCAATAACAATTCATGTCCAAACATTTTTCATTAATTATGAAAATTTTTGTTCGTTTATTTTGATAAGTGATATAGGCAATTTTTTTTAAAAAATATTTTTCAAATTAATTATTTTTTGTGAAATAAACGAAGCTTTAATCAATGGAATTCCGACATGACAAGTGAAATGGAGTGAAGTGTGATTTGAGTTTCGAGCAATTATGCGATTCCACTCAATCAAATGAAGGAAAATTTTTACAGGATGATAATGAGGCAAGTGAAAGTCCTATGGTTCTCTTTGCAGGGCATATAGATATTGATATGCATACAAAGTGAGCGTAGACAACTAGCAAAGGGTTGATCTAGTGGTTACCTGCCAACCATAGATGGACTTCACCGCCAATGGGCAGGATTTCGAATCATAATAAAAGACTTTGAGTAAGTACAAAGATCGTTTGATAAGTTATGCTTTAAGAAGTAATTTTGAGAAAAATGTTATTTGGTAAAAAATACGTTTGAAAAACTTTTCAATGAGTAATATTAGTTTTTTTTTTTTTTAATTTCATTTGTTTAAAATTTTAAAAGATATAGGCAACTTTTAAATATAAAATTTGAAAATAATGCTAAAAAATCAAATATATATATAAAGGACCAAATCCTTCTCTAGCAGGGCCATGCGAGCCTAGCGAGGGCTGTCGGAGGTCGTCCAACCTTAGGTGACCTCGATCGATGACTACCTATGCCAGATTTGGCTTGCCAATGGCCATAGCGTGTCATTAGACCAGTGAAGGGTTGGTCCTTTTTTTTTTTTATACAAAAAATGTGTATTTCTTTTTTGACATTTATATATATTTGATTTTTTAGCACTTAAAAAAATAATAGCAAGGGCAAAATCATAATTTTGAAGAATGGGTGATGGTAGTTTTGGAATAAAAAATGACCTTTGGCATTTAGCCAAATGTTAAAAACTCAATACTAGTCCTTACTAACATAAAGCTTTTAGCCTTTTCAATACTTACTTTTACCCAAAAGGTATTTCAAAATAATTGTCAAATGATCCAACATTTCTCCAAATAGCTTTTATTAGGAATGTTGAACCAAACACGCCATTTGTTAAGAGGAGAGGAACCCTTGATGTTCTAATCCTCAAAGTAATTGTCCACTTGTTGATACATAAATTTTGATTAAAATATTTAGATTTAAATTACATTGAAAATGAGGGACCAATTTGGCCTTAACCAAAATAATTTTCACCTCACCTAAGTATTAGTATTAGTTACATCTAGTAAGTTTTATTTTTTATTTCATTTTACCTTATTTTCGGATAATTGTAAAAAAAAAAAAAAATCAAAAGGGGCCCACGGAGCTTCGCGTCCACCCGCCCTTTTTCCTCTTCTTCCACGCACGGGCCCGGGCTCGGGCCCATTCCATCTTTATTTCCCTCGGCCCAGCCCCTTCTCCCTTTTCTTCTCCTCCTTCCTTCTTCGTCCCTGCAGCTCGCGCGAACCTACGGCAGAGAGAAGAGGGTGGACCGACGGAGGGGAGGGCTCGCAGGTGTCATCAATGCCTGCGAACGGAGCAGCGCCAAATTCTGCGAGAAACCGTTACGGAGGGGATGTCTCCTTCAATGCCGAGAAGGCCTTCGCTGAGAAGAGGGGATGGGACACCGATTCAGCGACACCAGGGCCGGTCAGCGTGCTAAGGACCGGCGGCCGAAACCCCCAGTCAAACGGAACCCTCCGGCCTATAAATAGGGCCGCTGGGAGCTTGATGAAGAGAGGCGGTGGACGAGAGAGAGAAAAAATCGGTGGGAGAGATTTTCAGAGAGAGAAATCGAGAGAGAGAGGCCGGGAGAGTGAGCGAGATCTGAGAGAGATCCGGGAGAGAGCGAGAGACCATGAGGCAAAGAGAGCGGAGAGCGAATCAACCCTCTGGCGACCGCCCTGCCTTCACCGTAGTCGATAGACCACAGACGCCCCCCTTTCCCAGCCGAGCCTGGGTAGGTGTCGGTTCCGAGTTTGCGTCGGTTTTCGATTTGTCCGACTTGGGGGTCGGTTTCCCAAGGATCCCGGCTCGGGGATACGCCAGGCGAGCGGACGTAGCCCGATCTATCGAGCTCGTTCTCCGTCCGACGCCGCCGAGCCCGGTAGGGAGCATTGCCGACCGCCTCTGTTTGGGCTTCCTCGGTGCTCTGTTTCGGACCCGCCGGACCGGGCTGTTTTGTTTAGTTCGAGCGAGTTCGGATCTCCTTCGTTTGTGCGCTGCGGTATTGGGGTCTAGTGTGTTGATCGCTTTGAATCTCAGCTTGAATCCGGGCTGGGTTGTATGCGTTTCTCACCCCGCAAATGATGCACACCACCTGTTCGATGAAATTGCTCGAACCAGATCTCGCTTAGGTGTCCTCTGAGTTCGGGTCGGTTCTGGGCGTTTGTTGGTCCTTAGACACGTCTGATGCGTTTTTTCCTGGGTTCTTTGCTTGATGTGTCGTTTCCTCGTGCATATTGTTTCTTTCGAAAGTGGGGGGGAGTGGCCCGTTGGTTCGGCAACATCGTCCCGGTGACTGGTGGGAATCCGGCGAGCGAATGAGTTCTAGCCGGTTGAGGAGCGTCGTGTGCATGGCTGGGGTCTGGCTGTTCTTGAACCGGCAAACAAAACTTCGGCATTCTGGGCGTGCTCGAAGGGGACCACGTGAGGGTGAAAGAAAAAGGAGCAGGGGGAGTAACAAAAGAAGAAAGAAGGAAAGTATAAAAGTAGAAAGAAAAATGGAATAAAAACAAAATGAGAAAAGACAAAAAAGGGATCTCTCTTGCTAGCGGGCAGAGGCATACTGACTACTAATTGGCTTGCCAGGTACACTGGCGGAGAATTACCGATACTAGAAAAAAAATATTAATAATCCGATAAATTATAAATTACCTCCTCTTAAATTTTGTCATTATTATATGTAAACTACCAACTCCTCTTAAATTTTACCATTGTTGTATGAGAAAGTCCTCCTATAATAGATTCCACTAAAATAAGGACCGAAAGATACTAATGCAACACTAAAATAACCTCAAATCACACCATCCCAAAACCATCACCAATCACAGTAATTACCTGGATATACTCTGGACTGACTTGTTCAACGTTGGAAAAGTTAAAAGTTATTCTGCAAAGTTGTATAGCACTCTTGTGCATGCCGTACTTTGCACGATGTGCTATTGAGTTAGCTGCTACATTTCCATTTACTTCATTAAATCAATTTCTTTTTATCATTATTGGCCACCACCATCAGAAAATTCTCTCTCACCACATGAAGACTTAGTGAATCGGTGTGGGTTGCCTTTCTCACCAAATTTCCAAGAACATAGAGATATAAAATGCCAGCATTTAATTTGCGGAATTTATGGTCATCTGCTAATCGCATGGCTGACATAGGCATGTTTACTTCCCTTGCCATGATCAACATACATCTGTTTCCCAATCGACATATTCTTTAAAACTTTAGACTCACGCGACTTTTTTTATTGTATGCTAAACACGCAAATGTTATGGTGCTTCCGCGAAATGCAAGTACCCGATTTCCTTTGGAATCATCTGCTTATATATTATCCATGGCAAAGCAAGCTGTATAATATTTTACTTTCATGCTAAATCACCCTTTTATTGAAATATTTTCATGAATTCTTTATTTAATTTTCACACATGGCGAAACCTGCCCATGTGTCACGGTAATTATGATATCATATTAGCAAAAATACAATATTCTGCTTCCATCTTATGTTGAGCAATAAGAATTTGTTTCTTGCTATGTCAGGAGATAAGTGCGTTAGCTAAAAAGAAGCAGTAGCCTGCAGTGGAGCAGCGGTCAAGAGGGTCACCGAATCACTCAACATTAGAATTGGTTGTCAACTCTAAGAAAAAGTGAAGGTCATGAAATAAGGTATCCATAATGTACCAAAGATTAAAAAAACTGCGGCAAAGTGAGTGTACGTGGCAGGATCATGAACAAACTGACAATTTGAACTATATAGGCAATGTTAAGATGAGTAATAGGATGATATACAAGAATACCAACTAGTTGATGATAGATTGTAGGATTCAAAAGAGGAGTCTTATCTTTGTCATCAAATTCGCATTATTCTTAATGAGACTTGTAGCAATGTTGTTATTAGTGAGTCTTACTCGATAATACGAGCAATTTTTGTTATTAGTGTCTTGCTACCTCCAAGCCTAGAAAATAACTGAGCTACCCAAGATCTTTCATTTTAAGTTATTGACTGAGATATTGCTATAGTTTTGTAATATTAGTATGATCATTAGCAATAATAAGCACGTTGTTCACATATAATAATAGTAGAATATACCCATGAAATATAAGCCGAATAGGTGGAGCATGGCCATTGGGACTGGACTTAAAGTTAACACATTTCATGGTTGAGCTAAACTTGTAATATAATGCACAAGAAGCCTATTTCAATCTATGTAATGCTCAACATAATTGACACATTCTATTAGAAATATGAGTGTCTCCACGAGCAGACTCTATATAAACTTCCTCGGTAATATTGCCATTGAGATTTGGATTTTAACATTTTTATGGAATAGAGACCAATGCTTAACAGAGGCAACATTGAGAAGACATTGAACATAAGTAACATACGCAATAGGAGCAAAAGTCCCATCACATCAATTCCATTCTCTTGAGTGAAACTTTTTGCTAATAGTCAAGCTTTATAGCCTTCCACAATACCATGTTTTAATCTTATGAACCTATGGACAACAACCAATAGTAGATTTTCTAGGAGGTAAATCAACTAAATCTCAAGTATGAGATTTTTCTAAACCTGCAATTCATCTACATTGCTTGTTGCTAAATAGGATCGGTATAAAATTTATTAGGATAAAGTCTACAATTATAAGGAAATCAAAAGTAAAAGCAAGAAAGAGAATTCAAGATACAAGATTTTATCCTAATTCACTCTTATACTAAGGTTACGTCTAGTATAGGATTCAACTATAATTAGCACATTGCACATCTTGTTATATCCCTCAATTACAAGAAAAATAGATTATATATACTATGATGTTGGAGAAAATGTAGAGAGATAGGAGGTAACACAAGTGAGAACTAAATTGGATAGGTTGCTCGCCACTCATAGGAATCCACCTAAGAGATAAGAGCACGACAAGAAATCCTTCTTGTTTTCAGGCCAAAGGCTAAGTGAATTATCACTCAAAACAAGTTTGCATTCTTATTCATCTTAGCATGTTTATATAGACAAACTTGAAACAATCCTCCAAGCATGAGTAATTACTAAGACTCTTTGGGAAGACAAAGGACTCGCAAATAAGGACTTTAGAAACTTTAAACGACATTTACTAGACCTTGAAAATATAAGAAATAAATATTGTTGGGTGCAGGTATCCAAGACTTGCTTGATCCATTGAATGTGGACACCCTTCAAAACACGCGGCTACCGAAATATTGGTATATCGATAACTATGCGATCGGTAATGCTTTTGTAGAACCGATATTAACCGGAATGCTCTGGCATCATACTTAGTAGCTATTCATGGGCTCATGCTCAAATTACCATTCCCTTGAGTGAGACCCTGTGCCTTTTTGTCGTGATAGCCATGTCATATTCCAGGGGTAACATAGTCGCAAGGACTTGATTGTATTTTCGCTCAAAGGTAGAGCAGTGCATTGGTTCAATTAAAAAGTTTAAGACTCGGTTGGAATTTGTATTATAGATTTAGGATTGGTTGTGCGATTATGCCACAAACCTTAGTTGCCTTCAAGTCAACTTTACTAGTATTATAGCGCTGTCCAATTCATGTACAAAGTCTCAAAGCTAAGTAAGATTTCTCTACAGATGATGGACAATCTTCACAAGGGCAAAACTCTATGAACTTCACAAGCACAAAAAATCTGTGAAGACATGCAAGTCTTCAAATCATTTAAATACATCTTATACAACGGCACAATAGGCACGCACACGCACATAGGTGAACTCTAATCAATATGTCATGCTTATTGAATGAACTTGAAGCATATCGTGAGAAAATATTATCGGACAGACTTAGAATTTGAGGTCTCTTACATGATTTACATTTGCTTATCATGCATCAATACAATGGACGGTGGAGTCGAGCAATAACACCACGAGCGAATACTTTCGAGATATATATAAAGGAAAGTGATGGAGATTTCACCCATGTAGTACGGTCTGGATGGGTGAAATGGAGGAGTGTCATTGGGGCTTTGAGTAACTAGGGAATACCATTTAATTAGTCGAAGGAAAATTTTATGGGATGACAATAAGGCGAATGAAGTCTTACGGCACGAATTACGACGAAAATATATTGTAAAATGCACACAAAATGATCGTCTGTGACATGCACGCAGAATGATCGTAGACGATGGACATGAGAATGCTTTATTTGATTAATAATTACACAAAAAAAAAAAAAGGAAATGAATATCTCCAAGAAAAATATATCCAAGAAAAATCGGTGTTAGCCAACTAAGGATAAAATGAGAGAGTGTTGCTCACGGTGGATTCATCACGTCAAATTGAAGATTCTCGTATGCTTTATTGAGGAGATATGAACAAAAATGTGTAGACGAAGTTAGAAAGGGTTGAAAAGTAGTTAAAGGGACATGAAAGAAGACTAATGAAAACATAGAGCATTTAGAACCTCTAGAGAATCTAACATTGAGGGGGACAAAAGGAGGAAACTACCGAAAAGACATAAATTTATTGCGATTGTATTAATGGTTAATACCCCGAAAAATCCTAAACCTAGTACAGACAAATTTACCAAAAACTATTTTTTTGACTATGAAAAATTCCAATCTGGTACACTTGTAACAAATTTACCATGACTAACCATAAAAAAACCATAATCTGATACATTTATGACAAATTTACCTTAAACTAATTTATTCGACCGTAAAAAACTCCAAAGTGGTAAATTTATGACAAATATACCCTCCGATAAATTGGATTAATACCACAAAAAAAATCACAAAAATTGTAAACTGTGATAAACGGAGTGTAAAATCCCAAATTGATATATCGAGTCAACCGTCACATGTCATTTAACTTAATAATTTGACAATATAATTTAATAAAAACTAACATAGGGTAAATTTGTCAAAAATATACCGGTTTTGGGTTTTTGTGGTAAAAAAAAAAAAATAGTTTGGGGCAAATTTGTCACAAATGTACCGATTTGGAGTTTTTTTTAGGGTATTAACCCTTGTATCAATTCAACCCTAAACTTTTTTTTTTGGCTAAATTAGTCATAAATTTTTTTGCATTTGTATTAGTTTAGTTCGTTCGGCCATTTTGACCGGCCAATGTTGACATGGCTATACCAACACCGATGTGACATTTTTGAAATATTATTTTAATATATTTTGAATTTTATTTATTTATTTTTCCCTTCCCCTTCCCCTACCCTTAGCATCGGCAAGGGTCACCGGCCGACCCTTGTCAACCATAGGCAAGGGTTGTGACGCCCTTGCCGATAGTTGGCAAGAGCCGCAATGTCCTCACTTGGCTAGATTTGGCGAGGGCGTCATGACCCTTGCTAGATCTGGGCAAGTGACGGCGTAGCAGCCTTGGCTTGGTTGCGGCATCCTTGCCTGGCTAGATCTGGCAAGGGCCACGATGCCCTTGTCCACCGCTAGTGAGGGCATCGCAACCCTTGCTTGTTTTCTAGCAACCCTTGCCAATGCTAAGGGTAGGGGAAAGAGTAGGGAAAAAAATAAAAAATAAAAAAATGTTATTTTAAAAATACCACGTCAACGCTGAAAATTGGTTTGATAGACTGAACTGATACAACTACAAAAAATTTACGACTGAATTGGTAAAAAAAATTATAATGAAATTGACATAATTATAATAGAATTATAATTTTTTTGGTAATTTTTCCAGAGGAAAAAATGTAGATCCAACAGACTCTCTCTTAAAATATGTTTCGAGTTTGATCTTGAAGGGAAAACCTGAATTTCGAAAATAAATTAAATTGAAATAAAAGGAGGGGCACGCAAATTAGACTTCTGGTAAGATAAAGTCGGTCAACAGCATTTGAAAGAGGATAAGTCCCATTTGGACTTGGGTTGACCGTATCTCACGCGGTTTCACTTCCGTGTAGAATTTGTCCACTGATCATCCCCTTGGAAGTATTTTATATATAAAATTTATATATAGGGTCGTGGGAATTTTGGTTGCGCCGGTTGTCGCGGGGGCAGCGTGGTTTTTCGTGCGGTTAACGAAACCTTGAAGAAACGACTTTGTACGGGGATTTCTCCGTCGACTTCGTATGATTACACTAAGAAGTTGTTAGTAGTGAAGTTGATTAAATGCTTGTGTTAAGAATTAGTACATAATTCCTTCATAAAATTAAGAGATTATTTAACAAGAAATTACTGAGGGTAAACATTGCTCGAGCTATTGAGTGTAATTAAGGTTTGTGAAACAATAAGAGTCTTGAATGATTTGAGTGTGTAATCTCTACTGTATCACTTGATCTATAGTAGAATTCATCGCTGCTCTCTTTATGGACATACGTCGCTATAACCGAATTACGTAAATTTGATATCCAATTTATTTTTTTATTTAGTCTATTTTATTGTTCGATTGATTGCTTTTCGCAATACTTCCCATGGCCCCAAGCAAGAAAAGTCATCACGTCCTCTTGATTTTCTTGATTTATGCAATTAATAATTCAATTATTTGCTTTTGATAGACGAAGGCATCAACCCTTATCGTCGAAGGTGGGAACGGTTGCCACGTCGTAATCAAGGCCTTCAAGTAAATCAGTTAAAATTTTGGGTCAAATTACGGCAAGCCTCATATTTTATGGGAAGATTAATATATTGATCAGCCTTTGGATGGTCCGGAAGACAAATTCAAAGGAAAAGACAAATACGTGCAATGTACTTAACGTCCTCACGATGAAGCCTTTGGGATTTGTGGATAAACAAAAACTCAGATCCCAGGCGAGAGCATTCAAAGAAGGCATACTCAGATCCGAAAAGAGAGAAGAAAATGAATAAGAGAAAAGCATTGTATGCCTTAGCGACTGTTCCACCACTAGTCCCTCTGTCCGTGTACTCCTACAAAGCCCTGCAGAGGAAAAGATGCGTGGTCCCTCGGAACTACGATGTCTTCTTGAATTTCAGAGGCTTAGACACTCGCACCGGCTTTGTCGATTTCCTCTACAGCAGTCTGGTAGCTGCTGGGGTTCACGTGTTCAGGGACAACGGCGCGCTCCCAGTTGGCAAAGATATAGGCCCGGAGCTCCTCTGGGCCATCAGAAGTTGTAGGATTGCGATCCCCATCATTTCTGAACGGTATGCACAAAGTAGATGGTGCCTTCGTGAGCTCACTGAGATTATGAATTGCCATGAAGAGCATGGCAAATCAGTCTTCCCTGTATTCTATAAGTTGGATGTTGTTGAGGTAAGACGCGGATCAGGTAAATTTGGGGAGGCTCTATCGAAACAAGAGAAACAGGGCAGGCGAGAAGAAGTGCTAAGATGGCAGGATGCGCTGACTTTTGTATCAAGCATTAGAGGATGGATATCACAGACCATTGCTAATGGGTATATATGTATATATGTATGTATGTGTGTATGCATTTACAATCTACGAATTGAACCCCTATTCACTTAAATGGGACTGAATGATCCAGAATTGCAGAGTTTGGGGAAGGAAAGCTGTACGATTAACTACGGTTTACACACATATGTGGTGGACAGGCATGAAGGGGAGCTGTTGAAAATTGTGGTCGCAAGGGTTTTGAGTGAATTGAAGACAACGTGGATCGAACGGCTCCCCATGTTTCCTATATTGATGTCTAATCACCACACAAGATCATGTAAGTATTCTCTGTGTTCATCATATGAGAGCTTTGGCCTCCCTTAATTCCACATAGAATCATAAGGTTCCCATGGTATAAGACTACCGATCTCGTGGTTTTTAAAAGTTACTTGCTCTTTTAAGATTTTCATATGATTCGTATTGGCTGGATCTCATCATCTCCCTTGGTGTGTCTTACTGGATCACAGTGTATCGTTACTATTTAAAGGAGAAAAGAAGACTGCTTCAATGCCAAGTGTTCTTGGCCTTTCGTGGCTGTGATACTCGATGCGGCTTTGCTGCATACCTATACATCAGCCTTGTGGCTGCAAAAATCAGAGTGTTTTTTGATGATGATACGTCCGTCGTAGGTAAACGGATTGGTGATGAGCTTAAAAGTGCCATCAAGCACTGCAAGATATCCATCCCAATTCTTTCTGAAAATTTTGCCCAATCACATTGGTGCCTTCGTGAGCTAAATTACATGCTTGACTGCAAGAAAGAAAAGGGGCAAAAGATATTGCCCATCTTCTACAAAGTGAATCCATCGGACGTGCGATATTTATCACCTTGTTTTGGAGACCACTTTCATAAACATGAGAAGCGTTTCAGCGAAGAGTGTGAGAGTTGGAAGCATGCTCTCAAGGAGGTTGGGTCCTTTAAAGGATGGGAATCGGAGAAAATTGCCAATGGGTACTTGCTTTTGTAATTCACATGAAAATCTTAATTTGGTGCAATTACCGGAAACTTCTTATACTACTTAGAGCTCACTTCAATTTTGTTTGGCGGTTGGAAGGCATGAAATGATACTTGTGAAACAGGTCGTCGGGAGGTTTTAAGGTTGTTGAAGAATCCCCGAACACAAGATGGCCATCTCCATCCACTGAATATTGACTCATTCCTGGTGTAAGTAACGACTCATTTTTATCACTTGTGTTTCCTGTTTTACAAGAGGATTTTCCAAGACCATCAAACATGTCATCATTTATTGTTCATCATTTGCACCAATTTTCTAAAGACTGGCGATAATTTCTTTTGGATTCAGATGCAACACGGTTAATGGATGTCTCATGTTTACAGGTCAATTCTGTTACAAATAGAGAGACTACATAGAAAGAAGCGTAAATGAGAGCGCGGAGACCAAGGGAATGAAAGGTGGAGAGTAATAGTCCAAACAATAACTAATTAAGTTCCTGTCACCTTGATTAGTTATCTGAAGGTGCTATAGAGGAGTTGCCATTGAGTGGAAGTAAAATGTGATCCCTGAAATGCAGATTGCCACCTAATTAAGTCAAATACATCTTTCTTACACAAACTAGTCGCGCTCATAGCGGCGTAAAACAAGATGAGAAAAACTAAAATGGAAACAGCTGCAATTTGTATTCACATAACTTGAAATATACCACAATGGGCTGGATCACTGGAAGATTATATCTCCTTTCTTCGCTTTCTTGTCTTTTTAAAACTAAAATCTGATCATGCACGCATGGGAAAGAAGCCATTTGATACCTAGCTAAGGTTGTTGAGAGGGGCTTTTCCTTAGGAATTGAGTAGGCAACAATTAAAAAGAGATTTTTTTAATATTTGATTGTACTTTTTTTTATATGCAAATAGGGTTATTTTACCATGTTTTAGTTTTCTTATGGAGCAGAACAAGCCACTAGGAAAAAGAGAGTACATTATTTCTCTTTTTCATACAATTTCAGTAGGAAACCAACTAGTTCCATCTTCCCGTCCATTACAAGTAGGAATGACGTAATGCGACATGTGAGCAATTATGATAGAATGAGGAGCTACTACTATTGTGCTTGACAAATTCACATGACTTTAACGATCTTCATCTCTATAAAGAAACTTCAACTGAAGTCACCAATAGGTTTGGGAAGATGAACTTCATCTCTTTAAATATCGAGCACCGCTAGTTTCGAGTCAATCTGGTTATCTTCGCTCATTCAATTGATAGGTGAATAATTGTTTTCATCTTTACATTAGAAACATCAAAACTATGTTATTTTGAATTGACAAACCCGGTGATCTTGATCTGTAGAAATTCAAAATCTTTTATGCATACAAGTCATAGAAAATCCTCATAACTTCCACCTTTTTAGACATCGAAAGTTTGTTCAATTTTGACAACTCCAGTAGCTTGCAACCTCTAAACATTGAAACCGTATTGGATTATAATCATAGATGACATCTACAACTTTACCTGTCTAGTTTGTCGACTCCCAAATATTGAACTTTTGTTGTATTCGGTATTAGAAACTAGCTATATTGCAAAATTAACTAGTTTAACTTGTCCTTTGCCAAAGTAGAAACATCGTGATCACATATCTCATTTCTTGACAGCTGGAAGTTGTAGGTCCTACAAGACCACCAGATGGGCATGGTGATGAAGACCATCCCCATTATTTCAGGCTTCAGTTTTCTGTACTTTGCTGGATCCACCAAAGGCCAACTTGTTCTGTTTGTTCCTTTTTGTTCTTAGTTTAAAAGACCGTTGCCCAGCAACAGTTGAGTTGCAACTTTGTTTTTGGTACTTTGGATGCGGAATATTTGCTCTAAGAGCTATGAATATTATTGTTAGCTCTTCCCTGAATTTGTTCTTGAACAATAATTCTCTTGTGACCCTATGCAAGGAATTTAATGAACAATTTGAGCTTTGAAGATATGCTTGTTGAATATGTTCAGCACTGAGATTTACTCTTATAATTAGAGGTGAAATAAGCACAAATGAATGACGATTGTAAAGTGTTTTGGTAACTTAAGAGTATCACTGGTATAGCAAACGTGCATTGACAGAAGTTTGAGTAATTACTACATTGGGTACCTCGCTTTTATGCAGGGAAAGCTTATATTGCCTTTTAGAGTTCGAACTTGAATGAGAATTGCTAGCATGCGGCAGCAGTACTGATAAACAAATAAATCAAAGGATTGTCCTCTGGCACTTGTTAGTCCACCGCAACTGCTTTGACTAAAAGCTCTCTGTAAAGGAAGCCAGATCGACCCTTTTACCGTTCAGGGGCGAATTTGTAAATTCACATCTTCCGGAGTCTTCGCTTGTGCACTGACTGCACCAGGTAGCACCTCCCCCGCTCAATTTTGAATTTTCTGTTGCATTTCTTTTATTTTTTCTATTGGATCGTTTTGTCTTTGGCTGCAATAGCACGCGAGTCATATTTCCTTTTTCCTTTTTCTTTCCTTCTTCATGCTCGAATCACGTGGCGTTGATTTTGTTTCTGACTTGTTGGTAATGTCTACCTTCTTTATTTACTCAACAAATCCTTAGGGGTGTTGTTGGCCAAAATCAGGTCCCTTTGATCCCCAAATGCCGAAATATTTCAGTAAAAAGTATTTTTCACGACATGCTGTGGAAGCAATATATATTGCTGGGTTGTAGAAAATAGTAAATAGACCATGTCACATTGACCCCAAATGCATGTTAAATACGTATGAGCTAGCAGCTGTACTTCCAGAAAAGGATTTGAGAAGCACTTGTCATGCCTCTAGATTAGCATACCCTAAACGAAGTTGCATAGATCTTATGAATCGTACTGTACAAAATCCATATATTGAAGAAATTTCTTCTTGTAACAAGGGAACCGCGTTCAGTCTATAATTATTTCTCACCAAAACACTTCACTTGTGCGCATGCGGTGTCAAATAACTATTTTCCATGAATAGGTAATGTAAGAATACTCTGCGAATTACTTCAAGTCCGTGGAGAAGAATAAGGACCGAAGCAACAAAAAAGAAAATGAAGAAAAGAATAACAATGGAATCTGGAAGCAAGACAGGACAGTCAGCTCAAAATGTAGGAATAAAAATTCGGAACGTCTAGCATTGTCCCCCCTTGACAAAAGAAAAACTTCATACACTAAACTCGAGCTAGAAGACCATGATTCTGTACATACGCCATCTAAATAAATCCCAACTCCAAACGTTGCACAAAATTAGACCAGCCAGCTCCCTCACAACTAATAAGCAAAAACACGATATCTCTTACTCTGTCTAAACTACTAATTCCAGCTCGATCCCCACATAATAAATAAATAATCAGATGAAAAAATAGCTCCAAAATCAAAATGACAGAAACAAGGAATTTCAGAAGAAGAAATAGAAGCATCCACACGCCTCTAGGTCCGACAGTAAAGAGACAGCATCAGCCAATTTATCAAATCCCAGATCGAAGAGCCTCTCTGCATTACTTGCCGAAAGATACCCTATTTGGACCCGCTCTTACCACAAAGTTCCCAACTTTTTGCCCGTTCCTCCATAGACACAATACCCTTTTCTTTCCACTCAGATTCTGAACAGGGAACGGCGCCCTAATTCTTCAATCTCAACCCAAAGAGTATAATTCGTAAAAGGGCATGAAGAATTTGAGGGAAAACTGGAGAAAAAGAGGAACTTATCGGAAAGAGCAGCTTCTGAGGGAGGATTGAAGATTCTGTGAAGGAGGCAGACATTTTCAGGGGCGGTTCCTTCCTGGGTTTTTCGAGGAGTTTATAGAAGCCGCCGATTCAATCAAGATGGACCGCAGAGAAAACAAGATGCATTGGTTTAATCATTTTTGCAAAAGAAAGAAAAATGGGAAAATTGATGAAGATTTAACTCATGGAGTTCATATAGAAGTGAGCCAAAGAAACCGTTCGGACCGGTTTTGGGCAATTTTCGGAGGCATTGGTCCGGTTTCCGATTCTATAAAATTGGAATTGGGGAATTTTGGTTAGATTCCCAATTTTAAGTGCAGAACCGCCCACTCTGGCTAGACAATTTTTTTTATAATTAGCTGTCTGAAGGTGCCATAGAGGAGTTGCTACAGAGTTGAAATGTGATCTCCCGAAACACCGATTGCCTTTCTGGTTAAGTGGAGTACGTCTACCTTATTATGACTAAGTCCAAAAAATCGGCTTGTTCCAGCGTAAAACAAGATGAGCAAATGGAAAATGGGAAAACAGTGGCGATTTCAGTTAGCATAGCTTGAAAATATACTATAATGTGCTGGATCAGGGGAAGAGAACATGTCCTTCCTAGGTTTTTCGTCCTTGTTAAAACTAAACAGTGACTGTCAGCGCAAAGCAAAAGAAGCTTTTTTGTAGGAAGAGACAAGGCAACAATAAGGTCTGTTCAATGATTTAGCATGTCGATCTCAATGTGACCTGTTGCTTGTACACCTTTGTTGCCGCTAAGTTCTACGATATACAGTGGTGCTTTCTCTTTGGATATGCACATAGGAAGATTTGATTGCGTATTAGGTCTGTAGTAGGACACGCCACTAGGAATAAAATATATTTGAAAAGGAAAAAATTGCATTTTCAATCTTCTTCAGTCAATTTCAGTAGGAAACTAATCCGGTAAGATCTTCATATCCATTCCACGCAGGAATGACATACTATGGCATGTGAGCAAATAAAATTGAACTTGATGAATTCACATATTTAGGTTCCAGAGCAATTATCTCACCATAAAGCAGCACCGTCTAGCCATGCAGATATTTGATTTCATACAAATTCAGTGGTGTAACTCAAATGGTATTCTCCTTTAGATCTCTCGGAAGCCAAATTCCTTCATTATGTGAGAGCAGAGTCTGTGGTGCCCTGCGGTTGTTCCGTTACCATCATCCATCACCTCAAAACTAGAGCTGCCATCCAGCTTTATCATCACTAATGTGACCCCTTTCTGCAATATTGGTATTTCGGATCAGATAGCAAATGCAAAAGGATACGCCTGGTTCTTTAGCCGACTAATATGCAGAACAACCTTATGGTGGCTATTGCACAATGAGCATAGGCATGGATCTTATTTGATCCGGAGTAGCTCCCTCCCAGAACATTTGTCCCCATGAGTCGTTACCCAACGCAGTGCGCACTGCAACAAAGAAATCAGCCTCTAATGTCTTATTTCAATAACATGCTGACAGAGAAAGGGAGTACTGAATAACTAACTAAGCTTATGTGTATGCTTGGTCTCTAAATGTACCGGCAAATTGCATCAATATGTAGGTTTTAGGACTTTGAGGAAGGCGTAGCCAAAACAAATTTATTGCACCCTTCAAGTAGAAGTGCCAGAAAAGGATTTAACAACAAGGACAAGCTAATAAACCATGAGAGAAGAAGAGATGCCCCCACCAATCAGCTTGAAAATGCTGATATTAGGAACTTAACGATCGTCGGAGGAATTCAACTATAACCTGTAATAGTCAGGATTTGGATCATTGGAAATTGCATTTGGAAACCACAATTTAGACATCCCAGTAACTGTCTGCAGTATGTTGTCGTATCAAAAGTAGATGCAATGCTTATCTGATCCAGATACCTGTTTTCCACACAAAAAGCATCTGTGTAGCATCACTATTTCTGCAGAACAAGATCAAGACCATCCAGTTCATCGGTGCATCAGGAAAAGTACCAGAAGCTGTACACAAATGCACTTGAAACCCCATTGTGGCCAATGTTGAGAGCTCCTCCTGCTTCATTAACCCACGCTACTGCCGAAGTAGCTGAAGTACTTTTAATTGTGTTTCGCTGCTTATTAAATATCTTAACTATGCCATCAAGATATGTCCGATTACGAATCTTTTTGATGAGGTGCTGATCAGCCCCTACTCACTTGAAAAACTGCCTAAAATCCAAGATGATTATAAGTTGTCGAACAGTAGCTAAAGAAGGCACCCAATCCGGGATTGTAGATGTGAAGAGCAATTGCATCAGAGGATTTTGGGTCTTGGCCAAGTATCCTTAGACCAAAGTGCATTATAGCTTCCCCCTGGTGCGAAGATAAGAGGCTTGGGTTTGAAACTCTTGTTAATGTCTAACACCAAGTTCTTGAGATAAATTGTATCAGACACATACTGGTTTGCTGCTCCTCTTTACCAACTCCACTCCCACTCAATTCGTTTCCTGAACAGCAGGATCAGCATGTCCAAAAGTGTACACACAAAATTATCACCCACAAGTCCACTCATGTATAGTGAAAACTTGCTTCAGATATTATAGGATTGGTTATAAGCCTATATTGGACGTAGTAAATAAGGGTGCGCATGGTAAAATTTCTGAAACAGAAATTGATTTCTGGCCAGAAATCAATTTCTCAATTTCTATTCCCCGGACAAGTTTCTGAGCAAAGAAACCCGTTTGATAACAACTCAAAATTTCTATTTCTAAACAAAATCCGTTTGATAACAGAAAAAATTTCTATTTCTATAAATCATGTTGTCCCCATCCTTTTACCTCACTCTTCTTGGTGCTTGTGATGGTAATTTAATTTGATAAAAGTTGGTAAATCACTTTAATTTATATTGGTAATTCGATAGAGTAGTTAAGAACTTCAAAACATTAGCAATTATGTAAATAAAAGCTAGTAATTAGTATAAAAAATGCTAATATGCAAACTATAAAAGATTTGGTAGTTTCAAAAGCTAATATGCAAATAGTTAATGTATTTATTCTCCTCATTCAAGATTCGGGTTTAAGTCACTACATTTTTTTGCATTCTTTTGAGACCACGAAGTGATTTTATGGTAGGTACTAGTTGACATGGAGGTAAGCGCAATTTGCGAGAGATTTGAAATTAATAAAATGGAAATTGTGTTAGAAATAGAAATTGATTAGATAATAATATAGGAAATCCTCAAATACAAAATAATAGTCAAAATAACACTAATGCATTACAAAAGTTGAAAATACAATTTCATGGAATTTCCGGCATATTATTATCCCTTGCCATTTTATTGGCAATGGTTTTCCTAAGCGTATTTATTTGGTTTCCCTCATCGGTCAACCGAATGTTTGCAAGGTCATCTGCGTAGGTTCAGCCAAGTACATCGGATCTCCATATAGGGAAAAGTTCCTATCCATCTTGTCTTGATCACGGATGTAATTATGGATGGCACAACATGCAATTACGATATGTGCTTGCTTTCGAAGTGCAAATGAGGGCATATGCCTCAAAATGAAAAAAAAGCGATTCTTCAATGCCCCAAATGATCTTTCAATGACATTCCTTAAAGAAAAATGTCATAGTTGAACAATTCTCTTGCAGTTGTTGGCCGTCTCGCTCTACCCATATACTCATTTAAATTATACCGGTCACCTCTAAAAGGAGTTAAAAATCCCGGAGTTCTTTGCATAACCAGAATCCATGACATAGTATTTGCCTACAATAATGTATTTTTGAGGGATTTGCCATGCATTTTGGGAAGAAAAACATTTTTGAGTATTTTTCTAATTTTTTGGATATAAAAGGGATTTTTTTACCTTTTTGGTATTTTTGGAAAAATACAAGTCTTTTTGGCTTTTTCAGAATTTTTTTGGCTTTTTCATGAATTTTTGGTTTTTTTTTGGATTTTTGGCATTTTTTGAAAATATGAAATATTTTTGATTTTTTGTGAAAATAAAATATTTTTAAATATTTTTCAATATTTTTGGAAAATAAATTATTTTTGATTTTTCTCGATTTTTTTGGAAAATAAAACATTTTTTTAAGGAAGGAGGTGGATGGAGAAATAATTTCTATTTCTACTTCGAAATAGAGAAGCTAAAATTTTTAGCTTCGATTTCTCCTCCAAAACAATTTCTCAAACAATCTGTTTGAAATAGAAAATCAATTTGCGTTACCAAACAGTTGCTTCAAACCCTTCCTAACAGCAGAAATAGAAATTGAGAAACGTAAATTTTATCACGCGCACCCAAAGTATTCAAATTTACTCTAGTGGATCCAAATATATATAATATAAATGGCTGCAATATAATTGGAGTAGGAGGCGCTTCTAAAGTCACTATACATAGCTCTAAAAACAGAACAAAGAATGTAATTGCTAAAAACCAAAATCCCAGCAAAGAATTGTGTAATTCTTGCCGACGGTACAATGCACAATGTACAAAGGATTCGATATTCTTAGAATCCCAAGTCCCCATTGCAGGCCCATGTCTTCGCGGTATTGTTTGTCCATTAAGTGCTTTTAACCCAAAGATGACTTCAACACTGATGAAGATGAAACAGATCTACATTAATAAAAAATGTTCTTAGTTAAGAAACATGAACTTGGGTTCTTCAACCCTTCCGAACTATGATACTTGGTCGATGTAGCTCAAAATGAGATGGATCAGCTTCTAGACAAAACCCAAGTCATCAAAAAATCAGTTTCTGATAAGTTACAACACTCGGAATCTGTCAAGAAAGTTGAATTGAAGTCACAAACCAATCTCGTGAAGATGAACTTCTTCTCTTTAAATATATCAGCACTGCTAGTTTCAAGTCAATCTTATTTATCTTGCCCATTCAAGTAACAGGCGAGTAATAGTTTCCATATGTACATCGCAAACATCAAAATTCTGTTAGATTTGATTCAACAAACCCGGTGATCTTGCCATTTAGAAATTCAAAATCATAGTCAGAAAAAGGGCGTGTGCTGTGCAGCGGCCATGAACTCAGTTATGCGGAAAATTCTACTGTCCCGTCCAATCAAAAACCGAAAAAAATTCCGTATCGGTAGGAATTTGAAGTTGCTGGCAATTTTCCTAACGTGTTGGTGAAAAAAAAAAAACTTAAAAAACACGACTAATAATTTGCTTGCCAGGTAGACTGGCAGGGAATAACCAACACTATAAAAAAATTATTAATAACCCGATTAATTATAGATTACCAACTTCTCTTAAATTTTGTCATTATTATATGTAAACTACCAACTCCTCTTAAATTTTTACCATTGTTTTACGAGAAAGTCCTCCTATAATAGAGATTTCACTAAAATATCGACCGAAAGATAGTAACACGACACTTAAATAACCTCAAATTACACCATTCCAAAACCATCACAATCGTATTAATTACCTGGATATTCTCTAGACTGACATGTTCAACATTTGGAAAAGCTTAAGTTGTTCTGCAAAGTTGTACAGCACTCTTTTGCAGGCCTTACTTTGCTCGATGTGCTATTGACTTCACTGCTACATTTCCATTTACTTCATCTAATCAATTTTTTATATCATTATTGGCCTTCACCATCGGAAAATTCTTTGTCACCACATGAAGACTTAGCGAATTGGTGTGGGTTGCCTTTCTCCCGAAATTTCCAAGAACATAGAGATATAAATGCCAGCTTTTAATTTGTGGAATTTATGGTGATCTGCTGATCGCATGGATGACATAGGCACGTTTACTTCCCTTGCTAAAATCAACATACATCTGTTTCCCACTCGGCATATTCTTTACAACTTAAGACTCAAACGACTTTTTGTATCAAATGCTAAACTCACATAAGTTATGGTGCTAAATACCCAATTTGTCTTGGAATATCCATGCAAAAGCAAGTTGAATGATATTTTATTTTCATGCTAAATCACCCTTTTATTATAAATATTTTCACGAATTTGTTAATTTATTTTTTCACATGGCCAAACCCACCGGCGTGTTCGTGGTGTATTGAAATATTCTGTTTTATCGAACTAATTTCTTTTCAGCGAGTTCTGTTTTGGATCTTCTCCATTCAAAACTTATATCATCTTGAAAAGTAGCCGAATGTGAAGTAATTGAGTAGTGTATATACATGGATCAAAACCCTAGAGCAGTGGGGGATCGAGATTTAAATTTCAACACGTAATCAAAAATCTTAGTCCTGCATTTGTTATAATCACCAGGCTTGGCAAGAACCGCAAGGAGTGGCCGACTTTGGTGGATGAACGATGTAAGACCCAACATTAAGCCCGAGTTGCTCTTCTCGATGCTGTTTTTATTTTAACAGAACGATTAGGGAAAATTCAAACCACGAGTCAAATTATGACAAGCCTCAAATTTTAGGGGAAGGATAATATTCTCTTCACCCATTGTAATAGTCAAGAAAACGAATAAGAAAAGTCAGCGTTATCACAATGAGGCCTTAGTATTTTGTGAGTAAACAAAAACGATGTTTGGAATCTTGAAAGCATCAAGTTTGGAGATAAAGAATAATGCAGAAGAGAGAATTTTGGGTAACTTTTTTAGAGTCCATAATGAAAATATATTATGAGACGACTATATAATGTAATAAGATATTTTCAATTACAATCAATTAAGATCGATAAAGGGCACACGCAATTAAAGAAGGGAGATATGGAAAATCTTCTAGATATATCTCTAACATCTTTCAAACTCAAGATGATGTAGAAGAACACTCAGATCTGCTTTAGTGAAGACGTCAATAGTATGATCAACCGATAAAGTGGAGATGAGAGAAATAGTACCATGGAGCACATGATATTGTATGGAACAACAGTCCATTTAAATGAGCTTGATATATTAATGGAAACATCGTTATTTGTTATTTGGATAGCACTCTAGTTGTCATAGTAAATGAGTGTTCCACCATTATGATGGAATCTCGTGTCTTCTAATAGCCATACAGTAATTTTGAAAGCATAACAGCTAGACGATGATATTCTGCTTTCATACTAGATCTATTGATAAGAGTTTGTTTCTTGTTACACTTTAAGATAAGTGAGTTTCCTAGAAAGAAGCAGTAGCCTATAGTGAAGTGACGATCAAGAGGATCACTATATTTGTCAACATCAAAATTAGTTGTCAACTCTAAGGTAAAGTGAACAAAAAAGTGAAGGCCATGAAATAAGGTACCCTTTATGTAACGAAGAATTTGAAAAATTGAGGCAAAGTGAGTGTACATGACGTGACCATGAACTAGCTGACAATGTGAACTGCATAGACAATGTAGAAACAAGAAGACATACAACAATGCCAACCTTCTGGCAATAATTTGTAGGATTCATACGAGGAGTCTCATTTTTGTCATTAAATTTGGCATTAGTCTTAGTGAGAGTTGTAGCAATTTTGTTACGAGTGAGTTTTTGTCACGTCTCGATTCTCAGGCACGCGCACGTCCTTTACCTTGGTTGATTTTAAATACGATATCCCAGGACTACTTATCGCCGACCCTTTCCTTTTCATAAGCACATGCGGAAGCAATTGTAAACCCCTAGATAGTAAAGCAATGGGATAGAAAAGTAGGGCCATAATTTTTCATAATGAAATTCACAACCTTACTTTTATACATGGCACAACCCATAGTATTTTACAATACTATCAACATAAGTCTGACCTAACACCTATCCATAGAAACACAAAGTTCACACAAAACGAGATGGGATCATAGTCCTCATCCAGATTGTACTGGGATCATCATCCCGATCCTCCTCTGATTCCTCTTCACTAAGCTCATTTTCTTCAAGCTCCTCATCTTCTTCTGGCTCAACATCAGGATCATCCAACAGGTAATCCTCCTCTGGTTTCACATCAGGGTTCTCCTTCTTAGGTTTCTTCTCCTCGGGCTTCTCATCAGGGCCCTAAAAAGGTTATACAATAACCATTGAGATCACGTCTCATCGAGTTCTACCCCTAATACTTGATTAGTAAACCAATACGCTATTTGGGCTGCCTACGCACACACGGGTCGAGGACTTACCTTGGCCTTAGATTCTACCTGCAAATTAGCACCACTTAATAGGCACCCAAGCAATCACATTACAGATCGATATCTCGATCAATCGACCTAGTCGATTACATGTCAATCGGACCATTCACCTGTCACTTCAATTCAATAAATTAGTTCATGACATCAAGTCAAAGCAATGATCAATCGACCTAGGCGATTACATGTTAGTCGGATAATTTCTAGGTCATCTCACTCCACACTATATAACCTCAAATAATATACTTAGTCACAAAGCTACATTAATGCTCTTAGGCGTCGTTTTTGCCAAGATGATGTATATGATAGACAATTACGTGCATTCTTTAAGGTGCCGTTTTTGCCAATGATATCCTTCATCACCGAACCATGTATGTCCGTAAATCATGTATATTCTTTCTCTCTCTGCGCCGTTTTTGCCAACGTGATGTACAATAAACACTTTATATGCATGCTCTCAGACATTCCAATTACTTTCGGCCACACTGGCACGATACTCGACACACAGAAATACGGCCACGCAGGCACGATCTACGCCCACGCAGGCATGTTCTACGCCACACAGGCATGATCAATTATCGTCACACAGGCCTGATATATATTCGGCAATTTACGTGCATTCTCTAAGGCATCCTATATGCCAAAGTGATGTAATAGTCGCTGAGCCATGTCACACATAATTTCTTCTCATCTTTTATCATACTCGATAAAATATTGTGCGTGGGCACACGGTTGGCCTTAACCAAAATATAATATTTTCATTTCCATAACTCCCACATTTTCTATAGTCCACTCAAACATTTTTGGCATTATCAACTGATATCCGGTTATTTTTCAATTAATAACCAAATATTATTCAATTAAAGAATAATTCTCAATTTCACAAATAATTCAATTTAGCCCAAAATAAAGCTTAATTAAATAAACGGATTGTGCCACGACAATCAGCATAAAATTCCGGTCGTTGGCTATCATTGCCTAATTTCTGGAAAATAAATAAATAATTAAATTAATTTCGAAAAGTAATAGATAATTACTAAAAATCCAACTTAGGCCCGTAATGCCTAATTGAAGCTTGAGACGGGTTGGGAAAAATCATGAGATGCATTCGATAAATAATAGTATGTCTCTACTTGCTAATTGCACAATTCAATTGCCTAACATGCATCACAATTATCTAATAATCACAAATATACTCTAATCTAACCACCTAATTGCACTTAATTAAATCTAATCAACCTTTAAGCATAATTAACAAACTAAGAAAGCATTAGTAAGCAAAACTCACTTGTGCAAAGCGAAGACCGGAACACGGCGATGGCAACGTAACGGCGGCCAAACTTGGGCTCGACCGGGCTTAAACTTAGCCTAACAAATCTCGGCCCAAACTGAGATTTGTTGCTGAAACGGGCTGGGCTTGAAGCGGGCTGAACGGCCTTTGAACTTTCGTGGGCTTCGCTGGCTTCTTGGGCTGACTTCAAGTGAGCTGGAATTGGGCCTCAAAAACTGGGCTGTTGCACTTGTGGGCTGAAGACTGCTGATGATGGGCCGAGCAAAGCTGGATCATGGGCTGTCTTCGTGGAGGATTCGCTGGACTGTTGGGCCGAATTCATGCGGGCTCGTGGATGCCTGCTGGGAAGAAAAACCGAAGCAGCGAAGCTGAGGGCGGCGTGGACGCGTGGATGGGGTAGGCGTCGCGGACGAAACGACGATGCTGAAGCTGAGCGTTGACTGGCGCGCACGAAGGAGACGCGGCAGCAGCTTCTTCACGTCGGCAGCAAGGTCAGAGGCGGCAGATGGGCGTTGGTGAGCTGGTGTCGCGCGGAAAGACAGAGGCAGCGAATTCGTTGAGGCTGAGGGCGGCGTGACTGACGAGCTGGCGAAGAACGTCCGTGGAGATGGGATCCGAGAGATTGACTTCAGCGGCTTCTTCGGTGGCTGATGGCTTCAAACGTGGCAGCTGCAGCGGTCTTCGTTGATCTTCAGAGCTGGACAATGTACGAAGGAGCTGCGGTCAACGGAGAAGCTTCAGCTGGTGGATGGTTGACTCCATCTTCAAACGGTGTTGGCGGTCAGCTGAAGACACGAAGGAGGCAAGACTGGCCGAAGCTGGGGTCTTCGCTGGACGTATGAAGAAACGAAGATGGTAGGCGCGTGGAGAAGAAGCAGCAGGCTCGGTCGCGGATGGCAGCTTCGCAGGGGAAAACAGAAAGGAAGAAAGCAAAGCAGAAATAAAAGATTGAAGTGGATGGGAAGAAATGGGAGAAAAGTCCATGGTTATCTCCAATTTCATCATTAGGTGCCCAACTAGTCTTTTAAGCTTATCTTCATGTCCCCTTATTTCTTTCTTCAGTTGGATTTTCCATTAAATCAATTTTTTTATGCAAAAATTTCCAGCCCTTTGTCCAAAACCGAATTTCACTCAATTAAATTCAATTTCTTTACTCAATTCCTCAAATTGAGGTCCACTTTCGATGAAAAAAATCCCGACCAATTTCTTATAAATCCCTAACACTCAAAGGCTCAACTTGGAAGTTCAAATTTCCTTTAATTTGGCCCGTATGAATTTCCGCTAATTTTCCGCAACGTCTATATCGATTTTCTGCAAAAATCCCGGAATCTCTGAAAATCTTCGGATGATGAGTCGACATTCCTAAAATAGCTCGTGATATACTGCAGAACTTTCAATTTTTGAAATTGGGTTCAAATTTGCGGTTATTTTCATTCGGCATGTTTTTAGTGTGACCTAAGCTCTTGGGTAACTTTCGAACTTTTCAGTTCAAATGACCCGTGGTCGATTTTCTTCTAGCCACTATGAACCCACTCGACACATTGGTGACTCTCGGTGGTCGTGAAAATCTCAAAGTTTCAATTACGAGCACAAGGTACCCAAAATAATAGAAAATCGGTCTAGTGCCGTTCGACGAAATTTTGGCATCATGTGGAATCACCTACACATTGATCACACATCTCGGTTGAATCGACATATTCCCGATCTTTGATCGATTTTGACAATGCCGTAATGACCCTTGCAGACTAGCACGGTTGAGCAGTCGACTTCTGGTTGAATTCTCAAGTCCATTGCATTGAAATCTCTTAATGACTTCCCCAGATAATTTAGTTATCTCACGAGTGATTGACTCTGAAAATAACATTATAGACGCATCAATGAAAGACTCGATTCATTCAATTGAAAACAAGACTGGAAATTCAGGATGTTACAGTCTTGCTTGACAATAACTAGAGGAATTTGAAGCAACCTCTAAGCCTAGAAGATAGCTAAGTTATTAAAAATCTTTCATTTTAAATTGTTGATTGAGATATGGTTGTAGTTTTGTAATGTCGGTATAGTTATCGTCAATTTTGACCATGTCATCCACATATAATAGTAGTAGAATATACCCACGAGATATATATGGAACAAATAGAGCATGGCCATTGGGATTGGATTATAAGCAAAGACATTTCTTGGTTGAGCTAAACTTGGAATGTAATGAAGGATGAGCTTGTTTCAATCTACATAATATTTGAAGTAAGTGATAGACTTCACTAAATATCAGTATCTCCAAGAGTAGCCTCCATATAGATTTCCTCAGTAATATTGCCATTGAGATATGGATTTTTAACATCCATCTAGAATAGAGACCAACCCTTGATAGAGGTGACACTGAGAAGACTTTGAACATAGGTAAGATTTGCAATAGGAGCAAAAGTCTCATCACTGTCAATTCCATTTTTTTGAGTTAAACCTTCTATTACTAATTCTGCATTATAGTGTTGAACAGTATCATGTACCATTGTTATAATCTTATACAACTATATAGATACAAAAGTAGACTTTTCAAGAGGCAAATCAACCAAATCTATGTGATTTGTCTAAAGCTTGCAATTTATCTAAGATAACTTGCTGCCAAATATGATTAATACCGGTTTCTCTAAATGTATGAGGCTCATGAAAAGAAACAACAGTAGAGTTGCAATGGAAATTACATAGTCAAACAAAAAGGTTGACTTACACAGGTGGAGCGGGCAACAGGAGAAGGGGGAATGACCAAGGGTGGAAAATCAGTCGATAGTGCAATGGATTTACCGAAGAGGTACCACCAGAGAAAGCATTTAAAGAAGACATACTAAGATCCGAAAAGAGAAAAGACAAGTCACGAAGAAAGAAGAAAATGAATTCCCTGGCGATTGTTCTACCACTAGCCCATCTCTCCGTGTGCACTTACAGATTCCTCCAAAAGAAGAAAAGCACGGCCCCTCAGACCTATGATGTGTTCTTGAGCTTCAGAGGTGGAGACACTCGAACTGGCTTCACCGATTTCCTCTACAACAGCCTGGTAGCTGCTGGGGTTCACGTGTTCAGGGATGATGATGCGCTCCCAGTGGGCAAGCAGATTGGTCCGCAGCTTCTCTGGGCCATCAGGAGTTGTAGGATCGCCATCCCCATCATCTCTGAACAGTATGCACAGAGTAAATGGTGCCTCCGTGAGCTCGCAGAGATAATGGATTGCCACAAACATCATGGCAAATCAGTCTTCCCTATATTCTATAAGGTGGATGTTGTTGATGTGGGTCGCCAACATGGTAACTTTGGAGAGGCTATGCGTAACCTTGAGACGCAGTTCAGCACAAAAGAAGTGCTAGAATGGCGGGAAGCGCTGACTTCTGTAGCGAGGATTAAAGGATGGATATCAGCAACCGTTGCTAATGGGTACGTACGTACGCACTTAATTGTTTAGGAATCTACGAATATATATCCGTCACAAATCTCAATCCAAACCCTTGTTCTCTTGGATGGGAGAGACCAGAATCACAGATTCAGGGGAAGGAAGTAGTCAAACGCCTAACTTTGATGTCACATGTTGAAGTATCATATATCACATATCACTTATTTACGGTGTATTTTTTTTTTTTATTTTTTATACAAGTGGTTTTCCTCCACTTATAAGTTAGGCTTCTGAGTTCAGAATCGTAACGTGATATTTAAGTCAGATTCTGCTTTATTTTACATGTGCAAACTCGTTCAAACTTTGACATTTCGCTTATAATCTAATTTCCTTGTGAAATGGGCTTGTCGATGAGGTCTGAAGGCATGAAGGAGAGCTAGTGAATACGGTGGTCGCAAAGATTTCGAGTGAATTGAAGACGACGTGGATCGAACGACTCCCCATGTTTCCTATATTGATATCTAATGATTACGCAAAATCAGGTATCTCCCAATTCCACTTGAGCCAAGCGCCAACTAGTAAATATTCTGTGCTCATCAAGTGAGAGCTTTGGTCTTCCCACATAGTGAAGGCATGTTAGGTTCACGTGTTTTATGACTTAGGCCGATTTCGTTCATTTAAAAGTGGTCTTCTGAAATTTTCGACTTCATCTTATCATCATCACTTTGGTTTGTCTTGCTGGATCACAGTCCATCGTTGCCTTTTGGAGAAGAAAAGAAGAGAGAGTAAATGGCAAGTGTTTTTGGCCTTTCGGGCCCCGATACTCGAATTGACTTTGCCGCTTACCTCTACATCAGCCTTGTGACTGCAGGAATCAGAGTTTTTAATGATAATGATCCGTACCTCATAGGTAAAGATGTTGCTCATGAGATTCGTAATGCCATTGACCACTGTGAGATATCCATTCCTGTTGGAGAAATCTTTCCAGAATATTTTGAAGCTGACAAAACGTTTCTTTCGCCTAAAGTCCTGGATGTTCGGAGACCGTCAGTTTAAAGTCTGAAGACTTTGTTCTCTCAAGACCCAAGACTCAAGACTCAAGACTCAAGACCCAAGACTCAAGACTCAAAGACTTAAGACTCAGGACTCAAGACTTAAGTCTATTCTCACTGACGCCTTTCTACTCCAAAGTGTCGAAGGAAATCCTAAGCCGAGGTTTATGGTTAAGGATTCGATCCTCCGGAATAGATTTCTTGGTTGGATAATCATTTCGGATTCTTTAATTCTTATCTAAGATCGATTGAAGATCCGATGGTTGACGAAATAATCTTGGAATATTCTATTCATGGAAACCGAGATCCCGATTGTATGGGCGAACAGATTGATGGGCTATCATCGATTCCTTAAATAGCTCGGATGATCTTCTTGATTGATTCCGTCCAACGGGTAGATTGGAGGAATTCCTTTGGTAAGTGCCAACGGCTATGATGGCATGAAGGAGTATAAAAGGAAGACGTCTAGCTGTTTTAAGTGTGTGATCGATAGAAAAATTCCAGTAGTCCAAGATCCTTGATTGTTAGTCGAGACGAGCGAAATTGTACACAGAGTGTTTATACTTTGTGACGCCTTGAATGAGTGTGGTAGATCTTCTACACCTAGAAATCAAGGAAGATCAACACCGTAACATCTCTTTGATCATAGTGGAATCCAGCCAATCGGGTCAGTCTTCAAAGAGTGGACGTAGGCTTGAATCAAGCCGAACCACTATAAACCGAGCGTTCAATTCTCTCTTTCCCTTACTCAGTCTTGCGATTGAATTTTTAACTGTGCAAATCCTCTAATCGTTTAAATATCGTGCAAGCTTCGAGAAAATTTTGTATACCTATTCACCCCCTCTAGGTACTGTACTAGCTATTTCAATTGGTATCGAGCTCGTGTTCTCACTTTGTTTGAAGTGTCTTACTTGAGTAAAAGATCCATGGCTAGTATGCTAGCACCAAGGGCTGATGGAGGGGCAAAGCAATACCAGACCTCCCTACTTCGATGGAAAGGATTACAACATCTGGAAAACAAGATGAAAGCTTTCCTACGATCAAAGGATCCTCCGGAATGGGACGTTGTGGAAAGAGGAATCACTCCCGCTGCTGCATCAATCTCTCGAAAGAGGGAAAGAAACTGTTGAAGCCAGCGGAATGTCTCAAGAAGAATTAAACAAGAGACAAGCACTCGATGCGAAAGCGATTTATTCTTTATATTGTGCTTTATCACCAACCGAATATAACAGAATATCTTCTTGTGTTACAGAAAAGAAGTCCGGGACAAAGGTTACATATCACTTATGAAGGGACAGATCGAGTGAAGGAGACCAGAATTAATATTCTTCTTGGTCAATATGAATCCTTCAAAATGAAATCGGAGAATCTATAACCGACATGTTTAGTCGTTTTACGATATTGTCAATGGTCTTGAGAACCAAGGACAAAAATTTCTGATCCTATGAAGGTGAACAAGCTTCTGGTGGACTCTCCAAGGATTGGAATCATATAAAGACTTCAATAAGAGAGACGCAAAGAATCATGCCATTATCTCGTAGACGAATCCGATTGGAACTCTTCGCTTACGAAGTGGAACGAATTAATGAAGACGAAGATCCAAGAGGTAAGAAATCTATTGCACTAAAATCAAATGATGATTCCGATGATGCAGATTCGAAGATGATATGGATGATGAGGAGCTCGCCCTCATGATAAGAAGATTCAGAAAACTGAATAGAAAAGGCAGAAGGTTCATTCCAAAGAAACAGAGTTTTCAGAGACAGCAGACCAAGTCTGTTGATGATGTGGAACCAAACAAAGATGTAGTTTGCTTCGAATGTAAAAAGAAGGGACACATCGTACCTAACCGTCCTCTTCGAAAAGAAAAGAGGAAAAGGTGAGAAGTCTCGAAAAGCTCTCAAAGCCGAGACCTGGAGCGATGAGAATGTGAAGAGAGTGATGAGGAATATGCCAACCCGTGTCCGATGGCACAATCGGACTCGACTGGATCGACTCGGAGACGGTGAATTTGAGGTAAGTGATTATAAAATCCCGTCAAAGTTTCTAAATATATTGATGAGTTATGTTTCGGTCTTAAGACTTCTCTAAAAAGATTTCCGAACTTAAAAGGAAAACTCAGTTTTAAAACAAAAGGAAAACATTTTAGAAGAAAAGGTAAAAATTTAGACTTGAATGTTTCTACTCTTAAAGAGAGTAAAGACAATCTTTCGAAAGAAAATGCTTTCTTAAAAACTGATTTATCAAATATTTCAAAGAAATTTTCAATAGGGTCTGAAAACTTGAAAAAGTTCTTTCAATCCAAAGACCTTACTTCAATAAGTCGGGTCTAGGTATGACAGCTGAAACAATCCCTTTGATTGATTTTCCGAAAGTAAAAGAAAGAATTAAGAAAAGACCATCGAGAGAGGCTTATAAAAATCATTTTAAAAGAATTTTTGTAAAGCTTTGTAGGACGAAATGCTTTAAGGTGTTCCAAGTGTAATTGTCGGGATCATTTTGAAAAAGAGTGTCCTATGGTTTGGAGGCCTGTTAAAAGAGTATGGCCCAATAATGCTCATCCTACTAACACCAAAGGACCCAAGAAAATTTGGGTACCAAAGAAAGCTTGAGACTCTCTTTTGAATGCGGTCTCTGTCAAAAGAAGGTAAAGTGGTATCTTGACAAAGTGGATGCTCAAGACACATGACAGAGACACAAATTGTTTCATAAAGCTTATTCAAGTAAATGGTGGAAAAGTTTCATTCGGAGGAAATAGCAAAGGAAGTATTGTGGGATTCGGAACTGTGAAAATTGGAAATCTCACAATAAGCAATGTCTCTCTAGTGGAAGGACTCAACTACAATCTACTCGATTAGCCAACCGTGTGATACCGGTTACAAGATCTCTTTTCAAGAAGGCATATGTTCGAATTAGCAAAGATTCGACTCGCCTTTCATGGGTCGAAGGCATGGAAACATTTACCTCCTTGATGTAAAGCTAAATGAAGAACAATGCTTAATCTCAATTCAAGATGAAGCAGTTTTATGGCACGAAAACTTGGCCATATCAACAAGAAGCAATTAGCCAAAATCTCTTCAAAAGCAGCTTGTTCGAGGTCTACCTAAATTGCCTTACCAAAAGTCTGACTTATGCACTCCATGCATTCTGGGAAAGAGTAAGAAATTCTTTTAAGCAAATAAATCATGTATCAACTAATCATGCATTGCGCTTGCTTCATATGGATCTCTTCGGACCTACAAGAACCCGAGCATTGGAGGTAAGAAATATTGTCTAGTAATTGTAGACGATTACTCGTTTACCCGGGTATATTTTCTTGCAAATAAATCTGAAACCTTTTCGTACTTTGAAAAGTTTGCTAAAAAGGTTCAAATTGAAAAAGGATGTGCTATCTCAAGTATAAGAACCGATCATGGAAGTGAATTTGAAAATCAAGATTTTACGAGATTCTCGTGATAAATCTGGTGTTAATCACATGTTTTCCTCTCCGTATACTCGAGCAAAATGGAGTTGTGGAAAGAAAGAATAGATCTCTTCAAGAAATGGCTAGAACACTTTTAATTGAAAGTAAAATTTCTCCTCGATTTTGGGCTGAAGTCAAGTTTCAACCGTTGCTATATTATAAATAGAGTCTTTCTAAGACCTATTCTTGAGAAAACCCCTATGAATTGTTCAAAGGTAAGAAGCCTATTGTTTCATACTTTCATGTATTTGGTTGCAAATGCTTTATTTTGAAAAATGCAAATGATCGAGTGGGTAAGTTCGAAGAAAGATCGGATGAAGGTATCTTCCTTGGATATTCTACATCAAGCAAAGCCTACAGAGTCTACAACAAGAAAAGCCGGTTTGTGGAAGAATCAATGAATGTCAAATTCCAAGACTCGGTGCAAGACGAATCCAGCAAGACTCGGTACGAAGAGATCGAACCCGCTCTAGACCTTCAAATGTCTACATCTCAAAAACCATCTCGAGTCTGGAAATCCATCATCAAGACGCTCATGGAGAATCAAGTAAAGAAAGAGATCATCAACCCGACAAATCAACTAGTAACCGGAAGCACAAATCCAAACATCCCAAAGATCTTATTATTGGCGAACTTAATGAAGGAATTCGTACCAGATCAAAAAGGCATGAAGAATCTAGTGCTGTGGCTCTCATCTCTGAAATTGAACCAAAAAGCATAGAAGAAGCTTTATCCGATGAAAGCTGGATCGAAGCTATGCAAGAAGAGCTCGAGACAATTCAACATCAATGATGTCCGGGAATTGACATCTAAACCAAAAGGTAAAACTGTTATTGGAACCAAATGGGTTTTCAGGAACAAGATGGACGAAAAGGAAAAGTCGTACGAAACAAAGCAAGACTCGTGGCCAAAGGCTATACGCAAGAAGAAGGAATAGACTATGACGAGACCTACGCACCCGCCTGCAAGGTTAGAAGCTATTCGACTATTACTTGCGTTTGCTTGTTACAAAAATTTCAGGTTATTCCAAATGGATGTCAAAAGTGCTTTCCTAAATGGATTTATCCATGAGGAAGTTTATGTGGAACAACCGCCGGATTTGAAGACCCAAAGAAGCCCAGGACTCGGTCTTTAGGCCGAAAAGGCTCAGTACGGTCTAAAGCAAGCACCTCGAGCTTGGTACGACGTACTAAGTAAGTTTTTATTACAAAATGGTTTTGTCAAAGGTAAAGTAGATACTACCTTATTTATCAAAAGGAAAACAAAAACTTCTTACTTGTCCAAATATATGTTGATGACATTATTTTTGGATCCTCTAATGAAAGTCTTTGCAAGAAATTTTCTAAGTCTATGCGGGATGAATTTGAAATGAGTATGATGGGAGAATTAACATTCTTTCTTGGACTTCAAGTGAAACAAATGAATGAAGGAACTTTCATTCATCAAGAAAATATGCGAATGATCTTGTCAAAAGGTTTGGATTGGAAAAGTGCAAGAAGACCGACATACCAATGTCATGTTCTCGAGAAGATAGACAAGGATGAAGAAGGGAAGAAAGTAGATCAAAAGCTGTGCAGAGCATGATCGGTTCACTTCTTTATCTTACCGCTTCTAGACCTGATATTTTGTTTAGTGTTTGTATCTCGTGCTAGGTTTCAATCGGATCCTAGAGAATCACATCTCATTGCCGTGAAACGTATTATCAAATACGTTGCTTCATCTTCAAGCATCGGTCTTTGGTATCCAAAGAGGGGAGACTTTAATCTTCTAGGATACTCGATGCGATCTGGCCGGTTGCGAGTCGATAGAAAGAGCACTTCGGAACTTGTCAACTGCTTGGAAATAGGACGTGTCTTGGTTTTCAAGGAAGCAAAGCACCGTAGCTCTCTCAACAACGGAAGCGAGTATGTAGCTCTTGGAAGCTCGCCGTTCGCAAATTCTATGGATAAAACAACAGCTACAAGACTTTGGCATTGAAGACTCATGCACAGAAATCAGATGTGACAACACAAGCGCGATCAATCTCACCAAAAATCCAATCCTTCATTCTAGAGCAAAGCATATTGAGATTCGTCATCACTTCATTAGAGATCATATTCAAAATGGAGAAATCTCAATTCAATTTGTTGATTCAAAAAGTCAACTAGCGGACATATTCACAAAGCCTTTGGAGAAGAATCAATTCGACTTCATCCGCTCAAGACTCAACATTTTGAAGCTTGAAGAAGTTAAAGTCTAGAGACTCACCAACTCTAAGACTCGATCTCTTAGACTTTAAATCCCGAGACTCAATCATTCATCGCTTAAGACTCGTAAGTCGATATTTTATCTAAAAGGTACGAATTCTCGCTTATTTTATCTCGAAAAGGTACGTTCTATTATTCAGATATAATTCGTGTGAATTTGAAAACTTGTCTTTTTAGAGGAAGTTATTTTTGGCAGTTATTGATTTTGAAAAAGGAGTGTTCGTACACTTTCCTTGTACCGTTTAAAATTCTATTTTCAAATCCGAGGCACATATAAATACACAGTCATTCTACCCCCAATTTTCAAAACCCTAAAAGACACTCTCCTCCCGATACTGTTTTTACTCTCTGTTCATCGTCGAGAAAGTGGTCATTTTTCTTGGGAAAAGCAAGTGAAGAAATCCTCCAATAGACAAAGAAAGATGTCGTCTTCGAGGAAATCATCAAGAATCGCAAACGGGGGGACCACAAAGAATGGAGAAGGGACCGACTCACTTCGATCTTACGAGGAAGAAGACTCACCAAGTCGGGGCCGACAAAGTCCGATTCGCTCTCCTCCACGTCATTCAGCATCTCCCGACCCACAAGGTGCAAGTCAAAATCTAGAAGAAGACATTATCGAGGATGCCGACCCAAGAAGAGTCCAAAACCCTCTCATTATCTATAAGCTTTATCGTGCGTTGAAAAGCACCGGTTCTTCATTAAAGTATATAGATGACTTTCTTAAGGACAAAAATTATGGGAATGAGTATCTTTTTCTGCGGAAAATGGAAGAGTTGGGAATTGCTCCGAAAGGAAGAGCAGAGGAGGCTCTTGCGAACATTCCTAGTGATCCTCGTATGCCGGACAGAATCTAATTGACGGAACGATGATGACAAAATGTTCCTTGAATTTAAACCTAGAATGGGTGTGGCTGGAAAGGTGAAAGGAAATCGGATGGATTTGTTTAAATCCAAGGATCAAGAAAAATGTATTTCAAAGCTGTTGAAAAGAGGGGTAATCAACCCTAGAAGTGTCGACTTTGACTTCCCGGATTCCATCAACTTGAACTTAAGGGAGAAGTTGAGTTTGCTTCAACTTGAGACTTTTTGCTCGACTCTGACGGGTATGATCAATCGACTGCTTACTTCTATTCAAATCTTAGCTTTTGGATGCGAATAGAATTTCATTCAATGTCCGAGACCAAGTCTATGTGGTAGATGTGAATATGTTGGCGGACATAATTGGAGTTGAAAGGGGACGCTATCTCCCAATCAAAGTCTCACCTGCTCGTACTACTGGATCTTGTCAAAGATAGGGACGTTGATAAGAAAATCATCTATTCCAGGATGAATGCCATCAACATTGTGCTTCATAAGATTGTGATCAATTGTCTTAGACCAAAGTCTACGTCAAAGACTTCGTGTCTTTTTCGAAGCAAAGTTGATGTATGCGATCAACTCAGGACGGAAATTTTCTCCCCGCACACTATTCTTTTCCATATGTACGAGCAAAGTGTCAAAAGACAAAGGACAATTGCCTTATCCTGGTCCGGTGACCAAGATCTTCGGACATCTGAATATTGAACTGCCACATACATTTTGTGTTCGACCGTGTGACAAGATGGTGGTAGGGTTGAAAATGTTAATGAAGATGCGTCGAAAGAACTTTCTAAGGCAATGGAGAAATTCAAGGTGAAATCTCCAGTCTACTGCTTCAAAAAGGAAAGGAAAGGAGGCTATTGGTGCCTCTTCGAAAAGAGGAAAAGAACTCTTATCCTGGAGGATGAGGATGAAGATGAAGATGATGAAGATCCCACTATTCCAGACACGACAAGAACAAGACGTTCGTGTCTCATTCGACAGAACTTCAGCGAGCAAAGAAGAAGAAAACAGAGAAAGAAGGAGAAAGAAGTTGAGGAAGAAGGAGACGAAGAAAAAGAACAGTCTGCTGATAAATGAGAGAAGGGAAATTCCGAGCATGATCATCATTCTTCCCCTCTCGATGTCCTAGAGACGGGGAGTAAGCGTGCAAGAAAGGTCTACACCTCATGTTGCTGAAGATCTAAGACAATCTCCAGGAAGATCCGTAAAAGTTCAGTCTCTCAATTGCACGAAGAAGGTGATACATCGATTCCAAATCTGCCGGACGAACAGAAGCACCATCGTCGCATACACACCATCCGAGAAAGCCAATGCCAAAGGTACATACGACGGATGATTCTGCGTAGATCTTCGTAGTATCATGAATATTCTTCCGGAAATGCGTAACCAGATATATGTTCTGACTGTGAAATCCAAGCTTTGAAGCATGCTGGACAAGAATCTTCGTCCTCTATGGAAGATAAATTCAAAGACCTCGCTCAGCAACTCCAAGCCAATGCCAAGGGAGAAGAGGTAGCTCGTCCCGCGAGAAGACCCGAAGAAGCTTGAAGGAGTAGTCCAGTCCATTGGGGATTTCCCGGATCGTGCGCATTCCCAAGCGTACATGACTCCTTTCTCGCCCTTTTCAATGCTGACAAAAAGGGGGAGAATCAATTTGAACTTTCATTTTTTAATCTTTGACCTTTGTGGTTATGTTTATTTATTTTTGAGTATGACTTGAGAACTTGAATTTGGGTGTGAATTTGATCAATTGACTCATGGATTGCGGATTTTGAACTTGACTGGTTGCATTTATTCAAGTGTTGTTATATGGTGTTTCTCATGAAAGACTAACCAATTTTCTGTGGATGCGAGTCTGGTTGTTTATTAATCTTTATGAGTTAGCCATATTACTTGAGAAATGTTTTGCGGGTCAAAGTTGTTCAAATCTTCAAGAAAGTTTTGTCACCATCAAAAAGGGGAGATTGTTGGAGAAATCTTTCCGAATATTTTGAAGCGACAAAACGTTTCTTTCTCTAAAGTCTGGATGTTCGGAGACCGTCGCCTTAAAGTCCGAAGACTTTGTTCTCTCAAGACCCAAGACTCAAGACTCAAGACTCAAGACCCAAGACTCAAGACTCAAAGACTTAAGACTCGGGACTCAAGACTTAAGTCTATTCTCACCGATGCCTTTCTACTCCGAAGTGTCGAAGGAAATCCTAAGCCGAGGTTTATGGTTAAGGATTCGATCCTCCGGAATAGATTTCTTGGTTGGATAATCATTTCGGATTCTTTAATTCTTATCTAAGATCGATTGAAGATCCGATGGTTGACGAAATAATCTTGGAATATTCTATTCATGGAAACCGAGATCCCGATTGTATGGGCGAACAGATTGATGGGCTATCATCGATTCCTTAAATAGCTCGGATGATCTTCTTGATTGATTCCGTCCAACGGGTAGATTGGAGGAATTCCTTTGGTAAGTGCCAACGGCTATGATGGCATGAAGGAGTATAAAAGGAAGACGTCTAGCTGTTTTAAGTGTGTGATCGATAGAAAAATTCCGAGTCCGAAGATCCTTGATTGTTAGTCGAGACGAGCGAAATTGTACACAGAGAGTGTTTATACTTTGTGACGCCTTGAATGAGTGTGGTAGATCTTCTACACCTAGAAATCAAGGAAGATCAACACCGTAACATCTCTTTGATCATAGTGGAATCCAGCCAATCGGCTGTCGGTCTGAAGAGTGGACGTAGGCTTGAATCAAGCCGAACCACTATAAACCGAGCGTTCAATTCTCTCTTTCCCTTACTCGGTCTTGCGATTGAATTTTTAACTGTTGCAAATCCTCTAATCGTTTAAATATCGTGCAAGCTTCAGAAAATTTTGTATACCTATTCACCCCCTCTAGGTACTCGTACTAGCTATTTCAATTCCAATTATCTCCAAAAATTATGCCTCCTCTCCTTGGTGTCTTAATGAGCTAGCTCAAATAGTTGAATCCAAGAGAATAAAAGGGCAAAAGATATTGCCCATATTCTATAAAGTAAGCGCCTCACATGTGGAACACTCATCTCATTTTTTTGGAGAGTGCATGCTTCAACATAAGAAATTGGTTGACACAAATACTTACGAGCGGTGGGAGGAAGCTCTTAGGGAGGTTGGGTCCTTCAAAGGATGGGAGACAGAGAAAATCGCCAATGGGTACTTTTCATGTCCACCCAGATTTTAATTTCATCCTATTACTGAAAACTTCTTGTTATACTCCTAAGAGCTTACTTCAAGTTCATTTGCAATTGGCAGGCATGAAGGGCTACTTGTAAAGCTAGTCGTTAAGGAGGTTTCAAGGTTGTTGAACAATCTCCGAGCACGTGATCCCCCCATCCCCATCCCCAAACACATCTCCCGTATGTGATTCCTATTTTACAAGAGGGTTTTCCTCAGTGATTAAATGTGTACTCGCTTACTTTTCGTCATTTGTATTATTTTTCTAAAGATTGTTGAGAAATTCTTTTGGAGCTAAAGAAATATGTTGCCCGTGCTATGTTGCCTAATCTATGTTATAAACATGCCGTTTGTGCGTTCTGATGTGACGTGATTAAAGAATGACTCATGTTCGGATCTGATAAGTCTAATTAGAAAGAGAGGAGATGTGAAAAGAAACAGGAATGAGGGCATGGAGACCAAGAGAACGGAAGGAGGAGAGAAAAATATCCAAAAAACATAACATGGTTCAGTCACCTTAACTAAAGGAAAGTCCTAAATTCTATTATACAGATACAAATTCAATCATAAATGTTTTAATTTGATCAAATCATAAACTTTTTGACAATTTGTTAATGTAGTCATTCTAGGTAATTTTGACTAGCAATTGTTGATGTGAATGCTGACCTTCTTAGGACACGGCTAGCACTGATGTGAATTTTTTTTTGAATTTTTATAATTTTTATAATGTTTTCTTTTGTCTTTTTTTTTTTGTTTGTTTCTTTCTTCCTCCACTGATCACTAGGCCTCGAGCAAGGTTTGCCCTCACTCTTGCCCAAGGCTATGTCGACTTTGCTGGCCTTGGGCGAGGCTAACCCTTGCTTGTGGCCAGTCGCTAGCCATGGTGATCAACATAGGAAAAAGCAAGAAAAAGAGAAACCATAGAAAAAGAAAAAGTCACTAAAAATTCAATAAAGCATTGACGTTAGTGTAGACTGGCGTCCACGTCAACAATTGCTAGTCAAAATTGGATGGAAAGACTATATTGACAAACTGTCCAAAATTTTAAGACTTAATTGTCCAAATTGAATGATTTTGGATTCAAATAATATTCATATAATAGGCTTAGGATTTTGTCGGTAATTATCGTTCTTAATTAGTAGTCCAAAAGTGCAATAAAGGATTTGCTATGGAGTTGAAGTAAAATGTAATCTCCCGAAATACATATTGCCTTGTAATCAATTCTGGCACATTTTCCCTACTATAATTAGTGGAAACGTCGGCTCGTTCCACATAAAACAAGATGAGAAAATGAAAATGGGAAAACAATTGCAATTTGCATTACAATAGCTTGAAAATTACTTCAATGGGCTGAATCACAGGAAGAGATATCTCCTTTTTAGCATATTCGTCTTTCTTAAAACTAATATTTGATTATGCCCGCCTGGAGAACGAGCCCATTTGATACCTAGCAAGAAAGGAGGGAAATTCTTGGATCGAAAGCAGGAACTTCAAGCGCTTCTGCAGTGTTCTACAAATCATGGTTTGAAAAGTGGGGTGGGCCATCCAGCTGTCCACCTTGATTGTGCAGAAAATTCTACCGTGTTGTCGGATTAAAAATTCAAAAAGGATGTCAAGACAAGATAAGACCGATTATGAAACTTCGTTTTCATTCATCCGCTTCGTGCAATATAGACTTATACACACACACACACACACACACACACACACACACACATATATATATATATATATATATATATATATATATATATGTAAGATAAGACCCTTGGAGATTCTACATTTCAGGGTCACGCGTTGATGAGCAACTTCAGTTATCATGAATGCTCCCGGTCAGTGCATTGAGATGTGATTGTTAACTTTTAACCTTTTTATCTTACTTATCATACAGAAGAAGCTGAAAACTCTGTGTTGGTGGAATTTTAAAGTTGCTGGTAATTTTCAATCTCATTGAAAAAAAAAAAAAAAAAGAGAGTAAAATATGACCAGCAATATGCTTGCCCAATAATCAACACTATTACAAATATATCAATAATCTAATCAAACAAAAAAATGATCAACTCCTTTTAAATTTTATCATTCTCATATGCAAATTATCAAACCTTAAATTTTATTCCTTCTGATGATTCCAGCAAAATAATGACCAAAAAAAGTAATACAACACTTAAATAAACCTCAAAGCACGCAATACAAAAATTATCCCATGTGACGTAAATTACCTCGATATTTCCTAGGTTGACTTGTTCAACGTTATAAAAGCTAAAGTTGTTGTACGAAGTTGTATAACACTCTTATGTAGGTGTCTCTAAGCTTTCCATTTCCTTCATTTAATTATTACTTTTTTTTTTTTTTTTTTTTATTGAATTTCCATTTACTTCATATAATTTATCTTTTTCTTATCCTTATTGGGCTCCACCATCGGAAAAGTCCTTTGTCACCACATAGAGAAATGGCAAACTTTCGCCTAATTTTAAACTTGGTGATTTGGTGAGGAAATTTCAAGACCACAGAGAAGTAGTACGTTAGTTTTTTTTTTTTTTATTGTTTGTTGAATTTATTGTCATCTGCAGATCGCATGGATGACATAGACATGTTTCTTCACTTGCCAAAATCCACTTACGTCTGTTCCTATACATTTATTGAATGCTAAACATGAACATATTATGGTGCTTTCAGGAAGAGCAAGTACCCAGTTTCACTGGGAATTCTCTGCTTATTAAATATCCCTGAAAAGCAAGTTGAATGATATTTTATTTCTTGCTAACCACTCTTCTAATTAAAACCATTCCTAATTTTGTTATTTTATTTTCTCACATAGTCAAGCCCACCGGCTTTATGATATATTGACATATTTTATTTCCTTGATCTAATTTCTTTTCAGTGAACAAGCTCTATGTGGATTTGGATATTCTTCATTCAGGGCTATATTACAGCCGAATGTCCAAGGAAATAATAATGTAATGCCAGCTATCCTACATAACATAATTGGAATTAACGTTGACATATCTAATAATAATATTTTTTTTCTTTACTTTACTTTGTTTTACTAAGGGCCTAGACGCCCTCGATAGTCCAGGTTGAAAGCCACAATGCCTTTGCTTGATTTGGGGATCATGGCCTTGCCCAAACTCAGTATGATGGCCTAAGCGGTAGTGCGCAGGGAGAAGGGATGGCGGTGTGTTTGCGCCTCGGTCTCCGGACGTGTGCAAGGAGGGGGTGTGTCTCTTGTCCCACATCGCTTAGGGGGGAGAGTCCTGAACTAGTTTATAAAGCTTGGGTTCTCTAACTTATGTAACGCGTTTCACGTATGCTTCCGCTGTGCTGAAAACAAATCCGTGAGAGAGGACGGCGGTGGCCGGGCCTCCTAAGTGGACAATATTGGGCTAGGATGAGAGTGGCTGGGTTCACGCCTCTACCCCATACAATGCGTTTTAAAGCCGTGAGGGCTAAAGGCCCAAAGCGGACAATATTACACAATAGGAGGCCCGGGTCTTTACAAAATGGTATCAAAACCGACTCCCGTGGACAATATTACATAGTGGGAGACCCAGTCCTTACAAAATAGTATCGAATCGACTCCCACCGTGTGTGGGGTCACAATGAGGGCGTTGTGCTCCCAAGGGGGCGAGTGTGACGGCCCAAGCGGTGCGTTCGCGCCGGTCCCCGTGATGTGCACGGGAGGGGGCACATCTCTTGTCCCACATCGCTTAGGAGGGGAGTTTTGGGCTAGTTTATAAGGCTTGGGTTCTCTAACCAAAGTGTAACACATTTCATGTATGCTTCTGTTGCACTGAAAACAAACTCGCGGACAAATATTGGGCTAGGATGATGGTGGCCAGGTTCACGCTTCTACCCCAGACAACACTTTTTAAAGCCGTGAGGGCCAAAGGCCAAAAGCAGACAATGATCTAAGGCTAGACGAGGGCACTATGCCTTGTTAGCCTTGGGCGAGGGGCCATGCCCAATTGCTTGGCTGGTGAGGGTGTGGCAGCCCTCACAAGGGTTTGATTGGTTCTAGGCGCCTTGTTAGCCTTGGGCGAGGGGCCATGCCCAATTGCTTGGCTGGTGAGGGTGTGACAGCCCTCACAAGGGTTGATTGGTTCTAGGGTGAATTGACTCTCACCTTGGAATTGGATCAGAATGGTCAATTATCAGTTTGTGGAATTGAAAATCAGCCTACTTGATCTTGGATTTGGTTCCTAGGTGGGTCCACGAACCAGCGTGATTCCACCGGCTTGGTCCGATTCCTAGGTGAGTCCACAAACCAACATAATTACTTTTCTTTTTCTTTTTTTTTCCTATAGCCTGCAAGACCGTAAGTCTACTTATGACTGCAAGTATTAGCAAAATCTCTTTATCTGGATCGGACCCAGAAAACTTACATGTCATATGTGTAAAAGAGTTTGCAGGTATCTAGACATATTAATCATGATGAATATCATCCACCGGTAAGGTGCAAACTATATTATGAAGAATCCGTTGCTCTAAGCTAAACTACATGTTTATGCCTCTTAAAATTCCCTTATTTCGAGGAAATTCGTTCTCTGCAACTAAATAGAGTCGGAACAGAGAAATTCTTTCCACAAAGTGCCGAGGGGTTTAATCAAGCTGAATCCAAATCTCACGGGCAAAAGATATCGCGGCTGCAAAGACGTTTTTTTTTTTTTTTTGTTTGAAGGAAAATTATATTTATTGCTCAAAATGATACATGACAAGTATACAAACTTCCGTAAAGCAAATCGAAGCACTGCAAAGCTCAAAATATTACTAAACAAAGCCAAATTCAGGAAATAAGGAAGATCAACAGAACACCAATAAGTTTATTCACATACTCATTCTATAACAACAATTTTGTCAAGCAAAATAGTTTAGGGTAGAATACTAGATCTTGCGTCATCATTAGTGATTAGCACATACTGAAAACTAGTAAAACATCCCACTCCACGGCAAATCGTACTCCTGAGGAAGACTAACATCAGACTTCTAGCTTTCCGCATCGTTGTCTCTCTTCTTTTGAAATGTCTCCGAAATTTTATGAATTGCTTGCGCTATAGGATGTGAAATGGGCGTGGATTAGACACGCATTTGTATCACAAATGTGTCAACCCACATAAACACGCTTGGGAATCTTGGTGAAAAAAGTCAACATGTTAGTGGTATCAACGCCACACATTGACATATTGATGTTTGACATTTCGATGTACATATAAAAACTTTTACTAATATATATTGGAAAACCTGTTTTAAAAAATTGTCAAACATGTCATGTTATAGGATTAAAAACATGTCACCTACGAAAGCAAATTTGTCATGATTATATGTAGCATCAAACTACTATGTCATGAACATAAGAATTGTCAATACTTCTAATGAGTGCAAATGCTACATGCCACAATATTTTACTAAAAACTATCTTCACAAGATGCTATAGAATCAATAAATAGAGTTTGTCTAATTTGTCGGTAAAATTGTCCAAAATTCCTAAACTTATTGTATGGCAATTAATTCAATCCAAAACCTTTCAATGGTGCCAATTAGTCCTAAAACTTTTAACGTTATTGTCATAAACCTTTCAATTGTGTCAATTTAGTATTAAATCTTTTGACGATTTCTTAAGTCAGTCCTAAACGTTTTAACGATTTGCTAATTTAGTTTTTCTAGCCAACTTTGGCCGAAAATAGCTAACATGGCAATCTAATAAGCTCTAGCTGTCTTATGTGGCACAATTAACATTAACTAGGACAATTTTTTACATTGTTTGTAAATTTTCTGAAGTTTTATATTTTCTTTCCTTTTTTTCCTTTCTCCGTTGGTCGCCGGACCTCACCAATGGTTGGCAACACTCAACCCTCACCAGCTATTGACACCTAATTTTTGGCGACCCATTTAGTTATTCATTGCATAAAAAAAAAACTAGAAGCATTTTTCATTTAATAGCATTAAGCCCACAATGTGCTATTTTAATTGGCTTGGCATTGAATGGGTCTAAGCAGGGAGGCCAGGAACTTAATTAAATTTTCAGAGCTAAGCCTATAAGTAGGAAATTCGGCCAAAGCCTTCCATTTTTCCCCATGGATGAAATTCATATGTTATCAAGAGATGATTGCATTACTAGAATTGGGCAGAAGTACACCACAAGTCTTGTAAGTTGGCCGTAAGACGCCTTCACTTAGGTCATAACTTCAAAACTAAGACACTTAAGTGCCACTTTTTTTTTCGAGTGGGACACTTAAGTGCCACCTCCGGCGACCATTGCCGAAATCCTACGTGTGATATTTTATTATTATTATTTGCCTACGTGGCTCACGAGCTCAAATCGCATAAAAATTAAAAAAAAATTTAAAAAAATTTAAAAAAAGTAAAATTTAAAAATTTTAATTTTAAAAAATTAAAAAAAATACGAAAATTTTAAAAATTTTAATTTTAAAAATTAAAAAAAATACGAAAATTTTAAAAATTTTAATTTTAAAAAATTAAAAAAATACGAAAATTTTAAAATTTTTAATTTTAAAAAATTTTAAAAATTTTTATAAAAAGAAAATTTTAAAAAATTTAGAGAATTTAAAAAAATTTAAAAAAATTTAAAAAATTTAAAATTTTTTAAAAATTAAAAAAAAAATAAAAAAATTTAGAAAATTTAAAAATTTAAAAAATTTAAAAAAATTTTAAAAATTTAAAAAAATTAAAAAATTTAAAAATTTTAAAAATTTTAAAAATTAAAAAATTAAAAAAATTTTAAAAATTTTAAAAATTTTAAAAAATTTTAAAAATTATAAAAAAAATTATAAAATAAGAAAATTTAAAAATTTTAATTTTAAAAAATTTTAAAATTTAAAAAAATTAAAAATTTAAAAAAATTTAAAAATTTAAAAAAAGGGGGGTGGGGAGGCGGCGCGGCGGAGGTGGCGGCGGTGAGGGAGCCGGCGGCGGCGGCAAGGAGCCGCCCCGTTCGGCCTCCCACCCCCTTTTTATAATTTTTTTCTAATTTTAATTCTTTTTTAATTTTTCTTAATTTTTAAAAAAAATTTAAAATTTTCTTAATTTTTTAAAATTTTAAAATTTTCTTAATTTTTAAAATTTTAAAATTTTTAAAATTTTCTTAATTTTTTAAATTTTTTAAAATTTTCTTAATTTTTTAATTTTTTTTAAAAATTTTTAAAATTTTCTTAATTTTTTAAATTTTTTTAAATTTTTTAAATTTTCTTAATTTTTAAAATTTTTTAAAATTTTCTTATTTTTAAAATTTTTTAAAATTTTTAAAATTTTTAAATTTTCTTAATTTTTAAAATTTTTAAAATTTTCTTAATTGTTTTAAATTTTTGAATATTTTAAATCTAATTTAATTAATTTATATACTATTATTTACACGTAGACGCGAAATCGGCATCGTTTTTGCATTTTCTCCGCCACGTCGTCGTGCAAAACGAAGCCGTTTTGGACCGAGCTCGCCGGAAAGTCGCCACGTCAGCCATTTGGCCGGATTTTCGCGGAGTGGCACTTAAGTGTCCATTTTACTCCGATGATGGCACTTAAGTGTACCATTTTAAAGTTATGGCAAGACTTAAAAATGTCCTAGCGTGCTGAGTTATGACCTTCAAGTGTCCCGCACTCCTAGAATTGCAAGCTATAGGGACGTATATAGTGAAGTTTCGGCTACTATAAGAAGAGGAGTGAGAAATATTTCAATTTCTTGATATGAGCGAATTAGCATCTCCTTTGAATTTTTAAAAGGGAAAGCAATATTCAGTGCTGAAGGAGGTACCCAATCCCAAGAGACTCACTAATAAAAAAAAAAAAAATACTGTCTTGTGCAGGAGCGTGGGCGTGACAGGAGGGGAACACATTAGAGAAAAGGAAAGACAAATTTATGGTTATTCCAGAACAGGAAGGAAGAGATGAAAAGAAAGAAAAAGAAACACGAAACACGCCAAGAGAGCGAGGCTCATCTACCGTCCGCCCCATTCAGCGAGATTCCACCGTCGTAGCTTCATCTCGCCGAAGAGTGCCCTGTCACCGAGCTGAAGCCCCTCACTGAGATCCAGGTGATCCAGTCGTGTTTGGCGAGCATCAACAGCTTCTCAACGAGCATCATGCCTTGCAGGTCCGGCGAAGAGTCTCAGCGTCCTGGACTACTACGCCTCACACCTTGACGAGCCAAAACATTCTTGCAATCCCTCTTAGTAGTTAAGCTAAATTAATGAATATCGTAGCTGCATCTAGAAAGTTCATGTATGTTTAGATTCATATTTTCATGTCTAGTTCAATATTTTGTAAATCCTTGAAATATTATTTACATTTATGAGTTTTTTTAGAGTAATAATCATATAACAAGCCTATATAAATGCAAGTCTTGTGATAATTATTTAAGAAAAGGAAAAAGAAAAAACGAAAAATCTTATTTGTCTCATTCGCTCTCTTGATTAGAGTCAACTCGAGTAAATTGTGAGTGTTTCCACCTTCAAATTATTCTATCAATCCCAGCGTCATTCTGACTTGTCGCTGCTCTTGGTTTCATATCGTCGATTGTGCGGGCATCGGCATACTTCCTGTCCATCCGTAGCCATACCGACGAAGCTTGGTGTTTCATTTTTCCTTTGCAGGTTTCTCTGGCACTTCCACGAGGCCAGCAAGTCCTTTGCCGAGTCTCCTTCAGTTTTCTCTTCCTGGCCGCGTTGAGTTTTCACCGTTACTTGCCTTGCTCAGAGTTTGCTAAGCCTCGCCGGCCATAAATTCTCGCTTCACAGTAACTTCCGCCGGTCGCTGTGATTTCCTTGCGTCTGGTCATCGTTAGATCAAGTCTAATTTAGGTGACTTCCCAAACCATGCCTAATTCAAATATGTCAAGTCACTTAATTTGAATGATATGATCCTGACTTTGATTTTTTAAGATTTTTATTTAGGCATGTACTTATTATATCATGTATATAATTGAGAATTCGATATTTAAGACTTAAAGATCAAATTCCCAATTACCTTCGTGTCCTATTTTGGAATTGTGGAAAAAACTTGATTATGTTGGTCTGATTATTACAGGTTGCTAACTCAGTAAATTTTCATATGGATAAGTAACTAGAAGTCCTAAAATTTGTCAAGAAAATGCAATTAAGAACTAAAACTTTCAAAAACTGCAATCATATCCTAAAATTTTCAAAAAGTGCAATTAAGTTCTCAAACTTTTAAAGTTTTAGGACTTAATTGCACTTTTTGAAAATTTTAGGACTAAATTACTACAAATTTTAGGACTTTCAAACAATTACCCATTTTCATATTATGAAAAATACCAAAAAAATAAAATAAAATTGCATTGCATGTAAGATAGATAGCATATCTTGGAGCCATGTAGTAATTAGGAAATTAACTAATTTAAAATATGATTTAATAAAGATTATTTCTTAGTTTAAATTAGTTAATCATATATTTTAGGCAATTTCCTATTTTACTTGTAAAAAAATAATAAAAAATAATATGCATATATCATATAAAATTAGTTGCTTCATTGGCACGTCATCTCATCGCCATGTCATCATTACCCCATCATCGCATTGCCCTGTCATTAAATATTCATGTCATTCCATAATCAAATTAGATTAATTCTCAATTTTTGTTCCTATCATTAGAATTAGGTTACATATAGATTGCATTTAGATTCATGTGACATGTCATTAGTTAAATTAGGATCACATAGACATAACTTAGATTAAAATTGCATCTCATTATTTACATGAGAATCACATAAACAAAACTTAGAAATCATGTTTGGGTCATGCATACATTTTCTACAAACAATCTTGCAGAGCATTGGGGGTATTATCGGGGCAATATCATAATGAAGCGATGCTTTGCTTAATGCATGAGATTTGTTTCTTTTCCCTTTTGCCAATTTATTAACTGCATTGATTTATTGAGTGTTAAATTTTTTATTGTGCATCCGCATGATCACATATCATATGTTAGTGGCTTAAGGTTAAAATTGGCCAATATTGCATGCAAATTATTTTTAAAATAAAGAGAAAATGTACCAAAAAAGAGTTAGATTTATCTAGCATAATCAAGTCCTTATATCATGAATCTCAGGTTCACTGGAAATAAAATGTTCTCTCACATTTTACTTAGATTTCTAATTGACTCGTAATATATTAATAGTGACTACTAACTAAATTAAATTAAAACCCAAATATTGCGATTTGTATGAGCTAGGGAGAGTTTGCGCTAAGCCTTTGGCTTAGTAATTCATTAGCTTTCCTTTCAATGGTTTAACTTTAAGAAGGTCATGATACTGGCCTTTGGTGAAATTCTCGCAAGCTTCGCCAACGATTTGAACTAGCTTTGGTCATGCCGAAGCCACACCGGTGTTTCCTCAACATCTCTAGCATTCCTCTATGCCGATCGAGCCTCCACCTTGTTGGAATACTTCTACCTCGCTGGAAGTCCTTTCTCAACGGAATTCCTCTAGTCCTCTGATTTTGATTGTTGCTTTAAGTCAAGGTAGGCTCTCGAATTTTGATGGTCGAAACTCATAATATCATCCTATGAGTCCTACGTCAATAATAGTTGCAAATTGATGAAGTATTTCTTCAATCTATGGTTGATTGTTTTTTGTTGTTGTCAGAAACAGAAATATTTCATTAAGTAAGCAAAGATGAGAGGCCCGGTAGATGGGCATCATTACATAAAAGATCCAACAAAGTTTAAGGAGGGGATAAGACCGAATTCAGAGATAAGTAATTTTTCTTGTGGACTTTGGCTACCCAATCTGCAACAAGATTGGCCTCTCTAGAGCAATGGACTATTTGAACATTTGAGAAGGCCCGCATTTTTTCCTTGTACTTATTGACAAGAGATTGAATTTCCCAACTTAACTGATCTGAACTGTTCATGGCTTTGACTAGCTGCAAACTGTTTGACTCAATAATAAGCACTTCGTGTCTTTTCGGGAAGAAATAGTTGAGGGCTTCCCATAAAGCTAGGGTTTCAGCCATCAAGGGAGAAGAGGCTCTAATCGCTTCAGCCGCTCCTCCCACCATCCTCCCCGCCAAATCTAGGCATATGCGAGCTATAGAGTTCCCCAACGAACCATGTTCGTATGTCCCATCTATGTTGATATTCAAAGCTTCTTTCGGCAATGGAATCCATGTTTGAGATGGTTCAACTTCGCGAGTTCCAGATCTACTGATTTCGTGGATCCTCCAACTAGCAGCACTTTGATGGTCCACAACTCTGTGCCGAGGTTGTAGCTCCCTGCTTCTTGCTCTGCTCCCTAAACCAGCGTCACCTTCTGCTTCCGACGCTCTGTTACCCCGTCTCGGCTCATCACCTGGTCCAAGGTGCAGCTCTCCGTTCGGCTCGCTTGCTCTCCTTCTCGATCTATCATCCTCTCTGGCTCTCTCCACTCGAGTATGAGATCGTAACTCACCATTCGGTCCTCTGTTCCCAGATCCGCCTACTTTGCACCTAGATCCACCAGCATCTCGATGGTTTGAGGTTCTGAGTCGATATCTCTCTTCTCCACTTCCTACTCTGCTGCATGATCCGGCGTCTACTTATGCTCCCAGCGCTCTTTTACCCGAGCTCAACTCATTGTTCAGCCTTATTCGCAGCCCTCCACTCGATTCATCTACTCTACTTCTCGATTCATCATTTGTTCTGGCTCCCGGTGTTCGGTTCCCAGATCGCAGCTCACCGTTCATCCCTTTGTTCCTAGATCTACCCACTTTGCACCTAGATCCACCGGCATCTCGATGGTTCGAGGTTCTAAGCCAAGGTCACTCTTCTCCACTTCTTGTTCTATTGCATGATCCGGCGTCTACTTCTGCTCTTGGCAGTCTGTTACCCAGGCTCGGCACACCGCTCGACCCTAGTCGCAGCTCTCCACTCGACTTCTTTATCCATTATCTGTTCTGGCTCCCAACGTTCAGTTTGCAGGCCTCGGCTCCCCGCCCAGTTCTCTGTTCCCCTTGTGAATGCTAGTATAAGCACCTAGAGGGGATGAATAAGTGCGAAAACAAACTTTTGCGAAATATAGAGTAAAACTTTACTTTTAACCTAAGTCTGTTTAACAGTAGACTTTAAAATAGAAACGAGACTCCAACAATTAAATAAAGTTACGAGTAAAGTAATAGAGTTTAGGGAAGAGAATAAGAACATAAGATTTATAGTGGTTCAGCTTAATCCAAGCCTATGTCCACTCTCTTGCACCAACAGCCCACTGACTGGATTTCACTATGAAACAATAGTCGTTACAGTATCACGTCCTTGATTCCACAGTGTAGAGGCTCTACTACACTTCCTCAATGTCTCACAAATGTATAAACTCTTTTTTGAGTACAAGTTTACGCTTAACAATTGAATTGACAAAGAACAAGGAGCTTCAGACTTTGGAATTTATCTATCGCGCACACACTCGAATAACTAGAACGTCTTCCTTATATACTCCTTCATGCCTTCATACCCGCTGGCACTTTCCAAAGGAGCTCTTCCAATCTACCCGTTGGACATAATCGATTAGGGAGATCTCGAGTTATTTAAGAAATATGACGATAGCCCATCAATCCTGCTCGCCCATACAATCAGAATCTAGGTTTCCATAAGTAGAACCTTCCAAGTATATTTCACTAATCAACGGATCTAAATTACCCGAATCATAATAGATTTTGAGATGCTATATCTAGCTGAGAGATCTTCTTCAATCGATAGAATCAAATCCTTAAAGAAATACTCAACTTTGGATAAGTTTTCTTCGATGGTCTCGGAAACTGTCAATGAGGATAGACTTTGAATCTTGGGTCTGGTGGTTCGGCGGTCTTTAGACTTTGACGAAAGAGTCTGCAAGTCTTTAGACTAGACTAATGGAAACGTTTTGTCAACTTCAAAACAAATACGGAAGTTTTCTCCAACACCCCTGTCGCAGCTCTTCATTTTGCTCACTAACCCCTGTTTGGGCTTATGTATTTTCAGATCTCGGCGTTTGCTCGTCTCTAGAACCTCACATCCTTGGATTCCATCGGTTGTAGCTTTTCAGTGCCGCTTGTGTTGAATCAATGATGGCTGACGCCTCTGGTTCTCTACCCCGAAAGATGGCCCGATTTCGGGCCTTCCAAATAGTCTATAATGTTACAACTACTAAGTGCAGGTTTGGAGGGTTAATTGCCTTCTCCTTGAGTTTACAAAACCATTCTTCTATCCTTGTCAAGCTCTAACTTGATATCTTAATGTTCAGCACAGGTTGTCCCGAATTTGTCTTGTCCACGAACACAACAAGAAGAGATGTTCCACCGTTTCCCTCTCATAATTGCATAAAGGACATATGGGGTCAGGTAATATTTTCCTTCGAAACAGGTTATCCTTCGTTGGGAGAGCGTTTTAGCATAAATTCCACATAAAAATTCTTATCTTGGGTGGAGTGTGCAAATTCCAAATATCTTTCTAGAGTGAGGGGAGAGGTTGAAACGAAGTTGTGGCTTGGTTCACCTGACATTGCTCTGTATCCTCCTTAATGTAGTTATACCCACTTTTTATTGTATAATTGCCTACTTGAGTAACAGTCCATACAAGCTTATTTGTTTATGTTTGAGGCTTAATTGGGATAGTCAGAATTTCTTTAGCTAAATGTTCATCAAAGTGTGCTACTATAGTCAATTCATCCCTTCTGCCTTGCTCCCGATCTATGAGTTTGGATACTAAGGTGGGTTCATTAACATTCACAGGACCCTCAATGATACCTCTTTTTAGCTATTCATCTTTCCTAATTTCAATCTTAGATCCATCTCTTACTTTCCACATGACTTGGGGTACTATCGAATCCCTCCCTAAGACCAGGCTTCTCCATCCCCATGAAGGTCGAAGACCCTTTGCTGCATGCCAAAAATCCGTATGGGGATAATATAGTCCCTTAAACAAACTGCTCTAAAGAGAAGATGTTTGTTGTCCCAGCCACCAGGCTTGCTTTCCTAACATTGTTTTATTGAAAGAGAGAAGATCTTTGAAACCCATTCCATATTTATCTTTCCTGATCTTCAATATATCACATCTCTTCCAATGAATGCCTTCTTTCTTTTCATTAGTCTTCCACCAAAATGAAGCAATTTTCTGTTCGATAGCCTTGCAAATGGAAACCTAGATTTTAAATACCGATATTGTGTATTGTGGTAATGCTTGAACCACTATTTTTAGCGGGACTCCTTTTCCAGCTTTAGAGAGTAGCTTCTCCTTCCAACTTTCTAATTTTGAGCTAATTCTCCTAAGGACTCATGCAAACATTTGTTTTTTCGACTCTCCCTAATTTGAAAGAATACCTAGATATTTGCTAGTTTTGTCAATAATAGGAACCCGCAATTCCCTTGTCATATTATCTTTCAATGATTGAGGGCAACTCGTGTTGAAAAATATTCCCAATTTGTTCAAATTAATCTCTTGTCCAAATAGCTAGGTAATACTTGATTCAGAATCATGGCCAGATTTTGACATTCTAGAATGGTGCTATTCATGAAAAAAATTGAATCATCGGCAAAAAATAAGTGAGAAAGAGTAGGACATCTTCGATTTAGCCTAATTCCTAATTCCTGTCATGCTTCCATTATCCACAGCTTGCTTCATCAATAAGGACAAGACATTTGTCACAATAATAAAGAGATAAGGAGATAAGGGATCCTCTTGCTTGAGTCCTCTTAAAGGTTGAAAGTACTGAAGAGGTTTTCCATTGAATTTAACGCTAAATGTGACCATAGTAACACATTGCATTATCCATCTCACCCATTTCTCATCAAAAACCAATCTTTAGTAGGCATGCCTCCAAAAAATCCCATCCCACTCGATCATAGGCCTTCTTCATGTCTAATTTAAGAACTGCTTGGACTTTCTTTTTTTTCTCGCTCCTAATTCTAATTTGATCGGCACTTCTGGGTAATAAAGATGTTATCCCGAATTTGCCTCCCACCAACAAAGGAGCTTTGTTCTGGTGCTATAATTCCTAGTAATAGGGGTTTGAGTCGCTTAGCCAGCACGTTCAAGATAATCTTGTAGCTAAAATTGCATAAACTAATTGGATACTTGATCCAATCTCTCGGGATTCGAAACCCTTGGGATAAGGGAAATATTTGTTCGATTCAGAGCTTGTGAAAGAGAGCTGGTGGTCAAAAAGTTCTCCACCTCCTTAAATATGTCCCATTTAATGTCTTCCCAATAATGATGATAGAAAAGTCCATTAAGACCATCCGAACCAAGAGGTTTAGTGGCTCCTAGTTGAAATGCTGCTTCTGTGACTTCTTCTAGAGTAATTTCAGCAAGTAATAGTCTGTTCATATCATCTGTTACTACTGCAGGTATTTGGTCTACCACTAGTGCAAAATTCCGAGGGCCATGGGATTGATATAACTCTCCTGAAAAATTGCACGTATGTTCTCTCAACCGATTCTCGCTCAACCAACCATGTATTCTCTACATTTTGTAGCATAGAAATCATGTTTCTCTGTCTTCTTTGGATGGTTGTCGCATGGAAGTATTTTGTGTTATGATCTCCCCATCTTAGCCAATTAATTCTAGAGCGTAACCCCCAGTACATTTCTTCTTGCCCTCCAAGCTCGTCAATTTCACCTTGTAATTTTTTAAATTGTACATTGTTGAAGGAATGTGAAATATTATTTGTTATGTACTCTAGCTCCTGCTTCAACGTGATGATTCTCTTCTTTCTATTCACAAATTTCTTTTTACTCCATTTAGAAAGTGCATTCTGAATAGCATGAAGCTTCCCAACTAAATATGTACGGTGCTAATTTGTAGTTTCTCAAGACTTTAACACCACTTCCCTCCATTTGGCACTCTCAAGCCAAAAGGCCTTAAATCTGAAAACTCATTTCCTTCTATCATGATTTGTTTGAAGAGAAAGGATGATAGGACTATAATATGATCCTATTGGAGGAAGGGCATAAGCTTCAGCTTTGGGGTACATCAGCCGCCATTCTATTGTGCACACCACTATATCTAGTCACTCTTTCACATATTCTTCCCCTTCCTTGTTATTGGCCCAAGTAAACACACATCCCTTGCTGTCTATTTCCATTAGAGATAACGCATCCAAGTATTCTTGAAAAGCAGTCATTCTGAAATTTTCAGCCAGTCGCTTCCCCACTTTTTCCCAATAAAATCACACTTCATTAAAATCTCCCAAGCACACCCAAGGCAGAGTATTTGTAGAGCTTATCTGTCAATTTCTCTCCTAAAGCTGCAACCTCTTTGGGTATGTATGGGGGCATGAGCATTTTTTTACCCTTAACCCCCTCTTCACACTTCAGATTCACAAAGCTTTCAGTCATTGAGTCAATTTCCAATGAAATCTTATCATCCCACATAAGAGCCAAATCTCCCGCTGTACCCACTGGATCAACTACTAAACAACTCTGAAATTAAAGTCTTCTCTTTACTCTCTGCACAAACTCAATCTTATTTTTTGTTGCCATTAGAAAACAAAAGAGGGCATGAATTGAGCCGTTAAGGCTCTCAATTCTCGGACTGTCAAGGTTGTGCCCAACCCTTGACAGTTCCAACTTAAAATATTCATAGTTCACTTGGTGGCTTATTAGGGCTAGCCACCACAGTCCATGCTGCAACTTCTTTAGTTATCTGAATAGGAGTGTCCGGAAGCTGAGTCTCATCCAACCAGCCTTGTGCTGGAGTTGTTGTTGCTTGAATGCTTACTCATCTTTGTTTCTTGGTAGAAGGAGTTTTTGGTTGTGAGAGGGTTTTTTTCTAATGCTGTCAGAGGTAGTTGCTAGCTGGAAATTTAGACTATTTAAGTACTTCAGACCAGTGAGCATAAGTGCTCTTTTCCCTGAGTTGTACATAGTTATCTCATTTGTGATTTTGGAGTTATGATCCATTAGCATCTGTTCTGGACCTCCTTGCTGAATATTCTAATTAATGATGAGATGGATAGGCTGACCATCTTTCATAACTTCAATTTGTCTTGGTTGCTCAGGGGTTTTAGGAACAACCTCTTCTATATTTTCTACTAGTGATACTTCATGGTAAAACACTTTCCATAATGGGCTATGATCATAAGTTTATGCTTTCAGCCAGCCTCTAAAGCACCCTCCCAGCTCGGTTGTGAATTTTTCCTCGTTATAATGTATGTCTTTACAATAATTAGCATAATGTCCAATTTTTCCACATGAGTAACAGAAAAGGGTAGTCGCTCATATTTAAAGTTCAGCCAAACTTTCTTATTCCCATGACGCATCAATTTTCCTACTCACAATTTAGCCTCCACATCTAACTCCACTCTTACTTTCCCAATTTTCTGAAAAGAAGGGCCTTTAGCATCTGTTTTCACATCCAGAACCTTCCCATTGAACTTGCTATTTTCTTTATCATACATTCAGAATTCCATTCCAGAGGAAGTCTGAATATTCTAACCCAAAAGGCACATGTCTTAAATTCATAACAATATGGAGGGGTATTCGGCTCCCAAGCTTTTAACAACAGTAAATGGTTAGAGAATGATCAAGTACCTCCCTCTAGCACTCGGTTTTTGTCCCCTTCATTACGAAAGGCAAAGCTAATTTTCCCATTTTCTAAGGGTTTTACTTCCACATTCTCATTTTTCCACGCCATTTTCATTGCTGTTGTAAGAGCTTGGAAGTTAATGTTAGGGTTCTTGTAGAGTTGCCCAACAAGGGAGAAGTGACACTCTTGAATTTTTTCTTCCGATATTTCCTCATCAAGAATAAGCATATCATTCTCATACATCAACTTACCCAATTTATTGCAGAGATGGGCGAGACGACCCACTGCTTCTTCCTCCCTCACCATGGCCGCTGAGGATCTGCCACTATGGTTTTTTGATTGAAGAACCTATTCTTTTCCCCTGATCTAGAAGAGTAGTACCTTGGATAGCGAGAGGAAGAGCTTGCCTTGAAGATCCCTCGAGGAATAAACATCTGCCGCTGGTGTTCGAGTGTATCGCTCCTAGATTAATGGGAAAGGGATGAAACAGTGGAAAACCGGTGAGGATTCTACAAGGTCAACTAACTGAACAAGTTGCGGTTTTATGGGTGTGAGGGCTAAATTATGGTGGGGGATTAGGGTTTGAATAGGTGAGGGTGGGGGCTGCCATAGCTACGCAATCGGTAGAGGAGAGCTCTGAACGGGGAGAGATGATTATTGACATGGTTTCAACTTCAAGCCAAATTTGACCTTGGCTTGAGAAGAAGCGCTGCGATCCAACCGCTTCTTCTAAAAAGACGTGTCTCCGAGATGGACACTAATCTATGGTTGATTGTTTAGGAGAGGATATGATGATGAGTTCCTGAGGAATCCTTGACTAGTATTAGCTCAAAGTAGAAAATTGGTTTTGAAAGCATGCTTAGCACACCATGCTTGCTAGCGGTGATTTTGCTTTGCATATCTCAAGTTGATTTGGCTCTGAATTTGATGATTAAACTTCTTGTATGCTCCAATTGGATTATCAGAGTGAATTTGAATTCAATTTCAACCCAGGAAGTTCAAATTCGTTCATGTGCTGTGACGATTGTTCATGATATTTGATGATGTTGTTTGTGAGTGTTCTAAGCTTCTTTGAGTATGATTTGATGATTAGAACACGAGTGGCTGAGTTTAGATACATGTTAGAGATTTCTGGAAATTCGGAAACCTGTGAGGACCTCTCTGTTTTCACAAGATTTGTCTTAGATAACTTCGAAATGATGAGAAATGATCAACTAATGAAATGTTGTTGACATCTAAGCTTCAATTTGATAGCTTATGAGCTATATAGAATGAGATAATTTACTAGGTCGAAGTCTATTAGAAAATTGAGCACAAAATTGAACGAAAACTGGAGTTGAATATAAAAATAATGAAGGAACGAGTCTTAGTAATTCGAAGATTAACAAGTCTTAACATCAAAATCTGTAAGACTTATGGACAGTAAAGCTGTGGGGGACATCCATACTTTCCATTTATTTACATTTTCATTCATATGGGAGTTTACCGGCTAGGTCAATATATTTTTCAAAGTATTGAGTTCGACTAGCTGTAGCTACAGAGTTATTATTGTGACACTAGGACGATTACTGCAGATGAACAAATTGCAGATGATTAAATTTTGAAATTTCATAAACTAAGAACTCGTAAAGAACATTTGGATCTTTAAATCGGGAAAATTTCATTGGATTGCTTGTTAATTTCATATGTGAAACCAGAGTCAAAATCAGAATAAAAGTAGGACTTAGTTTGACAGTTTGTGGAAAACGCGTAATTTCACATAATCACGAGTCAAATCAGAAAATGTGATAAGCTGTGAAGTGGTAGAACACTCCTTGAACTTTTATATCGGGATATTTCTAGATATTCCAAAAGATTTGATATTTTTTCTAATTTTTTTTTAAATGGCTTGTTTAGGAGAAAAAAATGGACATTAGGGGCTACATTGCAAATTCTGTGCTTTTCAAGGCAAAATCAGGGAAAGTTGTTAGTTGACCAAGCATGAATGAATCACTTCATTAGAGGTCATTTGGTCAATCTAAGGCTCTAGACTTTAACTCAGCATATTAAAGACTAAAAACAGAAAAGTTGATTTTTATGAGTTGACTACGACTTTCATTGATTGATATTCCAACCAATTGAAATGTGCTGAGCATAATCTCTTATTTAATTACTCATTCGAATGTTCATTGTATGTGTATCAGTGGGTAGTTAAGTGGGAGCACTTAATTGGAAAATATTAACAAAGACCTTTATGGATTTTGCATAGTGGACGCCGGTCTTTACTTAATCCGCCTAATCTCTCTAGGAATCGACAAATAGGCGGTGGATTGGGGAAACTTCCATGTAAGTAAGATCAAATATCTCTTTGAAAGTCCATTCTTGCTTGTGTGAATCCTACGACTTAAATGAACTCTTTCAATTTTGTGTGTGAACATTGAGTGCGGTGCTTGAATGAATGGATGCCTTATGACGATGGAGGAAGCCGTGCCATGGAGGAGGAGCTTAGAGATTTCCTTCGGTAGGATTAAAGTTAGTTTTAGAATTCGAATTCTATATTAAGCTTAGTTGTGGACATAATCTTTAATTGAAATAATTTTAGGGATTTCGATAGTTTAATGACATTTAGACTAGCTTCAATTCATAGATTACACATCACTCTCAAGATAATAATAATAAAAAAAATAGCAATCAACTTAGCTTAAGTTAGGAATCACCTCAAATAATTGAATAGATGACATGGGAAACACCGGTTCGTAGGGAAAGTTTGAGTTGAACCAAGGAATGCTAGCCATTCTAAAGTCAGATTGGAATTTAATAGCAATGCCCCGGAACGATATTTCTTGCTTCCCTGAAGGTTCCAAGCACCCGCTTTGCCCATTTTAAGATAGGTTAGTCTTTAAAATCACGTTCAGAATGCCTTGTGGCTTATCAACAGAACTATATATATATTCTTTGCCTGACATGTCAATCTCGAGGATCAAAACATCGCTTTGTCTATTATCTGTCCGACGTAGCATCTGGTTACTTTCCGTTATTTCCTTGAAAGTGTATTACTTAGTAGCTTTAGATTTCATTTTTGATTGTGTGTTTACTCCTTTGCATTGCTTTTCTTTATCGTGTGCTTTATTTACTTATTTGTTTATTTATTTATTTATTTATGGAGATTCGAGTTGAGATATGTTAGTGCAGGAGGATACCTGAATTAAGGGGGACAAACCTATCATTGAGTTCGCATGTGAGGGAAAGATTGTTGAAATGTATGTGTGAGTTATGTTAACAAGTCTCACATCGGAAAATTGATGTGGTATGGGGAAGTTAATATATCATAATTGTCTCATAACTTATTAATTGAAGTTTTTTAGTGAATATGGATCTAATTAAATATGTTGACGAATTCAAAATTAGGTCCCTATTGGTAATCTCCCTCGGTGTAGGTACTGGAATTCCACAGTGTGCACACTCCCAACATATACATTTGTTTCGGCTACTGCCCAATTAGCGGAAGAAGAACACTTAAATTGCGTTTTGCAGCTTTTTAGATGTCTTAGCTGAAGAAGAACACTCAATTGTTTTTTTGCAGCTTTGTAAATGTCTTAGCTATGCCGTCGGATATTTCAGATTTAAGTATCCTTTTGCTGATCAGCCCCTACAAGCAGGAAAAATTGTCTCAGATCCAAGATGATTAAGTAGTCGAAAGGTAAATAGAGAAGGTACCTGAACCGAGATTCTAGATGTGAAGAGTAATTGCATCTAAGATTGTGGGTCTTGTAACTGCTCTCAAGAGTTGCTCTTGTCGGTGTTATTTTCTTTTTAACTGAGTGATCATGGAAAATTGAAACCATGAGCCAAATTGTGACAAGCCACAAATTTAAGGGAAGAATAATATACTATTCACCCCTTGAGAAGACAAGAAGACGACTTAAAAAATCATCAACAAGGATTAAACAAAAACAATGTCTTGAGTCTTGAAACTTCAAGCATGGATAAGAGAAGGAAAGTGCGCTTAAAGATGCCTGGAGAAATAATAATATAGGCGATGACTCAGAATCTTGAAAGAATCAAGTTTTGAATAAGAGGAAGCATTGAAGGAACACGGACTAAGATCCGAAAAGAGAAGAGGGAAGTTGCGAACAATGAAGAAAATGACTGCCCTAGCAATTGTTCTACCACTAGCCCCTCTGTCTGTTTACACTTACAGAATGCTGCAGGAGAAAAGAAGTGCGGTCCCTCGGAACTACGACGTGTTCTTGAGCTTCAAAGGCCCAGACACTCGCACCTGTTTCACCGATTTTCTCTACAACAGCCTAGTAGCTGCTGGGTTCCACGTGTTCAGGGATGATGATTCGATCCCGGTCGGTGAGCAGATAGGCCCGGAGAAGCTCCAGGCCATCAAGAGTTGTAAGATCGCAATCCCAATCATCTCCGAACAGTATGCACAGAGTAAACGGTGCCTCCGTGAGCTCACCGAGATTATGGATTGCCATGAAAAGCATGGCAAATCAGTCTTCCCCGTATTCTATAAGGTGGATGTTGGTGATGTCCGTCGCCAACGCGTTAACTTTGAAAAGGCTCTACGTAAACCTGAGATTCAGATCAGCCCTGAAGAAATGGAAAAATGGTGGAATGCGTTGACTTCTGTGGCGATGATTAAAGGATGGATATCACAGACCATTGCTAATGGGTATGTGTATACATGTATCTACGAATCCTGACAGCCTTTGCACTAGTATGCAAATGACCAATATGAAATTGCAGATTTAGGTGAAGGAAGGAATCAAACTGGACGCCTAACTCGGTTTTACACATATGTGCGCAGGCATGAAGCAGAGCTGGTGAAAATGGTGGTCGCAAAGGTCTCGAGTGACTTGAAGACGATGTGGATTGAACGACTCCCTATGTTCGTAAAATCAGGTATGTCATAATTCCATTTGAGCCAAGCACCTACCTTTTCCAAGTATTCTTTGTGCACATCATGCGAGAGCTTTGGCCATTCTTCAATTCCCATGTGGAGAAGGCATGTGAGGGTAGTGCTATTATGACCTAGACCGATTTGTGGCTTTCAAAGGTTACCTCGGTCCTTTTGGGAATTTTGGATGATTCGTCTTGCCAATATTTTATCATGATCAATTTGGTTTGTCTTGCTGGATAGCAGTGCATCTTCACTTTTCGGAGAAGAAAAGAAGAGAAAGCCAATACCAAGTGTTCTTAGCTTTTCGTGGCCCTGATACTCGACACAGCCTCGCAGCTTACCTCTACATCAGTCTTGTAGCTGCAGGAATCAGAGTGTTTAATGATGCTGATCCATCTCTCATAGGCAAAGATGTTGATCATGAGATTTGCAATGCCATCGACCACTGTAAGATATCAATTCCAATTCTCTCTGAAGATTATCCCTCCTCTCATTGGTGCCTTGATGAGCTTGCTCAAATGGTTGAATGCAAGAAAACAAAGAGACAAAAGATATTACCCATCTTCTATAAAGTGAGGACCTCGCATGTGCGAGACCTCATTGGTGTTTTTGGAGAAAAGATGCTTAAACATGAGAAGATGGTCGATGAATGTACTTACGAGCGGTGGAAGCTAGCTCTCAAGGAGGTTGGATCCTTCAAAGGATGGGTATCGGAGAGAATCGCCAATGGGTACTTACTTTCCTCATCTCCTCAAAATCTTAATTTGATCCTATTACTGAAACCTTGTGCTGTAGCTTACTTCAAATTTTATTTGGCAATTGGCAGACATGAAGGAGTACTTGTAAAAGAGGTAGTCAAGGAGGTTTCGAGGTTGCTAAAGAATCCCCAAGCACATGAACCCCCATCCCTATATGCCAAATTGACTTAACACTAATGTTAGTAACAACTCATTTTTAGAATATGATTCTTGTTTTACAAGAGGATTTGCCTCGATGGTCAACTGTGTCATCATTTGCGTTAATTTTCTGATCGGTAAGGAATTGTTTTGGAGCTAAGGAACACATTGTGTAATCTATTTAATAAGTCTATATTTTGTTATTAGTCTATGCTTCTTCTGAAGGTTGCTTGTATCTTCTACTTTATGATGATGATATCCCAATTATCAATTATACTCCTCATTTATTACCATCTTTTATTACTCGACTCTCATAGGCATTTGGTATGAAAGATTTTTGACCACTCCACTATTTCCTTGTCATCGAGTAACATCACCGCTCTGGTTATATGTTTTTATTTCAAGTCAAGTATTTTAATGGCCTTTTGCACAAGTTTGAACTCATTAAGGCCAAGCCTGTGCCTACAACCTTGACCTCGAAGAATCTATTGTTTGCTAATTATGGTGAACTTCTCACTTTTCCTGACGTTGTATCAATAGATAGTTGGTGCACTGCTGTTTATGTCCATGACCAGACCTGATATTGTTTTTATTGTGGACTTCGTTAGTCAATTCCTAAATTAACCCATATTACATCAATCTCTAGGCCGTCAAACATTTATACTAGTATTTAGCTGTTGCATCCACTGATAGGCTGCTCATTAAGCGGTAATGTCCTACTTCATTGACTGCTTATGCAAATGTAGATTGAGTTGGATGCTCCAATACTCGACGGTCCACCTAAAATATTTGTGTTTCTCTAGGCGTTGATCTTGTTTCATGGAGTGTCAAGAAGCAATCTCTTGTAGCCCATTATTGTATAGAGGCTGAGTATCATGCTATCGCTCCTAATGTTGCTAAGAATTTTTGGATTTGTCATTTACTTGTTAAGCCAGGGGTTTCCCTTTTTTATTCTCTCACCATTTATTGTGACAACATCTCCGCCAACTATCTTGCTCTCAACCTTGTGTTTCGTGCTCGTATCAAACACACGAAGTTGGATTTTTCACTTTGTTGGAGAGCCGGTTACTTTCAATGATCTACGTGTTCGTTGTGTATCTATAACAGAATAGCTGACAGACATCTTCACCAAGGGACTATCTAGTCTGTGTTACGCATTATTGAGGTCCAATCTCTCATTTACTACCCGTAATTTGAATTGATGTATTAATGTATTATAGGGTCTTTCTTTAGATGTACCATGGTTGTAATTAATCACTCTTACAATCATACAATCCTAATTGAGGCTGAGCTGCAATAAATAATTTGGCGTTACTTTCTCTTTGACTCTAAACATTAACAATAGGTACTCTCACTTTGCAGTAAGTGGCCGGCAATGTGAGAGAGAGAGAGAGAGAGAGAGAGAGAGAGAGAGAGAGAGAGATGGAGATTGAAAAATGATTTGAAGACGATGAAGAAGATAGAGTCAACGGAGGGAAGGAGAGGGAGAGATAATTTGAAAAGAGAACACAAAATTTCATGCCAATAAATTTTTAACAGCTATAACATTGTATTAGCAATATTTAACAGCAATGATTCTTCTTTAGTATTTCAGGCGCAAGGAAAGATCTAGTAAAAGTGATTTTAGCAAGGAAAGATCTAGTAAAAGTGATTTTAAGTTTTTGTAGAATTTGAAATTTCAATCTTATTTACCATTAGATACCTGAAAATCTTTTGAAATACGCAAATTTGAGCAGGTATCATCCTTTTTATAAATATTATGAATATTTTTTTGCTCGTCTTTAGAATTATGGACGGAAATGGAAGGTACCTTTTTAATTTAGAATAAACAGACCACGAGGTTCTTATATTATTTCAATCTATGAATTTAGAATCCTGTTAGATTTGAATCAACAAACCTGGTGATCTTGACCAGTAGAAATTCAGAACCTTTGCTGCATCCAAGTCACATAAATCCTCCTCTTTCACCCTTTTAGACATTGAAAGCTAACCACTGAAAATCTATCGGATTGCAATCAGACATGACATCCACAGCTTTACTTGTCTAGTTTTTCATCTCCCAATTATTGAACTTTGGTTTGATATGCCCAAAGGGATTTTGCGATTTCGACATCTGAGGTATCGAAGCTCTGTTAGATTCAACTTAATAATAAGTCTCCAATATCACTTTTCACCTATTTAAATATCAACCCTTCCTAACATCAAGATTCTGTTGGATTCAAGTTGCATGTACCATTGATTCGCCTCTTCGAAAATAGAATATCTTCCATATTCATATTAAAGACCAACCCTCGAATCTCCGCTGCGTTCAAGTAAACTTTCCAAATGGTGTAGCGCTGTCTGATTTACATACAAATCATCAAAGCTTGGTCAGATTTATTTACAGATGATTGACAGTCTCCGCAAGGGAAAAACTTCATGAACTTCATAAGCACAAAGAATCTGTGAAGAAAGCAAATTCTCATATCATATAATCAAACCTCTTTTACGGCGGCACAACACGCGCGCACATGGGCGATCTGTAATTATTGTGGAATTCTTGGTGAACTTTAAGCATCATTTTTTTGTCGCTCATGAGATTCATTGGGTTCTTGGATGTTGACGATCCGCGTACAATTCGGGTGGATCGCATGCTGTGCAATCCTAAGTGTCTCGATGGTTCATATAATGACGATGCCAGATAAGTTAATAACGATTAGCTGGCAAAAGTAAGAAAATAATACTCGGGTTGAAGAATCTACAATGAAAATTTCTATACGAAAGTCGGGTGGGAAGAGTACAAACAAGTACAAGTGGAGAACAGGTGAAAGATTCCCCTTCTTAGAATACACTCACGGTAGCTATCTACCGACCACTTGTTGTCTTCTGATTATTTCTTTCTATTACTTCTATTCATTGGCTTGTGGTTGGGGAATAAAATAATTACATCACAAACCGACTCTCATAAAGTAACGTGGCTGACTTTTAGTATGCATCGCATAGGATTACGCGGACTATTTCCTTTTTTTTACATAGAGCCGATAAGAAAGAAAAAGAAACTGAGTCATATTCAAAACCCTCGGTCATAGATTATTGTATTACTCTTTAAATCAAAGTTATGTAATAATCTTTATATTTTCGTATGTGCCTATGCGGGAATATTGATTATATATATTTACATGGTTTATGGACCACTCTTGCCTATAATGGGCCACGACACAATTGTTTGCTCGTGAAAATACGCGAAGCGCGATTTATTAACAAATTCGGTGCTGCACTTGGTGCCCGCTAATTCTTCCCTCTTTTAAAACACAAGTGTATCGATGTTCAAATATATTACTCGTAAGTTGGCAAAAGTAAAGTAATGAAATACAGCTTTGAACATTGATAATTTGCCTCTTTTAAAGTAGACTGTACGCAAGCCGTCATGTATGGAAATTTTTGTTGTATATAAATAGAAGAATAATTGGATGTTAGTTGACGGCCAAAAGAAAAAACAATGTTTGTGTAATGAAAAGACTGACAGACAACAAGAACTGAAAGAACACGGACTTATATCTCAAAAGAGAAAAGAACAGTTACGAACAATGAAGAAAATGAATGCCCTAGCAGTTGTTCTACCTCTAGTTCCTCTGTTTGTGTACACATACAGATTGCTGCAGCAGAAAAGAAGTGCGGCCCTCCAGAACTATGATGTGTTCTTAAGCTTTAGAGGCCCAGACACTCGCACTGGTTTCACCGATTTCCTCTACAAAAGCCTAATAGCTGCTGGATTGCATGTGTTCAGGGATGAGGACTCGATCCCGGTCGGCGAGCAGATAGGCCTGGAGCTTCTAGGGGCCATCAAGAGTTGTAGGATCGCGATCCCAATCATCTCTGAACAGTTTGTGCAGAGTAAATGGTGCCTCCGCGAGCTCACCGAAATAATGGATTGCCACAGAAAGCATGGCAAATCAGTCTTTCCTGTATTCTATAAGGTGGATGTTGGTGATGTGCGTCGCCAACGCACGAACTTTGAAAAGGATCTATGTAACCCTGAGATGCAGATCAGCACAGAAGAAATGGAAAGATGGTGGGATGCATTGACTTCTGTGGCGAGGATTAAAGGATGGATATCACAGACTATTGCCAATGGGTATGCATATACGTATATATGAATCCTGAAAGCCTGTGCAATTGTATGGAATGACCGATCCGAAATCAAAGAGTTAGCGGAAGGAAGTAATCAAACTAGATGCCTAACTATGGTTATACTCATATATGTGCACAGACATGAAGCAGAGCTGGTAAAAATGGTGGTCGCAAAGGTTTCAAGTGACTTGAAGACTATGTGGATCGAACGGCTGCCTATGTTCATAAGGTCAGGTATGTCCCAATTCCATTTGAGCTAAGTACCTACCTTTCGGGAGTATTCTTTGTGCTCATCATATGTGAGCTTTGGCCATTCTTCAATTCCCACATAGGGAGGAAACGTATGGTTGGTGCCCTATATGACCTAAACCGATTTCGTGGCTTTCAAAAGTTATCTGAGTCTTTTGAAAACTTTGAATGATTCGTCTTGGCTATATTTTATCATCATCACTTTGGTTTGTCTTACTGGATAGCAGTGCATTGCCAAGTGTTCTTAGCATTTCGTGGCCCTGATACTCGACACAGCCTAGCTGCTTACCTCTACATCAGCCTTGTGGCTGCAGGAATTGGTGTGTTTAATGATGATGATCCATCTCTCATAGGTAAAGATGTTGATCATGAGACTTGCAATGCTCTACATTAGCCTTGTGGCTGCAGAAATCAGTGTGTTTAATGACGATGATCTATCTCTCATAGGTAAAGATGTTGATCATGAGATTTGCAATGCCATTGATCATTGCAAGATATCCATTCCTATTATCTCCGAAGATTATGCCTCCTCTCGTTGGTGCCTTGATGAGCTTGCTCAAATGGTTGAATGCAAGAGAACAAAGGGACAAAAATATTACCCATCTTCTATAAAGTGAGGACCTCGCATGTGCGAGACCTATCAGGTGTTTTTGGAGAAAAGATGCTTAAACATGAGAAGATGGTTGATGAATGTACTTATGAGCAGTGGAAGCTAGCTCTCAAGGAGGTTGGATCCTTCAAAGGATGGGTATCGAGAGAGAATTGCCAATGGGTACTTACTTTCCTCATCCCATCAAAATCCTAATTTGATCCTAATACTGAAACTTCTTACACTACTTAGAACTCACTTCAAATTTTACTTGGCAATTGATAGGCACGAAGGAGTACTTGTAAAAGAGGTCATCAAGGAGGTTTCAAGGTTGTTAAAGAATTCCCAAACACATGATCTTTCATCTTTGTCCTCCGAATATTGACTCAATCCTAGAGTTAGTAACAACTCATTTTTGAATATGTGATTCCTTTTTACAATAGGATTTTCTTCGACAGTCAAATGTGTCATCATTTACATTAGCTTTTTAAGGACTGTTGAGGAATTATTTTGGAGTTAAGAAACATGTTACGCATGTTATGACATTGTGTAATATGTTTAATAAACATATATCTTCTGCAAGTAAGTTTGTCCTTCGTTATTTGTCTATTCTTCTTCGCAAAGCAGCTTGTATCTTCTACTGTATATTAATGACATTCTAGTCATTAGTTATATTCCTTAGTTATTACCATCTTTGATTACTCAACTCCCTATAGGAATTTACTATGAAAATTTTTGGACTGCTTCAATTCCTTATCATTGAGCATCATCACCATGATATGTTTTTATTTCAAGCAAAATATGTTGATGACTTTTTGGACAAGTGTGAACTCGTTAAGGCCAAGCCAATGCCTACTATGTCACACCCCAAATCTCGAGCGTGCGCACATCCCTCGGTGGTCAATGAAATTACGATGTCCTAGGATGCGTCGCCAACCCATTCATTTTATTACACATGCGGAAGCAAATAACAAATCTCTAGACAACACAAATAAGGGATAGAAAAGCAAGAAACAAATTTCACAAAACACTTGTATAAACACATCAGGTTTAACCACCGGCGGTGGCGGCGTAGTTGGTTGGGCGAGGGTGCCTCTCACGAAAGGTCCCGAGTTCGACTCCCTGCGTTGTCTGGTGGAGGTGCCCAGCTTTGACTGGGAGGAGCCCGGCCGCGACTTACCCGGGGGGTGTGGGTGGTGGTTTCCCACATGTCCCCCCAGGGTTTACCCCGCCGCGAAGCGGCGCACGGGGGTTCCCTGGGTCACCAAAAAAAAAAAAAAAAAAACACATCAGGTTTATATACAAAAGTCTACAAAAGATCGGCCCTAAAAAGAAGCTGTCCTACGATACATTAGTTGGACACATTCACCGATCCTTCGGACTCCACCTTTGCAGGCTCGGGGGGCTTTGGGTCCTCCATAGCCCCATCAAGAGGGTTAGCTACACCCTCGCCCAAAGCGGTGTTGACTGCAATGGCGGGGATCTCAAAATCCTGAAGGGGACTTTCCGGAACCCATTAATCCCATGGAAAAACCACGTCCTATATCAATGAGGTTACCCTTTGAGGTAGGCCCTTATCGACTCAGATAGTGGTCACAACGAGCTTATGGAGCCGGGGACTCCCGGGGACTGGAACGTCAATACTCCACTCACTAAACCCCTAAGGTCGACCAAAACGTTCCGAAGGAATCGCCATGTAAGGACCTAAAAAGATTAAGCCAACGACGGGGTGAGACAATATCTCAACAAGTTCACCCCCTAAACCTCGACTAGGAAGAAAATACTCCTAGATATAACCTAACCACACATCACAAAAGACTTACCTCGCCTCAATTACTTCTCTGCATGTCAACACAGTTCATATACTCATCCATATGCAGTAAATAAAGCTCAATCAATTTGAACACCACATCTCATATCTCACACAACCACAGGGGTCCTAATTATAAGGCCAAATCATTATTACACGTCTCATACCGTACCACACGATTTTGTCCCATAATCAAGTGCGGTTAAGACACTCAATCATGCGTTCCAATTTTATCACGGCCTACTCGACATTCAAGCATCGTCTCACCCTATTGAGCATAGCAACGTCTACATGAGACGGCAATCATGAATGAACATCAGTCTAGAATCTACTACGACCGGCATCTATTAACTTGGGAAATCCCATATAGGGGCAACGTCCACTTGACTCATATTGGGGACAAGTTCTCATAACCTTTTATGCATCCATCCAATCTAGGCCAAGACATCATGCTTTGTACTCAAATATCCCAATTAAAATAATGTACTTGGCTCATTTTCTTCGTATTAAAAACACATGGTAAAATAATCGTGTGTGGGTACATGGTCAATTCGAACCAAAAAAAATTGATATTCTTCCTTTTAAAATCTCACTATTTGATATAGTATTTAAAACTAGGGTTAATACCCTGAAAAACCCCAAACTGGTAAACTTGTGACAAATTTACCCCGACTATAAAAAACCTTAAACTGGTACATTTATGACAAATTTACCCCAAATTAATTTATTCGACTGCAAAAAACTCTAAACTGGTAAATTCGTGACAAATATACCCTATGCTAAATAGGATTAATATCACAAAAAATCATAAAAATTGTAAACTGTGACAAACGGAGCGTAAAATCCTAAATTGGTATACCAATTAACCGTCACGTGTCATTTAACTTAATAATTTAAGAATAAAATTTAACGAAAACTAACATAGGGTAAATTTGTCACAAGTGTACTAATTTGGGGTAAATTTGTCAAAAAGGTATACCGGTTTGGGGTTTTTGGTGGTCAAAAAAATAGTTTGGGGTAAATTTGTCACAAGTGTACCAGTTTGGGGTTTTTCAGGGTATTAACCCTTAAAACTATTTTCAATGTCAAAACCCGACACTCGGTAATTTCTAATTAATTACCAAAATTTCGTAATTTTGAAATAAACACTCAAAATCACAATCACCACTCAATCTGCATAAATTAACACTCAATTATATAAACTAAGCACACCACTGCAATCAGCATGAAATTCTAGTCACCGGCTATCACGGTATAATTTTCGGAAAATATTAAAAAATTAAATAAATTACAAAAATAATTAAATAATGCAAATTAAATACAATAAATGCTAACCTCGGCCGGAAATACTAATCTAACCACCTAAACGGGCCTAGAAAATTAGTGTACCTATCTAGATAAATAGTACAATCTAATTAGCCCCTAATCAATCTATTCTAACCACCTAACATGCATAATTAAACAATTAAATCACTAATCTAAACTAACTACATAATCCCTAATTAGCCTAAACTAATTACATACTAAAATTCATTAACTCCCTAAATAGAGTTTAGCAAGTAAACTCATTGGTTTTGCGGACCGATGAGTTCACTACGATGGTGACACGAAGGCGAGCAATAAACAAGCATGCGGCAACACCAAGCAAGGTCCGGATGGGCCTAGAAAAGCCTCACAAAGTCTCAGCCCTTGCTGAAACTTTGGCTTCTGTTCTTAGGCTACAGGGACCGATCGAAGGGGTGGCTTGCACAGGAAAGGGGCACGGCAAGACGGCGGTGGCAGTGGCAGACCAGGTGGTGGCTCTGCCTAGTTGGACAGTGATGGTGGTGTGGCCTCCAGGCGCGCTCGATGGCTGGATGACAATGCACAAATGCACAGGCAAGTGGGACACCGAGCGAAGGACGATGTGAACTCGATCACGCGACAAGCGGATGAGCGACGGTCAGACGGCTTCGGGTGGGCGGTCGACGGCAAGGCGAGAAGGCTAGCTGGTTTCCTCTGGTTCTTAAGCTCTATAATGGCTTCAACAATGGATAAAACACTCCAAGGAAGAAAAAGAAGGTTGTTGCAACTGAAGGGGGAACCACAAACCTCCAAAGTCAATATAAAAATCCTAAATACTCATCACCAAGGTCCCACTAGCCCAAGCCTCATCCACGACAGCCATTTTCCCTTCAATCTTCCTCAACAAGCCTCAATTGAAGCCCCAAATGTTGCACCCCACATGGACCTACGAATTTTGAGCTCTTGCCCTCCAATTCCACTTCCATGCTTCTCCAATTGAGCTCAATTGATGCCCAAAAATTCCCATTAAGGTGTCCACACTTAAATCTACATTTTTCCTTACCAATTAGTCTAACTTGAATGCCAAAAGTGCGCTAAAAAATGACCATCTAATTTTTTGGTCCGAAAACCCGTTTGCAGAAATTTTTTTGAAGGATGAGTCCACGTTCCTAAAATAAATTGTGACATGATAGAACTTTCAATTTCTGAAATTGAGTTCAATGTCGCGGTTAATTTCAATCGAACGTGATTTTAGCGTGACCTAACCTACCGGGTAGCTTTTAGGAATTTTTAAAGTTTTTGTCCCATGTTTGATTTTTTTCGAGCCACATTGTACATCTTTGATACATTGATGACTTTCGATTGTCATGAAAATCTCGAGGTTTCAAATACGGGCACATGGTACAAAAATGACTAAAAAATCGATCTAGTGCCGTTCGATAGAAAGTTTACAATCAAGTGGAATCACCCACACACTAATCGCATACCTCTGTCGAATTGACCTATCTCCAGCCTCTAATCGATTTTAACAAAGTGTCGTATTGACCATTGTAGATTAGCACGATCGAGCAGTCGATTTCTGGTCGAATTCTCAAGTCTATTGCGTTTAGATTCCTTAACAGCTTCACTTAATAGACTAGTTATCTTGTAAGTGATCAGTTCACGGAAAAGAACTATAGGCGTGTCGATGAAAAACCTAATTTATTCAATCGAAAATAGATTCTGAAAATCAAAATGTCACAACTCTTCTCCTTTTATAAACATTTCGTCCTCGAAATTTAAATCATTACAAATCTTCAAACAAAAAGGTGAGGGTATTGTCGTCTCATCGAATCTTCACTTTCCCAAGTTACTCCTTCGTGCCATGGTGTTGCCGCACCACTTTAACCAATAGGATCGTCTTGGTGTGCAAAATCTGCTCTTTCTGATCCACAATTTGAACCGGTCTTTCTACATACGACACTTTGTTGTTCACGTCTAATTCTTCAAAATTCAGCATGTGGGTCGAGTTAAGCTCATATTTTCTCAACATCGACACGTGAAAAACGTCACGCACTTACGCTAACCTCGACGGCAATGCAAGACAATACGCTAGAGTCCCTATTCTTTTCAAAATCTTAAAGGGACTTACGTACCTCGGACTCAGCTTCCTTTTCTTGCCAAAGCGCGAGGTACCCCTCATCGGTGATACCTTCATAAAGATGTGCTCACTAACTTGGAATTCCAAAGGTCTTCGATGCTTATTTGCGTAACTTTTCTAGCGGCTCTGAGCGGTCTTTAATTTGTTCTTGATAACGGCAATTGTATCCACTGACTGCTGAACCAACTCTAGGCCTATGATTTTTCGTTCTCCAACCTCATCCCAACAAATCGGCGTTCTGCACGCCCTACCATATAACGCTTCAAAAGGTGCCATTTGAATGCTCTGCTAGTAGCTATTGTTGTAGGCGAACTCGACGAGATGAAGCTATTCCTCTTAGCTCCCCTTGAAATCCAATACACAAGCTCGCAAGTATGTCTTCGAGGGTTTGAATCGTCCTTTTAGACTTACCATCCATCTGAGTAGGGGTGTCAAAAAACCCAACCCGACCCGACCCAACCCGAACCAAACACAACCCGAACACGAAACATATATTATACTTGTTTCGTGTTCGGGTCGTGTTCGGGTTACAAATATAAAACAAGCAAAAAAATGTGTTTCGGGTTGGGTCGGGGTTCAAACATTGTTCGACCCGAAACACATTAATTCTAAATAGAAACACAAACACATTAGCCCCAAACACAAACAGTCAAACACAAGCACTAAAGCACATACCTCGTCGGCTCCGCCTTCTTCTCCGATGAGTGCACCTTCTTGTGGAGTCCGCTGCCACCCTCCGATCGACGCGCCTCCGCCTCGCGCCGTCGCCGTCGCCACCCCGCCGACGCCGGAACCCTAGCCGCCACATGCGGCCGACCATCGTTGATGGCTCGTGGACTGGGTTTGCTCGAGCGCTCGCTTCTCGCCTCGTTTCCAAGTCCCAGCAGGTGAGGAGCCCCCTCCGATCCATGCGCCTTCCCCCTCGATTGGAAACATTTTAAGGGGAATTTATTACTTCTTGCCGTGCGTTTTTGTTGTCTGCTGATTTTCCTGTTCCGCATGCATCCCCAAGCGTCGGTCGTCATCGCTTGTGCTGCCATCGTAGCGGCCCTTGGTTGGCAGAATCCAGGTTTGTGCTGGAGTCAATTCGAGTACTTTGAATGCCTCGCGTGCACTGAATTGATGTTCGCAGCATTGGGAAGTGGATTTGTTATTCGCAGCATTGGGAAGTGGATTTGTTACATGAACTTTGCAGCCAACATGAGCGGGTGGTTAAGATGCGCGATTGAAAACTTTGAACTTGGCCCATATCCACCTACTGCTGTTGTATTTCTTTTGTAGCTTCATGCTAATTCTACCTTGTTATATTCTTGCTTCAATCAGGTGAACTGATATTAAGTTTCCGGTTCTAATGCACCCACAATTTTCCGACTCATCTTAACTTTGACAGCTTCTTGGGGGAGTTTGCTGATTTTCTCATATGCAAATCATGAGTTTTGATAGCTCCTAAGGAGTCGGTATTTGAATTTGTTTCGCGAAATCCATGTTCCATATCTGTCTACTAGCTGCTGTTGCTACTGCCACCGCATCGAAGTAGTTGTTACTTGGAAGGCACAAGCAATTGCTCCATCGTGCGTTTTCGTTGTCTACTGATCTGGCTATGGAGATTTTTCATATAATGCCAGAGAAGAATTGTGTTTCACACAATGCCAGGACTTTATGAAAATGGCAAAGCTTTTGAAGTGCTAGATTTATTTGTTAGTATGGTGGAGGAGGGCTTAGAGTTGACCGACTACACCTTAACTCTTTGTTGCTAATGCCTCGTGGGTTGCTTGGGGAAGGGAAACTTGAAGATCCCATGTGGCCAAGAACGAGTCTTTGGTCTTTAGGATGGATTTGGCCACTACAGTGAGGTTCAAGATCATGGTTTGGAAGACCAAGAGGTATAATGTGACTCTCAATGATCAGGCTGCTAAGAACACTGGCAAGAAGAACAAGGATGTCGAACTAAAGTCCGGGGTGGGTAAGAATTTAGGGGTTGCTGCTTTTGGCAGGTGGGGACTTCTGTTGTTGCTTTAGCTTTGATTTTGCTTGACTAAGGGCTGAGTTGGACTCTCCCTTGTGTGAGGAAGGTTGAGAATGAGATTAATTTTCTGGTATTCCTGGATAGTGGGTAGTGCTGGTTAGTGTTTGCATTAGAAATGAGTTATGGTTAGCGTTTGGATTAGAAATGATTTATTTAATGGAAGAGGGAAAAAAATTATTGTTTTGGGATGGTTTCGTTGAATGAAGATTTGAATGAATCATGGTGTTTGGTTCTTATGATATGTAGGCCTTATCCTTCATTACATTGAGTTCTTCGGGGTTGTTCAGATTCCCGGTCTTTGCAAACGAGTGAATTTTGTTTGCCTTCTTAAAATTCTCGCGTGAAAGACTGCATTGGGAGGAGAATATGGTTTTGTTAATTTTTGTGTATCTTTGGTGTGTCTCGATCAATTTATAGGACAGATAATGGCCAATCTTGCACGATGCATGATTTTATTTTTGTACAAAGAAGTTCGGCAATAGCATGAGATTATTGTTGCACAAGAAGTTACTACAAAATTAGACAGCTCGATTCTCCATGTGTAAAACCCTTTTCAGCATATTTACCGAGCTCACCATACCTTATGAATTCGTGGGCATTGGCAAGAAGTGCAGCTTTTCTTATTTCCGATTCTCTAGCATCTTCTTTTCCAATTGTATGAATGTATTTCTTAAACATTTACTTCTCTCCAACCCCATTTTAACTTCTTTCTTTTCCCCACATGCATATGTTTGTGCTCATTTGTAGAAGATACATTCATTTGAGGCCAACCAAAAGAAAAAAAGAGACAAAAATCAATCCAATGCTAAAAAATAAAGAGCCAAGCCGAGGCTTGGAATGTTTCGTAATAACCTATAACAGTTGCGAGAAGTCACGAACAACAATGAAGATGAATGCCCCCATTCGACTCTCACCCGAGAAAAAAAAAGGAAGACCCAGAAACTTGACCCGACCCGAATTTCCTATGCGAGTTTAACGTGTTTCGGGTCGGGTCACATTGTGTGACCCGTATGTTTGGTCGGGTCGGGTAACATCAAGACCCGACCCGACCCGACCTGTTTACACCCCTACATCTCGAGAATGATAAGATGCATTGTACTACAGCTTTGTTCCCAAGGTGATCTACAAGCTTTTCTAAAAGGCAACTGTAAATTTTGGGTTTCTATCATATGTAATTGTCACCGGAACCTCATGTAGACAAACAATCTGGTGCACGTATAACTCTGCATACCTGTTCAAGGCTAAGTCTTTTCGTACGGCGATAAAGTGAGCCAACTTCATTAGTCTGTTAACCACTACCCAAATAGAATCATTACCCCTCTAACTCCTTGGTAAGCCCGTTACAAAGTCCATTGTAATGTGTTCCCATTTCCACTTGGGAATCTCTAGAGGTTGCGAAGTCCTCCCGGCTTACAATGATGTGCCTTCACTTGCTTGACACGTCAAATATTTGGTGATATGCTTGGCGATATCCACCTTCATATCAGACCACCAATAATATTGATGCAGATTCTAATACATCTTCGTACTGCTTGGATGAATGATGTAACTACTACGATGAGCTTATGACAAAATCTCCTCCTTAAGCTTTGCATCGTCAAGTACACACATCGTCCTCAAAACCTTAATGTTCCGTCCTCAAAAATCTGAAATTTAGCATTTCTTTTTCAATATCCTCTTGCAGGATCTTCTGAATTTCTAGATTTGTCAACGAAGCGTCTTGATTCTAATCTGCACTTCTAGTTCAATTCCGAGAGCGGCTATAAGATTTGAAAGGTGACATACCTCAAATTTGAAAATCGAATCTCAAGCTCCATTGAGTAAAATCCATTCCTTAACCATCATTTGTGCAACTGAATATTTCCGATTTAGCGCATCTGCGATCTTATTAGCCTTTCCAAGATGGTACAAAATATCACAATCATAGTTCTTTAGAAGTTCCATCTAGTGATGCTATTCGATATTCAACTTATTCTAAAAGAATAAATACTTGAGATTTTGATGGTTTGTGAAGATCTGGAATCTCTCTCCATATAAATAATGTCTCCAAATCTTTAGAGCGAAAATAATGGATGTGAGTTCCAAGTCATGCGTCAGATAATTTAGCTCATGAGGTCTCAATTGACAAGATGCGTATGCAACGACTCTGCCATGTTGCATTAGCACGCAACCCAGTCCTTTAAACAACACATCACTATAGATCTCATATCCTCCAGACCATACGGAATTGTCGGCACTAGTGCGGTCGTCAGCTTCTGCTTAAGCTCTTGGAAATTACGCTCGCAGCTATCTGTCCATACAAATTTCTATTCCTTTTTCAATAGTCGAGTCAACGATAAGGCTAACATTGAAAATCCTTCCACGAACCATCTGTAGTATCATGCCAATCCCAAGAAGCTTTTGATTTCTGTCACTATCATCGATCTTGGCTAGTTGATAACTGTTTTGATCTTGGTCAGGTCTACAAAAATTCCTTCACTTGAAATCACGTGACCTAGGAACACCACACGAGTCAACCAAAACTTGCTCTTGCTGAACTTGGCGTACAGCTCATAATTCCTCAATGTCTGAAGCACCATCCTCAAATGCTTCTCAGTGTTTCTCAGGACTTCTCGAATACACTAAGATATCGTCAATGAAAATAATCACGAACGATCGATACTCCTTGAACACCCGGTTCATTAGATCCACGGAAGCAACTAGGACGTTCGTCAAACCAAATGGCATTACAATGAACTCATAATGGCCGTATCGCGTGCGAAACGCGGTCTTCGGTATGTCCTCCTTTCCGATCCTCAACTGATGATATCCCGTCCTTAAGTCGATCTTAAAGAATATCGACGCTCCTTGCAATTGATCAAACAAGTCATTGATCCTCGGCAGTGGGTACTTGTTATTGATCGTCACCTAATTGAGTTGACGATAGTCGATGCATAGGCGCAACGGACCATATTTCTTCTTCACGAATAGAACCTGTGCTCCCCAAGGTGATGCACAAGGGCGTATAAATCCCTTATTCAACAATTCCTGCATCTGCACCTTCATTTTTTTCAACTCTGACAACATCATCCAGTAAGGAGCCTTAGAGATTGGCTTTGTCCTAGGGGGGCTAACTCAATCACGGACTCTATCTCTCTCTTTGGTGGTAGGCCTAGCAATTCCTTTGGAAACATGTCTAGAAACTCCTAAACCACTGCAATATCTTCAATCTTCAGCTCCTCAACTGTCGTATCCACGACAGTCACCAAGTAACCTTAACAACCTCCATCTAACAAACGGGCTACCTTAAGCAACGAGATTAAGGAAATAGAGAGTCATCCTCGACTCTTAATAAACTCGAAACTTTCTCCCGCTAGCGAGTTAAACTGAATCGCTTTACAATAGCAGTCCATCTTAGCTCGTTGCTTGGTGAGCCAGTCCAAGCCAATTATCACATCAAAATCATATATGGCTAAAACTATCAAATCTATCTTCCTCTCTCACTCACCAATCACTAATTTGCAACCAGGAAAACCCATCGTAGACAACACATTATCCTTTAATGGTGTTGATATGTACCAGCTTAACAAATTGCTCAGCTATAAACGAATGAGATGCACCAAGGTCAAATAAAGCATAAATAGCATGGTAATTCAACAATACCATACATGTGATAACATCAAGTGAGTCATCTGCTTGTCTCCTTGTGACGGCATACACCCTTCCATGCGCTGGAGGTCTGTTTAGTCCACTCGGTGGTACAAACCCCCTATTCTATCCCATTGGCGGTGGTGGCGGCAACTGCGGTCCCATCTATCTTCTGGGACAATTTCTAGCCAAGTGATCCTATTGGTCACACTCATAACAAGCACCCGACCTGGAATGGCATGGGGCCAATCCATGTCGCCTTCCACAAAAGTGACATACTCCGCTAGGGCTCGGCGCAGACTTGCCTACTTCACCCTTCCTATTAGGGGGAATAAGATACCTTCCTCCAATCATGAGCTTCTTCCCATACCAATTTCCATCTCTGTTTGAACTGAACCTCGACCCAGATGTAGTAGCTTGTTTGATCAAGTTCCTCTCTATCAACTGGGCTCGACTATATAGCTCATTGTAATTTTTCAAGTTGAATGGCACAGCAGATTCTTCAACTCTGATCGGAGGCTGTTCCTAAACCTCCGAGCTCTATCTTCAAGATCTTCCATCAGTCTAGGAACGTACTGCAACAGCTCCATAAATTTAGCCTCATATTGGTACACCGTCATCATCCCTTAACAGAGGCGCTGGAATTCCTCCATCTTCTGCTCTCGAGCGCCGCCCGAGGAAAAGCACTTGCCAGAAAGGCTCTAAGGAAGGCGTTCTACACCGAAACCACGCCTTCGGGGAATACTATGCCTCTAGTGGCCCTCCACCAAGTACTAGCGTTTCCCTACAACTAGTAGACCGCAAGGACAACCTTCTCCTCCTTAGTGCACATCAGCAGTGCAAAAGTCTTCTCCAAGTCTTGGACCCAAAGTGTTGCAACTTTGGGATCTCTTGCCTCGGTGAATCTTGGTGGATTCAGCTTTAGAAACTGTTCCACCAACTTGTGCATGGGCCACTCAGCAACCACGTTCCCAGGTGGAACTTCAGCAGGTGCGGCTGCGGTAGCAATAGCAACATTGGCAACAGCAATAGCAGTAACTATAGCAACGGCGGTAGTGGTGGCGACTTGATTCTGGGCCTGCTGCCTCATTAAAGCTCTAAGCGTTTCCGGTGCCTACATAATCCTATTGATTATGGGATCATTGGGTGCTACTACACCTACACCGAATGGTAGTGGTGCTACTCTACTTGCCTTGGCCTGAGTGCATGCTCTACCACGACCACCTTGGGTACCGACCCCTGTCGGCGTCCTACCCCGAGTCACTGGTCCAATGGTTGTCTTTCTAGGAGTCCTCTGCTCCTATTCACTCATTATGTAGACTTTCTACATAACCTGCTCCAAATTCCATACAAAATTAGAAACTGAGTAATCCCCACAAAATAATCTACCAAACAGTTATCAATCACATGCATCGGCATAATTAAAAGGTTTTTCCTACTAACAATCCCATAACCCATCGTATCTTATCACTACAACTACCAACCAACTTTGAATACCACCGCGGGTTGGGATGTCATGCCCCGAGCCTCGAGTGCGCACACATCCTTCGATGGTCGATGAAATTGCGACATCTCAAGACGCGTCGCCGACCCATTCATTTTATTTCACATGCGGAAGCGAATAACAAATCTCCAGACAACACAAACAAAGGATAGAAAAGCAGGAAACAAATTTCACAAAAACCTTTATAAACACACTGGGTTTATATACAAAAGTCTACAAAAGATCAACACTAAAAAAGAAGCTATCATATGACACACTAGTTGAACACATTTATCGATTCTTCGGACTCCACCTCTACAAGCTTCGGGGGCTTTGGGGGCTTCAGGTCTTCCGCAACCTCATCAGGAGGGTCAGCTGCACCCTCGCCTGGAGTGGCGTTGACAGCAACGGGGGGGATCTCAAAATCCAAAAGAGGACCTTCTAGTAACCCATTAATCCTATGGCGAAACCACGCCCGTATCAATGAGGTACCCTTTAAGGTAAGCCCTCATCGACCCAAATAGTGGTCATAACGAGCTCATGTAGCCAGGGACTCTCGAGGACTAGAATGTCAATACTCCACTCATTAAACCCCCGAGGTTGACCAAAACGTTATGGAGGAATCGCCATCTAAGGACTTGAAAAGATTGAGCCCATGACGGGGTGAGACAATATTTCAGCAAGTTCACCCCTTAAACCTCAACTAGGAATGAAATACGCCTAGAGGTAATCTAACTATACATCACAAAAAGATTTACCCCGCCTCAGTTACTTCCCTACACATCAGGACAGTTCATATACTCAACCATATGCAGTAATAAAGCTCAATCAATTGGAATGCCACATCTCATACCTCACATAGCCACAGGGGTCCCGATTATAAGGCAAAATCATTATGATACGTCCCATATCATGCCACATGATTTTTTCCCATAATCAAGCGCAGTTAAGACACTCAATCATGTGTTCCAATTTTATCACGGCCCAACGAGCATGACCTACTCAACGTTCGGTGGTCTTCTCGGCATAACCAAGCATCGTCTCACTCCATTAAGCATGGAAACATCTACACGAGACTCGCAATCCCAAAGGAGCATCGGTCCAAAATTTATCGGCCGGCATCCGTTGACTTAAATGATCTCATATAGAGGCAACGTCCACCCAATTCATATCGGGGATGGGTTCTCATAACCATTCATGCATCCATCCAATCCTGGCCAAGATATCGTGTTTTGCACTCAAATGTCCCAATAAAAATAATGTATTCGACCCATTTTCTTCGTATTAAAAACACATGGTAAAATAATCGTGTGTGGGTAGACGGTCAATTTGAACCGAAAATTTGTTATCATTCCTTTTAAAATCCTACTATTTGATATAGTATTTAAAACCATTTTCAATGTCAAAACCCGACACCTGGTAATTTCTAATTAATTACCAAAATTTTCATAATTTTGAAATAAATACTCAAAATCACCATCACCACTCAATCTGTACAAATTAACACTCAATTGCATAAACTAAGCACATCACTATAATCAGCATGAAATTTCGGTCATTGGCTATCCCGGTATAATTTTTGAAAAATATTAAATAATTAAATAAATTACAAAAATAATTAAATAATGCAAATTAAATACAATAAATGCTAACCTAGGCCGGAAATATTAATCTAACCACCTAAACAGGCCTAAAAAATTAGTGCACCTATCTAGATAAATAGTACAATCTAATTAGCCCTAATCAATCTATTATAACCACCTAACATGCATAATTAAACAATTAAATCGATAATCTAAACTAACTAACCACCTAATTTCTAATTAGCTTAAACCAATTACCTACTAAACGTCATTAACTCCCTAAGCAGAGTTTAGCAAGTAAACTCACCGATTTTGTGGGTCGATGAGTTCACTACGATGGCGACGCGGAGACGAGCGACAAACATGCCTACGGCGACATCAAGCAAGGTTTGGACGGGCTCGAAAATATCTCACAAAGTCTCAGCCCTTGCTGAAACTTTGGCTTTTGTTCTTGAGCTACAAGGACCAGTCGAAGGGGCGACTTGCACAGGAAAAGGGCATAGTAGGACGATAACGACAGCGGCGAACTAGGCGATGGCTTTGGCTGGCTGGACGACGACGGAGGCATGGCTTCAAGTAGGCTTGATGGCTAGACGACATCACACGGATGCGCGGGCAAGTGGGACGCCAAGCGGAGGACGTCGCGAGCTCGGGCGCCTAACGGGCGAATGGGTAGCGCCGACGGCTTCGAGCGGGCGCCTACGGCAAAGGGGAAAGGCTGGCTGGTTTCCTCTGGTTCTTGAGCTCTCTAATGGCTTCAACAATGGATAAAGCACTCCAAGGAAGAAGAAGAAGAAGAAGAAGAAGAAGAAGAAGAAGAAGAAGGTTGCTGCAACTAAAAAGGGAGACCACAAGCCTCCAAAGTCAAGCTAAAAATCCTAAATACTCATCACCAAGGCCCCACCAGCCTAAGCCTCATCCACATCAACCATTTTCCCTTCGGTCTTCCTAAACAAGCTTCAATTGAAGCCCCAAATGTTGCACCCCACATGGACCTAAGCTCTTGCCCTCGAATTCCACTCTCATGCTTCTCTAATTGAGCTGAATTGATGCCCGAAAATTCCCAATAAGATGTCCACACTTAAATCCACATTTTTCTTTGCCAATTAGTCCAACTTGAATGCCAAAATGCGCTAAAAAGGGTCCTCTAATTTTCCTAGTCTAAAGCGTCCTAACTTTGATTTTTCGCTGAAATCTTGAGTTTGCAAAAAAATCTTCGGGGATGAGTCGACGTTCCTAAAATAAATTGTGATATGACAGAACTTTCAATTTCTGAAGTCCGATTCAATTTCACGCTTAATTTCAATCGGGCGCAATTTTAACGTGATCTAACCTCTTTGGGTAGCTTTTAGGAATTTTTAGCATGTTTGGCCCATGGTCGATTGTTTTCTAGCCACATTGTACATCTTTGACGCATTGGCAACTCTCGATTGTCGTAAAAATCTCGAGGTTTCAAATACGGGCGTAGGGTACAGAAATGATAGAAAAATTGGTCTAGTGCCGTTCGACAAAAATTTTGCAATCATGTGGAATCACCCATACACTAATAACATACCTCTATCGAATCGACTTATCTCTCGATCTCTAATCGATTTTGACGATGCCATATTGATCCTTGCAAATTAGCATGATCGAGCAAAATCGATTTCTGGTCAAATTCTTAAGTCTGTTGTGTTTAGATTCCTTAACGACTTTACTTGTAGACTAGTTATCTCATGAGTAATCAGCTTAGGGAAATGAACTATAGGCGCGTCGTTGAAAAGCTCAATTTATTCAATCAAAATAGAACTTAAAAATCAGGATGTCACATACTACCTTGGCCTTGAAAACTCTTTTGTTCGCTAACAATGGTGAGCTTCTCACTTTTCCGACATTTTATCAACAAATGGTTGGAGCACTACAATATGTGTCCATGACCAAACCCAATATTGTTTATACTCTCAACTTGGTCACCAATTCCTTTGTTAAACCATATTAATAGGCCTTCAAATACATATATCGTTGTTTAACAGTGCACATCCACTCACTTATTGCTCATTGACCGGTATCATCCCACTTCATTGCCTGTTTATGCAAATGTAGACTAGGTTGAGTACTTCGATAATTAACGGTTTACCTCAGGTTTTTGTGTCTCTCTATGTGTTAATCTTGTTTCTTTGTGCCAAAAAGCAACCCACTTAGCATGTTTTAGTACAGAGGCTAAGTATCGTGTTGTTGCTCACTATGTTGCTAAGATTATTTGGATTTGTCATTTATTTCATGAGCAAGGCCCCCCTTTCTATCCTCTCATTGTTTATTGTGATAACATCTTTGTCACCTATCTTGCTCCCAACCTAGTGTCTCGTGCTGGATATTTCACTTTGTTTGAGAGCAAGTTACTTTTGACAATCTACATATTTGCTATGTGCCTACAACGGATTAGCTGGTAAATATCTTCACCAAGGGACTACATAGTCTCCATTTCGGGTTATTGATATACAATCTCTCTATTATCACACCTACTTCAAATTGAGGTATTAATATATAATTTATATGTATCATGAGGTTTTTCCACAATTATGTTTCCAGTTGTATACCAATTGTTATTAATCACACTTATAATCATGTAATCCTAATTGGGGTTGAGCCAATTATTTTCTCTCTATCACTAAATATTAGCAATGGTATGCTCACTTTGCAGCAAATGGCCGGACATGTGAGAGAGACGACGAGGAGAGAGAGGGAGGGAGAGAGAGAGAGAGGAGAAGAAAGAATGACGAAGAAAGTTCTTAATTATTTAACTTTTGAAGGATTTGATCTAGCTTCTTTCTTCTTGAGTATTTTATGCATATATAAAAATCTGTTTACAATGATTTTAAATTTTCATGAAATTTGAAATTTCAATCTTATTTATTAATAGACACCAGAAAATCTCTTGAAATGCACAAATATGACATGTACCATCCTTTCTAAAAATACTAAGAATGTTTTTTTTTTTTTTCCTCAAAGAGAACTATGAATGGAAATGGAAAGTACCTTTTAATTTAGAATAAACAAACCCCGACACTTATATTGTGTCAGCCTATGAATTTCGAATCCTATTAGGGTTGAGTCAATAAACCTAGTGATCTTGGCCTACAGGAATTCAGGGTCTTTGCTGCATTCAATGTTGAGCTGGGTTCACTCTCTTGTACGCGAAATCTAATGAAATATAAGCTCAAAGACCTGATTCATCCGATAGTCCATATGGAGATATAATGGGAGGCTATATTTGGCCTCAATAAAAAGGCTCTCTATTATTATGTGGTAGCCGCAAAAGAATGATTAATGTAAGTTAAAGCAAGAGAGAAAGAGAGCAAAAATCTAGAAAGAAGGTGTCCGATTTGCATCAAGCCGACGATCAAAGGTCACTTTGTGCTCCCTCATCAAGCTTTTTAGGGGTTGAACCGAACCTGCATTTTAGTGGAATTTATTTTTAATCTCTCTTAATCTCTTATGAAGGTCATGTGTATTGTCAAGAACGGTGTTCTTGATATTATCATTACTATGTACCTCTGGTATTAGCTAAAGAAAAAAATTCACCCAATTTTGTTGATAGTGAAGATTTTGGGTGAACTTTAGTCCCTTGAATTTTGATCTCCTCACACCGAGATGGTTGTCCACATAAAATTGACTTGTATTTGGTTGTCCAATTTTGTTGATAGTGAAGATTTTGGGTGAACTTTAGTCCCTTGAATATTGATCTCCTCACACCGAGATGGTTGTCCACATAAAATTGCCTTGTATTTGTGTGTTTAGTATTTACAATGCTCTACTACATTGCTTCATATCAATTTTGCACAAAAGGAAAGATTGTTTTGTGCCATTGTGCTATTTTGATATTATATGGCTTGTCATTATTCGCCTAATATCCAAGTCACATAAAATCTTCATCACTTTCACCTTTTTAGACATCGAAAGCTAAACACTGAAAACTTATTAGATTGCAATCATAGGTGACATCTTCAGCTTTACCTATCTAGTTTGTCACCTCCCAAATATTTGATGTAGCTAGTATAAACACCTAGAGGGGGTGAATAGGTGTAAAAACAATTTCTCGAGATACGGAAGCAATACTAAGCAACCGATAGAAAGGAAATACTATTTTGCTTAACCAAAATGAATTATGACCAAAGTAAAATAAAGAGTAGGGAAGAGAAGATTAAACACAAGGTTTATAGTGGTTCGGCTTATTTCAAGCCTACGTCCACTCTTCCGACCGACAGCCTATCGGCTGGATTCCACTATAAACAAAAGAGATGTTACAGCACAACTTTTCCTTGATTCCACAGTGTAGATGTTCTACCACACTTCCTCAAGGTTTTTCACAAATATAAACTCTCTTTTGCGTACAAGTTTTTGCTCAAATGAATTGACTAAATAACAAGGAGCTTCAGACTTTGGAATTCTTCTATCGTGCACTACTCGAACAACTTAGAACGTCTTCCTTATATACTCTTTTATGCCATCATACCCGTTGGCACTTACCAAAGGAATTCCTCCAATCTACCCGTTGGACGGAATCAATTAGGAAGATCATTCGAGCTATTAAAGGAACATGACGATAGCCCATCAATCATGTTCGCCCATACAATCAGGATCTCGGTTTCCATAAGTAAAACCTTCCACGAATATTTTGCCAATCAACGAATCCTTAATCTTCGAATCAATCTCGATCAATCAAAAGGATTATGTTATGTCATATCCAGCCAAGAGATCTTCTCCAGTCGATAAGGTCATATCCTTAATAAAACATCCAGTTCTTGATAGCCTTTCTTCAACGGATTAGAACTGTCAATGAGGATAGACTTTGAATCTTGAGTCGGCTGTCCGAGGTCTTCGAACTTTAGACACAGAGAGCCTCGCAAACCTTCGTACTAGACCGATAGAAACGTTTTGTCGCTTCAAAATATTTCAAGAAGATTTCTCCAACAATCTCCCCTTTTTATGGTGACAAAACTTTCCTCGTAGATTTGGATAACTCGACCTACAAAACATTTCTCAAATAAATATACATATCTTATAAAGATAAATGGCTAAATGAATAACACTAGAATCTGCAACCACAAAAAATAGGTTAGTCTTGAATATGATAAAGCCATCCATAAGATATCAATAGCAGTCAATAGCAAATCAAATCCAAATTCACATCCAGACACAAAATTAAAGTCAAACATCAATCCAAATCAAACAATCCAAAAAAAAATTCAAAGTTTGATTCAAATCTTTCTCCCCTTTTTTGTTAGCATTAAAAATGTTGAGAAGAAAATAGAATAAAGTCAAGATTGCTTGGGAACGTGGACAAGCTGGAAATCTCCCATGGACTGAACGATCCCTTCCAGCCTTTTCAAGTCTTCCTTCAGTTGTGCAACCTCCTCACCCTTAGCATTAGCCTGAATCTGAACAGAGAGGGCTTGGATCTAATCTTTCAAAGAAACTGAAGAAACTTGACCTGCATTCTGCAAGCTTTGAACCTCGCATCCCAGAGCATAAATTTGACCGTGCATCTCCAAGAGAATATCCATAATTCTACGAAAATCTGCTAAGCTGTTGGTCTACGTACTGGCTTTAGCACGATCTACAGATGATGACATATCAGAATAATCACGCAGATTTAGCGATGAAGCATCATATTCTTCTTCGAGAAAAATGAGAGGCATGAATGTCTTCCGGGTCGGCTAGAGAACGACCACTCCCTCACTGGTAGCAGCTGGCATCCCTCTTTTCTCATTATCTCCCCCTATTTCTATGCCTTCAGGTGGAGAAGAGTGTTTTTCAGGCTCTCCTTCCTCTTGATTCATTCTCTCTTCTTCTTCTTCTGCTTCTTTTTCGCCAAGTGCTCTTTCTTCTTCTTCTTTTTCATCCCTTGTCTCCTCAAAGATCCTTTTCTTTTGCTTCTCTCTCCTCTGCTTCATTCTCCTCTCGCTTCTCTCTCTTCTCTTTCTTGAGTCCTCTGTTCTGAGTCTTTCACTGGAGCAGAATGCCTCAGATGTTTCAACGCCATTGCAGAGATGGTGATGTCTTCCTCATCATCTTCATCTTCAACGATGAGAGCTCTTCTTTTCTTGGATGGAGCAACCATGGGCTCCTTTCCTTTTCTTTTTGATGCGAAGAGATTTAATGAGACTTTACAGAGTCTTCTCCTTAAATTTCTCCAACGCCTTGCTTAGCTCCTTCAGACGCATCTTGGTCACCATTTTCAGTCCTACCACCATATGATCACACGATCGAGCACAAAGAATTTGTGGAGGCTGAATGTTCAGATGTCTGAATAACTTCGTCACAAGACTTGGATAAGGAAGTTGACCTCTGTCTTTCACCACTGCTCTATACATGTGGAACATAACAAAGGTGAGGAAGAGAAAACTTTTTCCCTGCTGAAGAGAATGGCATACATCGGTTTGCCTCCGAACTTGAAACATCGGTTTTGGAGGTTGATTTCGGTCCGAGGCAATTGATCACAATCTTGTGAAGCGGAGAATGTTGAACGCACTCGTCCTTAGGTAGGAAATCTTTTCCTCTGTTCTCATGTCCTTAACAAGTTCCAATGTAGCACGAGCAATAGAAACTTTGATCGGTTGATAACTTCCTCTCTTAACCCCTAACACATCTGCCAACATATCCATATCCACTACAAAGTCTTGATCTTTGACACTAAAGAGAATCTATTCGCATCCGTAAAACTAAGATTCGAATAGAAATAAGCGCAATTCCGCGTAAGCTTCTATGGTGTCGTAACGGAACCGCCAAGTTGAAGAAAACTAAACTTTTCCCTCGGTTCACATTTACAACATCCAGAAAATCAAAATCCACACTCTTAGGTTTATCACCCCACGCTTTAGCAATTTTGAGTATAGATCTTTCTGTTCCTTCGATCTAAACAACTCTCCCCTTTTTCCTCGATTTTCTGCCGCAATACCCATCCTCGGTTGAAATTGGCTGTACAATTTGTCATCATCATTCCCATCTATCAGATTAAATCCCCAATCACGAGGATCACTTGGGATATTTGCAAGGGATTCTTCGACACCCCTTTACGAGCAATTCCCAAACTTTCCATTTTCCGCAAAAAGATATATTCATTCCCATATCCTTTGTCTTTAAGAAAATCATCGACGTAGTTCAATGGAGTACGAGTCCCTTTTAAAGCACGATAAAGCTTATAAATAAAAGAGGGGCTTTGAACTCTTACAGGATCTACGTCTTCAATGATTTCTTCTTCTTGTTGATGACCAACATTTGAGGACTAGAAGGTGGAGTATGACGCTGTTGAGAATGTTGTGGGCTCTGTTGATTTGGAGCCTCTTCTTCCTCGGTGAGATCGAAATGAGTAGGCCCCACACTCATTCGCTGTGGTCCTCTCGCTTGCAATCCTCGAAGACTTTCTTGAAGACGACATCTTTCTCACTCTTTGAAAGATTTCTTGCTTGACTTTCCCAAGAAAAATGACAACTTTTTCAAAGATTAGGTAAGAGAAAGAAAATAGGAATGGAAGATCGGTTCTTTTTAGGGTTTTTGAAGAGTAAAGCGAAAAAGAAGCAACCTTGATGCATAATCGCTAAAAATGGGGCATACGAACATCATAAAGGAAGGTGAAAAGATGCCTTTTTAAAAAAAATAACTGCCTTTTTTTTTCGAGAAAATAGTCATTTCAAAAAAATAACTTCTTTTTCAAAAGGAAACGTTGCAATAATCACGTCAATTAAAGATAGCAACAATAAGACACGTTGATGATCGTACCTTTTCACGATGAGATTCGAGAGAGAGAATAACTTACAGTCAAGGTTTTGTTTGCCTGAATCTGAGAGTCTCTAGACTCTAACTTCTTCAATCCTCAAAATGTTGAGTCCGGAGCGAATAATTTCACATTGATTTTTCTCCAAAGGCTTTGTGAATATATTCGCCAGCTTGGTTCTTTGAATCAACATACCGAATCGAAACTTCTCCATTTTGAACATGATCTCTAATGAAGTGATGTCGAATCTCTATATGCTTTGCTCTTGAGTGAAGAATTGGATTTTTGGTAAGATTGATTGCACTGGTGTTGTCGCAGTTAACCTTTGTGCATGAATCTTCAATTCCAAAGTCTCTTAGCTGTTGTTTTATCCACATTATTTGTAAACAGCAACTTCTAAGAGCTACATACTATGCTTCTATTGTAGAGAGAGCTACCGTACTCGCTTTCTTGAAAACCAAGATATTGTCCCCTCCAAGTAGTTGACAGTACCCAAGGTGCTCTTTCTATCAACTTTGCAACCGGCTAGATCTGCGTCTGAGTATCTAAGAAGAGTAAAGTCTCCTCTTTTAGGATACCATAGGCCGATGCTTGAAGTTGAAGCAAATTATTTAATAATACACTTTGTAGCATTTAAATAAGATTCTTTATGGTCTGCTTGAAATCTGGCACAAATGCAAACACTAAACAAAATGTCAGGTCTAGAAGTAGTAAGATAAAGAAGTGAGCCAATGATACTCATGTATAACTTCTGGTCGACTTTCTTTCCTTCTTCATCTTTGTCTATCTTCAAGGAACTTGACATTGGTATTTCAGCCTTCTTGCAATTGTTCGGACCAAACTTTTTGACGAGATCATTAGCATATTTTCTTGATGAATAAAAGTTCCTTCCTTCGCTTGTTTCACTTGAAGCCCGAGAAAGAAGGTTAACTCACCCATCATGCTCATTTCAAATTCATCCTGCATAGTCTTAGAGAATTTCTTGCACAGACTTTTATTATGAGATCCGAAAATAATATCATCGACGAAAATAATATCATCGACGAAAATAATATCATCGACATATATTTGAACTAGCACAAAACTTTTGCTTTCTTTTTGATAAACAGAGTAGTGTCTACTTTACCTTCACAAAACCATTTTGAATTAAAAACTTACTCAGCACAGTCGTACCAAGCTCGAGGTGCTTGTTTTAAGCCATATAAGGCATTTTTGAGTCTCGAATACCGAGTCTGTTTTCTTGGATCTTCAAACCCAGGTGGTTGTTCCACATAGACTTCCTCATGGATAAATCCATTTAGGAAGGCACTTTTGACATCCATTTGGAATAACCTAAAATTTTTATGACAAGCAAATGCAAGTAATAAACGAATTGCTTCTAACCTTTCTACTGGTGCGTAAGTCTCGTCATAGTCTATCCCTTCTTCTTGCGTATATCCCTTGGCCACGAGTCTTGCTTTGTTTCTTACGACATTTCATTTCTCATCCATCTTGTTTATGAAAACCCATTTAGCTCCAATAACTGATTTACCTTTCGGTTTAAGAGTTAATTCCCATACATCATTGATACTAAATTGCCCGAGCTCTTCTTGCATGGCTTCAATCCAGCTTTCATTAGATAAAGCTTCATCTATGCTTTTGGGTTCTATTTCGAAATAAGAGTCACAAAAGACTAAACTCTTCGCGCATTTTGGATCCAAGTGCGAATTCCTTCATTAATGTCACCAATGATAAGATCTTTGGGATGACTGGACTTATACTTCCAGTTGCTGGTTAATTTGTCAGAATGATGATCACTTCCTTCACTTGAATCTTCAACAATCACTTGCTGCTGGTCCTTCAAAGTCTGAGCTGCTTCTTGACATTTAGACTTTGTAGAGTCCGGAGCAGTTCGGGATCTTCAAGATGAGTCTAAATAGATTCATTTTGCATAGAATCCTGGAATTTGACATTCATTGATTCTTCCACAGCTTTGAGTCTTTTTGTTGTAAACTCGTACGCTTTGCTTGTGGTTGAATATCCAAGGAAAATGCCTTCATCGACTTTTCTTCAAACTTACCAATTCGATCATTTGCATTTTTCAGTATAAAACATTTGCATCCAAACACATGAAAATATGAAACAATAGGCTTCTTTTCTTTGAATAATTCATAGGGGTTTTTTCTAGAATATGCCTTAGAAAACTCTATTGATAATATAACATGCTGTAAAAACTGCTTCAGCCCAAAAACGTGAGAAGATGTTGCTTTCAATTAGAAGAGTTCTAGCCATTTCTTGAAGCGATCTATTCTTTCTTTCCACAACTCCATTTTGTTCTAGAGTATATGGAGAGGAGAACGAATGCTGAAAACCAGATTCATCACAAAACCTTGTAAAGTCTTGATTTTCAAATTCGCCTCCATGATCCGTTCTTATACTTGAAATAACATATCCTTTCCTTTTTAGCAAATTTTTCAAAGTAAGAGAAAGTTTCAGACTTACTTGCCAGAAATAGACCCAAGTAAATCGTGAGTAGTCATCCACGATTACTAGGCAATATTTCTTACCTCCAATGCTCTGTGTTCTGATTGGTCCAAAGAGATCCATATGCAGAAGTTGCAGTACACGGTTAATGGAAACTTGATTTATTGATTTAAAAGAATTTCTTACCTGTTTTCTCAATATGCATGGTGTACATAGGTCAGACTTTTGATATGATAAATTGGGTAGACCACAAACAAGCTTCTTTGTTGAAATTTTGGCTATCTGCCTCATATTGATGTGCCCAAGCTTTCTGTGCCATAAGCTTGCTTCGTCTTGGATTGAAATTAAACATTGCGATTCATCTGATTTCACATCCAAGAGGTAGATATTTCCATGTCTTCGTCCCATAAATGACTTAGTAGAGTCTTTATTGGTTCCTAAACATATCCCCTCTTGAAAGTAGATTTTGAAACATGTATCACATAGCCGATCCGACACTGAGCGGATTATAGTTGAGTCATTCAACTAAAGAAACATTGCTTATTGTGAGGTTTCCAATCTTCACGCTCCAAATCCCACAATTTTTCCTTTGCTGTTTCCTCCAAATGAGACTTTTCCACCATTTACTTGAACAAGTTTTATGAAGCAATTTAAGTCTCTGTCATGTGTCTTGAGCATCCACTATTCAGATACCATTTTAACTTTTTCTTTTATAGTGACCTGCATTTAAAAAGAAACTCAAACTTTCTTTGGTACCCATCTTTTCTTGAGTCCAATCGTGTTAGTATGATATGCGGTTTTTGCCCATACTTTATTGACGGAGTTTCCAAACCATAGGACATTCTTTTTCAAAATGATCCGCACTATTGCACTTTGAACATCCGAGAGCATTGCGACCTACTGGTTTTACAAATGTCCTTTTAAAATGATTTTTATAAGTATCTCTTGAGGGTCTTTGTTTGATTCTTTCCTTCACTTTAGGAAAATCAATTAAATGAATGGTTTTTAGTGATCATTCCCAAACCAGATTTATTGAAATAAGGTCTTTGAACAGAAAGTAATTTTCTAATTTCTCGGATCCTTTCGAAAATCTTTTGGAAATATTTGAGATATCATTTTTCAAGAATGCATTTTCTTTTGAAAGATTATCTTCACTTTCTCTAAGAAAAGAAACATTCATATCTAAACATTTCACCTTTTCTTTCAAAACATTTTCTTGTTGTTTTAAGGCAGAATTTTCCTTTTTGAGTTCGGAAATCCTTTTAAGAGAAATCTTAAGACTAAAACATAACTCATCAATGTATTTAGAAACTTTAATGGGATTTTGAAGTTACTTACCTCAAATTCACAGAAGTCCAGCACAAGTGCCATAACTTCAAAACGGTACACTTAAGTGCTACTTTTTTTCTAGTAGGACACTTAAGCCACCTCCCGGCAACCCTTGCCGGAAATTCTACGTGGCAATATTTTATTATTATTTTTTGCCTACGTGGCTTGCCTGGAGAGCTGAGTCGGCTTAGCTCCAAAGCAACATAAAAATTTAAAAAAAAAATTAAAAAAATAAGAAATTTAAAAAATTAAAAAAATTAAGAAAATTATTTTTAAAAAGAAAAAGGGGGGAGGTCGAACGGGCGGCCGAGGGCCCACTTTTTTTTTACTTTTTCTTAATTTTTAAAATTGTTAAAAATTTTAAAATTTTCTTAATTTTTTAAAACTTTTAAATTTTTCTTAATTTTTTAAATTTTTAAATTTTTTAAATTTTTTAAATTTTTTCTTATTTTTTTAATTTTTTGAATACTTTATAATTTAATTAATTTTTATATTATTATTTACACGTAGACACGAAACGGCGTCGTTTTTGCGTTTTCTCCGCCACGTCGCGTGCAAAACAATGCCGTTTTTGGACTAAACTCTGGAAAAATTGTCACGTCAGCCATTTGGCCGGATTTTCGTCGAATGGCACTTAAGTGTCCCATTTTACTCAATATTGGCACTTAAGTGTACCATTTTAAAGTTATGGCACTTAAGTGTCCCTCTCGTGCCAAGTTATGGCACTCTAGGTGTCCTCACCTCTCAAATTCCTATGCGAATGAAATCTGTCTCGAGTTTGAATGAATCCGATTGTGCCATCGGACATATGTTAGCATAATCATCATCACTTTCTTCACATTCTATATCACTCCAGTGTTTCGCTTTAAGAGCCTTTCGATACTTTTCAGCTTTTCCTTTCTTCTTCCTCGGGAGAGGACAGTTGGGTCGATGTGCCAATTTTTCTTACATTCAAAGCAGACTACATCTTTATTTGATTCATCATCTTCAACGAGACTTAGTCTGTTGCTTTTAAAAACTTTGTTTCCTTGGATTGAATCTTCTTCCTTTTACTCTTCAGCTTTCTGAATCTTCTTATCATGAGAGCAAGCTCCTCATCGTTCATATCGTCTTCAGAATCTGCAACATCAGAATCATCATTGGATTTTAATGCAATGGATTTCTTACCTTTAGGGTCTTCGTCTTCATTGATTCGTTCCATTTCATAAGACTGAAGAGTTCCAACCAACTCATCAACAAGATAGTGGCATGATTCTTCGGTCTCTCCGATTGAGGTCTTTATGTTATTCCAATCCTTGGAAAGTCCACACGATAGCTTGTTTACCTTCATGGGATCGAAATTGGTTGACCTTGATTTTCAAGACCATTCACGATATCCGTAAACGACTAAACATGTCGCTTATAGATTCTCCTGATTTCATTCTTAAGACTTCGTATTGACCGAGGAGAATGTTGATTCTGGTTTTTTTACTCGATCGGTTCCTTCATAGGTAATATGTAATCTATCCTAGACTTCTTTAGCTGTAATACAAGAAGATATTATGTTATATTCAGTAGGTGATAGAGCACAATATAAAGAATAAATTGCTTTTGCATCAAGAGCTTGTCTCTTGATTATCTCTTCTTCCGAGTCATCCGACTAGACTCCACGCATCTTTTCCTCTTTCGAGACAGGTGCAACTTTAGGAATGATTCCTTTTTCTACAACATCCCATTCCGAGGATCCTTTGATCTTAGGAACGCCTTCATCTTGTTTTTCCATATGTTGTAATCCTTTCCATCAAAGTAAGGTGGTCTGGTATTGCTTTGCCCTTCTATCGCCCACCGGAGCCGACATACTAGCCATGGATCTTTAACTCAAGTAAAACACTTCAAATAAAGTGAGTACAGGCTCGATACCAATTGATGTAGCTAGTATAAACACCTAGAGGGGGTGAATAGGTGTAAAAACAATTTCTCGAGATACGGAAGCAATACTAGGCAACCGATAGAAAGGAAATACTCTTTTGCTTAACCAAAATGAATTACGACCAAAGTAAAGTAAAGAGTAGGGAAGATAAGATTAAACACAAGGTTTATAGTGGTTCGGCTTATTCCAAGCCTACGTCCACTCTTCCGCACTGACAGCCTATCGGCTGGATTCCACTATGAACAAAAGAGATGTTACAGCACAGCTTTTCCTTGATTCCACAGTGTAGATGTTCTACCACACTTCCTCAAGGTTTCTCACAAATATAAACTCTCTTTTGCGTACAAGTTTTTGCTCAAATGAATTGACTAAATAACAAGGAGCTTCAGACTTTGGAATTCTTTTAATCGCGCACTACTCGAACAACTTAGAATGTCTTCCTTATATACTCCTTTACGCCATCATACCCGTTGGCACTTACCAAAGGAATTCCTCCAATCTACCCGTTGGACGGAATCAATTAGGAAGATCATTCGAGCTATTAAAGGAACATGACGATAGCCCATCAATCCTGTTCGCCCATACAATCAGGATCTCGGTTTCCATAAGTAGAACCTTCCACGAATATTTCGCCAATCAACGGATCCTTAATCTTCAAATCAATCTCGATCAATCAAAAGGATTCTGTTATGCCATATCCAGCCAAGAGATCTTCTCCAATCGATAAGATCATATCCTTAATAAAACATCCAGTTCTAGATAGCCTTTCTTCAACGAATTAGAACTGTCAATGAGGATAGACTTTGAATCTTGAGTCTAATCTGTTCTGGAGGTCTTCACTTTAGACAGCGAGTCTGCAAACCTTCGACTAGGCCCGATGGAAACGTTTTGTCAGCTTCAAAATATTTCAAGAAGATTTCTCCAACAATATTAAACTTTGGTTTGATATGTGATTATCAACTCTACCAAATTTCAGTCGGAGTGGCTTTAGCTGTTTTCATCTCTCCAAAGTTTTCCATATAGGAAGTCCAAAGAGTAAAGGGATTTTGCAATTTTGACGTCTGAGATATCGAAGCCCTGTTAGATTCAAATTAAGAACAAGCCTTTAGTATCCATTTTTACCTATCCAATTATTCACCCTTCCAAATATCAAGATTTCGTTGGAATCAAGTTACATATCCCATTGACGTCACCTCTTCGAAAATCTAAACTGCTCCATGTTCATATAAAAGACCAACTCAAATCTTGGTCGCCTTTAAGTCAACTTTTCCAAGTGATATAGCTTTGTGCGATTTACGTACAAATTATCAAAGCTCGGTCAGATTTGTGTACCGATGATTGACAATCTTCACAAGGGAAAACTTCATGAACTTCATAAGCACAAAAGAATCTATGAAGAAAAGCAATTCTTCAAACCATATAATAGAACCTCTTTTACAAAGGCACAACACTCGTATACGCACATGGGCGATCTGTGATTAGTATGATGAACTTTAAGGAGCATGTTTTGGTCGCTCATCAAAATTATGGGATTCTTGGAGGTTGACGATCCATGCACAACTCGGGTGGGTCGCACCGGTGCAATCCTAAGTGTCTCAATGTCATATAATTACAACGCAAGATAAGTTAATAATGAAAAGCTGGCAAAAGTAAATAATAATACACGGGTTGAAGAAGCACGTTTCGTCTATTTAGAATAGAGTCTACAATGAAAAGTTCCACACAGGATGTCGGGCGGGGAAGACAACGAAAGAAAATAAAGAAGACAAGGAAGACAAGGGAAATCGGGAATGAAAAGGATAGAGGTTAGGGAAAATTTTTGCATTTCTCTTCAATAATTCCTAATGTACAAGATTCTGTAGATATAGTACAAGATGTACATAATAAATGGAAATAATGTATTCTATGAATCAATCCAAATCTCAATCTAATCCCTAAGTGATTTAGTGCACAATTATAATCCGAATGGATCTCAGATCGTATATTTCGAGCATATCTTTTATTACTCCCCCTCAAGTTAGTGGCTTGTAGATGTCTAAGATGCCTAGCTTGCTCAATAGATAAGCGTGCTGTCTTTGGCATAGAGGTTTGGTGAAAAAGTCCGCGAGGTTGTCTTGTAGTTCCAATTCCTCTTGTCTCAATCATTCCCTCTTGAATCTTTTCTCGAGTAAAATGGCAATCTACCTCTATATATTTAGTTCTTTCGTGCACTATGGGATTCGCTGCAAGTTTGAGAGCCAAATTATTGTCGTAGAATAGCTTAGTTGGTCCCTTCACTTGCACTTCGAGATCTTTAAGTAGGCCTTCTATCCATATTATCTCACAAGTAGTTTTTGCCATAGCTCAATGCTCCGCTTCAGCTGAAGATAGTGATACGCTTGGTTGTTTCTTGGTCTTCCATGAAAGAAGTGATTCTCCTAATTTAATGCAATAGCCGATGATGGATTTCGGCTCATGGGACAAGTCACATAATCCATGTCGCAATATGCTATCATTTGCATATTGCATTTCCTAGAAAAGAGTATTCCAAGTCCTAGGCACTTCTTTAAATACTTCACGACCTTCTAGGCACTTCTTTAAATACTTCACGACCTTCAAAGCAACATTCATATGAGATTACTTTGCACTGTGCATGAAATAACTAAGTGTTTGCATTGCATAAGATATATCAAGTCTAGTCATAGTTAGGTATATGAGCTTTCCAATGAGTTTTTGATAACTTGACGGATCTCTGAGTATGGGATCATCGTGTTGAGATATTCTCACATCATAATATGTTGTGGTTAACTTAGTATTTTGCTCGATTGGAATGATAGTCGGTTTGCATCTTGATAGACCCGCCTCCGATATAATCTCCAATATAAACTTTCGCTAACTCAGAAAAATTTCTTAGTCATATCGGGCAATTTCAATCCCAAGGAAACATTTTGGTGCTCCCAGCTCTTTTATATGAAAAGTGGAATGTAAATATTCCTTGAAGCTCTCTATAGCAATTTTATCATTTCACATTATGAGAATATCGTCAACATATATCATCAAGTAAATAGATAATATACCTTTAGTTCAAGTGAATAGAGCATAATCATGTTAAATTGATTGAAACCTGCGGTTGTGAGAGTATTGGCAAACTTGTATCACTGCCTAGAAGCTTGTTTCAAACCATAAATGGATTTACGGAGACGATATACTCTATTCTCCCCTTGTCTTCGTAAACCCCGAGGAATATCCATATAGATTTCTTCATCCAAATCGCCATGGAAAAAAGCATTATCCAAGTCCATTTGATGCAAGGGCCAACCATGAATGGCTACAACCGACAAGAAGGAACGGACCATGATATCTTTGGCTACTAGAGAAAAAGAGTCGTGATGATCTAAACCTTCCCACTAGGTAAAGCCCTTAGCCACCAATCAAGCCTTATAGTGTTCAATGGAACCATTGGCATGATATTTAATTTTGTACACTCACTTACATCCAATTGGTTTTCGGTTAGGAGGTAGTGAGGCAAGATCCCAAGTTTGATTGTTAGTCAAGGCTTGTAATTCTACTTCCATAGCCTTTTGCCACCATGGATCGGTGGATGCCTCATCATAGCCGAGATGGCTCCCTTTCTTCCGATATATGACTAATGCAGCATATATCTTTCGGCGATAGTTTATGAAAAGAAACGTAGGATGAGATTGGATGCTGAATACAATTTAGTGTGGCATAAACGTAGTCCTTTGCCCATGTCGGTGGTCATGTAGCGCGATTGGAACATTGTGGAGGATCAGTTTTTGGAGGAGAAGATACCTTAATAGTGGATTCTGGTGAGGCTCATTGAATTTCTTCATCATCAAGCATAATGTTCAATGTGTCTTCCATAGCATTCTCTGGAGGTGCATTCGTTTCTGAATTTGAAGTTCTTAATGGAGAAAGGATATTGACTAGCGGTGCTGCTAGATGGATCGCTCACAATGCCCGAATCTTCATTTGAAGATGCCCTTTCGACGAATGGAAAAATGTCTTCATGGAAAATAACGTCCATGCTTATAAAGAGTTCCCTTGTAGATGGATCAAGAACCTGATATCCCTTTTGCAAGCTGGGATATCCCATGAATATACATCATCAAGCACGAGGACCTAACTTGTCTTGAGGCCCTACTATCGTAGTATAACATAAGCAACCGAAGACTCTTAGATGATTCATCTCCGGTTCCTTTCCAAAAAGTAGTTCAAAAGGAGTTTGCCCATTGAGTGTCCGAGTGGGTATACGATTATTAAGATAAGCCGCTGTAACAACGCAATCTCCCCAATAATTTGCTAGGACAGATGCTTGGAACTTTAGCACACGTGCAACTTCCAAAAGATGGCGGTGTTTCCACTCCACTACCCCCATTCTATTGTGGGGTGTAAATGCAAGAGCTTTCATGCAAGATGCCATGGGATGAGAAAATTGAAGTGCAATCATGGTTAAAAATTCTCTCCCATTATCGTATGGGAATGGCTGAATAGATTTTCCGAATTGATTCTTGGATAAGGAAACAAATGTTCTTAAGTGAGAGGAAACTTGACCTTTTGACTGCATCGAAAAAACCCAGGTGGTGCGAGAGTAATCGTCCACAATTGTAAAGAAGTAACAAGACCCATCACGATATGCCGTATGGTAAGGTCCCCAAACATCCGCATGAATTAATGAAAGAATGTCATGGGCATGAGGATTGCTAGATGAAACAGGGTATGAGATTGTTTATGAAGAGGGCATATGTGACATTGAGAATAAGGAAATGAAGCATTATGACCCATTCTCAAATGCATAATAAAGTTCTTATAATTGGTATTCATGTTACACAATGATAATTTATTCAAGGAAATACAAGACAAATCAAAATTACTCAAAAAAACTAGTCCAGAAAATAAGTCATTCAGAAATATTCCCCAAGCACATCAACTTTGCCGGTAAAAAGGGCCTGAAAGAAGCAAGTGTCAGCATCAAAGAAGACTTGACATGAATTTTCTTTGCAAATTCTAAACACAAAAAGAGATTAAACTAAAACTCAGGGGACATAAAAGACATTTTGAAGGGTGATATGAGGACTAAAAGTGAATGTTCCCATCATGTTGACATAAGTGATATTTCCATTTGGTAATTGCATGAAAACATGAAAATTCAAGTTCCTATTCATACTTGAAAAAAATCCTTTATCGTAGATGATATGATCACTTGTTCTCGAGTCAATTATCCATGCCTTTCTTGAAATAGAATTTACCAAGCAATGAGAGATACTTGAAAAACTCCCTCCTTTGTTGGAAGTGACCAACTTTTGTAACGCTTGCATCAACTGTTGATACTGCCCACATGTAATAGGTTGATAAGCACTTTGACAAATGGCTCTAGTGACTTCATAAGCAGCTAAAAATTCCTTCTTTTTCCTTTTTTTTCTCCAGGTTTTCCATGCAATTTCCAACAATTATCAATTTAATGATGTGGCCGTTTGCAATGGTCGTAAAATGATTTGCCTTTCCCTTTTGGATTTTGCCCATAGTTCTTTGATGATGCAGCAAAAATCTAGCCATCTAGTGCCTTAATCGTGGACTCATGTCCACCGTCTGATCCAACTACATATTTGGCCCCTTGTGGATCGTATGATCTATGCGCGCAATTTGGGCTGCTTGTTTCGTCCCTCTTGAGGGAATGATTCTCTCTGCCGAACCTTAGCGCCCTTCTTCATTCTCTCTTGGCTTAGGGTTTTGTGCCTAATTCTCGTCATTCGCCGCAGGCTACAAGGGCTATGCTTTTGTTGCCTCTTGCGTGTTCTAGCAACACGAATCGCTGGCTCTCCTTTTGAACAACCAATTGAAAAATTTCATCAATCGGTGGGACTAGATCCATGGCCAAAATCTATGAATGACAAGTAAGATTCGTTCAATATCAAGAGAAATCGAGTGACTTTCTCCCTTTCCTTGATAGATCAGTATTAATTAAGTGTTGTTTATAGCCCCTCAAGTTTTTCTTCAGCCACTTTGAGATCATTTCATAATGACGATAGCTTGTTGAAGCAAGTCGTGACCACATATTCCTTTGCTTGGGCTCACTGAGTTCCTGCATGAGAGAAAATATTTTTGCCCGATCCAATTTACCATACAGTTCTTTGATATTATCCCACATGTTTTTTGCGTCCTTCGTTGGTGGAAGTCTGGTCGCGACCTGGAGAGATGCAATTGTCGATCCATGTACAAACAAGTTGATTACATTTTCTCTAGTGTCGAGCCAAGTGCTCATTACGGGAATTGGGATGACTTTGTCGGGAAGATGTCTTTGTCCTTCGTCACAAGAGCTCGTCGAATTCTTGCAACCACCTAGAATAATTCTCCAGCATGGACGGCGATTAATACGAACAGGGGGTCACCGAGTTCCAGACGACCAATGACGGCTACGTTTGGATACAGGAAAGACTTTGGGTGAAAATCATGGGTAGGGATTTGTTCCCATACCCGAATTACTCGACCTAGTTCCTTGCCCTGCATTGAAAAAATCGGGTAGGACTTTGGGCCTGTTTGGTTCAACATTTAGAATGCTCATTTGGGGTCTAAAGGGGTTTGGCCAAATGCTGTGGTGTTTGGTTCATTTTTTTTTTAGCACTTTGGGGAGATGCAATTGCATCTCCAAGGGCCTTCAAAGGGGTTTAGGGAATGGAGGGGTGGAGGTGCATTCTCAAAGTAGCATTTTCGGGATGCAGCTTCTTGGTTTAATGAAATTTTGTTAGTTGCCCATTTTGTCCTCATTTATTAACCAAATTTTGCTTTTGCCCTTTTCGAATAAGAAAACCCTACCTCTTCCTTACCGTTGCCTCACGCAGCCTCTCGCCTCACGGCTCCTCTGCATTCTCACGCCTCTCTCTCTCTGTCGTCCCTCACCTTCTCCTTCACGAGCTGCTCTCTCTCCTGTGTCCATTTGAGATCCTCACGCTTTTTGTAGCCGCACACCTCTCTCCGTCATCCCTCCATCTCCTTCGCGAGCTACTCTCTGGTGTCCATCGGAGATCCTCGAAGATCACCTCCCGTCGTTCTGCTCTCGCGCTCGTGTTGCGCTCGTAGCAGGACAGTTGGGTAAGCTCGGAAGCTTCGATTCCATCGCTCGTTCATCTGATTTTGCGGTCGCCGCTGAAGATTCCGCACGAGATTACTCGCGAGGGCCGCAGGTAGTACTCTTTTTACGCTCTCACAACTCTCTCTACCTCACGATTGGTTTGTGTCCGACCCTCACCTTCACTCGCCTCTCCAGGTAAGATTTCCTTGGTTATATTCGAATGTATGGAAGTCCTTCACCTTTATCTTACCTTGATTGACTCCCCCTTTCGCGCTTGAAGCAGCGTTCTCTCACGGTTGGCAAGGGTTTGAGTTCTTTGCCTCGCGTCACTTGTGTCACTTGTTCTTTTACACTGCCCTCAAGCTCTCCTGTCGTGCTCACACTCGCGCTCACTTCTGTCCAGGTTAGATTTTCTCTATTCATGTTGTAATTTTTGTGGAAATTTGTGTGGGTAATTGATATCTTATCTGATTTGGCGAGAGATCATAGCATATTATTTGGTCGAGGCGAAAGGTGGATTCTGAGGTAGCTTTTGCTGTAATGTTTTCTCGTCGGATGGTTTAGTCTTGGTTAAGTTTCAATATGGGATTTAACCAGCAGGGTATGTAGGCCAGTAGCTCTTGTTATATTGGCGATTATGTAGCATAAGAAGATGGTTATAATAGAAGTAGATGCTATTAATGTGTGTGGGTTTAGGTGTCACCAAAGTTTTATAGGTTTGTGAATTCTTATGTGTGTTATTTTGGATCATTTCTCGTTTGCTTTCTTATTACGGAGAAAGCTATTTAGTGAAGTTAAAGGATTAGATTTTTGCTCTCAATTAGATGATATTGCAGATACCCCTAGTGCTTAAAACATAAGAAATTGCTGTTTTCTCGTGATCCATGGCATCCGTGAATCAACAAGCCTCATCAACCACGAAGTTCGCATCACCCGAAATGAAACTGGACTTTTCCGGGCTAGTTGACTGACCTTCAAGTCCAAACTTGCTTTCTTCCTAGATTTGCTCATTTGAAAAATCCATTTTTTCAATCGTTTTACATTTCTTTTTTTCTTTTACCCAATATTTCACATAAGGTGGTCTAGCAAAAGACAAAAACAAACATTTGAAAGGACTGGAAGATCAATTGATTCCATTTTTTTTCCATTTAGTGAAGTTAAAGGATTAGATTTTTGCTCTCAATTAGATGACATTACGTATACCCCTAGTGCTTAGAACATAAGAAATTGCTGTTTTCGTGATCAATAGCATCTATGAATCAACAAGCCTCATCAACCACGAAGTTCTGCATCACCGAAATGAAACTGACTTTTCTCGGGTTAGTTGACTGACCTTCAACTCCAAACTTGCTTTCTTCCTAGATCTGCTCATTTGATTTTTTCAAGCGTTTTACATTTCTTTTCATTCTTTTACCCAATATTTCACATATGGTGGTCTAGCAAAAGACAAAAACAAACATTTGAAAGGACTTGGAAGATCAATTTAGAACTTTTATTTTTTAATTTGGCTTTTAAAGGAAAACTAAAGATATCAAATTAGGAAAAAAAAAAATGTTCTATATTTAGAAAAAGACCCAAGAAAATTATATAAATGTTTCTTCATGCAAGAAAACAACCTTTGCGGCAGCTATCTGTCTACTTTTTAGTCCACTAGCAAAAATTTTCATTTATTTTTCAAACTAAGTACTCTTATGCGGAGGGGGTGAAATTATAAGTCCTTGGGAATTTAGCATTTAGGGGAAGATGGAGTGGATATAATATAATACACCACACCCTTTTTCTGACTGAATCTAGTTCCTGGTTGAACTTGGTTGATTCTGTTAATGGCCTTGTCATAATAGCTTCAAGACTTCAATTGTCCCTACATTCGAGAACACATGTAGTCTCTCCTCCTTCTTTCCACATGATGTTTTTAGACTCTTATTATTATTATTATTATTATTATTATTATTATTATTATTATTATTATTATTATTATTATTATTATTATTATTATTATTATTATTATTTTGACAAAAATGGATCCTTCGTAAGCTTCATTGTCTAGTGGAAAATTATCTCCGAGGTCTTTACATTTGGCAACACTTTACCGAGGGTGTAGCCTAAGGAGAATGCAATTACATTTCAGAACATTTGGCAAAGAAGTTTGGAGGGCCATTTGGAAAATGCCAAACTGCATTTTGATGTTGGGAGTAAACGCCTGCTGCATCATGGAGCATTCTGGATTTATTCTCTCATTGATCTATGCTAAGACACTTTAGAACTTTGGTGTAATAGGCAGAAAATGTTTTGTTTGGGACAGACGGATTCATTCACCAATTCTTTTACCTACTGCTTTATTTACTTAAGCCTTTTATTTTCTGCATATGTGATGGCTGCTTTAGGAACATTTCATTGTTAGGAATTTGAGCACCTTGATTTGGCTTTAATTCAATTGCTGAATTTTTTCTTTATTATATGTCTCTCAAATCTGTTCATGCTCATATTATTGGAAGATGGCAAGTTCAACAAAGGAAAAGGCATATTGGACCGCCGAAGATGTGGAAACATATTATAAGTTATGTGTTGAACAAATCGATAAGGGTAATCGTCTTGCAGCCAACAATAGAGATGGATGGACTACCATAATTAATAAGTTCGAGGAGTTGAGGGGCAAAAAGTATGATAAAATTCAAATAAAGAGTAAGTGGGATAATCTTAAGGAAGAATGGAAAAGATGGAGGACATTGGTTTATAATGAAACGGGATTATGATGGGATCCAAGGAAGAAAACCATTGATGCAAGTGATGAATGGTGGGAGAGTAAAATCCAAGTGTTTATCACTTGTTCTTTTACTTTTCGATTAAGTTATCATTTTCAATTATATACAACTTACTCAAATGTTTTTTATAACAGACTAATCCTAAGGTTAAGGTTTTTATGACGAAAGGCATACCTCCTGATTTTGAAGTGTTGCTAGATAGAATGTTCAGGGATACGGTTGCTACTGGAGGAATCACTTGGAATCCTGCACAAGGTTTATGTGTTGATGAGAGTGTTGATGCCACACAACCCAACATTGATGATGTCATAAGATCTACTGATGATAATTTGGAATGTCATGTGGGTGAAAATATTGATGAACAAATTCAAACTCGAGCTTGTAAAAGAGTAGCGCAGACTTCAACAAGGCAAACTCGAGGAAAGAAAGACAAGAATTTGAGCCCAGCACAATTGCTTGGAAGCCAAATTAACAGGCTTTGTTCTGCTGTTGAAAGTAGGAGTGTTGATGCTGTTGCCTCTCGAGCACATGATGGATTTGGTCCTTACAAGGACCTCATATCTATGTTGGATGCCATACCAAAGATTGTGCAAGATGAAAAGCTGTATTTTTTTGCAATCAAACATTTTAAGCAAAAGATAGACAATAGGCAGGTCTTCATGAGCTTGAATTTCGATGCCCCGAGGGTGAAGTATCTCAAGCTTGAGATGGAAGAACTTAATCGTGACTAAGATGTCATCATAGCTTCTTACTTGGATTTTTGAATATGCTATTTTATTTTTATATCCGAACTCTATTTAAATTATGTATAGACCTAATTTATATTAATATTTTTAATGTAAGAATTGTTTCTAATTGAGGTTCTCTTTTATGTGGTTGGTTTTATATATATGTTGATTGATACTATTGTTTTCTTAATAGATTGTCTAGATTATTCATTGTTTTTTTCTTATTCTAACTCTATATTTTGTTACGTTAGGCAATTATGGATGATTCTCAACAAAAGGAAAATCATGAACAAGAGGAAGATGAATTCCTGGATTTGCTTTCAATTGCTAATGCTTCAATTGCTTATCAAGCAACACACCTTTGCAAACAACCTTCTATGACCTCATCATACACAGGTCATGCATGGATAAGAGAGTTGATGATCGAAGATACTAATCCAATAAGATGCTATAATATGTTTAGAATGTATAGGGATGTATTTAATAATTTAACGCGTGACTTAGTAACACGCTATGACTTTAAAGGATCTAGGAATACTAATGTTGTAGAAATGGTTGGGATGTTTCTTTATATGTTGGGACATGGTATAGGTAACAGGGTAGCACAAGAGCGCTTCCAATGTTCTGGGGAAACCATAAGTAGGCACTTTAGTTTAGTTTTAAATAAAGTATGAAATATGGGAAAAGATTTTATCCAACCAAGTGATCGACAATTTCGGGAAGTTCCAGAGAAGATTAGAAAAGATCGACGATTTTATCCATATTTTAAGGTAAGTTATGATTGTACAATAAAAACGAAAAACTAAATTTAAATCATGTAATATTTTTTTTTTGGTAAAATAAATCATGTAATATTTGTATTATTTGTTTTAGGATTGCATTTGAGCTATAGATGGTACACATATCCCAGCAATGGTACCTGTGTATGATCAAATTCGCTTTATTGGTCGAAAAGGAAAGACTACTCAAAATGTGTTGGCCATATGTAATTTTAATATGGAGTTCATTTACGTTAGTGCCGGTTGGGAGGGACAAGTTCATGATACTCGTGTCTTCTATGATGCCATTGGAAGACGTGATGCACAATTTCCCAATCCACCTCCGAGGTTGGTTAATTAATAGTTTATGTACATCTATATATATTTATGTGGCATATGTTAATTAAATTTCTTTATATTTGTGTAAGTAAATATTATTTAGTAGATGCCGGATATCCAAATCTCACGGGTTATTTGAGGCCATATAGAGAAGTTAGATATCATTTGCCAGAATTTCGACAAGGTCCTACGCCTACGGGTCATCGAGAAGTGTTTAACCGTGCACATTCCTCACTTCGCTCAGAAATTGAACGAGCTTTTGGCATATTAAAAATGAAGTGGAAGATTTTAACTACTATGCCAAATTATCCTTATAAAAAGCGAGTGCAAATTGTCATAACTACAATGGCTTTGCACAATTTTATAAGAAAAATACCATAATCGATACAGGATTTTGAAACAGCAGATTTGGATCTCGAGTATGGATATTCAGTCGACCATGATGTTGTAAATGAGGGGACAAGTGCTTCAAATGATAATGCATTCCACGACATGGCACGTTTACGTGATAAAATAGCTATGAATTTGATAAATAGTTAAGGATGTTTGTAATATGTAACGATAACTTATTTCTTTTTTGGGACATATGTTGTAATGTTTATTGTAATGAAATTATTCTATTTTTAATTGAGTTTGATGTGATTTTTTATTTTAAATTTTATTAATGTCTCTTATACATTATTCTCAACTTGAAAAAAATATATATATAAATTAAGGCCATTGATTTTTGTTTTTGATTTTAAACAAATTAAGTTGCAAAATTTTAAAATTAGCACATGAAAGGACTTTTCAAATGTATGTGTTTACCAAACAGCATTTTCCCCAAGTTACATCTCAAAGCATCTTTTCAATTTTAGTTTACCAAACAGTATTTGCATTTCACCAAACCCCTTCAAACTAAAGGCCTTTGCATTTCCCAAGGACATTTCCCCAAAAAGCCGAACCAAACGGCGCTTTGTTCTCATACTTGGTTCGTTTGATCCGGTTGTTTGTCCCACATTCGTTTGATCTGATTCAAGGGCCATGCTTGCCCGTTTGCAGCTGGTGGGCTGCCATTGGGTCAAGCAAAGCTTTGTTGGCCCTAAATCACTTGTGATAATGTGTTTGGGCTTGGCCCAAAAAACCATGGATTAGGCTACAAAGGTAGCCACTTGTGAGGATGGCCCGGCATGGGCTGGCCCGGCATGGGTTGCCCTAGATTTGACTAAGCCAGAAAGGTTTGCCAATCCACATGTTGGGCCTGAACGATTTGCTCTTGAGTCCCAGGAACCTCAACAGTGGGGATCAGATCTTGGACTTCTGACATCTGAAGCGTGACTTTTTTCCTGGGATTGCTCATTAGAGGCCGATGGTAAGTTTTTGGTCATGAAGGTGGTAAAAAAAAATCCCTTATTCCTTTCTCTCTCCGAAACCGATTCCTACACCAGAGGAATAACTTTGTTTTGCAGGTTTTGAGTTCCTTGGTAGGCAATTGGCTAGAGTTAACGAAAGCCAAAAATAGGAGCTTGTATGCTCCGATACATTGAAAGTAAATAAAGGAGACAAGGAAGACAAGGGAAATCGGGAATGAAGAGGACAAAGCTTAGGGAAAACTTTTGTTTTTCTCTTCAATACAAGATTTTGTAGATATAGTACAAGATGTAAATAATAAATAGAAATAATGTATTCTATGAATCAATCCAAACCTCAATCTAATCCCTAATTGATTTAGTGCACAATCATAATCCGAATATCTTAGATAGTATATTTCGAGCATATCTTCCAACAAGTACAAACCAATGGAGAGCAAGTGAAAGATTCCCCTTCTTAGAATACACTGACAATTAGGGGTGTAAACGGGTCGGGTCGGGTCGGGTCAGGTTTTGATGTTACCCGACCCGACCCAAAACACATTAGACTCGCATCGAAAATTCGGGTCGGGTCGGGTTTATGTGTTTTCCTCTCTTTTTTTTTCATTTAAAATGTAATTATTTTTATAATGGGTACCTAACCCATCCAGTCTTGGATTTTCTTTTTCTATTTGTTCCATTTAAAATGTAAGTATTTTTAACCTAATACGAGTTACACTTAGTCATTTTTTTTTATTTATTGTTTTTCTGCGTCTTTGTAAAGTCTGATTACCTTAATTAAGAATATCGCTCATTTTGTTTTGCTTGTTTTTCAACTAGGTATTACCATTTAGAAAATCGCTCAACACGTAGCAAGCTAGATGCGAGCTCCTGAATGCCAATCTAATGGCAGAATCGATACCATTGAATATGGACGAAGCTCTTGGTAATTGGGATTTCTTGCTTATATATGCTTGGACAACCAAAAATGCTATCTTGCAAATTTTTCTCCCTTTTAAATACCTGAACTAGCCGACTGCTATGCAATATGTCCCGCGGTCCAATCCACGAAAAAAGAGACCCACACCAGATAAGCACACAGCTCCAACTGGACTAATTTTAAATGTTCTAAACTCTGATTTAACTGAGAATTTATTCCATGAACCAGCAATCAAGATCAGTATCCCAGGACCCCCAACCCACAATCGAGAAGAACATGCAAGCTTTGAGTTTGGCCTCACAGTAAATGCAACAGTCATGTTTCCATAGTCATCAACTACCCCTAATTGCGAATTGAATTACTACCATACACTGCAGCAACAAAACCACAAGCCCTCAATCTTTTTCACACAAATCTTCATATTGATATCCATAGGAGTTCCATCAGCCCACCCAATACCCATAACGTGTGGACTAACAAAGCGAGCTATTCATCACTCAAAACTTCAGATGTTGCATCAGGAACGGCAGCATTGGTTCTGGTTACCTCTACTGGAGGTGCTTGACTCTTGGCAAAACGGCGATAGAGCTCTAAATTTTCCCTTTACGGAATCCACAGGCCAAGTTTCACATTCCTCTCGAACATCTTCCTCCAATTCTGGGTGCAAATTATCATTAGCCTTCAAAAATTACGAGAAAATAATTATGTAACTATAATCTTTCTCACTCTTTCCTAAAGGAAGAGATATTTGCTGAGACAAATAGAAGAGACAAGACATCGAAAGTTTGATAAATGGTTGTACACCAATCTTCTATAAATCCAGGGAAGGATGGACAGCAAAGAATTGCTTTCAACCAAGACTTGGAAGTGCCATTACTGAACCTGATTAAAAGAGACATACCCTTGGATACAGGTGTAGAGCTAGAGGAAAGCTAAAACTCCAGATGCAAGTGCAATTTTTGCCAAGAAAATTCTAACCCAATGTCCTTGAGATGGAGTTTAAGTGTGTCGCTGGTCTCTGCTCAGAAAGACAATATTATGTCATGACCAAAGCCAATAAAAGATCTAGTGATAGAACAAAATTCCAATGTATAAAACACATTGTATTGCATCATTATAGCATATAAGGAAGCGCACATTATGGTGCAAGGCATGCCCTCCATTACAAGCTTCATGCACCAGTTCAAACACAGCAAGGTCAACCAGATTGGGGAAAGATTCAGTACTCACCCTGTCTCAACCCAAAACTTAAAATCTGTAGACACTATAAACCCACACTTACATCTGTAAATTTCTCTTAAACTTTACAGATGAATGCATAATAGAACTTAACCTACTCACCCTGTCTCCCCAATGGTTCTATTGATTTCTCTTGCATTTTATATCTAAAAAGCGTTCGACTATATTCTCCTACTGCTACTGTGTATGTAGAATGTCTTTTATCTGTTTCTTTCATTGTGGAAGCACATTAATCGTACATTAAGCAGAGGGGAAGTGGTATTCTTGACTAGCGTGCGTGGTGGTATTCTTAAAGTTCCATTATTTCCTATAGGCGGCTCTCTTCTGTGCATTTCTGTGCTATTTTGATGCATGATCTAGCAGGATGTTTCAATTAGCTTGCCTGTCCTATTATCAGCAAGATCAAAGTCAGTAAATGTTGCTGATTTTTGCAAGCTATTTCACACGGTGGAATCTCTTAGTACTCACTCTTGATACACATGGATTGAGCCCCAGTACAAATATTAAGCTCCTGACATGATGTAGGAATAACTCTAACAAGAACTCCTATACCAGTTGACTTAGTTGGAGAAGCGACAGATCGCATAAAGAACAAAACAGGGCTAAAATAGAGTTGAGTTGAAGCTGGAATAGAAAAAAGATATCTATGGTTTATGAAGAACCAATCATGTTTATTGAATGAAGAAAGCTAATGAGTTAGAGACTTGGACTTATTTATACTGAAATACAGATAATAGACGATCTTGATCTCAAATAACATCTCTAAACTCAACAATGCAATCTAATTGAACATTTGCATGACTATCGTCCGCTCGATCGCAATCGAGAGAGAATCGCGTTTCGAACAGAGGAACCGATCTACGACGCACCCAAGAACCCGAACCGAGGACGGAACGAGAGGGGAACCCGGCGCGCGCAGATGGGTACAGAGCCCGGTGCTGCTGTCCTGGACTGAGTGGACTCGACCCAAGAGGCGGAGCCATTGGTGGAAAAAAAGCAAGAAACGGTGGCGAATTCAAGAAGCAAAAGCTATGCACAGAGACGAAGCATGAATGGCGTACCTCCACGGCCAAAGACTTGTCCAATCTCCAGGAACAACAGCTCCCACAGAACTCGAACCCTAAACGTCAAAATTTCAGCTCGACCCTTAACATGGGAAGGGGAAGGGGGAAGGGTTTTCGGCGACGGACGGCGACGATCGATTGATTCGGCGGCGGCTAGGGTTCCGGCGTTGAGACGAGGGGTGGCGACGGCGACGGCGACGGCGACGGCGACGGCGACGGCGAGGCGGCGGCGCGGCGATCGGAGGGCGGCAGCGGAATCCACGAGAAGGCGCAGTCGTCGGAGAAGAAGGCGGAGCCAAAGACTACGAGGGATTTCTTTACGTGTTTGTGTTTCTTAGCGGTAAAAGATCGGAACGTGTTTGTGTTTCTCAGCTTGTTTGGAATTTGGAATTAACGTGTTTCGGGTCGAAACATTGTTCGGCCCTGACCCGAACCGAAACATATTTCTTTACTTGTTCTGTATCTGTGACCCGAACAATTTTAAGACCCGAAACACATACTCAACTTGTTTTGTGTTCGGGTCGTGTTTGAGTCGGGTCGGGTTTTTTTGACACCCCTACTAACAATAGTTTTCAACCGACCACTAGTTGTCTTCTGATTATTACTTTCTATTGCTTCTATTCATTGGCATGTGGATAGGGAATGGATAATTACATTACAAAACGATCTTATAAAGTAATGTGGCTTGATTTTTAAGTATGCATTGGATATGGTTACACGGACTATTTTTAACGTTTAGCCGATAAGAAAGTAAAAGAAACCGTCTCATATTCAAAACACTCAAACAAGAGTTTGTTATATCACTTTTTAAATCAAAATTGGGTACTAATCTTTATAATTGCAAATGTGCCTATGTTGGCCTACAGTGGGACCATTATAATTAATCATTTAGATCGTATGTATCTACATGGTTTATGGACCACTCGCCTATTATGGGCGATGAAGGTCACCGAATCCGCGAGATTCTACGGATCTATTAACAAATTCGGTGCTGCACTTGGTAGTTGGTGCATCGTTAATTTTTCCGTCTTAGAACCGAAGTGTCTCAATGTTCAAATAAATTATTCATAATTTGGCAAAAGTAAAGTAATATATACAATAATACCATATATGCGTTGAATGGCATTGTTTCTTTCACTGATAAATATGCAGATGACAAAACGTTTGATGGGTATTAGTTTCATCTTTTAATCTATCAGCCATGAAACCCCAAATTAAAGGGAAGGGAAGTTTGGAATAGCTGTCCGAACAGTACGATCTAATGTGCAGGATGGGTCATATTATAAATCAATGAGTGCAAAACTCTTTCGGAAAGGAAATGACTTCTAGAGCATTTCTTTGAAATATTCTAGAAACATTATAATTCTAATAGAAGAGAAAGACACAATAGAAAGAGGTTGGAGGAACTTTCCATGCAAGGCATCGAGAATTCAATAGAATTACTCTTTGTTTCGTTCACCACCTGAATCGCAATTCCTCTCTCTCTCTCTCTCTCTCTGTTTTTTTTTTTTTTTTTTTTTTTTGATTTGATCGTTCCACTTGGACAAAATTACACGCTTTGAACGAAAAACCTCTTAGCATACCCTGTTAATATAGATACCTTACAATGGGCATGTTTTTCAGCTATTCGCGGATATGGACGATGCCTGGTCTTTTAACACTCAACAAAGCAAGCACCAGCAGCAGCAGCAGTAATGTCGTCATACGACCATCCTAACATGCTGCACGCAACGTTTAATACATAAATCACAACAGAAGCTACATAATTTTTATGCATGAATCAGGCAAAGGTACATGATTATTCCGGGTAAATTCACTGTTATACTCTCGATGATCATCACAAAGCACCGAAACAAGAAAAAAGGTAAATGGTTGAATGAAAACCGAGCAAACCTCAAAATTCCTGTTTTCTCTCTAGCCAGCCATGTATTGCTTAAGCTGACTTTTCCTGCTTAGCTGCAGTATTCTTGAGCTTCTCCTTCTACTCTCCACTCTGGACCCAAAAACAGCCACGTCAACGAAAATAATTGGAAGTAGGAAGAGCAGAAATACTATCCGACGAGGCCTCACTTGGTGAATTTCTGGGGGAACGTGGGCCAATTGCTGCAAAAAGAGAGAACGGCTTAAAGAACAGAATCCTATGCAATCTTCTCATCTCCACAATAGAAAATTTCATCATAAATCAGCCGACATAGGTTCATGTTGCAAGTTCCTCTATTCTATGAAAAACAAAATCATGACACAATGCCGTACGCTTGTTCTCAAAATGTTGCCGAAAGGGCAGAAGTTCATGCCAATATCGAGAAAATATTGGCGACGTTGCCAACGCAACAAATAAAAAGGGCCACAAGCATGCGACACGTGTCGGAAGTGGGCCCCAATTTCAGACTCTTTCTTCTCTCTCCTCTGTACGCTCAGTCTCTCTCTCTCTCTCTTCTCTCGTCTCTCTCCTCTCCATTCCAGAACGCATCTCTGGCTTCCGCTCCGGCCCCTTCCGCTATCTTCGTGGGGCCGCATCACTCGCCGTTGAGGAAGTCAGGGATGGAGCCCGTCGCAACGGGCCCGGCGACAGCAGCGGCCGCGTCGAAGAAGGGCTTTAGAGGAACTCGCACGTGGCAGCCGGCGAGGGGGTTGGCAAGTGCACGTCCATGTCGCACGCGACGCATGGGGCGGCGGCGTCGGGCCTCCACGCCAAGGCTGCCGGCGTGCCCTCGCACGCCTCGCACATCCACGCACGCTTGTGGCGCGAGGCGAGCTTGTTGGTGCCATGGACGCCGGCGTTGCAGGCCAGGCAGAGGAAAGCCGCGTCCGCCTCGCAAAACGCGGTGGCCTTGGCGGACCTGCAGTTGTCGCAAGGACTGGCGCTGGCCTGCCGCCCTCCTCCGAAGCTCTTAGCCGCCGCAGTTCCACCGAAACCCATCGCCCGCCGTTGCCAAATGGCTTTGCTGGAATCGCTGAACAAGCGAACAGCTTCTGTTGCTCTTGCTAGTGCGGTCGGGTCTGAGAGAGCGTGCAGAGGAGAGAGAAGAAAGAGTCCGAAATTGGGGCACTTTGGACACGTGTCGTATCCTTGTCATCTTTCCTATATGTTGTGTTGGGCCCTTAGACGTAGCCAATGTTTTCTCGCCAAAATATCAAGAGTGCCTTGACGAGATAGATGGAATTCCGGGCAGATGCTAGAGGCTGAAGTATTGTTCAACAAGAAAGGCAAAAATTGAAAGAAGCCTTTATTGGCCACTTTGCATCTTCCAAAATATTTCTTGCACCTGTGAGGAATTTTCTTAGAAAGGACATTCTCATACCACTGTACATATATTAATATCATGAAAGAAAAATAACATCAGCCAGAATAGTACTGATATTCTTGAAAGTTATTGCCTAAACATAAATTATTGACAAGAAAACTCGTAAATCATCCCATTCCATAATTGTGTATAGATTCAACATTCAATTGACGTGATTTTTGTATATACTAAAGCTTACAATTCAAACTTTTCACAATAAAATTCAATTGTAAAATAATTTAATTGACATTGGGAAATAGAACTAAAGAAAAAATGATGAAAAAAGTCATTATATTTTTCTTGTTTAAAATCGTACTATTCTTGACTCCAAAGCATGATTATAATATTTGTCGTTAAAATTAAGAATCAACTTATTGATTGTGCATAAGTCAACGATCAAATGATGCAATTATAGGATCTAGGAAAACTTATTATTTGAATCTTGCAAAGATCGAAATCTTTTTAGGTGAAGTCACATTGACTCAACTGTCTTATCTTGATCTCTAACAAATATTGACAGCTATTTACAAGAGGAAACCCCAAGAGTCAAAGGCATCTTGTAGCTGCCTCAAAACCTCTTGGATAACCATTTGAATCGACACCTCTTCTTTCTTACGAATTGCCAAATAAAATTGTAGTACGAGAGGTTTACTGGATCAAATTAAGGTTTTGATGGGAATGATGAAAGTACGTGCCCATTAGCCACATACTGGATTCCCAATCTTTGCAGGCCCAACGTCCCACAAAGCTTCTTCCTATTCCTCATGGTCTTCTTCATCTTTTGTTGGAGCAAGTACTCTTAAAATGAATGGCATAAATTCTATACTTATGAGGCTTTGTTTTGGCCTTGTAAAATATTATAGCATGTTCTGGCCCTTTGTGTTCCTCATCTCAACCATGAGCTCCTCGAGACACCAAGCAAAACTTGTCAACAAAATAGGAATAAAGATCCAACACTCCTGAATGGCGTGATAGAAGCTGCAAGTAAGATCATTACCTATCACACAATTATTACATCTATGATAAGTTTATTATTCAAATCTTTCAAGATAAGGTTCTTGTCATGCCCCGATCCTCGGGCACGCACACATCCTTCTACTTGGTCGATTTTATAATGTGATATCACAGAACTAAGAATCGCCAACCCTTTCGTTTATTAGGCACATGCGGAAGTAGTTATAAATCCCCAGATAATAAAACAATGGGATAGAAAAGTAAGACTATATTTCTCATATTGAAATCCTTGACCAAACCTTTATACATGGCATACAAAGTCTATTCACTAAACATGATTCGAAAAAGAGGATAGGATCTCAGTTCTCATCTGGGTCGTACTCAGACCATCATCAGGGTTCTCCTCTAGGTATTCCTCTTCGGTTTCTTTCTCCTCGGGCTCCTCATCGTGTCCCGAATTGTTGTCCCACAACCGGGATGAGACTATGTCTCAGCAAGTTATACCCAACTAAGACTCGATTAGAAACCAATACGCTAACCGGCCGCCTATACACGCACGGGTTAGAGGATTTACCTTGGCCTCAGATTCCACCTGCATATTAGCACAGTTCTATAGACACCCAAGCAATTACATCACAGATCAATATCTCGATCCATCGACCTAGTCGATTCCATGTCAATTCGACCATTCCCCAGTTGTCTCCCTTATTCAGTCTCAAATCGTACTCACGACTTCACGAGCATAAACTACCAAATTTCTTGGCAACAAATTACAGTCCCGAAGGACACGACCTATCTTTAGGTAGCAAATTACGGCCCGATGGACGCGATCTTTAATGGTGGCAGATTACGGCCTTATCAAGCGCAACCCCTATCAAAAAGCAAATTACGGCCTTAACAGCGCGACCTTTAATTGTGGCAATTTACGGCCCAACGAGCACAACCGACTCCAAATTCGGTGGCAAATCTCGACCCAACTAGCATAGCCATACTTCGGCGGCTTTCGAGATTCAACTCACAACCCCTCATAGTCAAATTCTAATTGAATACCGACATTGATCAATCTTGGGATAAATCCCCACATACTCATCAACTCACTCAATTTTCACACGATATTAACATACCTGATGGATCTTAGCCAAGAGTATATTCAAATCACTCTCACAAACTTCTCCACTTAATGACCATCAAAGCATTATTGATGCTAAACAATCATACTCAGCCATCCACAACTCGGTTATTCAATCTCAATCAATTTAGGAATAATTCCTCAAATTGCACAATTAATTCAATTTAGCGCAATGTAGAGCTCAAATAAATAAACGGACCGCACCACGACAATCAACACGAAATTTCGCCATCGACTATCCTTGCCTAATTTCCGAAAAGTAAATAATTAAATAATTAATTTCGAAAATTAATAAATAAATACTAAAAATCCAATTTAGGCCCGTAATGCCTAATTGAAGCCGCTAAGGGTCGGAAAAATCCCGAGATGCATTCAAGAAATAATAGTACGTCTCTACTTGCTAATGATTAAGTCTAACCACCTAACATGCATCATTAAGTCACTAATTTAATTGTTCTAAACTAATATAACCACCTAATTGCACTTAATTAAATATAATCAACACTTAAGCAGCATTAGTCTACTAAGCGAGGATTAGTGAGATTACTCACTTGATTAAAAGCGGGGACCGGATCACCGCGACGGCGACGCAACGGCGGCCAAAACCTGAACTTTCGGCGGCGTCGACGGACACTCAGGCCGGGCCTACAAGCCTCGCAAGCCCACATAAATTTCTGGGCTTAGATTGAACTTTGGCCTCAGCTTGGGCTGATTTCAAGAGGGCCAAAAACTGGGCCGAATTGGGACTTCAAATGGGCTGATCTTGTTTGAAGATGGGCTGCTCTCTCTTGGGCTGAAATGTGGGCTGGGCTGAGCGAAAGATTTTGTGGATTGAATCCACCGGGCTGCTAGCTTCGGCGATGACGGGCCGAAGAAGGCACACGGAATGGAGTTGCTTTGGCGAGGATGGGCTTCTCGCGAACTGGGACGGCAGCAGCAACTTGCTTCGGTTGCTGCCGTGGTCAACGAGGGAGAAGGGAACGCTTGCTTGTTGACCGAAGAGGCGGAATCGTGGGACAGATGGCCACGAATGAAGGTGGAGAACAGGGCCTTGGGTCTTCGGTGGACGAAACAACCGATGGTGGTGCTGCAGCGTTGACCGAACCGAATGAAGACTTGGACGTGAGCTGGCGATGGGGATTCGGTGGATTGAAGCCGCGTGAGCTTCGGTGGTCAACAATCGGAAGAAGGGGCAGCTTCGTTTGACCAGCAGGGGACACGTGGAGACTTGGATGAAGACGATGGACTTCGGTCTTGCTGGCGTTGAGCTGGTGGAGAGATACACGTGTGTTGTTCGGTCAACAGAGAGGCTTCAGTGCTTCCGGTTGTTGACTGAAGAGGACGCCTGGCAGAAGACGATTGATGGAGGAGCAGCTTCGCTTGGGCCAAGAGAGACGCGTTGAGAGGTAACGGACGAGGGCAGCTCCTTTGGTGGCTTCGGTGGACTTCGTGGACGCGTGCTGGACGAGGCAACCGCAAGGGACGTCACACGTGAAGCTGCTTCGTTTGTTGTGGGCCGGTCGGTGAGTTCTCGGGCTGAAGCAACAACGAGAGGGAGAGAGAGAGATGAAGTTGCAGAGGGGCAGATTGGCGAGCGTTGATGAAGACCGAAGATGGAGCGCCCGTAAAGGAGAAGCCAGCTAAGAGGAGGATGAACTTAGATAATCCTTAGCCATCACATTGAATGCTTTGGCCCCACAAGCCCACAGTCTCATCCCCTATGTCTCTCATTCACTTTCAAGCACAATATTCCACCAATAAATCAATTTAAAATCCAAATTAATGCTGCCGTCCTTTAAATCCGAATTTCACAATTTTTCGGGGACATCTATTTCTTCGACAATTTCCCAAATTCAACGTCCAATTTGATGTAAAAAGTGTGCATAATTTCTATACGTCCCTTCGCCTTATAACTCGGTTGAAAGTCGAAAATCTCTTTAAATCGGCCGATCTGAATTTATGTTAATTTCCGCGACATCCAAATCGATTTTCTGTAAAAATCCCGAATCTCCGAAAATCTTCTAAGACTAAATCAACGTTCCTAAAATAGCTCGTGACACCACGTAACTTTCGATTTCCGAAATCGATTCGAATTTATGGTTAATTTCCATTCTACGCATTTTTAGCGTGATCTAGACTACCGGGTAGTTCTCATAATTTTTTAGTGCAAATGACCCATGGTCGATTTTCTTCGAGCCACAATAAACCCACTTGACACATTGGTAACTCTCGATTGTCGTAGAAATCTCGAGAATTCAAATACGGACACACGGTACCAAATGATAGAGAATTCGGTCTAGTGTCGGCGACGAGAATTTTCCAATTTAGTGGTATCACCCATGATTAGCCACGCATCTCTATTGAACCAACCTATATCTAATCTCTAATCAATTTACGTCTCGTGCCGTAATGATCTCGCAGATGAACACGGTCGAGAACCGATTCCCGATCGAATTCACAAGTTTATTTGCCTTAAAATTCTTAATAGTTTCCCCGAGATAGTCTAGTTATCTCTAGAATGATCGCCCGAGAACAGCCCTATAGACGCGTTAATAAAATGCCCGATTTATTCAGTAGAAAACAAGACTGAAAATGGGATGTCACTGTTCTATTGGAGAAAATTTAATTTGATATAATAGTTTTGGGAAATAGAGCTAAAGAACATTTATGAAGAAAAGTTAACATATTTTTCTTATTTTAAATCTTATCAACCCTAGACTCACTAGAAAAAGCATGGTGCTTAATCTTTATTGAACTACCTAATTTTCGTTATTCATAGACACAATTTTTTATATGTTGGATAAAATTAGGACAATTCCTTTCACATGTAGGAAAAATTTAATTGCACTTGATTTTTATCTTGTCACTTGACTCAAACTAGATTTGTAACTTGAATTGCCAAGTAAAGAAAGGAATCATTTTTCGATGAAATCACAATGACTCGATTGTCTCATTTTAATCGTGATCATTCATCGTGCTATAGCCCCGTGGGAGGTGAGGTGATCTCAACCATTCGTTATAAGATTGTGTAGCTGCTTCAAAACCACTTTGATAACCATTTGGACCAGTATCCCTTCTTTTGCCAAATAAAATTGGGAATGATGAAAGTCTATATCCATCACCCACGTATTGGAATCCCAACCTTTGCGGGTCCAAACATCTCTCAAAGCTTCTGCCTAGCTCAAAGGTGGGTTCGTCTTCCTCATCCTTATGTTGGAGGATATACTTCTGAAAAGAATGGGATATTATTCAGCCCTTCCAAGACTTCGAGCTTATAAAAATATCAGCAGTATCTTCCGTCCCTTTTTCCTCGCCCCGACCCTCGAGATACCAATGATAGAAAGCAAAATTTTCCAACGAAATTGAGATAAATTTCCAACACTATAACATGATAGAAGTTGCAGGTAGGTAAGATCATTACCTATGAGAGAAGGATGATCATTCCTGAACACACACCTGCAATCTCAAGGCCAATGTCGATGTCGAGGTGAGCGGCTAGACATCAAGGACACGAGAAGTCAAGAATACTTAATATCTTTTTCTTTTGTTCCCCAACAAAAAACATAAACACTACAATTCAGCAAGAGAATAAAAAAAATGTAGTTAAATGAAATGATGTGAAAAAAATCAAAGTTTTTTTCTTTTTTTTTTTCTTCTCTTTTTTTTCTTTTGTTCTTTTAGCGCTAGGCGCTAGGGGGCACCCGGCCTCCCCTGTGGCCAGTGGCTAGTTGCTGGCAAAATGAAGAAGAAGTAGAAGAAGAAGGAAAGAGAGAAAAAAGAAAGACAAAAATCAGAAAATAAAAAAAATTATTTAAATATTATTAAAAATTATCTACATCACGCAATGATAACACGTAAGCAAGCTGGCATCCACGTCAATAATATCTAGCCAAAATTAGCTGAAAGGGCTAAGTTGGCAACAAAGACAATTTGACATTAATTTAAAAGCTTTAGGACTCAATTGATATCACTAAAATATATAGGATTGAATTGATATCAACTTAAAAGATTTATGAGTGAATTTACACAATTCAGAACTAAATCAACACAAATTCAATAGGTTTAAAACTTGTTTTGATACTTTTCCTTATCTTTTATGTGGGTTTTAAAGGTGATCATTGATTAAATGATATCCTCCTAGACCCAATTTTTTAGGCCCATGGATATCGCAAACTCCTCTCAAATCTGCATTGGGACACGAAACTTAATCCGATGTACAATTCCGAAGCAACAGACACAAAGATAAAATTGGATGGTGTGGACAAGACATTAAATTTCAAAGCTCAATCAGCTCGAGTAAGGTTCATATGTCCAGATAGACTCTTAATTTCAATCTTTTCACTTAATTTAAATCTTATGACAAATACACTTTAAAAAAAAAAAAATCCATAACACCCAAAATTTTCATTACATTGGACACATGAATTCAAAATTTATTTTTTTATTACTTTTCAAAATTCAGATAGTACTTGAAATCTTGACGGATTTCCAAATAAATGTTTCAGGATTATTTTCGGGTGAGGACCTATGCCCTGTGCTGCACTTCCTTAGGTTTATCCGCTCTGAATTTCACTCTTAAGTTATCCGAACATGATCCCTTCGAGGAAGTTTATAAGTCTCATTTTTCAGTCCAATCTGCACCATTCTTTCAAGCCGTGGTGCATCCGCATACTTTCCAGAATCTATCAATGACTTACCGCGTAAATCCGAATTGACGGAGAGTCCAAATCTACTCATAAGTCAAGAACACATTCATTTCCCATGTCAAATCATAAGAAATTATTATTATTATTATTATTATTATTATTATTATTATTATTATTATTATTATTATTATAAGCAACTTATCATTGAACTGCAAAGCCGGCAACAACCCGTAGATACGCAGTTCCTTATTTCCTTGATCAAACGAGACCCAGATCATCGACAGCCACCCCCGCCATTATCGTCAAACTTCTCGTTTGGGGAATGGGACAACCTGCTCATCACCATCGGATCCAAGCGCGCGACGAACAAGCGATTTCGCTCTGGCCTTGTGCTACATTGGGGAATGGGACTAGCTTGGTGCGAGGAACTCTCTAGCTTCATGTTGTAATATATATACAATAACACAAAATATATATATTAGATCTAACAATCAAATCAACGCAAATCACCAGTAAAAATGACAATAAATAATAAAAGACAACTGAGATTTACCAAATTCAGTCCTAGTATTAATATATATTTTATGGAAAGAGCGAACAGTAATTTATTCACTATAATCAAATAATTAAAATTACAATCACTCATAAATTTAAGTGATTTTCATACCTAAATTAAGTTTAAATGTGAAAATTACAAATAAGTAAACTCAAAACAGAAGCTTTGGGTACGGCCGAACCGAGAAGGCTGTTCACGTTCCCACGAGTTCTTTTTCTTCCCTTGCTGCAGGCTTTTTAAAGAAAAACTTACGCTTTTATCTTGTTTCCTCTGATTGCTCCTTGGCCCCACAAAATAAAAATATATGTAGAGAATATATGCGAGCCAAGAAGCCATTCCCTGAAAAGAAATTCCTGTGCAGCAATATCAAGAAAGGTCCAAGAAGTCTTCTTTTTTTTTTTTTTTTTTTGGTGAAAAGAAAGGTCCAAGAAGTCGTTCCATTCAAAAAACTCAAAAAAATCCTAAGAGAGTAGAACATCAACTTCCACCGCCCCAAGAATCCAGATTTTAGCAGGATAAAAAGAACAGATTTTGTTTTTTTAATAACAAAATCAAATCCTCCAAACCGGTCGAATTTCGTGCACGGCTCAAACTCAAGACATAATTTAACACTTCACACTATAACTTGACTGTTTCACAAGGTTCTCAAGCGCAAATGTGTCGAACTAACGGAGAAAACTCCAAAGGTATTGGAACGCAATGAGAATGAGAAGAACATGCGGAGACCCTAGCTTTGGTGATCGTTTATTTGCTAGGGTGCTGATTTCAATAGTCATAAGCTGAAAGCTTATATCAATAACATGCACTGAGCAACCAAAATAAGAAAAAAAAACGCTATTTTGTGTTTTGAACTCATACGGCAATATATATCTCACTGTCCTAAAAACAAAGGAGAAAACAGTCAACATCTTAAGCTCCGTTATTTTCATGGAAAATAATTTCTGAGAAAACGTTTTTCACATTTTCCGGTGTTCGTTTCATGAAAATGAATTCCTTGAGAAAAATGTTTTCTATGAAAGGAAAAAAAGTCTTATAAGCTAGGGGAAAATGTTTTTCACTTTTGAAAAGTGTAAAATATTTTCATCACTTGATCTCTCTTATCTCACACTTCTACAAGTCCTCACTTCCTCCTCCTCTTTCTTCTTCTTCTTTTCTTTTTTATTTGAATTATTTTTTAGTTTTCTTTTTCTTTTTAAATCGAATTATTTTTAATTTCCTTTTTTTCTTTTTTTTTTTTCTTTGTTTCCCATCTTATTCTTTCTTGGCTAGTCGCCGACCATCGCTAAACGAACCTCGAGCTTGTTGATTTCAAACTCGCGCTCGTCGATATGGCTAGCCTTGAGCTTGATGCTCACGCTCGCCAATTTGGTAAGCGGCGAGCCTCATGCTTGTTGGCGAGCTCGAGGCTCACCGGTGCCCGGTCGCGACCCATTGCCATGTCCGACAACCGACCAAGAAAGAAGGAGATGGAAAACAAAGAAAAAAAAAATAATAATAATAGATTTTAAAAATTAAAATTGATTTTTAAAAATATGAAAAATCCATTTTAAAAAATAAAATAAATGAAAAGAGTATATGGAGGAAAATATTTTCCTTATCAAACAACGAAAATATTTTCCATTTCATTTTCAAGTTTTATCTTAACATCGGAAAATAATTACATTTTCCTGAAAAATAATTTCTTATGGTGGCCTGGTCAAACGAACTAACCTTAAATTATAATACTCTCCCCTTTCATCCTAACTAATTGCCTCTTTTTTTTTATTAAAAAAATGGATTTAATTTGATACATGGAAAATAGTTTAAGACATTGACTAATCATACTTTGAAGAGAAAAAGGAAACAGTAAAAAGAGTGCAGCATCTTTCATTAAACAAAAGTCCGATATAGCAGTCCTTTATCTTGCTAAAAGACTCAGGACTCCACCGACTTTTCTTTTTAAAATCGAAATTACATATCACACGACATTTCTTTTAATGGAAATTGTGCATTGAGTTCCTCTCATTTCTCTTTTTTCTTTCTTTTTCCCTATGCTCAAAATTGTCCTCGATTTAAAAATGAATGGACAATGCCATTTGCAAATAATATTATCTTGAAATGGCATCACATGCATGAATAATGCCATTTAATCATGTGTCAAGATAAGGAGGCGAAATGATTGTTCAAAATGTCATAACTTTATTGTACATATGTAAATTTAATTATAAACCTTTTCAATTATATCAATTTAGTCCAACTCAACTTATAGCCTTTTGTTTCTTGAATAATATTCGGTCAATATTTGGCCTTCAAATAGGAACCGTGAAATCTCCGCTCTCTTTGGTTTTCTTCTCCACTGTTCTCGGTGAGCTCTCCGTGCACTCTCTCTCTCCTCTTCACTCTACTTTTGCTCTCTCCTTATTTATGCTAGCTGGGCCGCACACGAAGGTGGACTCAGTCAACAAGGGACAATGCAGGAGCCATGCATTTTCCCCGTTTAATGTTTATCCGCTCGAGACTTTGACCGATAAATGCTCTGCGTGTGGATCAGACCTGCGTACGGACTCACATATTAATTTAACATTGCCAACGAAGAAATCGTGTTTTCCATGCACGGAGACTTCTCTAGCTTGTTCTTGAATTTTCGTTGATACTTCTTCAAGTGAGAGTCTTCAAATTGAACTCAAACTCATCATCTTTTCTTATAGACATTTTCTGACGAGGAATTTTCTTAGCTTGTTCCACGATCTTGAGTCTTCATTTCTTCATGGCTATACGAGTAGTTTTCAAATCTGATTGAAAATGGATCACAATTTCCAATAATAATATACACAATGACTCAAATCTTGAAAGCATCAAGTCTTGGATAAGAGAGAGCATTGAAAGAACACAGACTTAGATCCAAAAAGAGAAGGGAAATTACCAACAATGAAGAAAATCACTGCCCTAGCAATTGTTCTACCACTAGCCCCTCTCTCTGTGTACACATACAGATTGCTGCAGGAGAAAAGAAGTGCGGTCCCTCGGAACTACGATGTGTTTTTGAGCTTCAAAGGCCCAGACACTCACACCTGCTTCACCGATTTCCTCTATAACAGTCTAGTAGCTGCTGGGTTCCATGTGTTCAGGGATAACGACTCAATCCCAGTTGGTGAGCAGATAGGCCCAGAGAAGTTCTGGGCCATCAAGAGTTGTAGGATCGCAATCCCAATCATCTCCAAACAGTATGCGCAGAGTAAACGGTGCCTCCGTGAGCTCACCGAGATTATGGATTGCCACAAAAGCATGGCAAATCAGTCTTCCCTGTATTCTATAAGGTGGATGTTGGCGATGTCCGTCGCCAACGTGTTAACTTTGAAAAGGCTCTACGTAAACCTGAGATTCATATCAGGCCTGAAGAAATGGAAAAATGGTGGAATGCGTTGACTTCTGTAGCGAAGATTAAAGGATGGATATCACAGACCATTGCTAATGGGTATGTATACATGTATATATGAATCCTGACGGCCTGTGCACTTGTATGAGAATGACCAATATGAAATTGCAGATTTAGGTGAAGGAGGGAATCAAACTGGACGCCTAACTCGGTTCTACACATGTATGTGCGCAGGCATGAAGCAGAGCTGGTGAAAATGGTGGTCGCAAAGGTCTCGAGTGACTTGAAGACGATGTGGATCGAACGACTCCTATGTTCGTAAAATCAGGTATGTCATAATTCCATTTGAGCCAAGCACCTACCTTTCCAAAGTATTCTTTGTGCTCATATTGTGAGAGCTTTGGACATTCTTCAATTCCGATTTCGTGGCTTTCAAAAGTTACCTCGGTCTTTTTGGGAATTTTGTATAATTCGTCTTGCCAATATTTTATCATGATCACTTTGGTTTGTCTTGCTGGATAGCAGTGCATCTTCACTTTTCGGAAAAGAAAAGAAGAGAAAGCCAATACCAAGTGTTCTTAGCTTTTCGCGGCCCTGATACTCGACACAGCCTGGCAGCTTACCTCTACATCAGCCTTGTAGCTGCAGGAATCAGAGTGTTTAACGATGCTGATCCATCTCTCATAGGCAAAGATGTTGATCATGAGATTTGCAATGCCATCGACCACTGTAAGATATCCATTCCAATTCTCTCTAAAGATTATCCCTCCTCTCGTTGGTGCCTCGATGAGCTTGCTCAAATGGTTGAATGCAAGAGAAGAAAGAGACAAAAGATATTACCCATCTTCTATAAAGTGAGGACCTCGCATGTGCGAGACCTATCAGGTGTTTTCGGAGAAAAGATCCTCAAACATGAGAAGATGGTCGATGAATGTACTTATGAGCGGTGGAAGCTAGCTCTCAAGGAGGTTGGATCCTTCAAAGGATGGGTATCGGAGAGAATCGCCAATGGGTACTTACTTTCCTCATCCCATCAAAACCTTAATTTGATCCCATTAGTGAAACTTCTTTCTACTATAGCTTACTTCAAATTTTATTTGGCAATTGGCAGACATGAAGGAGTACTTGTAAAAGAGATCGTCAAGGAGGTTTCGAGGTTGTTAAAGAATCCCAAGTACGTGATCCCCTGTCCCTATATGCCAAATTGACTTAACCCTAGAGTTAGTAACAACTCATTTTTAGAATTTGCGATTCTTCTTTTACAAGAGGATTTGCCTCGATGGTCAACTGTTATCATTTGCATTAATTTTCTGACTGGTGAGAAATTGTTTTGGAGTTAAGAAACATGTTTCACATGTTATGATATTGTGTAATCTATTTGAATGTTTTTTGCTAGCCTTTAGAATTATGGAGGGAAATGGAAGGTACCTTTTGTTAATAAGAATGAACAAACCACGAGGTACTTCTATTATGTCAATCTATGAACTCAGAATCCTGCTGGTGATCCTGATGCTGGTGATCTTGACCAGTAGAAATTCAGAATTTTTGCTGCATCCAAGTCACATAAATCCTCCTCATTCACCCTTTTAGACATCGAAAGCTATACACTGAAAATCTATTGGATTACAATCATACATGACATCCACAGCTTTACCTGTCTATTTTCTCGTCTCCCAAATGTTGAACTTTGGTTCGATATGCACAAAGGGATTTTGTGATTTCGACATCTGAGGTATCGATGCTCTGTTAGATTCAACTTAATAACAATCCTCCAATTTCATTTTTCTCCTATCCAGTTATTCACCCTTCTGAATATCAAGATTCTGTTGGATTCAAGTTACATCCATCGATTCGCCTCTTTGAAAATAGAAAATCTTCCATATTCATACTAAAGACTGACCCTTGAATCTCCATCGCCTTCAAGTCAACTTTCCAAGCGGTATAGCTCTGTCTGAATTACGCACAAATTATCAAAGCTCTGTTAAATTTATGTACAGATGATTGACAATCTTCACAAGGGAAAACTTCATGAACTTCATAAGCACAAAGAATCTGTGAAGAAAAGCAATTTTTCAAATCATACAATAAAACCTCTCTTACGGCGGCACAACACGGGTGCACATGGGCGATCTGTGATAATTATGGCATTCTTGGTGAACTTTAACCATCATTATTTTGTCGCTCACGAGATTCACTGGTTTCTTGGATGTTGACGATCCGTGCACAACTCGGGTGGGTCGCACCCGGTGCAATCCTAATTGTCTCAATGGTTCATATAATAACGATGCAAGATGAGTTAATAATAATTAGCTGGCAAATGTAAATAATACCCGGGTTGAAGATTCCTACACGGAAGGTCGTGCGGGAAGAGTACAAACGAGTACCAGTGGAGAACGGGCGAAAGATTCCCCTTCTTAGCTTATTTCTTTCTATTACTGCTATCCATTGGCATGCGGTTGCGGAATCTGACTTTTTAGTATGCATCGCATATGATTACACGGACTATTTTATTTACAAGGAGCCGATAAGAAAGAAAAAGAAACTGAGTCATATTCAAAACCCTCGGTCATAGATTATTGTATCACTCTTTAAATCAAAGTTATGTACTAATCTTTATATTTTCGTATGTGCCTATGCGGGAATATTGATTATATATATTTACATGGTTTATGGACCACTCTTGCCTATAATGGGCCACGACACAATTGTTTGCTCGTGAAAATACGCGAAGCGCGATTTATTAACAAATTCGGTGCTGCACTTGGTGCCCGCTAATTCTTCCCTCTTTTAAAACACAAATTGTGTTTCAATGCTCAAATAAATTACTCATGAGTTGGCAAAACTAGTGAAATACAGGCTTGAACATTGATAATTTGCCTCTTTTAAAGTAGACTGTATGCAAGCGTCATGAATGGAAATTTTTGTTTTATATAAATAAAAGAATAAATGGATGTTAGTTGACGGCCAAAAGAAAAAACAATGTTTGTGTAGTGAAAAGACAGAGAGACGCCAAGGACTGAAAGAACACGGACTTAGATCTGAAAAGAGAACAGAACAGTTACGAACAAAGAAGAAAATGAATGCCCTAGCAGTTGCTCTAGCTCTAGCTCCTCTGTCTGTGTACACATATAGATTGCTGCGGCAGAAAAGAAGTGTGGTCCCTCAGAACTATGATGTGTTCTTGAGCTTCAGAGGCCCAGACGCTCGCACTGGTTTCACTCTTCCTCTACAACAGCCTAGTAGCTGTTGGATTCCGGGTGTTCAGGGATGAGGACTCAATCCCGGTCGGCAAGCAGATAAGCCCGGAGCTTCTGGGGGCCATCAAGAGTTGTAGGATCGCAATTCCGATCATCTCCAAACAGTATGTGCAGAGTAAATGGTGCCTTTGCGAGCTCAACAAGATTATGGATTGCCACAGAACTTATGGCAAATCAGTCTTCCCTGTATTCTATAAGGTGGATGTTGGTGATGTGCTGTCGCCAACGCATTAACTTTGAAAATGTTCTCTGTAAACCTGAGATGCAGATTAGCGCAGAAGAAATGGAAAATGGTGGAATGCGTTGACTTCTGTAGCGAGGACTAGAATGGATATCAGAGACTGTTGCCAATGGGTATGCATATATGTATATATGAATCCTGAAAGCCTGTGCAATTGTATGAGAATGCCGATCCAAAATCACAGACTTAGGGGAAGGAAGGAATCAAACTAGATGCCTAAATTGGTTTTACACACAAATGTCCACAGACATGAAGCGGAGCTGGTGAAAATGGTGGTCGCGAAGGTTTCGAGTGACTTGAAGACGATGTGGATCAAATGGCTCCCCATGTTCATAAGGTCAGGTATGTCCCAATTCCATTTGAGGTAAGCACCTGCCTTTCGGGAGTATTCTTTGTGCTCATCACGTGAGAGCTTTGGCCATTCTTCAATTCCCACATAGAGAGGGCACGTATGGTTGGTGCCGTTCATGATCTAAACCGATTTCGTGGCTTTCAAAAGTTATATTAGTCATGGGAATTTTGTGTGATTCGCCCTGGCTATATTTTATCATCATCACTTTGTTTTGTCTTTGCAGTCCATCATCACTTTTTGGAAAAGGAATGAAGAGAAAGTAAATGCCAAGTGTTCTTAGCATTTCGTGGCCCTGATACTCAACACAGTCTTACCTCTATATCAGCCTTGTGGCTGCAGGATTCAGAGTTTTTAACGATGATGATCCATCTCTCATAGGTAAAGATGTTGATCATGAGATTTGCAATGCCATTGATCACTGCAAGATTCCATTCCTATTCTTTATGAAGATTATGCTTACTCTTGTTGATGCCTCGATGAGCTTGCTCAAATGATTGAATGCAAGAGAACAAAGAGACAAAAGATATTACCCATCTTCTATAAAGTAAGGACCTCGCATGTGCGAAACCCATCAGGTGTTTTTGGAGAAAAGATGCTTAAACATGAGAAGATGGTCGATGAATGTACTTACGAGCAGCGGAAGCTAGCTCTCAAGGAGGAGGGATCCTTCAAAGGATGGATATCAGACAAAATTGCCAATGGGTACTTACTTTCCTCATCCCCGTCAAAACCTTAATTTGATCCTATTAGAGCTCACTTAAAATTTTATTTGGCAATTGATAGGCATGAAGGAGTACTTGTAAAAGAGGTCGTCAAGGAGGTTGCGAGGTTGTTAAAGAATCCCCAAACACGATTCCCCATCCCTGTCTTTCAAATATTGACTCAACCCTAGAGTTAGTAACAACTCATTTTTAGAAAATGTGATTCCTCTTTTACAATAGGATTTTCCTCGACGATCAAATGTGTCATCATTTACATTAAGGACTGTTGAGGAATTATAAGAAGTCAAGAAACATGTTATGCATGTTATGATGTTGTGTAATATGTTTAATAAACATATATCTTTTGCGAGTAAATTTATCCTTCGTTATTTGTCTATGCTTCTTTTTAAGGCAGCTTGTATCTTCTACTATATGTTGATGATATCCTGGTCATTAGTTATATTCCTCATTTATTACCATCTTTGATTGCTCGATTCCCGAAGGAATTTACTATGAAATTTTTTTGGACCACTTTACTAGTTCCTTATCATTGAAAATCATCACTATGATATGTTTTTATTTCAAGCAAAGAATGTTGATGGCCTTTTGCACAAGTTCAAACTCATTAAGGCTAAGCTTGTGTCTACTACCTTGGCTGTGATGACTATGTTGTTTGCTAAGGATGGTGAGCTTCTCGCTTTCCGACATTTTATCAACTGATGGTTGGAGCACTACAATATATATCCATGACTAGACCCAATATTGTTTTTGCTCTCAACTTGTCAATCAATTCCTACATTAACCCATATTAGCTCGTCTCTAGGCCATCAAATGCGTAGACCAATGTTTAACTAGCACATGCTCTCACTTATTGCTCATTGTCCGGTGTCATCCCACTTCATTGACTGCTTATGCAAATGTAGATTGGGTTGGGTGCTTTGATGCTCAATAGCCTACCTTGGATTTTTGTGTTTCTCTAGGTGTCAATATTGTTTCTTTGTGCCAAAAAGCAACCCGCTATAGCCTATTTTAGTGCAAAGGATGAATATCATGCTATCACTCACTATGTTGCTAACATAATTTGGATTTGTCATTTACATCATGAGATAGCCCCCCTTTTTTAATCCTCACACTGTTTATTGTGATAATATTTATGCTACCTATCTTGCTCTCAACCTCGTGTTTCATGCTCACACCAAACACATCGAGTTGGATTTTCACTTTGTTCAAGAGCAGGTTACTTCTAGCAATCTACGTATTTGCTACATGCCTACAATAGATTAGCTAGCAAATATCTTCACCAAGGGACTACATAGTCTCCATTACAAGTTATTGACATACAATCTCTCTATTGTTACACCAACTTCAAATTGAGGTACTCATATATAATTTATATGTATTATGAGGTCTTTCTATAATTACATTTCTAGCTATATCCCAATTGCTATTAATCACATTTATAATCATGCAATCCTAATTGGGATTAGAGCCAGTTATTTTCTCTCTATCTCTAAATATTAAAAATAGGTATGCTCACCTTGCGGCAAATGGTCGGAGATGCGAGAGAGACGATGGGGAATGAGAAATGATTTGAAGACAATGAAGAATATAGAGTAGGGGAGAGAGAGAGAGAGAGAGAGAGAGAGAGAGAGAGAGAGAGAGAGAGAGAGAGAGAGAGAGAGAGAGAGAGAGAGAGAGAGAGAGAGAGAGAGAGAGAGAGAGAGAGAGAGAGAGAGAGAGAGAGAGAGAGAGAGAGAGAGAGAGAGAGAGAGAGAGAGAGAGAGAGAGAGAGAGAGAGAGAGAGAGAGAGAGAGAGAGAGAGAGAGAGAGAGAGGAAGAAGAAGAATGAAGAAAGTTCTTATTTATTAAACTTTTGAAGGATTTGATCTAGTTTCTTTCTTCTTTAGTATTTTATGCATATATAAAGATCTGTTTAAAATGATTTTAAATTTTTGTAAAATTTGAAATTTTAATCTTATTTACTATTAGACACTAGAAAATCTCTTGAAATGCGCAAATATGACATGTACCATCCTTTCTATAAATATTAAGAACGTTTTTTTTCCTCATCTTTAGAAATATGGACAAAAATGAAAAGTGCCGTTTTAGTTTAGAATAAACAAACCCCGAGACACTTATGTTGTGTCAAACTATGAATTCAGAATCCTATTTGAGTGGAGCCAATAAACCTTGTAGAAATTCAGGATCTTGGCTGCATTCAATGTTGGGCTGGGTGCACTCTCATGTAGAGGAAATCTAATGAAATACAAGCTCAAAGACTTAATTCATATGATATTCCGTATGTGGAAATAATTGGAGGCTATATTTGGCCTCAATAAATAGGGTTTCTCTCTATTATTATGTGGTAGCCACAAAAGAATGAGTAACATAAGGCTAAAGCAAGAGAGAAAAGAGAGCAGAAAATCTAAAAAGAGGGTGCTATCCAGTTTTCATCAAGTTGACAATCATAGGTCGCTTTGTGCTCCTCATCAGGTTTTTTGGGAGTTGAACCGAACCTGCATTTTAGTGAAATTTATCATTAATCTCTTATGATGGTCATGTGTATAGCCAAGAATGATGTTCTTGATATTGTTGTTGTTATGTACCTCTGTTATTAGCTAGAAAAGAATTTTGTTCACCCAATTTTGTTGATAGTGAAGATTTTGGATGAACTCTGGTCCCATAAATTTTGATCTCCTCACACCAAGACAGTTTTCCACATAAAATTGCCTTGTATTTGGGTCCTTAGTATTTACAATCCTCTACTACATTGTTTCATATTAGTTTTCCATGAGAGGGGAGATTGTTTTGTGCCATTGTGCTAATATGATATTATTGGGCTTGTCATTATTCTCCCAACATCCAAGTCATAGAAAATCTTCATCACTTTCACCTTTCTAGACATCGAAAGCTAAAGGTTTACCTGTCTAGTTTGTCACCTCCCAAATATTAAACTTTGGTTCGATACGTGATTATCAACACTACCATATTTTGGTTGCGGTGGCTTTTAACTATTTTCATCTCTCCAAAGTTCTCCATATACAAAGGCTGCGTTTGGGAACCACTTTACCAAGGATCTTTAGCCCTCTAAAGGCCTTTGGGCCAAATATTCAGTGTTTGGCAAAAAATTTTGACTTGCCTTTGCCAAAGGCAAGCCTTCCCAGGCTAAAAGCCCAAGGCGGGTTGGGGGCTACCTTGAGCTTTTTCAGCATACCGGCTTTGGAGTTACATGGATTTTTTTCCAAAATTGTCCTTGTTAATTTTTCGTTTTTCCGGTTTTACCCCAACAACTATTCATCATCTTCATCTTCCCCTTCTCTCTGCTGAGCACGACGGCCAGCATCTATGCATGGTTGCTAGCGAAGTGTAGGTGCTCTGGTGAAAGGCAGGCGGTGCTTTGCGAAGGACAGGTGGTCTAGCTATGGTCCCACGACCCTCCAATGAGGGTCGCCGTGCGGAGGATGCCGACAACCCAAATCGCGCGCAAACTTGGTTGCGTAGATTTGGGTCACAGCAACCAGATCGTGGGCATCGGCGACCTCCGCGGTGCGAGGTGTCGTGTGACAAGTCGAAGAGGGTGGCGGGGTCCCGAATCTCGCGATCCGGTTGCGATCCGGGTCACCACGATCGACCCTCACCGAAGGTCGTGTGACCCCTCGTGTCGCGACCTCCATGCGGAGGTCAAGGGTGCCACTCGATCTGCTCGCGGCGACCCGGATCGCAACCAAATCACGAGATCCGGGTCGCCGCGACCCTCGCCGCACCCTATCCTCCGCACCTTGACCCTAGCTGAACGCCGCCCTTCACCACACCGCCTCCCCCGGCCGGACCACCTACCCTTTGCCGGCAACTATTAGCTCTTGGCCGGTGGTAAACGGTGAAGCCCTTGGCCGGCAATAACCAGCAAAGCCCTTGGCCGGCAATAACGGCGAAGTGCTTGGCCGACTAACTTTCATTTTTTTTCCTTTTTTTTTAATAACAAAAGCCTTTTGCAAATTTAATTTACCCAAACACTATTTTGCCCAAACATACTTCACAATGGACTTTCACAAATACGATTTACCAAACACACTTTGCATTTTGAAAAACTCCTTTAACCGGCGAAGTCCTTAGCCGACCAACTTTCATTTTTTCCTTTTTTTTTTTTAATAACAAAAGTCTTTTGTAAATTTAATTTACCCAAACACTATTTTGCCCAAACATACTTCACAATGGACTTCCACAAATACGATTTACCAAACACATTTTGCATTTTGAAAAACTTCTTTAACTCAAGGGACTTTACATTTTCTAAAGGACTTTTCCCCAAATTCTTCCCAAATGCACCCAAGTCGGATTTTACAATTTTGACACCCGAGACATCGAAGCTCATTAGATTCAACAACTTAAGAACAAGCCTCCTTATCGCTTTTTACCGATCTAACTATTCACCCTTCCAAATATCAAGATTCCGTTGGATTCAAGCTACATATCCCATCAATGTCACCTCTTCGAAAATCTGAACTTTTCCATGTTCATATGGAAGACCAACTCGAGTCTCGCCGCCTTCAAGTTAACTTTCCAAGTGCTATAGCTCTGTCCGATTTGCGTACAAATTATCAAAGCTCGGTCAGATTTATGTACAGATGATTGACAATCTTCACAAGGACAAAGCTTTATCACCTTCATAAGCACAAAGAACCTGTGAAGGAAAGCAATTCTTCAAATCATATAATAAAACCTCTTTTAGAGCGGCACAACACACGCACACGCACATTGGGGATCTGTGATTATCATAGCATTCTTGGTGAATGGACGAACTTTAAGCATCATGTTTTTGGCGCTCAACAGAATCATGGGATTCTTGGATGTTGACGATCCGTGCTCAACTCGGGCGGGTCGCACCCGTGCAATCCTAAGTGTCTCAATGGTCTTATAATTGCGATGCAAGATAAGTTAATAATGAAAAGCTGGCGAAAGTAAGATAATAATACACGGGTTGAAGAAACAGGTTTTGTCTCTTTAGATTAGACTATATAATGAAATTTCCCACATGAAAGTAGTGTGGGAAGAGTACAAACAAGTACCAGTGGAGAACGGATGAAAAACCTTGGTTTTATTCGACCATCATTTGGGTGAAAAATTCCCTTTCTTAGAATACTCTCACAATAGCTTTCAACCGACCACTAGTTGTTTTCTGATTAGTACTTTCTAATACTTCTATTCATTGGCATGTGGTTAGGTAATGAATAATTACATTACAAATCAATCCTTATAAAGTGGCTGAGTATGCATCCGATAGGATTACATGAAAACTAACGGAAAGTAAATTTATGTACAAGTTTGGAATTTTTCGTGGCATTAACCCATTTTCTTTAAGAATATGCACTTTCTTTCTTTTTTTTTCTTTTTCTTTTGCTTATGGGCCCACCATTTAACTAAGTCAAATTATTACACAAAATGCATAGAGAGAACTGAAATTCTTCTCCCCAAAAGGAAGATGAAAAGTTGGAACGTCTTATATTGCAATGAATATGTCCTCATTTCGTAAGAAGATGCACTCTGACCTCTCTCTATTTGATGGACTATACTTTCTTACGGACCAATGAATATGGCTTGATGCAGCCATTCCCATTTATAGTCCAACTACCGTCATTAGCACGGGCACCATGTTTGAATACGAAAGCAGAATTCTATGGCTTGAATTTTTTTTTAAATCCTTCTATCGACTTTTGTGCGAGGGTTTAAAGGTGATCATTGGTTGGCCGATACCCTCCTAGGCCCAGTTATGAAGCCCGTGGATATCGCAAACTTCATTCAAATCTGCAGTGGTCAACCAAATCTAATCGGATGTACAGTTCCGAAGCAACGGGCACGAAGATAAAATCGGATGGTTTGTACAAGACATCTAATTTCAAAGTTCGATCAGCTCGAGTAAATTTCGTCGTGTGTCTGGCTAGATTTAATTTTCATCTTTTTACTTAATTTAAATTTTCTAACAAATACGCTTTGAATTTTTTTATCTGAAACATCCGAAATAATCATGACATTCAACAGGTGAATTCAAATATTATTTTTCTTCATACTTTTCAAAATTCAGATAATATTATAAATCTTGACGGAATTCTAAATAAACAGTTCCGGATTATTGTCGGGTGAAGGTCCTTTGCCCCGTGCTGCACTTCCTCAAGTGTATCTTCTCTAAATTTTGCTTTTAAGTTTTCCGAACATGATCCCTTCTAGGAATTTTACAAAACTCTTTTTCAGTCCAATCTGCACCATTTTTTCAAGCCGTGGTGCTTCCGCATTCTTTCCAAAATCTATCAATTACTTACCGCACAAATCCGAATTGACTGAGAGTCCAATTCTACTCACAAGTCAAGAACACATTCATTTCCCATCGCAACTAATAAGAAATTCTATCTTCATCATCATCATCATCATCATCATCATAAGCAACTTATCGTTGAATTGCAAAGCCAACAACAACTTGGACATATGAAAGTCTCCATTTTCTTTGTGAAGATTTGTGGGATCACCACCAAATGTTCTAAAAACTTAAACTATTAGATGAGGTGTAGTTTGTTATTTAATATTCTAATATCCTTGATCAAATGAGGCCCAGATCATCGGTGCGCCCCCCTCCCCCACCCCCCAACCATTGTCGTCAATCTTCACGTTTGCTCACTTGCTCATCACAATCAGATCCAAGCACGATAGACATGCAATTTCGCTCTAGCCTTGTGCTACATCGAGTAATGGTACTGGTGCAACGTGAGGCACTCTCTAGCTTCATGTTGTAATTTTTTTTTTTTTAATGTTGTAATATTAACACAAAACATATATTGGACCTTGCAATCAAATTAATGTGAAATCACCAGAAAAATAAATGATGAATAATAAAAGACAACATAGATTTACGTAATTTAGTTCGAGTATCACTATTTATTTTACAGGAAAAGCCAGCAGTAATTAATCTACTATAATCAAATAATTAAAATTATATCCACTCATATATTCGAGTTTTTTCATATCTAAATGAAGTTCAAATGCAAAAATTACAAATAAGTAATTCAATTTAACGTAAAACTCACGGTATAGATCACTGGATTTTCAAAGTCAAAGCAGAAGCCTTAGGCACGGCCGAACCGAGAAGGCCGGTCACGTTCCCACGACTTCTTTTTCCTCCCTTGCTGCAGGCTTTTTAAAGCAAAACTTACGCTTTTATCTTGTTTTCTCTGATTACTCCTTGGCTCCACAAAATAAAAATATATGTAGAGAATATATGCAAGCGAAGAAGTCATTCCACTCAAAAAGAAATTCCTGTGCAACAATATCAAGAAAGGTCCAAGAAGTCATTCCACTCAAAAAAATCCTAAGAGAATAGAAAATCAACTTCCGCCTTCCCAAGAGTCCAGATTTGCGCTGGATAAAAAGAACAGGCTTATTTTTGTTTTAATAACTAAATCAAATCCTCTAAACTGGTCGAGCTTTGTGCACGGCTTAAACTCATTACATAATTTAACACTTCATATTACAACTCGGCTGTTTCGTGAGGCTCTCGAGCGCAAATACATCGAACTAATGCAGAAAACTCCAAAGGTGTTGGAACGCAGTGGGAACGCGAAGAGTATGTGGAGACCCTAGCTTTGGTGATCGTTTATTTGCTAGGGTGCTGATTTTAATAGTCAAAAGCTGAAAGCTTATATCAATACCATGTACCGACCGCAAGCAAGCAAAATAATAAAAAAAAAAAAAAAAAACGCTAAGGTGTGTTTTGAACTCATACGGCAATGAATATCTCGCTGTCCTGAAAACCAAAGGAGAAACCAGTCAGCATCTTAGAGTCAATTGCAAAGTCTAATAAGGAGTATTGATTGATGTAATTGTCGTTGTCGTGTGGGAATGCAAAATGAGTTTGTCTCGGTTAGTCGCGAGCGAACAACCCGCTGATGGTGGCCTGGTCGAACGAACTGACATTGAATTATGATACTCTGCCCCTTTCATCCTAACTAAATGCCTCTTTCGCGTTTTATTTAAAAAATGGACATAATTTGATACATGGAAAATAGTTTAAGACATCAACTAATCATACTTCGAAGAGAAAAAGACAACAGTAAGAAGAGTGCATTGTCTTCGTTAAAAGATAGTCCGGTATCGGATGGAGGTCCTTTATCTTTCTAAAAGACTTTGGACTTGACTGACTTCTTTTTAAATCAAAATTGCATGCCACGCAACATTTTTTTTAACGGAAATTGTGCATTGAGTTCCTCTCATTTCTATCTCTCCTTTTTTTTCCCTATACTCAAAATTGTCCTCAATTCAAGAATGAATGAACAATGCCATTGCCAATAATATTGTCTTGAAATGGCATCACATGCATGAACATTGCCATTTAATCATGTGTCAAGATAAGGAGATGGGAATTATTATCCAAAACGTCATAAAGTTATTGTATAGATGTAAATTTACTTATAAACATTTTAATCATGTCAATTTAGGCCAAGTCAATTTGTAGCTTTTTATCTCACAAATAATATAGCCAAATTTGAGCCAATTCTATTAATATTTGGCCTCGAATAGAAACGGCAAAATCTCAGCTCTCTTTGTTTTTCTTCTCCACTGATCTCGGTGCACTCTCTCTCCTCTTCACTTCGGGCACGCGCACTTGGACGAAGCACTTTGACTTTTGCCCTTTCCTTTTCTGTGCTAGCTGGGCCCCACGTGAAGGGGGACTCAGTCAACAAACTCCTACGGACAAAGCAGGAGCCATGATTTTTCCTCATATAATGTTTATCCGCTCAAGACTTTGACCGATAAATGCTCTGCGTGTGGATCAGATCTGCGTACGGACTCCGTGTAAATTTAACATTACTAACGAAGAAATCACGTTTTCCATGAACGGAGACTTCTCTAGCTTGTTCGAGGATTTTCTTTGATACTTCTTCAAATTAGAGTCTTTAAATTCAACTTGGACTCATCATCTTTTCTTATAGGCTTTTTCTAACGAGTAATTTTCTTAGCTTGTTTCCACAATCTTGAGTCTTCATTTCTTCATGGCTAAACGAGTAGTTTTCAGAATTTATTGAAAATGGATCTCAATTTCCTACAATAATATACACAGTTGACTCGAATCTTGATAGCATCAAGTCTTGGATAAGAGAGAGCATTGAAAGAGTACTTACTTAGATCCCAAAAGAGAAAAAGGGAAGCTACGGACAATGAAGAAAATGATTGTCCTGGCAATTGTTCTGGCCCCTCTATCTGTGTACGCTCACAGATTGCTACAAAAGAAAAGAAGTGCAGTCCATCGGAACTATGATGTGTTCTTGAGCTTTAGAGGCCCAGACACTCGCACCGGCTTCACTGATTTCCTGTATAACAGCCTAGTAGCTGCTGGTCTCCACGTGTTCAGGGATTATGATTCAATCCCAGTCGGCGAGCAGATAGGCCCAGAGATTCTCAAGGCCATTAAGAGTTGCAGGATTGCCATCCCGATCATCTCCGAACAGTATGCACAGAGTAAATGGTGCCTCCGCGAGCTCAAAGAGATTATGGATTGCCAGGGAAAGGATGGCAAATCAGTCTTCCCTGTATTCTACAAGGTGGATGTTGGTGATATCCATCGCCAATGCGTTAACTTTGAAAACACCCTAGGTAGACCTGAGATGCAGATCAGTGCAGAAGAAATGGAAAAATGGTGGAATGCGTTTACTTCTGTGGCGAAGATTAAAGGATGGATATCACATACCATAGCTGATGGGTATGTATATTTGTATTTATGAATCCAAAAAGCCCGTGTACTTATATGGGAATGACCGATCTAAAATCGTAGAGTTAGTGGAAGGAAGAAATCAAACTGGACGCCTAACTTTGGTTTTACTCGTGTGTGTGTGTGTGTGTGCAGGCATGAAGCAGAGCTGGTGAAAATGGTGGTCGCAAAGGTTTCAAGTGACTTGAAGATGATGTGGATTGAACGGCTCCCTACGTTCATAAGCTCCGGTATGTCCCAATTCCATTGAGCCAAGCACCTACCTTTCGAAAGTATTCTCTGTATTCATCATGTGAGAGCTTTGGCCATTCTTCAATTCCACATAAAAAAGCACGTAAGGTTCATGCGGTTTATGACCTAGACCGTTTTCGTGGCTTCCAAAGTTACCTTATTCTTTTGGGATTTTGGTGTGATTCGTCTTGGCCATATATTATCATCATCACTTTGATTTGTCTTACTGGATAACAGTGCTTTTTCACTTTTCGAAGAAGAAAAGAAGAGAAAGTAAATGCCAAGTGTTCTTAGCTATTCGTGGCCCTGATACTCGACATAGCCTTGCTGCTTTCCTCCGCGTTAGCTTTAAGCTTGAAGGAATCAAAGTATTTGACGATGATGATTCATCTCTCATTGGTACAAATATTGACAATGAGATTTATGATGCTATCAACTACTGCAAGATATCCATTCCAACTCTCTCTGAAGATTATGCCTCCTCTTCTTGGTGCCTTAATGAGCTAGCTCAAATGGTTGAATGCCATCAAACGAAGGGCCAAAAGATATTGCCCATCTTCTATAAAGTAAAGAGATCAAACGTGCGAGACCTATCAGGTGTTTTTGGACAGAGGATACTTAAACATAAGAATCTTGTTGATGCAACTACTTATGAGCGGTGGGAGCAAGCTCTCAAGAAGGTTGGGACCTTCAAAGGATGGGTATCGGAGAAAATCGCCAATGGGTACTTATTTTCCTCATGCTCATCAAAGTCTTAATTTGCTTCTTATACTACTTAGAGCTTACTTCAATTTTTTTTTTTTTTTTTTTGGCAATTGGCAGGTATGAAGGAGAACTTGTAAAAGGGTCGTCAAGGAGGTTTCAAAGTTGGTTAAAGAATCCCCAAATACAAGATGCCCCATCCCATACACCAAATATTGACTCAATCCTAGAATTAGAAACAATTCATTTTTAGAATTTGCACTTCTAATCTTACAAGAAGATTTTCCGATGATCAAATGTGTCATCGTTTGTAATAATTTTCTTTTGGAGTTAAGAACGTGTTACAAATGTTATGATGTTGTGTAATCTATTTAATAAAGATGCATATCGTGCCAGTAAGTTCATCCACTTTCATTCGTTTGTGCTCCTTCTCGAGGCAGCCTATAACTTATATAGTATGTTGATGATATCTTTTGTCACTGGTTATACTCCTCATCTATTACTGTCTTTAGACCACTTCACTATTTCTTTGTCATTTAGAATCACTCGATGGTACATATTTATTTCAAGCCAACTATGCTAATGGCCTTTTGCACAAGTTTGAACTTGTTAAGGCTAAACCCGTGTCTATAACTTTGGCCTTGAAAACTCTATTATTGGCTAATGATGATGAGCTTCTCCTTTTTTTGACGTTGTCTTGATAGATGGTTGGTTCACTACAGCATCTGCCATGACAAGACTTGATTCTATTTTTGCTATTAACTTGGTTAATCAATTCTTGCATTAACCCAGATTACCTTATCTCTAGGCCATCAAATGTCTATACTAGCAATTAGCTCGCACATCCACTCCCAGATTGCTCATTGAGTGGTATTCTCCCACTTCATTGATTGCTTATGCAAAAATAGACAAGACTAGGTGCTTTCGATACTCAACGGTCCACCTCAGATTTTTGTGTTTCTCTAGGTGTCGATCTTGTTTCATTGAGTGCCAAGAAACAATCCACCATAGCTCATTTTAGTATAGAGGCTGAGTGTTGTATCACTCACTATGTTTATTAGACTATTTGGATTCCTCATTTACTTTGTGAATTGGGGTCACCCTTTTTTATCTTCTCACCATTTATTGCAACAACATTTATGCCACCTATCTTACTCTCAGTTTTGTGCTCGCACCACGCACATTAAGTCAGATTTTTCACTTCGTTCCAAAGCAGGATACTTTCGGCAATCTAAGAGTTCGCTACCTGCTTATAGCTGATTAGCCAGTACACATCTTCACCAAGGGACTACCTAGTCTGCATTTTGTGTAATTGAGATCCAATCTTTCAATTACTACACTTACTTCGGATTGAGGTATTAATACGTGATTTATATGTATTATGAGGTCTTTCTATAATTATGTTTCTGACTGTACCTTGATTGTAGTTTGTCACTCTTATAATCACGAGAGAGAGAGAGAGAGAGAGAGAGAGAGAGAGAGAGAGAGAATTTGAAAAAGAACAAAAAAATTTCAGGCGAATAAATTTTTAACAGCTTTAACATTGTGTTGGCAATATTTAACAGCATCAATCCCACGTCATCAAAATCCATCACCGGAATAGCGCAAGATGACTTCTACGACGGTCCTTTACATTAATTCAAGCAAGCGAAACAACTTCGCATGCACGCAATCATACAATCATGACATGATTCATTCTCTTCTTGCACGATGTCAAAATCAGATAAAGAGAGATGTTAGAATGACAAAAAGAAAGTTCTTATTATTTAAATTTTGTAGGATTTGATCTAGTTTCTTTCTTTTTCAGTATTCTATGCATATATAAAGATCTTTTAAAATACGTAGATATGAGCATGTACCATCCTTTTCATATATACTAAGAAAGTTTTTTTTCTCTCATCTTTAGAATTATGGAGTAAAAAATATCTTTTAATTAAGATTAGAGAAATAATTGAGTGACAATATTTATTCTACTATGAAAATAACAGTCTGTTTTGAACCATAAGAAACAAATGATAAATAAATATAAATTGTTGTGTGGTCTAATTTGTTTAAAATTTGTGGATTCTCATAGTAATCCAAAAAGTATTGTGCTAGTAAAGCTCAATTGAATATACAGACTCTGAGACACTTATTTCAACCTATGAATTCAGAATCCTATTAGATTACCCAATGATCTTGACATGTAGAACATCAGAATCTTTGTTGCGTCCATGTCACAGAAAAATCACACCACTTTCATCTTTCTAGACATTTTGAAAGCTAAAAACATTTAATAAATAAGACATTGAAAACTAAACACTGAAAATCTATCGGATTGCAATCATAGATGACATCTAAAGCTTTACCTGCCTAGTTTATCATTTGAACTTTGGTTCTATATGGGATTATCAATCTCTAATGTTCGTCTATTGGTCTTTCTTTTGCCTAGTATTAAGCATGAAAATATTTAATTTGGGAGACATATGGGGTCTGGAAAAATTTAAACTCAAGACCTCCAATTCTGATATTACGTGAAATTTTGATGGAAATAATGCCAACTGTTTTAAAAGCTTAAACTATTAGATAAAAACGTGATTTATTATTTAGATATTTTAACATGTTTTCTGAAATGAAATGATGTCTAGAGCATTTCTTAAATATTCTAAATTCTAACAGAAGAGAGATTCTGACCAAAATAAATAAATAAAATATAAGAGAAAGATACCATAATGAAAGCCTTGGAGGACCTTCCTTCCCCTTCACCGAAAATTCAATAGGATTACTCTTTGTTCTGTTCACCACCTAAATCGCAATTCTCTCTTCTTCTATTTTTAGTGGTCGTTCCATTTGTATAATTCTACGCTATGAACGAAAAACTCTGCTAGCATACCTCATCAACATAGGTATCTTACAAGGTGCATGTTTTTCACCTGTTCGCCGATAGAATTAGCTAACAATGAAAACAGAAGCCCATAGACAATGCCTCAACTTTTTACACTCAACAAAACAAGCACCGGCAGGAGCAGCAAAATCACCATACGACCACCTAACCTTCTGCAAGCATTGGCCACGCAACATTTGATACATAAATCACAATAGAAGCTACATAATTTTGATGCATGAATCAGGCATGGTATATGATTATTCAAGGTAAGTTCACCGTTATACTCTCGATGATCATCACAAAGCACCAAAATAAGAAGAAAGGCAAATGGTTGAATGAAAACCAAGCAAACCTCAAAATTCCTGTTTTCTCTCTAGTCGGCCATGTATTGCTTAAGCCTACTTTTCCTGCTTAGCTGCAATATCCTTGAGGTTTTCCTTTTACTCTCCTCTCTGGATGGAAAAAAACAGCCACATCAGCCAAACTAATTGGAAGTAGGAAGAGCAGAAATGGTATCCAACGAGGCCTCACCCGGTGCAAATTCAAAATAATATCAGAACTTCAAATGAACCCCAGCTTGTTAATTTCTGGAGGTCGATTGCTGCAAAAGATTGAATGGCTAAGAAAACAGAATCCTACGCATTATTCTCATCACCACAATAGAAAATTTCAGCATAAATCAGCCAACATAGATTCATGGTGTAAGCTCCTCTATTCTACGAAAAACAAAACCATGACAACATGCCATACGATTGTTCTCAAAACGTAGCTGAAAAGCAGAAGTCCATGCCATTACCAGAGCGCCTTGATGTGATGGATGGAATTTTGGGCAGAAACTAGAGGCTGAAGTATTGCCTAACAAGAAAGGAAAAAATCGAAAGAAACTTTTATTGCACGCTCTAGCTTTGAGGTAGTATATGAACTCTTAATCATCTTGGCATTGTTAAATATGTTATATCAAAGGCATTGGAAACATTTTCAGCATACAAGTAAAATGTGATAGAAAAATCAGCCAAAATCAGGCACTGTCAAAAGGTAGGTGAGACTCTCCTGAAAGTTTCCACAGAACTTTTGCGCTCTGCATCTTCCAAAAGGTTCCTAACACTTAAAGGAACATCTGCAAGGGTGGAAAGAAGACTTCAACAGGTCAATCAATCAAATCCCAAACACTAACATATCATGTAGGCGTCGCGATGTGCAAGAAGAAACAGATCAGAATGAAGAATCACTGACATTTTCTTCTATGCACATGATTCACTAGCACTTTGTGCAGATATGGACATTATTACCGTGTAAGACATCAAAAGAGGTGGATAATATTATATGTCCATATATGACAAAGCCTCGTAATCGGCATACGACAAGATGGGATAGTTAATGCACAAGCCTGTCATACAGAAAGAGAAATTAATCACCCTTAGACGTTGGAGAAGAAAGATAAATATAGCTGATTTGGATGGAAATATTTTCAGTTTTATGGCTTCTTGCCCACCAAAGCTCTTTCGATAATGGAAATTTTGGGAAACTAAGCTATCGACAAAATCTATCTGCCTGGCTTGCCTTGAGAATGCTTCCGCTGAGGCACGAGATGTGTGGGTACTATACAGGACAAAGACGTTTCAACATAAATATTTACGGTTACCATTTCTTTATTAATTTTAAATGTTGATGTTTGTAGTGATAAAACATGCAGAAGGATGATCAGCATCAGTACTCTCACATTCCCAGTAGTAATCATGCTTGGAATTGTACATTCATGGTCTTCTCAAGGAGTTTCATATGGCATGTGAGTATATTCCTCCCATAGTATTGTCCAGCAAAGTCAAGATCAGCTCATGCTAATTCTCGTGCCAATTGAAAACCAACCAGTCCTGTACTTTCCTCCCTAATCATATCGTAACCAGCTCTACAAATCCCAATTTCACGAAGTTCTAATACAAACCTAGAACAAAAATCACACATTATGTTCAGCAGGAAAATTTTTCAATACTACGTCCCCATAATTTTTCATATTGAAAGCAGCGCTAGGTAAGTCCACCTAAGACATGTTGAAAACACTATAAAAGGCAAGAAAAATTACTGTCAAGTTTCAATACTCTTGCAGCTAGAGAGCTGAACCCATGCTGTGGAAACTTAGGGAGCCCTTTCATGTATATCAATACATGATTTTCCTTGACATCCCAAATCATAATAATAATGAAGCTAAGCAAATGAAGGGAATAGATGAGCAAAGTCATTAGGATCACAGAACCTAACAAAGAACTAGATAACTGTGTCGTGTCATGTCATGTCATGGAGCATCTACCTGTTCAACAAAATCCTTTAGAAAAATGGCAGAACACTGAAACTTACTCAAGGTTTGAACTCATCATGCATGTCTGGGTCATTTAGTAAAGTAGTGAATTATCTCATTCCTCTTAGATTAAACGGTGTAGATACCTGCTAATAACAGTTGCAAAAGGGTAGTTAGTGCATTATTGCAAACACAAAGATAACATAGACTAAGCTAATTCAGACACTATCAGAAATAAGGCTTGAGAGTTAGTGGGACTAAAAACACATGACCAATAAAAAATGGCTTTTATCTCACTCGAGCACTGCCTACACTATCCTTTGATAAAGATATTTGAGTTTGTTTAAAAGTTGTTACATTGGCAATGACTATGAAAAGAAGCTAAAGTTTGAAATAGGAAGTCACTGCCATAACAGCCAGCGTTGCACTTCCATCAGTGAAGCATCACATGAGCACCACAGTCGTGCTGGACAAGAAGCAACATGGGGTCCTTACAAAAATAACCTATGTAATTCTAATGAAGGCCTTCTGTGTAAAGAAAGGGGTTTACATTGACTCCACTACTCAGTGCAACATCCCCTGTGGGCGTTTCTAGGTCGGTTCTCTTGTTTGCCCGGCAAACCTAGCTTCTACTCAAGATCTTAGGGCACACCTCAAAGACCATCTTTAGACTTCAGAAATGAATCCTATGCACCTCCAGTCGTTCAATTATAACCGGTATAACTGCACCTTCCCCTAGTTCACACAGGAATAAAAGCTCACCATTCTATTAGAGCATCCTCCTGGGAACCTGTAATGCCCTTGAGGAGTAGGTTCGATAAGGCTCTCGCCATGATGCTTGCTGCAGTCCAGCTCAAGGTTATATGTTCTATGCACTAAAGCCCCGCACAACAGAATATCTATACACAACAAAGATTGAGGGCAGAGTATTAGTTACAACTCATACAATGGAACAAGGATATGTAATAATATATACAATCAAACAAGTAGCTACACCAAAGTGCGGATAGAGTTTGTAAACAAGAGTTCACAGTCAACCCAAAGCTAATAACAACTTTGCATCTGGAAGTGGCTTTTCAAGCTCGCGTCATCAGAAAACCAATGCATTGATAAATCAGAATTTTGCAACTGAAAGCAAATTAACTTAAACTTACATTATCATCAAAACCATATAAAATATGCAGTGGAAATAACTAGGGACGAGCATGGTACAGGCAGACCTGTTCCACATCAGGGCTGGAACCTGAAAAGAATCCGGTGGGATGGTTCTAGAGAACCCAGAATGGAGAACCATACCAATCCCCTCTTCTTTTATGTGCAAAATCATAGTTCATTTCACACTAAAAATTCTCGATGCAAGAGCCAAAGCAAAAGCACCACACAAACAAGCATGAGAAAATCAGAAATTCACTCAAGTAATCAAGAATCCCAGGTCTCTCAATAGTAGAACCTCTACCCATTGCATTTGCCATAAGTCCCAGTCTCATTACTTTCATGAAGGACAAGGGGGAAAAACACCAATTTCGAAGGAAATAAGTGTAGGACACAGCACAACGTGCTTGGGCAAAGAATGTTTTGAAGTTCGTGACATCAACCTTTGTCTAAACTACCAAACCCCACCATCTATCAGGCCCCAATCAAAGCAAGAACAGGGGCTGCAGCCCCTGAATCGCATCAGCCACGCAACAATTGGATTGCTAAAAGGCCAATCCAGAATTTTTTTCTTTATAAAAAAAAAAAGAAAGAGAGAAAAGAAAAGCAAGGCAATTTAAGAAGGGTTGCGGAGAATCCAGCAAGCATAGATAAAAGGTTGAAAAGAGAACAAAAAGAAAACAAAAGGAAGGTCTTCTCTCTCGCTCTCCCCCCTCCTCTATAAAAACACACACTTCTTACTAAAGGGATGAAAAGAATGGAAGTCGCGAACAACGAAGTAGATGAATGCCCCCGTTCGACTCTCACCCGCCGTCTGCCGCTTCCAGATTCCGGCATGGCCAAACGAGCGCCGTCCCTTTGGAACTACGACGTATTCTTTGGGCTTCGGCGACAGAGACATTCGCGTCACTCCCCGATTTGCTCACCAAAAACCTGCTAGTTAGTTGCTGGAGTCCGCGTGTCCACAGACGAAGCCGCGCTCCCGGTCGGCGAGCAGATAGCGGGGCCCCGAGGTTCTCCATCGAGCCATCAGCCTTATAGATGGTAAAGTTGCGACAAGGAAGTCATAGGTAAAAGTCACAAAGAAGCCTCTCCGTAGTGAAGAGAGTAAAGCTGTCTAATGCTCGACAACCCTGTCGAGACCTACAAACAATTACGCCGATTACTGGGACATTATTTTTGCCCATACCTTATGCTTCCTCCAACCAGTACTCTAGCATACGTAATTAATAAATTCATCTCCCCCATCGAGTTGGCCCAAAAAGATGCGCCGCCTCATCTAAATGAGGCGTCCTTGTAGGCGACATCTGGCGCTTGGAAAGTACAAGCCGAGCACAAAATTCATATTTTCAGTTGAAGAAAATGGACAGACCTTCATGACAGGTTATAGAGGCTGGAGAAGTAGAAGGTGGAGTCAGTGTATCCCATTACAACCACAGTCATGTTATTGGAGCTACATCCAGCTGGGGCCATCAATGGTCCGCTCGAACTAACATAGGCAATGTCCCTGCAGCCAAAATTAAACTCAATATGGCTTATATCCGGTGCCACGAGGAAGGCGGGTGGTGGATAAAATTCTCATATTGATAATGAAAAGCCACGATATTGACCGGTGTGCATCTCATCAGCATTGAATCTCTGCTGTGTACCATAAAACGGGACACCAACACTAAGAGAAGGAACGTGCTGTCTCAGGACCCAAAATGACAAACAAAATCTTTGACCGCAAAAAAGATTGTTAAAAGTTATCCACGGCAATTCATTCCGTTCTTTGTTACTTTATATCACAATGTCCCTTAGTGAAAAATCCCGATTGAAATCATTATTTCTATTCCCAATTTCCAGTACAATTTGCAGAAAGGAGTTAAACAAGATAGTGATTGCTCAACAAATCTAAAGAGGTTACTATATACTAGGCATGGCCATTAAAGCAAAGAGATAATTCAATTGGATGAATGTTGCTCCTTCCTCCAACCTCCAGCAGCCATGAGCATACGGCCCCTTCTAACGCGGCAGTAGCAAATCTGTTTACACAAGGGTCAAACTACGAGGCTGATATAGATGCAAGACCATAAGGCGGAGGGCTATACAGCAGGCAGCACTCCATAAGTAGCAATAGCCTTTTTCCTAACCAAGCCCTGTTTATCAATTATGTTACAGTAATTTTATAGTAATATCGCGATAAAAGTTCGAAGCAGTGACAAGTTAACAACCCACAAATTGCACTTCCAAAACTCGACAGTAATAAATGTGGCACAATTCATTTAAATAGATCTCAAAGATCCAAGTGGTGTTGACTTGAAACTTACGAAGATCATTGAATAAGAGAAGTGCAGAACAGAAGGGTACTCAACGCAATACTGTACCTTTTGCTGGTTGGCTTTTCTTTTTTCTTTTTCTTTTTTTGGGGTGGTCGCTGGGGACTTCCCTCCGTGTGCTCTTTCATTGAGCGCACATCAACATACATTAATTCACGAGAAAATATTCAGTGGTCACTAACCATCACGTCATCTGCTGACCCGGCATGCATACTTCATTAACACGATTTTTGCATAATTGTGCATAGATTTTCCTTGCAACATTCAATTGACACGATTTTTGCATCTACGGAAGGCTTACTATTCAAACTTTTCACAATAAGATTCTATTGTGAAAAATTTAAATGACATTGGGAAATAGACCTAAAGAAAATACAATGAAAAAAGTCATTATATTTTTCTTGTTTGAAATCATACTGTTCTTGACTCCAAAGCATAAGCTTATTGATTGTGCATAAAACTTATTATTCGAATCTTGCAAAGACCGCAGCACTCTCGCGCTCCCAAATGGCGAGTACTCCTCTACCGTATGGGTAGTTCCCATCTTCATCTTCATCCCACGTAATCCTTCAATCCGAATACAGCGAAAACCGTAAATCATCATACACAATCACCCACCATGTTCAAACCCAATCCTCCCAATACCGAGATGTCCCGAAACAATACTTCCCCAAAATCAAAACCCTAATACCCATATACTCCAATCCCTACCCCTTCATCTCTCGTCCGAAATCCTCTGTGTTCGTAACCCACTTCGCTCAAACCTCACTCGAGTTCCCCTCTATTGAATTTCCACTCGAGCTCCCCGCAATCGGTCTCCCCGCTGATTCCAAAGTGGTGAGCCGCAGCGTGAAGCCCCTCAAATCTAGAGACAACATGGCAGGTCACAATGAAGAAGAGAGGAGGGTCACAAAGACTCTGTAAAAGCCTTGGAAATCGTGGTCGGAAGAGGATGTTGTTGAGATTACAAAGTGATATCCCTGAAGAAAAACTATCTCGAATGCCGGAAAACTTTATTTGGGAAATTTTATACTAAACGGAATGCGAACTTTACCGCTTTCTTTAATACAATGAAGAAAGTCTGGAGAGTCGCTGATGTTACCTGTGCAATACTCGAACCGGGCTATTATTCCTTCAATTTCCAGTCTGAAGCTGAGAAACAAAGAGTGTTAGATCTGGGGCCATGGTCTTTCTATAGCAATTTACTAGTATTAAAGCAATGCGATCCCGACACTCTTGAGTTATGCTATGATTTTACATGCTGTGATTTTTGGGTGCATTTCTATGGCATTCCATATGGAAGAGTGACTTATGATGTCATTAGAAATATTGCAGTAAAACTGGGAGAAGTGATCGAGGTTAAAATAGAAACAAAAGGAAATAGCAACTATAAATTCGGGAAGGCAAGAGTCAAACTGAACCTGGAAATGCCTCTGAAGATAGGTGTTTTACTTAATCTGGAGAGAAAGAGATTGTGGATAGAATTTAACTATGAACGTCTTCCGCATTACTGTTATTCGTGTGGAAAGATTGGGCATTATGCAACCTTTTGTAGCGAAATTCCCTATGAGCAAACATGGTTGGCAGCGAACTTACCGGGAAGATATGGACATTGGCTAAGAGCGGAAGCTCGTGAACTCAGTCCATATGGGAAGATATTCTATGGCAAACAAGAGATAATACCGGATGAAGTAGAGTATGTGCCCGAGACACCAATCCATGCAGCTCCCGAGTCAAAACAAGACCGGCAAGATCGAATCTAGATCAAGATGCGAAACAAGAGAATAGACAACAACATCAGCATATAGAATTATTAATCGGGAGGAAAGAGGACCATAGAAGAGAGGAAGTAATTGCATTGATGCTGAGTCTGCTATGGTCTTATACGAGGAACAACTCAAAGAGGCGATGGATATGGAAGATACACTACTAAGGGAAAAGAGGCTGATCAAATCCAAATCCAGAAACTCCAAGTCAATAAATGGTAAAAAAGGCAAGCGTTTTTGCCCGTATGGTGCTCAATCTTCAAAAACTCCGAATATTGACAATACACGGTTGATGGAAACTCCCATTCATGTGGCGGAGGAATCAAATCGGTGGGCTTTGGTGGCTAGCCTTAATAAGCTACCGACTAATCCATAAAACTATTAAGCTGGAATTGTCAGGGGTTGGGCACACCCTTGGCAATTCAAGCTCGAGGGTCTTAGTGACCCAGAAAGGCCCAAGACTATCTTTTTAATGGAGACAACAAATCAAGAACAAAAAGTGCAACGTGTACGGAGAAGACCGAGATACCAAAACAGTTTCGTGGTAGATCCTAAGGATGTGCAGGGGGTTTAGCTCTCTTCTGGGATGAGCAGGTAGAATTACATACACACTCTTGGTCAAAAAACTATATTACTGTCTAGTGCTTACTTAAGGAAACATAGCAACCGATGCATATCACCTTTGTACATGCTCCTAATGAATTCCAAGAAAGGGTGATGTTATGGGAGACTCTATACAGAATTAGTATCGACACCACTTACCTTGGCTTTACTTGGGGGATTTCAATGAAATATTGTACCATTGGGAAACTTACAAAGCTTACTTGCATTTAGGGACTTTCTCCTCCAATGCTTTTTAATGGACTTGGAGAGCAAGGGCTACGCCTTCACCTAGAAAAACAACAGAACAGGGGAGCAATTAGTCAAGAAACGACTGGATAGAGCGCTATGTGATATAGAATGGAGGATAGCACATCCTAATGCTGATTTTTTAGCACTACCAGCCATTGGGTCGGACCATAGTCCGCTCCTCGCTCTCATTTAACTGGAGAATGAAGAGGAAAAAGAGGGCTTTTAAATATGAGGCATTCTAGTCGGAAAATGAGGAATGTGGGCAACTTGTTAACAATACATTGGCTGAATTGGAATCCCAAAATTTGAACATGGTGGAGAAGCTACAGAAAGTGGCACAAAAACTAGAAAGTTGGAGTAAGAAAAGCCTCTGCAATGCAAAAATCAGAATCAATGAGCTGAAGAATGATTTACAAAGGTTGACAAATGATCCTCATACGGACAAAGAAAGCGAGACAGCGAAAAGCATAACTCAGGAAATTGAAAAATTATGAAGACAAGAGGAGATGTACTGGGATATGCGCTCTAAAATTACATGGTTAAAATGGGGAGATAGAAATACAAAATTCTTTCATGCAACCACGATTCGAGGAGAGCTAGAAACAGAATTACCTTGCTCAAAAATGGTGATGATGAATGGGTGAAGGAGGATCAGCCCTTGAAGGAAACAATAGCATCATACTTCAGTGACTTATACAAATCAGTGGGGCAGCGCAACCTACAACCTATCATTCAACAAATTCCAACTTTAGTTGATGGGAATATTAATAAAAAATTAGTAGAACCAAATCACTATGGAGGAAATCATAGCAAAATGCAACAAAATGAAGGGGCATCCAAGGCTCTGGACCATATGGACTGAACGGATTATTCTATCGCAGTCATTGGACACACATAAGAAAAGATATATTCATTGAAGTGCAAAATTTTTTTGAGACAGGTTACCTAAACCCCGATATAAACAGAACCCAAATCACCCTCATTCCGAAAACCCCCAACCCCAAAAAGCTTGAATAATTCCGGCCAATTAGCCTTTGCAACTTCGTTTACAAAATAATCTCCAAGGTGATGACAAATAGACTAAAACCCATGCTACCAAGTATCATTACAGAAGAACAGAGTGCTTTAATAGGGGGAAGACAGATTCAAGACAATATTCTTATTGTGCAAGAAGTACTCCATAAGCTGCGAACTCGGGAGAGGAAACGTAAATTCCAAGTGGTGCGAAAGGTAGATATGCAAAAGGCCTACGACCGAATAGAATGGGATTTTCTTCGCAAATGTTTAATTAAGACGGGTTTCATGAGAAGTGGTGCAATGGGTGATGCAATGCATGTCAACTGTCTCATTCAGCATTAATTTTAATGGCGAGCCTCAGCCTTTCTTCAAGCCTACACGAGGGATTCGCCAAGGTGATCCTCTATCCCCTCACCTATTTATCCTAGCAGCTAATGTCCTCTCCCATTTGATGAAAAAAGCAGTAAAGGATGGCACAATTCGGGGAGTTCAACTGAATAGTGGCTGCCCCATCCTATCACATTTGTTGTTTGCAGATGATTCCATCTTCTTCCTTCATGGTACTATAGTGGAATGTCAAAATTTGGTGGAAATATTACACCAATACTGCTTTGCATCAGGACAGGCCGTTAATCTAAATAAATCAAGCATTTTTTCCAGCAAGTGCTGCCCGATGAGTCTTAGAAAGAATATGGCAATAGTGTTAAGGGTCCCCGAGATAGACAAAACAGGGAAGTACCTAGGTAATCCTTCGGATTGGGGAGGCTCCAAGAAAGACGTTTTCGCTTGGATTTTGGCTCGAGTGAATAAGAAGTTAGAAAGTTGGAAGGAAAATCTACTGTCCAAAGCAGGGAAAGAGATTTTTATTAAATCAGTGGTGTAGGCTATTCCACAATACGCCATGTCTATCTTCAAAATCCCAGGTGTCCATATGCAAAGCAATTGAGAAGAAAATCGCAAATTTTTGGTGGAAGAATGGAAAGAAATCTGCTAGGATTCATTGGAAGAAATGGGAGATTTTAAAACTCGGAAAAGATGAAGGAGGCCTTGGCTTTAAAGATTTACTAGTTTTCAATGAGGCTATGCTAGGAAAGCAAGCTTAGCGCATTGCACAGCAACCTAATTCCCTTTTGAGTAGACTAATGAAGGGTTTATATTACCCAAATTGCGAATTCTGGAAAGCTAGAAATGGCTTAAGACCCTCATGGGGATGGCGAAGCATTATAGTGGGAAGGGACTCTATATGTCCAAATGTCATGTGGTCCGTTGGGAATGGTTAGAAAATTTTGGTGCGGGAAGATAGATGGCTGAGCAATGGACCAATTGGCGGCCTGGCTATGAGAGATGAACCTTAGAAAGTGGAAGGACCGATGGAGCAGGGAATGGTGCATGGAATGAAACACCGATTCGAATGTTGTTTGATGAACAAAGGTGAAGGAAATCCTTGCTACTCCTATCGGTTTACCCACAATAGAAGATAAAATTATATGGATACAAGGTAAAACAGGGGTATACTCAGTAAAGAGTGGCCATTTCACTACAAGTGGTCGAGCAGCAAAATCACATCAAAGAATAGCAATTTCCTCCCACCAAACAAAGCCAGAGCTATGGAAACATATCTGGCACTCTGGAACTCTACCTAAAGTCAAGCAATTTCTATGGAACGCATGCCAAAACGCACTACCTACAATGGACAATCTCAACCGAAGAAAAATAGTACCTGCACCCCTTTGCCCCGTGTGTCATCATGAAGCCGAGACAATAGAACACACATTGCTGTTATGCCCCTAGACAGCTCAAATATGGAAAGACAACTTACTGCAAATAAAGATAAATAGGATCGGATTAACCAGGTTTGATGAATGGCTGTATACCCAGAAAGAAGATCCTCAACACGCACCAAAGTTTAACCAGATTGCGAATACCTTGTGGTGTATCTGGCAAGATCAAAATCAGCTCATCTTCGAGAACAAACCCCTTCACCCGAAACAGACCCTACACAGTAGTAGCTGCATTACAAACCACCTTCGAAACCTGGAATAAAAGGGTAGAAAAGGAGAAACAACGAGAGACTCACCCGATTTGGTGGCAACCCCCGCCTGCTGGCTCACTCAGAGTTAACATCGACGCCTCTTTTACCCGACACGAAGCAGGGACATCGGGTCTGGAAGAAGCGAACGCAAGTCAGGAAGAAAACAAAGGACAAACAACAAGCGAGCAGCCATCGCGTGTATTTGCAGAGACTCGCGGGGACGTTTAATTGACAAATTTTCGAAGCTGGTGGAGGCCGATTCGGCGAAACAAGCGGAAGCCATCTCTCTATTGGAAACCCTAATTTTTCTATCTCGACCGCACGAACGAAAGTCTTCAAGTCCATTCAGACTGTCGAGCTCTGTCGGGAGCTCGTGTGGGAGTTCTCTTCGCGAAGACTTCAGTTGGAAGTTGCAGCCGACCTTGGACCGAATCAAGGAAACATTAAAAGCATTTCAGGGCCTGTCCTTGGCCCATTGCAGTAGAGAGACCAACAAACCCACGGACTGGATTGCCAAAGCCCAACGCGAGAATATCCTTCCGAGCAATTGGATAATTTATCCTCCGACAGCCTTATTAGATTTATTATGTGCTGATGTTCTTGATGTAATTGCTCCAAACCTTCCTAAGTAAATGAAATCAAACGTACTTTCGTCCAAAAAAAGAATCTTGCAAAGACTGGAATCTTTTTTCAGCGAAATCACATTGACTCAACTGTCTTATTTTGATCTCTAACAAATATTGACGGCCATTTACAAGAGAAAACCCAAGAGTCAAAGGCATCTCGTATTTCCTCGAACCGATCACAGATCCTGATCATTCAACGTGCAATAGCTTTAAGGCAGTCCCATGGGGGCTTAGATGTTCTCAACCATGCAATAGGGATTGTGTAGCTGCCTCAAAACCTCTTGGATAACCATTTGGATCAATACGCTTTCTTTCTTATGAATTGCCAAATAAGATATGTAGTATGAGAAGTTTATTGGATCAAATTAAGATTTTGATGGGAATGATGAAAGTACGTACCCATTAGCCACATATCGGATTCCCAATCTTTGCAGGCCCAACGTCCGTCAAAGCTCTATCCATTCCTCATGGTCTTCTTCATCCTTATGTTGGAGCATGTGCTCCTAAAATGAATGGCATATATTCTATACTTGCGAGGCTTTGGCCTTATAAAATATTACAACGGGCCCGTTTGGTTCAACTTTGGGGAAATGGCTTTACATTTCCCCAAGTATTTTTGAGTGAATAGGCATTTTGTGAAGGCAAATGTGTTTGGCAACTCATTTTTTGTGTACATTTTGCAAGGCAACTTTGAGGTGAAAAGAAAAAGGAAAAAAAAGGGAGGAGATGTAGCTGCGTGGAGAGGGGAAAATCGTGGGGGAGCAACTAGTGGCGCTGGCGCTAGTGAGGAGGCAGATAGCGACGACGGCGGTTTGGGGGGGAGGGGAGGCGGCTCACCTAAGGTTAGCAACCTCAAGCGACGCCTTAGGTCGCGCAACGACATCGCCGAGGCCGCATGACCTCGGGCGGCGTCGCCTAGGTTGCTCAACCTCAAGTGCGACCCAAGGCGACGCCACCTAAGGTCGAGCAACCCAGCGACACCACCCGAGATCGAGCGACCCATACGACACTGCCCGAGGTCGAGCGACACCGCCTAAGGTCGAGCGACCCAAGCGACGCCTAGGTCGCCCGACCTCGGGCGAGGCTTCCCGTCGGCCGATCTGGCCCCCGCTCACGGCTAAGCGCCACCCACCGTGAAGCTTGGCCAAGCAGTCCAAGGAAGAAGACAAACAGTGTTTTTAAGGCAAAAGGGGAAAATATGATTATCGGTAAGAGCAATATTGAAAAGAAAAAAATTCATTAAAGCTTAGACTAGCATTTCGAAGGTCAGCATTTGGCTAAGGACACTTCTAAATATTGAACCAAGCACCGAAAAAATTTTCCAATTAGCTTTCGGGACTGAAAGCCCCTTAGGAATGCTAAGCCAAACGGGGCCAGCATGTTTAGCCCCACTGTGTTCCTCGTCTTGACCATGAGCTCCCAAGACACCACCAAGAGAAGGCAAAATTTGTCAACAAAATAGAAAAAAGATCCAACACTCCTAAATGGCGTGATAGAAGTTGCAAGTAAGATCATTACCTATCACGCAATGATTGCATCTACAAAAAGCTTATTATTCAAATTTTTCAAGATAAGGTTCTATAGGAGAAAATTAAATTTGATATAATAGTTTTGGGAAATAGAGCTAAAGAACACTCATGAAGAAAACTTAAAATATTTTTCTTATTTTAAATCTGATTAACTCTAGACTCACTAGAAAGCATGTGCTTAATCTTTATTGAACTACCTAATTTTCATTATTCATAAACACGATTTTTAATATGTAGGATAAAATTAGGACAATTCCTTTCACATGTAGGAAAAATTTGATTCACTCAGTTGTTATCCGATCGCTTGACTCGAACCAGATTTGCAACTTAGATTGCGAAGCAAAGAAAGGAATATTTTTTCGATGAAATCACAATAACTCAATTGTCTCATTTTAATCGTGATCATTCAACGTGCTACAGCCCCGTGGGAGGTGAGGTGGTCTCAACGATTCGTTATTGTGTTGCTGCTTCAAAACCACTTTGATAACCATTTGGACCAGTATCCCTTCTTTTGCCAAATAATATTGGGAATGATGAAAGTCTATAACCATTAGCCACGTCTTGGAATCCCAACCTTCGCGGGTTCAAACATCTCTCAAAGCTTCCGCCTAGCTCATGGGTAGGTTCGTCTTCCTCAAACATCTCTCAAAATATTGTTAAAAATTGTTCACATCAACGCTAGCGATGTCATATAAGCGAGCCTGCATCCACATCAATAATATCAAGCCAAAATTAGCCAGAATGGCTAAATTGGCATCTGGCTAATTTTGGCATCAAGTCAAAACGTTTAAGACTAAATTGTCACTAATTCAGGAGCTTTAGCATTCAATTGACACTATTAAAAGATTAAGGACTAAATTGGTACTAATTTAAAAGATTGAGGATTGAATTGACATTATTAAAAGGTTTAAGACTTTTATGACACTTTTTTCCCCATTTTTGTGTAGGTTTTAAAGGTGATCATTGGTTGGATGATGCCCTCCTAGACCCAATTGTCAGGCCCATGGATATCGACTCCTTTCAAAACTACAGTGACCGACAAAATTTAATCGGATGTACAATTTTGAAGCAACGAGCATGAAGATAAAATTGGATGGTTTGGACAAGACATTGAATTTCAAAGCTCGATTAGCTCGAGTAAGGTTCATCGTATATCCGTATAGACTCTTAATTTCAATCTTTGTATTAATTTAAATCTTACAATAAATACATATTATATATATCCAAAACACCCGAAATTTTCATTACATTTGACATGTGAATTCAAATTTTTTTTTTCATACTTTTCAAAATTCAAATAAAATTTTATATCTTGAGGGAATTCCAAATAAATGGTTCAGGATTACTTTCAGGTGAGGGTCGTTTGCCCCGTGCTGCGCTTCCTCAAGTGTATCCACCACCACCATCACCACCACCACCACCACAGCTACCACCACTGCTACTACTAATTTTCCTTACATTCGACATGTGAATTCAAATTTATTTTTTTTCATTCTTTTGAAAATTCATATAATATTTTATATCTTGAGGGAATTCCAAATAAATGGTTTGGGATTATTTTCAAGTGAGGGTCCTTGGCCCCGTGCTGCGCTTCCTTAGGTGTATCCGTTCTGAATTTTACTACTACTACTACTACTATTATATTAACACAAAATATAGATATCGGATCTTGTAATCAAATCAATGCGAAATTACCAGAAATATAAACGATAAATAATAAAAGACAACAGAGATTTACGTGATTCAAGTCAAATATCGATATTTACTTTATAGGAGGAGCCAACATTAAATAATTCACTATAATCAAATAATTAAAACTACAATGTGCTCATATATACGAGTGTTTTTCCTACCTAAATTAAGTTCAAATGCAAAAATTACAGGTCAGTATTTCAATTGAACCTAAAACTCAAGGCTTACATCACTGGATGTTCAAACTCAAAGCAGAAGCTTCGGGTACGGGCGAACCGAGAAGGCCGTTCACGTTCCCACCACTTCTTTTTCTTCCCTTGCTGCGGCCTTTTAAAGCAAAACTCACGCTTTTATCTTGTTTCCTCTGATTACTCCTTGGCTTCACAAAATAAAAATATATGTAGAGAATATATGCGAGCCAAGAAGTCATTCCACTCAAAAAGAAATTCCTGTGCAGCAATATCAAGAAAGGTCGAAGAAGTCATTCCACTAAAAAAAATCCTAAGTAAATAGAAATTCAACTTCCGCCGCCCCAAGAATCCAGATTTGCGCAGGATAAAAAGACCATACGGCAATGAATATCTCGCTGTCCTGAAAAGCAAAGGAGAAACCAGTCAGCATCTTAGAGTCCATTGCAAAGTCTAATAGGGAGTATTGATTGATGTAATTGTCGTTGTCGTGTGGGAATGCAAATTGAGTTTGTCTCGGTTAGTTGCGTGCGAACAATCCGCTGATGGTGGCCTGGTCGAACGAACTGACCTCAAATTATGATACTCTCCCTCTTTCATCCTAACTAAATGCTTCTTTGGAGTTTTATTACAATAATGGACTTAATTTGATACATGGAAAATAGTTTAAGACATTAATCATACTTCGAAGAGGGGTGCACTGTCTTCAATAAAAAATGGTCCAATATCTATCTTTCTAAAAGGCTTCGGACTTGACCGATTTTTTCTTAAATCGAAATTGCATATCACGTGACATTTCTTTTAATGGAAATTGTGCATTAAGTTCCTCTCATTTCTCTTTTTTCTTTCTTTTTCCCTATACTTGAAATTGTCCTCGATATAAGAATGAATAAACAATGTCATTTACCAATAATATTATTTTGATGCATGAACATTGCCATTTAATCATATGTCAAGATAAGGGGAAAGCTGTCCAAAAAGTCCTAAACATATTGTACTGTTGTTAATCTAATTATAAAATTTTCAACTTTACCAATTGAGTTCTAAACCTTTCAAAATTTTGTCAATTAAGTTCATTCGAGCAATTTTGATCAGAATTTGCTGACGTGGATGCCAATCTTCCTAAGTAGCACTGCCAACGCTAAAGTGAACAAAATTTATTATTATTATTTTTTGAATTTGTTTATTATTTTTTGTATTTTTCTTTTCTTTTTTTCTTTTTCCTTTCTTCCTCTAGCCGCCACCCAACATCCAGCGATCGGCCAAAGGCCACAACCGGCGAGGGTCGGCCTCACCAACCTTAGGCAAGGCTCGCCCTCGCCGAGGCCAAAGAGGGTTGGCCTCGCAAGCCTCAAGTGAGGTCGCCCTCGCCGGGATCTAGCAAGGGGTGACCTCATTGGCCTTGGGCAGTCTCACCCGCCGGATCCGGCGAGGGCAAGCCTCACTTGCGATCGACTAGGTTAGCCCTCGCTAGGGTCCTCACTGACCCTACAAGGGCGACCTCACCTGAGGCCCGTGAGGTTGACCTTCGTAGGCCTCTAGTGAGGTCGAGCCTTGCCCGAGGCAAGCAAGGTCGCCCTTGCTAGATCTCGGTGAGGGTGACCTCGCCCGAGGCCGACCCTCGCCGCTTGGGACCTCTAGCGAATGGGCGATCAACTACACGAAAAAAAAAAAAAAAAAAAAAAAAAGGAAAGAAATAAAATAAATAAATAATAAATAATTTTAAAATTCGAAAAAAAATTAAATTTTTTTTTTAAAAAAATTGTCCATGTCAACACTAGTGTCCACGTCGGCAAATTTTGGCCAAAATTGGCCAAATAGACTCAATTGGAAAAAAAGTGAAAATGTTTAAAACTCATTTGACAAAGTTAAAAAGTTTATAACTAAATTAGCAAAAGTGTAATAGGTTTAGAACTTTTTAGATAATTTTTCCCAAGATAAAGATGTGGGAATAATTGTCCAAAACGCCATAAATTTATTATGTGGATGCAAATTTAATCTTAAATTTTTCAATCATGTCAATTTAGGCCAACTCAATTTATAGCCTTTCATCTCACAAATAATATATTTAAATTAGAATCAATTCCGTCAAATATTTGGCTTTCGACAAGGAGCCGCAAAATCTCAGTTCTTTTTGGTTTTCTTCTCCACTGCTGTCTCTGTCCTCCTCACTTCGGGCACACGCCCGAAGCACTTCCTTTCGTTTTGATTTTTGCTCTCTTCTTTTCTACGCTAGCTGGACCTCACATGAAGATGGACTAAACCAGCAAACTCCTGGGGACAAAGCGGGAGCCATGCTTTTTCCTCACTTAATGTTTATCTGCTCAAGACTTTGGCCGATAAAGGATTAGATCTGCGTACGGACTTTATCTGCTCAAGACTTTGGCCGATAAAGGATTGGATCTGCGTCGGACTCAGATACTAATTTAATATTGCTAACGAAGAAATCACGTTTTCCATGCGCGGAGACTCCTCTAGCTTTATAGGATTTTCTTTGATACTTCTTCAAGTGAGAGTCTTCAAATTCACCTCGGACTCATCATCTTTTCTTACAGACCTTTATGGACGAGTAATTTTCTTAGCTTGTTTCCACAGTCTCGAGTCTTCTTTTCTTCATGGTTGAACGAGTAGTTTTCAGATTTCGTTGAAAATTGATTGCAATTTACAATAATAATATTCACAATAATTGGAATCTTGAAAGCATCAAGCATAGAAAAGAGAGAGTGCTGAAAATATTAAAATATGTCTCAAGTTTTAGTATCCAAGATAAATTCAAGGAAAAAAATATAATAGCTGAATATTTGTGGACGTGCATAAGATTTCCTATTCGGTGTTGGAGTTCCAAAGTGAATAGTTGGACCTTTAGTTGCCGAACTTTCTTTTTCTTTTATTCTTTTTTTTTTTTTTGGGTTATAAGTTGCCAATTTGATAAGTCCAATAAAAGTACAGGATTTGTAGTTTACGGAAATCCATTTCCATATATCACCCGTTCAAGATAACAACGAAATAGGAAAGTTTAGTGTTGACTTTGACCTGCACCATGATTGGGATTAACGCGCGTCAGGCAAGTTAGGAAATAGAACCCTATAAGAAATTGGCAAAGGAAGAACAAGGGCCTCGCTTATATATAGAGAGAGACTTGTGGCCGCAAGTGACTGATTGATCACAAAGAAGTGGCCTGGAAGCGCAGTTTCGTCATCGAGTGCTTGGGAGGGGTTATCTTAATTGTTCTTGTTCGTGAATAACATCTGGGAAGATTTAGTGTTCAAGCCAATTAAATCTTACGAGTTCAAGATTCGTTCATTCCTTCATGAGATTGAGATTATTTCGCGAGCATTATCGCAGGGTAAACACTGAGTGCATTATTGAGTTTAATTGGGGTTTGGGAATTACTTTAGGTGTGTTGTATCGCTTGATCTATAGTAAATCCGTCGCTGCTTTCTCCGTAGATGTAGATTTTTACAACCAAACCATATAAATTTAGTGTCCGATTTATTTTCTTGTTCCATCTATTTTATTGTTTGATCGATTGCTTTTTGCAAGAGAGAATACTTACTTAGATTCCAAAAGGGAAAAAGGGAACTTAAGGACAATGAAGAAAATAAATGTCCTAGCAATTGCTCTTCCACTAGCCCCTCTGTCTGTGTACGCTTACAGATTGCTACAAAAGAAAAGAAGTACAGTCCCTCGAAAATACGATGTGTTCTTGAGCTTCAGCGGTCCAGACACTCGCACCGGCTTCACTGATTTTCTGTACAACAGCCTAGTAGCTACTGGTCTCCACGTGTTCAGGGATTATGACTCAATCCCAGTCGGCGAGCAGATAGGCCCAGAGATTATCAAGGCCATCAAGAGTTGCAGGATCGCCATCCTGATCATCTCTGAACAGTATGCGCAGAGTACACGGTGCCTCCGCGAGCTCAAAGAGATTGTGGATTGCCAGGGAAAGGATGGCAAATCAGTCTTCCCTGTATTCTATAAGGTGGATGTTGGTGATATCCATCGCCAACGCGTTAACTTTGAAAACACCCTACGGAGACCTGAGATGCAGACCAGTGCAGAAGAAATGGAAAAATGGTGGAATGCGTTTACTTCTGTGGCGAAGATTAAAGGATGGATATCACATACCATTTCTGATGGGTATGTATATATGTATTTATGAATCCGAAAAGCCTGTGCACTTGTATGGGAATGACCGATCCAAAATCGTTAGTGGAAGGAAGAAATCAAACTGGACGCCTAACTTTGGTTTTACTCTTATATGTGCGCAGGCATGAAGCAGAGCTAGTTAGAATGGTAGTCGCAAAGGTTTCAAGTGACTTGAAGATGATGTGGATTGAACGGCTCCCTACGTTCATAAGCTCCGGTATGTCCCAATTCCATTGAGCCAAGCACCTACCTTTGGAAAGTATTCTTTCTATTCATCATGTGAGAGCTTTGGCCATTCTTCAATTCCACATAAAAAAAGCACGTAAGGTTCGTGCGGTTTATGACCTAGACCGTTTTCGTGGCTTTCAAAGTTACCTCAGTCTTTTTGCGTGATTTATCTTGTCTATATCTTATCATCATCACTTTGGTTTGTCTTATTTGGATAACAGTGCTTTTTCACTTTTTGGACAAGAAAAGAAGAGAAAGTAAATGCCAAGTGTTCTTAGCTTTTTGCGGCCCTGATACTCGACACAGCCTTGTTGCTTTCCTCCGCGTCAGCTTTCAGCTTGAAGGAATCAGAGTATTTGACGATGATAATTCATCTCTCATCGGTAAAGATATTGATAATGAGATTTATGATGCTATCAACCACTGCAAGATATCCATTCCGATTCTCTCTGAAGATTATGCCTCCTCTTCTTGGCGTCTCAATGAGCTAGTTCAAATGGTTGAATGCCATCAAACGAAGGGTCAAAAGATATTGCCCATCTTCTATAAAGTACAGAGCTCAAACGTGCGAGACCTATCAGGTGTTTTTGGACAAAGGATACTTAGACATAGGAATCTGGTTGATGCAACTACTTATGAGCGCTGGGAGCAAGCTCTCGGAAGGTTGGGACCTTCAAAGGATGGGTATCGGAGAGCATCGCCAATGGGTACTTACTTCCCTCATGCCCATCAAAGTCTTAATTTGCTTCTCATACTACTTAGAGCTTACTTCAAAAAATGTTTGCAATTGGCAGGTATGAAGGAGAACTTGTAAAAAGGGTCGTCAAGGAGGTTTCAAAGTTGGTTAAAGAATCCCCAGACACACGATGCCCCATCCCGTACACCAAATATTGACTCAATCATAGAGTTAGAAGCAATTCTTTTTAGAATTTGTGATTCCTTTCTTACAAGAAGAATTTCCTTGATGATCAAATGTGTCATCATTTGCAAAAAAATTCTAAGCACTGGTGAGGAATTCTTTTGGAGTTAAGAACATATTACAAATGTTATGATGTTGTGTAATTTAAATAAAGATGTTTCTTGTGCAAGTAAGTTTATCCTTTTTTATTCGTTTGTGCTTCTTCTCAAGGTAGCCTATAACTTCTTTAGTATGTTGATATCTTTTGTCACTGGTTATACTTCCCATATATTACTATCTTTAGACCACTTCACTAATTCCTTGTCATTTAGAATCATCACTGCTCTGATGGTACATTTTTATTTCAAGCCAAGTATGTTAATGGCCTTTTGCACAAGTTTGAACCCATTAAGGCCAAGCCCATGTCTATTGTCTTGGCCTCAAAAACTGTATTATTCGCTAATGATGGTGAGCTTCTCTTTGTTCGACGTTGTCTTGACAGATGGTTGGTTCACTACAGGATGTGCCATGACAAGACTTGATACTATTTTTGTTGTGAAACTTGGTTAATCAATTCTTGCATTAACCCAAATTACCTTATCTCTAGGCCATCAAATGTACATACTAGCAATTAACTTGGTTAATCAGTTCTCGCATTAACCTAGATTACCTTATCTCTAGGCCATCAAATGTACATACTAGCAATTAACTTGGTTAATCAGTTCTTGCATTAACCCAGATTACCTTATCTCTAGGCCATCAAATGTACATACTAGCAATTAACCGGCACATCCATTCACGGATTGCTCATTGAGTGGTATTCTCCCACTTCATTTACTGCTTATGCAAATATAGGGCTAGGTGCTTCAATACTCAACAGTCCACCTTGGATTTTTGTGTTTCTCTAGGTGTCAATCTTGTTTCATTGAGTGCAAAGAAACAATCCGCCAGAGCCCATTTTAGTAGAGAGGCCGAGTGTTGTATCACTCACTATGTTGATCAGATTATTTGGATTCGTCATTTGCTTTGTTAACTAGGGTCACCTTTTTAATCTTCTCACCGTTTATTGTGACAACATCTACGCCACCTACCTTGCTCTCAGCCCTGTGTTTTGTGCTCACACCAAGCACATTGAGTTAGATTTTTCACTTTGTTCCAAAGCAAGATACTTTCGGCAATCTAAGAGTTCGCTACATACCTACAGCTGATTAGCCAGCAAACATCTTCACCAAGGGATTACCTAGTTTGCATTTCGTGTTATTGAGATCCAATCTTTCAGTCACTACACTTACTTCGGGTTGAGGTATTAATATGTAATTTATATCTATTATGAGGTCATTCTATAATTATGTTTCTAACTATATCTTGATTGTAATTAATCACTCTTATAATCACGGGACAACTTTAACATTGTGTTGGCAATATTTAACAGCATTGATCCCACGTCATCAAAATCCATCACTGGAATAGCTCAAGATGACTTCTACAACGGTCCTTTAACATTAATTTAAGCAAGCGAAACAGCTTCGCATGCGTGCAATCATACAATCATGACATGATTCATTCTCTTTTTGCACGATATCAAAATCAAATAAAGAGAGATATTAGAATGACAAAAGAAAGTTCTCATCATTTAAATTTTGTAGGATTTGATCTAGTTTCTTTCTTTTTCAGTATTCTATGCATATATAAAGATCTTTTAAAATACATAGATATGAGCATGTACCATCCTTTTTATATATATTAAGAATTTTTTTCTCATCTTTAGAATTATGGAGTAAAAATACCTTTTTAATTTAGATTAGAGAAATAATTGAGTGATGGTCTTTATTCTACTATAAAAATAACAGTATGTTTTAAACCACAAAAAAATAAAAAAATTATAAATTATAAATTATTGTGAGGTCCAATTTTTGAAGAATTTATAATTTGTAATAAATTTTTATTCTCACAGTAATCAAGAGACTATTGTGCTAGCAAAGCTCAATTGAATATACAAACCCCAAGACACTTATTTCAACCTATGAATTCATAATCCTATTAGATTACCCAATGATCTTGACACGGAGAAATTTAGAATCTTTGTTGCGTCCAACTCAGAAAATCACATCACTTTCACCTTTCTAGACATTGAAAGCTAAACAATGAAAATCTATTGGATTGCAATCATAGATGACATCTAAAGCTTGATATGGAACTTTGTTTCTTTATGAGATTATCAATCTCTAAAGTTCTCCTATTATTCTTTTTGTCTAGTACTAAGCATGAAAATATTTAATTGGAAGACAAATGAGATTTGAAAAGATCTAAACTCAAGACTTCCAACTCGATACCATATAAGATTTTAATGTTGACATTTTAAAAATTTAAGTTGTTAGATAAAAACGTGATATATTATTTAGATTTTTTAACACGTTTTCTAAAAGGAAATGATGTCTAGAGCATTTCTTCAAATATTCTAAATTCTAATAGAAGAGAGATTCTGACAAACAAAAAAAAAAGATGCCATAACGAGAGCTTGGAGGACCTTCCCTCGCCCTTTAGTGAAAATTCAATAGAATCACCCTTTGTTCTGTTCACAACCTGAATCGCAATTCTCTCCTTTTTTTCTTGGTGACCGTTCCATTTGTACAATTCCACGCTATGAACGAAAAACTTTGAGCATACCTCATCAACATAGATATCTTACAAGGTGCATGTTTTTCACCTGTTCGTCGATAGATTCAGCTAAAACTTAAAACAGAAGCCCATAGACGATGCCTCAACTTTTACACTCAACAAAACAAGTACCGGCAACAGCAGCAAAATCACCATACCACCACCCTAACCTGCTGCAAGCATTGGCCACTCAACATTTGATACATAAATCACAATTAGAGGTGGCAAAATGGGTCTTAGACCCATATGTGACCCATTTAAATCATAAATGGATCATATATTGATCGCTCTTTAAAATTAAAAAAAAAAAAACTAGTTAAATGGATTTAAAAATTGAAGACTTAAGATAAATATATTTTAAATGGATTGGACTTAGAACCCATTTTCAATCAAAGCCTCACAATCTCTCTCTTCCCTCTTTAACTTCATAATTTTTTTTAATAAAAATTGATAATATTTTTATATTTCAATTTTCTTTCTTTTTTTCTTTTTTTTTTTTCTTTCCCTTTTTCCTTTCTTCTTCCTCCTTCCTTAACTGTTGGCCAGCATGGTAATGGCCAACAATCAACCAAGCGAGGCTCAAAACTCACCGATCCGGCAAGGCAAAGGCCTCGCCGACATTTGGCGCCCCGAGCTCGTTGGCGTCAAGCGAGCTCAAGCCTCGCCGATCTAGTGAGGCGGAGGCCTCGCCAACGTCTAGCAAGGCTTGAGCTCATCGACGCCGGGTGAGTCGCCAGCCATCGTCATGGCCGACAGTCAACTGAAGAAGAAGAAGAAAAAGAAAAAAAAAAAAAAGAGAAAAGAAAATTAAAATTAAAAATTATGATCTTAAAAAATAAAAAATAAGAAATTTGATTTAAAAAATTATAAAAATTTTCCATTAAATTTATATTGCATAAAAGTATTTTAGCAATACCATTTTTTTTTAAATCACAAGAAATAAGCTTTTTTAGGTTTAGTTAAATGGATCGGGTATTAGTAAAAAAATTTGCACTACAATAAATGAGTTATAAACAGGTTAAATAGGTCGATTTGGGTCAGATCATTTATAACCCAACCCAAACCCAACCTGACCCACTCGTTTAACAAGTTTAATCGCAATAGAAGCTACATAATTTTGATGCATGAATCAGGCACAGGTATATGATTATTCAAGGTAAGTTCACTGTTATACTCTCGATGATCATCACAAAGCACCAAAACAACAAGAAAGGCAAACGGTTGAATAAAAACCAAGCAACCCTCAAAATTCCTGTTCTCTCTAGTCGGCCGTGTATTGCTTAAGCCTACTTTTTCTGCTTAGCTGCAGTATCCTTGAGCTTTTCCTTCTACTCTCCACTCCGGATGGAAAAAACAGCCACATCAGCCAAAATAATTGGAAGTAGGAAGAGCAGAAATGGTATCCAACGAGGCCTCACCTGATGCATATTCAAAATAATATCAGAACTTCCAATGAATCCGAGCTTGTTAATTTCTGGAGGAACGTGGACCAATTGCTGCAAAAGAGAGAACAGCTAAGAAAACATAATCCTACGCATTATTCTTATCTCCACAATAGAAAAATTCAGCATAAATCAGCCAACATAGGTTCATGTTATAAGCTCCTCTATTCTACGAAAAACCAAACCATGACACAATGCCATACGCTTGTTCTCAAAATGTAGCTGAAAAAGCAGAAGTCCATGCCAATACCGGAGTGCCTTGATATGATGGATGGAATTTTAGGCAGAAACTTGAGGCTGAAGTATTGTCAAGAAAGGAAAAACTCGAAAGAAACTTTTGTTGCATGCTCTAGCTTTGAGGTAGTATATGAACTCTTAATCATCTTGGCATTGTTAAATATGTTATATCAAAGGCATTTCAAACATTTTCAGCATACAAGTAAAATGTGATAGGAAAAATCGGCCAAAATCAGGCACTGTCAAAAGGTAGGTGAGACTTACCTGAAAGCTTCCACAGAACCTTTGTGCTCTGCATCTTCCAAAATATCTCTAGCACCTGTGAGGAATTTTTCTTTGAAAGAGCATTCTCATACCACTCCACATGTAACATGGCACTTTTCAGCTCTGCATCTTCCAAAAGGTTCCTAACACTAAAAGGAAGATCTGCAAGGGTGGAAAGAAGACTTCAACGGGCTCAATCAATCAAATCCCAAACACTAACATATCATGTAGGCATCACAATGTGTGAGAAGAAACAGATCAGAATGAAGAATCACCGACATTTTCTTCTATGCACATGATCCACTAGCACTTCGTGTGGATATGGACATTATTACTGTGTAAGACATCACAAGAGGTGGATGATATTATATGTCCATATATGACAAAGCCTCATAATCAGCATATGACAAGATGTGATAGTTAATCCACAAGCCGGTCATACAGAAAGAGAAATTAATCACCCTTACACGTTGGAGAAGAAAAATAAATATAGCTGATTTGGCTGGAAATATTTTCACTTTTATGGCTTCTTGCCCACCAAAGCTCTTTCAAAATGGAAATTTTGGGAAACTAAGCATTTGACAGAAGCTATCCGCCTGGCTTGCCTTGAGAATGCTCCTGCTGAGGCACGAGATGTGTGGGTACTATACAGGACAAAGACGTTTCGCCATAAATATTTACAGTTACCATTTCTTTATTAATATTGAATGTTGATGTTTGTAGTGATAAAACATGCAAAAGGATAATCAGCATCCGTACTCTCACATTCCCAGTAGTAATCATGCTTGGAACTGTACATTCATGGTCTTCTCAAGTAGGTTAATATGGCATGTGAGTATATTCCTCCCGAAGTATTGTCCAGCAAAGTCAAGATCAGCTCATGCTAATTCTCGTGCCAATTAAAAACCAACCAGTCCAGTACTTTCCTCCCTAATGATATCGAACCAGATCTACAAATCCCAATTTCACGAAGTTCTAGTACAAACCTAGAGCAAAAATCACACAATTACGTTCAGCAGGCAAATTTGTCAATACTACGTCCCTATACTTTTTCATGGAAAGCAGCGCTAGGTAAGTCCACCAAAGACATGTTGAAAACGCTATAAAAGGCAAGAAAACTTAATGACAAGTTTCAATACTCTTGCAGCTAGAGAGCTGAACCCATGCTGCAGCAACTTAGGGAGCCCTTTCATGTATATCAACACAGGATTTTCCTTGACATCCTTAATCATAATAAGAACGAAGTTAAGCAAATGAAGGGAATAGATGAGCAAAGTCATTAGGATCGCAGAACATAACAAAAAACTAGATAACCACGTCATGTCATGTCATGGAGTGCCTACCTGTTCAACAAAATCCTTTAGAAAAATGGCAGAACACTGAAACTTACCCAAGGTTTGAAGTCATCATGCATGTCTGGGTCATTTAGTAAAGTAGTGAAGTATCTCATTCCTCTTAGACTTAACGATGTAGATACCTGCTAATAATAGTTGCAAAAGGGAAGTCAGCGCATTATTGCAAACACAAAGATAACATAGAGACTAAGCTAATTGAGACACCATCAGAAATATGGCTTGAGAGTTTGTGGGACTAAAAACACATGACCGATAAAAAATGGCTTTTATCTCACTTGAGCACTACCTACACTATCCTTTGATAAAGATATCTGATAGTTTGTTTAAAAGTTGTTACATTGGCAATGACTATGAAAAGAAGCTAAAGTTTGAAATAGGAAGTCACTGCCATAACAGCCAGCGTTGCACTTCCATCAGTGGAGCATCACAAAAGCACCACACTCGTGCTGGAGAAGAAACATGGGGTCCTCAAAGATAACCTACGTAATTCTAATGAAGACCTTGTGTGTATCATCCCCTGTGGGCGTTTCTATGTCGGTTCTCTTGTTTGCCCAGCAAACCTAGCTTCTACTCAAGATCTTAGGGCACACCTCAAAAACCATCTTTTAACTTCAGAACTCAATCCTATGCACCTCCAGTCATTCAGTTATAACCGGTATAACTGCACCTTCTGCTAGTTCATACAGGAATGAAAGCTCACCATTCTATTAGAGCATCCTCCTGAGGACCCTATAATGCCCCTTGAGGAGTAGGTTCGATAAGGCTCTCACCATGATGCTTGCTGCAGTCCCGCTCAAGGTTATATGTTCTATGCACTAAAGCACCACACAACAGAATATCTATACACAACAAAGATTGAGGGCAGAGTATTAGTTATAACTCATACAATGGAACAAAGATATGTAATAATATATACATCCGAACAAGTAGCTCCACCCAAGTGCGGATAGAGTTTGTAAACAAGAGTCCACGGTCAACCCAACGCTAATAGGAAGTTTGCATCTTGAAGTGGCTTCTCAAGCTCGCATCATCAGAAAACCAATGCATTAATAAATCAGAATTTGCAACTGAAAGCAAATTAACTTAAACTTACTTCATCATCAATACCATATAAACCATGCAGTGGATGTTCCACATCAGGATGAGCATGGTATGGACAGACCTGTTCCACATCAGGGCTGGAACCTGAAAACAATCCAGTGGGACGGTTCTAGAGAACCCGGAACAGAGAACCATACCACACCCCTCTTCTTTTATGTGCAAAATCATTTTTCATTTCATACTAAAAATTCTCAATGTAAGAGCCGAGGCAAAAGCACCACAAAAACAAAGATGAGTAAATCAGAAATTAATTCAAGTAATCCAGAATCTCTGGTCTCTCAATAGTAGAACCTCCACCCATTGCTTTTGCAATAAGTCCCGGTCTCATTACGTTCATGAAGGAGAAGGGGAAAAAAAAACCAATTTCATAGGAAACAAGTGCAGGACTCAGCAGAACGTGCTTGGGAAAAGAATGTTTTGAAGCTGGTGCCATCAAAATTTGTCTAAACTACCAAACCCCAGGCCGCCAACGTCCAACACAACCCCCACAAGCCCAACCAAAAAAAAAAAAAAAAAAATCAGGGCCCAATCAAAGCGAGAACGGGGGCTGCAGCCCCGAATCGCATCAGCCACGCAACAATTGGATTGCTAAAAGGCCGATCCAGAAATAAAAAAAAAAAGAAAACAAGGCAATTTAAGAAAGGGTTGCGGCGAACCCAACAAGCATAGAAAAAAGGGTTGAAAGAAGAAAAAAAGAAAACAAAAAGGGAGGTCTCTGCTTCTCCCTCTCTTTCCTCTTAAATGTATAAAAACACACACTTTTCTTTATTACTAAAAGGATGAAAAGAATATAAGTCGCAAACAACGATGAAGATGAATGCCCCGTTCGACTCTCACCCGCCGTCCGCCGCTTCCAGATTCCGGCATGGCCAAAAGAGCGCCGTCCCTTTGGAACTACGACGTATTCTTTGAGCTTGGGCGGCAGAGACACTCGCCCGTACTTCTCCCCCTTTTGATGGTGACAAAACTTTCTTGTAGATTTGAACAACTTTGACCTGCAAAAACATTTCTCAAGCAATATGGCTAACTCAAAAAGATTAATAAAGCAACCAGACTCGCATCCACAGAAAATTGGTTAGTCTTTCATGAGTAATACCATATAACAATACTTGATATAAATGCAACCAGTCAAGCATCAAAATCCACAGTCAATTCAGTCAAATTTAAAATCACACCCAAGTTCAAGTTCTCAAGTCATACTCAAAAATAAACATAACCACAAAAGTCAAAGTTTTAAAAGATCGTACTAGAGGGGGTGAATAGGTATATAAAAATTTTCTTAAAGATTGCACAATACTTAGACAGTTGAAGGATTTGCGATAATTAAAAATCAATCGTGAGACGAGTAAGGGAAAGAGAGAATAGAACACGCGGTTTATAGTGGTTCGGCTTGATTCAAGCCTACGTCCACTCTTCTATACTGACAGCCAATTGGCTGGATTCCACTATGAACAAAGAGATGTTACAGTGTTGATCTTCCTTGATTTCTAGGTGTAGATGATCTACCACACTTGCTCAAGGTGTCACCAAGTATAAACACTCTCTATGTATACAATTTCGCTCGAACTGTATCGACTAACAATCAAGGTTTTTCAGACTCTGAAATTTTTCTATCGATCACACCCTTAAAACAACTAGAATGTCTTCCTTTTATACTCCTTTATGCCATCATAGCCGTTGGCACTTACCAAAGGAATTCCTCCAATCTACCCGTTGGACGGAATCAATCAAGAAGATCATCCGAGCTATTTAAGGAATCTGATGATAGCCCATCAATCTGTTCGCCCATACAATCGGGATCTTGGTTTCCAAGAATAGAACATTCCAAGAATATTTCGTCGACCATCGGATCTTCAATCGATCTAGATAACAATAAAAGAATCCGAAATATTTATCCAACCAAGGAATCTATTCCAGATGATAAGATCGAATCCTCAATCATATACTACGGCTTTGGATTTCCTTCATCACTGGATTAGAAAGACTGTCAGTGAGAAAAGTCTTAAGTCTTAAGTCTTAAGTCTGGTGAATACAAAGTCTTCGGACTTTAAACCGTCGATCTTCAAATATCCGAGACTAGACCGATAGAAATGTTTTGTCGAGCTTCAAAATATTCTGAAAGATTTCTCCAACACTACTCCCCCGATTTGCTCTCTAAAAACCTGCTAGTTAGTTGCTGGAGTCCGCGTGTCCACAGACGAAGCTGCGCTCCCGGTCGGCGAGCAGATAGCGGGGCCACGAGGTTCTCCACCGAGCCATCAGCCTTGTAGATTGTAAAGTTGCGATATGGAAGTCAATAGGTAAAAGTCACAGAGAAGCCTCTCCATAGTGAAGAGGGTAAAGCTGTCTAATGTTCGACAACCCTATCCAGACCTACAACCAATTACACCAATTACTGGGACATTATTTTTGCCCATACCTCATGCTGCCTCCAACCAATTACTCCAGCATTCGTAATTAATAAATTCATCTCCCCATCGAGTTGGCCCAAAAGATGCACCGCCTCATCTAAATGAGGCGTCCTTGTAGAAAGTACAAACCGAGCACAAAATTCATATTTTCAGTTGAAGAAAAAGGACAGACCTTCATGACAGATTATAAAGGCTCGAGAAGTAGAAGTTGGAGCCAGTGTATCCCATACAACCACATTTATGTTATTGGAGCTACATCCAGCTGCGGCCATTATTGGTCCGCTCGAACTAATCCCTGCAGCTAAAATTAAACCCAATATGGCGTATATCTGGTGCCACGAGGAAGGTGGGCGGTGGATAAAATTCTCAAATTGATAATGAAAAGCCACGATATTGACCGGTGTGCATCTCATCAGCATTGAATGAACTCCGCTATGTACCATAAACTGGGACACCAACACTAAGAGAAGGAAGGCGCTGTCTCGAGACCCAAAATGACAAAACAGATCTTTGGCCGCAAAAAAAATCGTTAAATTTTTCCGCAGCAATTCATTCTGTTTTTTGTTACTTTATATCACAAAGTCCCTTAGTGAAAAATCCTAATCTGAAGTATAGAGGAAAATCCTTTCATCAACCAGATAAGTAAAAAGACAGGCCGTGCATCGTTATTTGTATTCCTGATTGCCTGTACCACGTGCGGAAAAAATTTAAACAAGATAGTGATTGCTCAACAAATCTAAAGCGCTTACTACATATGAGGCATGGCCATTAAAGCAAAGAGATAATTCAATTGGATGAATGTTGCTCCTTCCTCCAACCTCCAGCAGCCATGAGCAAATGGTCCCATCTAATGCGGCTCAAACTTGGGTTTCCCTAGTCTCATTTTCCATCTATTACAAGTAGGAATGACATCATATGGCATGGAGCAAATACGGTCCCACCTTCTTCAATGCATGTTGAGTTTTTGCTGCAGGAGCTATGAATATGATTCCTTGGATTCTAGTTGTTTCGCTGCAAGGAGCAATTTTTAACAAAATAGCTTGTTGAATATGTTCCGGTGCCAGTGGCTGTTGTTGACTCTAGAGTATTGCTGGTGTTGCAGGTATATGTCGACAGATGTTTGAGTAATTGCTTCATATCTGTGTACCTGCCCTTTTACGCAGGAGAAAGCTCATATTGCATGTCAGAGTTCATGCTTGTGTGACAATTACTAGTATTAGGCATCACTGCTGATGATCAATCAAATCAGGGCATTGGCTTTTGGCTCTGGCGAACATGGATAGTTTCAATTAGTTCCTGGTCTAGATCTAAGCTATGGTTTACTATGGCGATGAAATTTCTGCCTGAAGGCTTTATTAAATTGGGCTTAAGGCCCTGTCCGCCCAAGCTGGGCCCCGAAAAGTCCGGCCCACGGGAAAAGAGCCCGTGGAAAGAATAGGGTATAAAAGGAGAGAGAGAGAGAGAGAGAAGACGTTGATTGAAAATCATTCTCACGTCGTCTTCCCTCTCCCGCGTATTCTCTCTCTCAAAAAAAAAAAAAAGGAAGAACAAAGTGACGCTTCTTCCCTTTCAAGGCTTCATCGAATTGAACAAATGACAAATTCTCTCCTCCATTGGCGTCGGTGTTTAATCTGTGGCTAACAAGGTACGCTCGAATCCGTGGTGTGCTTTACGATCGGTGATACATGTCGTTTTCTTGGGCTACGCTTCCGCTTGAGTTTAGGGGTTCGATTTAGTGTCGAATCCGGGTTTTCGGGGATCAGTTATTCCCAACATTGGTATCAGAGCCCTAGTTCACGTTTTCCCGATCAATTTCGTGTGTTTTGATTGATTTTTCGCAAAAGGAACTTCGGCCGTACGGATCGGGCGAGCAATCCCGACACCCGAGACTTCTTCGGCCATTTTTATGAGTTTTCGAATGTCAAAACCAAATTCTGAAAGTACTGGGAGAAAGAGGACGTCGAGACGAGTCTGGAGATGCCTCGAGCACCGCCGGACGACGCCGCACGCGCCCACACGCGCGGCCGGCGCTAACGCGTGGGCGCGACGCGCCGGAAGCGCTCGCTCGCCGGCGCGTGCGCGCGCGCGCCCGTCGGCGACCGGCGCGTGCTCACCGCCGGCCGGCGAACCGGCACGCGCCGATCCGGGACCGACGCGCCGACGTCAACATGACGTCACCCAACGGCCAAGAACCGGGGGTGACGTCATCGATGACGCGCCGATGACGCCGGCTGACCGGCGGCGACCCGACCCGCGACCCGACCCGACCCGGGACAGCGGCCGACGATGGCACGCGCGCACGTGCCGCCGACGTCGCGTGACGTCATCCCGCACGCGCACGGCACGTGCTAGCGGTCCGCCCGAACGGCCGACGGCTCTGTCCGGCCCGACCGGCCCGACCGATCCGTCGGCCCGACCGGTCCGACGACCGTTGACCGGCGACGACCGTTGACCGTTGACCACCGTTGACTTGACCGTTGGCCGTTGACCGATCGTTGACCGTTGACTAATCGTTGACTTTGACCGTTGACCGTTGACTTTGACCGTTGACCGTTTAAAAAAAAAAAAAAAAAAAAAAAAAAAAAAAAAAAAGGAAAAGAATGTGTTTCTTTTTCAATTAAGTCTATGTGGATTATATGTAATCTCTTATTTGTTCTGCATTTGTTGCGAACAATGCCTCCCCGAGGTTGCGCACACCTATTCGCGCAAAGTGACCGATGAACAAAAGGAAAGGCCGTCTAAGTTGATGGCCGAGCCGACTGATCATCGATGGGAGAGTGGTGATTTAATTGATCACGTCCTTGAAGTCAACGGGAAAATTCAACAGGTCATATGGAATGGTCGTCCTATGTCACAAGCGAGATGGTGCGATTTTTCATAAACACTCTTCCACCCGAATGGCAAGATGTGTTGAATCGCATATGGGATGTCAACGGAGCTGCTTCCTATAAGAAAATTGTGATAGATTTTGTAAATAAATATTACTGTATTGTTACAAGGGAAAAGATCAAGAAATTGAACAAAAGAGGATCTTTCCCAGTTCGTGTGCTGACTATGTGTTAGTTGTATTGGCTGATGTATGTTAAGTGTGTTTTGTGGATATATAATGTATTGTTTACTACCCGATTGTTATTGATGTAACAACTGATATGTTGGTTGTATTGATTGAAAGCATTATTGTTTTATTGGAATTCAATTATCTCGTTGCTTTCTGTCATTGTCAAGTTCTTTGTGGGTAATTAGCTATGGGTAGTTATAGAAGTTTTTGTAGCTTCATAGAATTGATTTTGCATATGACAATTATATTAATGATAGTTTTAAGTTAGGATTTTTGGAGGATGATTGGAAACGTAGTGACCTTTTGATTCTGAAGCCTTACTTGAAATTATTTATTAATATGATGGGTCTATGCAAATAGGGATGCATAAATGATAGGCATTAATAATTCGTGCATATTTGTCTCGATTTGTTCGATCAATGGCTTCAGCCACAAAGAGCATAGTTGCTGAGCTGAACAAAGGTGAAAAGCTCAATGGAGACAACTATGAAGTTTGGCAAATGAAAATCCAATGTCTGGGCCGGAAGAGCAAGAATCACTTGAGGCTCTTGTCATGACCATGGTTGAACCTGAAGATGGAACCACTGAGCAGCACAAAAAGGACAAAGAAGCTTTTTCTGTGTGGAAAAGAATGAACTCTCTAGCTCGCATCACGTTGCTGAGCAGCATGGAAAATGACGTCATGCGAGAGTTTCGGCGTTTTGACAATGCCAAGGAAATGTGGGAGGCATTGGAAGCTAGATTTGGTCACACTTCTAAGTGACTAGATCGAGGCAGCTCACTATCGGGTTTGACTCCTATAAGAAGCCTCATGGTCGAGACCATGAAGCAACATCTTAGAAAGATGTCAAACATGATAACCGAGCCGAGAGACGCCGGCCATGTCCTCACGGATGAGCAGCAAGTGCAAGCGGTGATTCGTTCCTTGCCTCAGAGTTGGGAGCATATGAAGGTGCACCTGACTCACAATGAAAACATCAAAACCTTTGAGGATGCAATGCGTCATCTTGAGCTGGAAGAGGACCGCCTGTTGGCGGCTAAGCCGGATGCTGAACTTTATCATGCTAGTTCTAGCTCAAATGGAGCTTCGAGCTCCAAGCGCAAGCGCCCTAGTTGGTTTGATAAGGGGAAAGGCAAGGAAGAAGCTGGTCCTTCAGGGAAGAAACCCAAGTTTAACCAACATAATAGAGGAAAGCGTCCTCACATGAAGAAGTTAGCAAGGGTGAAATGCTACAACCGTGACAAGAAGGGTCACTATGCTCGCGACTGTCGTGAGCCAAAGAAGGTATGCACCCCTTGTACTTTTCAGAACTTTGCTTATGTGTCGAGTTCTGTGTTTCTAACCGAGTCTAATCCTTTGTGGACTGTGGATTCGGGAGCGACGGACCATGTAGCGAAGGATAGAGGATCCTTCGTGGAATTCCGACGAGTACCAACTGGAACTAAGTGGATCTATGTGGGAAATAACTCTAGAGCTGAAGTGAAAGGAATTGGCACATGCCAACTGAATATGCGTGGTGGATGCACCTTATTCCTTCATGATGTGCTGTATGCTCCGGAGATTCGTCGGAATTTAATGTCTGTATTAATGTTGGTTAGATTAGGTTTTAATGTGAACTTCTGTAGTAGAGGTGTGAATTTGTTTTTGGAGACAAATTACTATGGTTGTGGCTATTTTCTAGATGGTTTTATTGTATTGGATATTGAGTATATTAATGCAAATGTTTGTTATTCCCTTATCACATCTTCTAATACCTATGATAATGATGTGAATGTGTGGCATGCTAGGCTTGGTCACATTGGCCAACAACGTATGAATAGACTAGCCAAAGAGGGCTTGTTGGGTAACATTGAAAAGTCGATTTACCCATATGTAAGCATTGCCTAGAAGGAAAAACAACACGGAAACCATTTGGGAAAGGGAAAAGAGCTGAATTTCCTTTGCATTTAATCCATTCGATATCTCGTGGTCCAATGAATGTGAGAGGAAGGCATGGGGCTGTTTATTTCATCACCTTCATTGATGATTATACTCGATTCGGATATGTCTATTTGATTTCTCATAAGTCTGAAGCAATAAGTTGTTTCAAAAGGTTTATGAACCTGGTAGAAAATCAATTAGACAAGAAAATAAAAACATTGAGATCCGATCGAGGTCGAGAATATTTATCCGATGAGTTCAGAAAATTATGTGATGAAAAAGGAATAGAAAGACAGTTGTCTATTCCGTATACTCCTCAACAAAATGGTGTTGCGGAGAGAAGAAACAGAACCCTACCGGAAATGGTTAGGTCTATGATGGCGCATGCTAACTTACCTATCACCTTTTGGAGTGATGCATTGTTAACTCTGCCGCCTATATACTTAACCGGTGCCTTCCAAATCGTTACTTCCACTCCATATGAGTTATGGACAGGTAGAAAACCGGACTTAAGTTTTCTTAAGCCATGGGGTTGTGCTGCCTACACACATGAGTCCTCTCACAAATTTGGGAAATTAGGTCCCGGAGGAAAGAAGAGTATTTTCATAAGATACTCGTAACACTCAAAAGGGTATGTGTTCATTGGTGAGCAGGAAAGTGGGAGTGTAACTGAATATGAATCACGAGATGTCACATTCTTAGAGGATGAGTTTCCTAAGAAGGGCGAAATAGGGAAGATCACTCCCTATTTGAGACTTTGGATCAAGATAATGATATTGGTGGGGTTCATCCAAGTGGGAGCGTAATAGGGAATGATGTGCAAAGTGTACAATCTCCCGTAAGGCGAACAAGTCGCCAAAGTATTCCCCGTCGACGTTTTGACATTGAAGGGGAAACTTTTATGGTTGCTCCACAAGATGAGGATGAGCCAAGAAATATCAATGAGGCTCAAGTGCCCTAGTAAAGAAAAATGGATTCGTGCAATGGAAGAGGAAATGGAGTCAATGGAATCAAACCAAGTCTCGGGAACCGGTTGATCTTCCAAAAGGACGCAGAGCTATTGGGAACAAATGGGTTCTCAAAATAAAGCGAAAGGCTGATGGCTCGATAGAAAGGCATAAGGCTCGCCTTGTGGCGAAGGGGTATAATCAACGAAGGAATTGATTATGAAGATACGTTTTCTCCCTGTGGTGAGATTTACCTCGATTCGCATTATTCGGCAATAGTAGCTAGTCTCGGATCTTGAGTTACATCAAATGGATGTAAAGACTGCTTTCCTCAATGGAGAATTAGAGGAAGAAATATATATGGAACAACCTGATGGTTTCATAGTGAAAGGCCAAGAAGAAAAGGTATGTCGACTTTTAAGGTCGATATATGGTCTTAAGCAAAGTCATCAAGACAATGGTATATACGTTTTCATAATGCCATAGTGGCATATGATTTTACAATGATTGATGAGGATCATTGTGTATATATCAAAAGATCCAAGGATCAATTTGTGATCATATCATTATATGTTGATGATATACCGATTGCCGGAAGCAATATGGAGTTGGTTAATACTTGTCAAGAGATGGTTGTCTTCTAACTTTGAGATGAAGGATATGGGTGAGGCTGCATACATTCTTGGAGTTAAGATTTCGAGAGATCGTTCGAAGAGATCGTTGTCTCTTTCGCAAGAAACCTATATAAATAAGGTTCTTGAACGATTTCGTATGCAAGACTGTAAACCCATAGACACTCCTATTGCAAAAGGTGAAGGATTGAGCCATAGACGTGTCCAGGACTCCACAAGAGAAGGAACAGATGAAACAAGTTCCTTATGCTAGTGCTGTTGGAAGCTTGATGTACGCTATGATGTGTACAAGACCCGACATATGTTTTGCGGTTGGAATGGTGAGTAGATACCAATCCAACCCGGGTCCAGCACACTGGAAAGCCGTGAAGAGAATACTAAGGTATCTGAAGGGAACTGCTGATTTCAAGCTGAATTATCAAGGAAAGGATCTGCGACTTGAAGGCTATTCGATGCTGATTGGGGAGGAGATTTAGATGAAAGAAAATCTACCTCAGGTTTTGCTTTCTTATCAACAATGGCGCCATATCATGGAGCAAGAAGAAGCAAACGTGCATAGCCTTGTCCACGATGGAAGCTGAGTTCGTGGCGTTATCGCAGCGGTACAAGAAGCAGTTTGGCTTAAGAGATTTTTGGATCATTTAGGTGTTATTGAGAAAGCTGCAAATCCATTGTTGGTTAACCGTGATAGCCAAGCAGCTATAGCGTACACCAAAGATCCAAAGTATCATGGCAAGACCAAACATATAGATACCAAGTATAACTTTGTAAAAGATATGGTTGCACGAAAAGATGTGAACTTGCAGTACATATCTACGCATAGAATGGTAACAGATCCTATGACAAAGCCAATACCTAGAGATGTGTTTTGTGGTCATGTAAAATCTCTAGGATTGCGTAGAGTCTCGATGTACCGAATTGTAATTTCCCGAGTTGTTCACATTTATGAAATTTTGTTTTTCATTGATTAATGCCTATGAACCTTAGTATAATCTTTATGCATCTTAATGCTTAGTGCATTATTTTAGGTTGAGAAGTATGTCGGACAGATATTAGATTAGCCCACTCACACGGGTAATCGCCTCATTTCTTGTGTGATAAATAGAGATGAGACTGTTTTTAAGCTTATTATCTAGGTGATAATCGAGAGCTCAAGCTTAAAACACGTATGTCGCCTTAACTGAGTGTTAAGATGAGGACATAATTCTTATGATGTCCGAAAGTAAAATACCCTACATATTTTACTCTATCTCGTCTAAGATGCCGATGTGAGTTCGATGAATTTTGTGAATGAGTAGATACGTGAACTCAAGTTAGACATTGGGTATGTCTGAACTATCATCTGTACGGTATTAAAAAGTGTAGACATACGCTCCATGGGAAATGAGTTAATACCGTAATACGTATTTCATACTACGTATGCATGAGACGACCAATAAGAGTGGCAAAAAGTTTGATCTCAACTTTTATGACGTGTGAGACTCTTGAGGAAATGAGTTCCTCAATTTTTAGTCCCCTTATGACTCTTACTTATTCTCAAGGTTTCTATTTAGTGTTTGCTATCTTAGGATGTTGCCAATGGTCATGAGTTGATTCGATCTAATGGGGCATTTCTAGAAAAGCAAGCTGGACTGAAATTGAGAGTTTGAAGGAAAGAGGAAGATCGATTTTGGAGAATCACATTATAGTTTTGTATTCACTGGTCGACCAATTATAACTGTCTTTGTGATAATTATAATTGTGAATACAATATATATATCATTGTTTAAAAGAGATCAAGGGAGATATAAATGTGATCGATCGATCTAGGGTACTGCATACTAAATCTACTCGGAGTGTGACGCCCATTATGAGCTGCTATATATTCCTAACAGATGTATAGCAACGAGCTCTCAAAGTATGCTGGTCGCACGGATTATTCACCGGTATGAATGTTGAAGAGAGGTAAAGAGAATCATGTTCGGCCCACCTTGTGCGAGTGGGAGATGAAGGCTTTATTAAATTGGGCTTAAGGCCCTGTCCGCCCAAGCTGGGCCCAGAAAGTCCGGCCCACGGGAAAAAGAGCCCGTGGAAAGAATAGGGTATAAAAAGGAGAGAGAGAGAGAGAGAAAGACGTTGATTGAAAATCATTCTCACGTACGTCTTCCCTCTCCCGCGTATTCTCTCTCAAAAAAAGGAAAAAGGAAGAACAGTGACGCTTCTTCCCTTTCAAGGCTTCATCGAATTGAACAGCGACAAATTCTCTCCCTCCATTGGCGTCGGTGTTTAATCTGTGGCTAACAAGGTACGCTCGAATCCGTGGTGTGCTTTACGATCGGTGATACGTGTCGTTTTCTTGGGCTACGCTTCCGCTTGAGTTTAGGGGTTCGATTTAGTGTCGAATCCGGGTTTTTCGGGGATCAGTTATTCCCAACACTGCCTTCGGTGCATATTTCAATAGACAGTGCTCTTTTAGAAAACTATGCAGCTGGACTGAGGGTCGACAATGATATGAAGCTTCATCAGGGCATGAAAACATACTTACCGATTTCCTTCCGCGGCATCCCATTCGACACGATATGAACAGGCACAATATACACAAAATATAGAGATGGTAATTCTTCTTGCCGAAAGGAAGACAGAAATTTGAAACGATTGATTTTGTTCCTCAAGGCAGAAATGAATGAGCACGTCCCCAACTTTTAAGAAGATGCACTCTTCTGTCCTCCCTCCTTCCTTTTGACAGTCTCTGCTTTGTAGTCTGACCATTGTCATTGGCATAGGCACTATGTCGAAGCACCATAGGATTTAGATAAAGGGAAAGAGCAGAGAAAAGGAAAGGAAACAGGCTTCTGCTTCTCTTTCATTTGCCCTGTCTTCAATTACTAGAAATCGTCAAGACTATAATTCTCTCTCTTATAATCAATAATTTCAATTGGAAGCAAACACACATGACAGGTTTGTAGTACTCCTATATATCCGTTAAATAGCATTTTTTCCCCATAGATACAGTTGCAGAAGACGAAACCTTTGATGGGCGTTAGTTTCACACACGAAATCCCAAATGAAAGAGAACGGAATATTGAAGTAGCTATCTGAATCGTACAATCCAACGTGGAAGATGGGTTATACATCAAAAGTCAATCCATAAGGTGGAATGTACAATGAGTAAGGTCCATAAGAGTAGAAGATCAAACGGCCCTTACATAAGAACATAAAGTGTCAAGGAGCTTCTGCGTTCGATTCGAATTTGTCTTGCCAAGAAGAAGAAGAGGAAAATCAACAGAGATATCACCCAAAAAAGAGTTGAGACAGGATGGATGAAGTGGAGAAGGGAAAGCCATTATGGAATGCTGAAGTGGAGAAGGGAAAGCCATTATGGAATGCTAGCGAAGTCTTATGACACCAAAAAAAAAAAAAAGAGTCTTATGGCACAGATCGTGGGGCAAAAGAATATTGACACGCGCACAAAATTATTTGTAGATGATGGGCATAGCGGCACAAATAGTGACGGAAACGAAATTCTCATGAGCAACACCATTTAATGCGATCAGATTTGGTCTGCCACTAGAGGGATTTAAAACTCACGACATCAGCACCACATGTTTGGATTCCAGTCAACACAAAACAAAGTATATGTGGGAAGGATGATTTTGTCTTTAACTTAGGATATAACCCTCATTTGTATCAGTATTTGCAATGGACTTTTTTATTTTTTTGGACGAAGATAAGCATTGCATTAGCTGAAACGAAATTTACATCCTGCTTGAAAAGCATCGAGAGCTAGAATGTCAAACAATGGAGTAGAGGGAGACAAAGCCCAATTAGATGGCAAAGACCATTGTTGTGGGCCCAGTCCGCAGCTGAGTTGGCATCTCTTCGGCAAAACCTAACACACAAACGAGAGAGACGGGAGAGAAGAGCTGCAGCTTCGGCGATCAAGGGTCTGATCTCCCATGGCGACGCTTCAAGATCTCGAACCGCTTCAACCAGCACAAGGCAGTCGAACTCGAGGAGAAGATCCCTGTCCTTGTTGGAGTTTATCAAGTGAGTCAAAGCAATAGTCGGGCTTGAACTTCGACCTGCAATGCCGAGGACGCAGGTATGATCTTCGTGAACCCTTCAAGCAATGTATCGGTTTGATCACGACAAAGATAGGCGACTGATCCATTGGTGCTTCCTGGCTAAAAAGCCCCTTCAATATTAATCTTTAGGACTCCTGGATCTAGGGGCCTCCACAAGGTGCTAGGATATGGACGTTTGCGATCTGAACCGACTCCATGGACTGAAGCTGAGACGATATCAGCCGTGCATACTTGGCCAAGAGCGACAGCAACAACTTGAAAAGGATCGGGCCTCTGTTGACCGAAAATGGATCAATTGCATGACTTCCAGATCTGCCATAACAGGGTGGCAATCAGCTCCAAACCAGGTATGGTTTGCCTTTCTATAAATAGATTAGCAATCCATTCCTCTATGCGGTGAATATTTGTTGGTTGTATGGAAACACTGATTTGGGGGTGAGACCAAACTTGTGAGGTCCAGGGGCAGCATAAAAATAAGTGTTCTGAAGTCTCTGGTTGCTCAGTTGAGCAAATGGTACAGGTAGGGTTAGCACTAATTTTCCTATGAAATAGACTATCTTTAGTGGGCAAGGCATTCTGGCATAAAGACCAGAGAAAAAGTTTGAGTTTGGGAGCGATCTGGAGTTTCCAGATGTTCTTCCATAGTTGCTGTGGTGGTTGATATGATGAAGATGCTCTGTTGAATTTAGCAGTAAAAGCTGCCTGCCGAATAACATTATACGCACTTTTCATAGTAAACGCTCCTTGAACTGTGCACGGTCAAATGACATTGTCTGCCGTATATTCAGGTTTGATAGGTATCTTAAGAATTTATGCAATAGTTTCACCATCAAAGAGACGTTCCAATAAAGACATATTCCATCGATTAGTTTCTGTATCAATCAAATCAGCAACTTTTTCAGGTTCTTGTGTAGCAGCTATTCCTCCTATTTTACCTTTAGGAAACTAGTGGTCCTCTTGAATCCTAATTCCCGTTCCATCTCCTACCGACCATTGAAGCTTTGATAAAATGGAATCCCTTCCAACTAGTATGCTTTGCCAACCCCAGGAAGATCGAGCACCTTTTAAAGCAATTAAGAAGTCGTGAGAGTGGAAATACAGGCCTTTGAAGAGTGTACCCCATAAAGAATTAGGTTGTTGTATTAGTCGTGAGGCCTGTTTACCTAACATGGCTTTATTGAAAGCCACGAGGTCTCGAAACCCTAGTCCTCCCATCTTCTTCCCAGTCTTCAGTACTTCCCAATTTTTCCAATGGATTCCAATTCTCCGGCTGTCATTTTGCCACCAAAAACATGCAATCTTCTTTTTAATGGACTTGCAAAGCGAAACAGGGATCTTAAAAATTAACATAGCGTATTGTGGGATTGCTTGTATGACACTTTTTATAAGAATCTCCTTACCACCCTTAGAGATAAGTCTTTCTTTCCAACCATCAAGTTTGGCATTAACTCTCTTGAGTATCCAAGCAAACATGTCTCATTTAGATTGTCCCCAGTCCGATGGGATACCAAGGTATTTCCCAGTTTTTGCTAGCATCGGGATTCTGATTTCCTATGCTAAGTTATCCTTAAGTCTATCAGGGCAACCTTTACTAAAGAAAATGCCCGACTTATTCCAGTTGATAGCCTGTCCTGTAGCAAAACAATACTGGTTTAGAATGTTGGCTAGTTCTTGGCATTCCTGTACTGACCCATCTAGAAAGAAAATAGCATCATCGGCAAAAAACAAATGAGTTAGAGTTGGACACCACCTATTTAGCTGGATACCCTTAAGGTTCCCCATATGGATAGCTTGATGGATGAGAGTAGTCATCATATTCGCCATAAGAATAAACAGATAGGGTACTAAAGGATCTCCTTGCCGAATTCCTCATGTTGAGTGGAAGTAATTTAAGTGTTCCCCATTAAATTTAACACTCATGGAAATAGTAGTGATGCATTGCATGAGCCACTTAACCCAAGTAGAATGGAATCCTCACCTGAGTAGATAGTCGTTGAGAAAGTCTCACTCAACTCGGTCATATGCCTTTTTCATGTCCATCTTGACAACAGCCTGAAATTTTCTCTTTCGAGTTCTCGTCTTGAGCTGATGTAGAACCTCTTGCACAATTAGGATATTGTCCTATATTTGACAGCCGTTGACGACTGCACTTTGCTCTATAGAAATGATGTCGGAAGGAGGGGTTTTAGTCGGTTAGCGAGCACCTTAGAGGTTATTTTATAAGCAAAATTACAAAGACTTATGGGTCGATATTGATCTAGGCAATCTGGGTTGGGGACTTTTGGTATGAGTGTGATAGTGGTTCGGTTTAGTTCCGATGGCATCAATCCAAATTGAAAAAATTGCTGCACTGAGGAGAAAACCTCGTCTTCTAATATATCCTAATGATGTTGGTAGAGGAGACCATTGAAGCCATTCGGACCTGGGGCCTGAGTTTTTCCTAGCTAGAAAACAACCATTTTGACTTCCTCTCGAGTAACATCTGAAATAAGTTGCATATTCATTTCATTAGTCACAACACACTCACATTTCTCAAGAATCGGCCCATGGTCATGATAGCCATCTAATTTGTAGAGCTTAGAGAAGAACTCCATCGTCATTTGCTTGAGGACTCGGTCGTCTCTAACCCATCTTCGATCTTCATCGAGCAGCATCCTTATTCTATTTCTATTTCTGTGTTGAATAGTAGTGGCATGAAAGAAACTAGTATTTCTATCACCCCACTAGAGCCAATTGATCCGAGATCACGTCACCCAAGATCTTGTTCCTCCCGCTGCCAAGCATTGTGAAGTTTATCTTTCAACCGATTTACTAGTTGTTTGTCATAGGAGCCATTACTCGATTTGTCAATGATTGAAGTTGCTGCTGTATGGTTGCAATCTATTCATTTGCTTTAGGAAAAATGACTTTACTCCACTTCAAAAGAGCCCAACTAACCTGTTTTAATATTTTTGGCAGGTTATATCCCTTTGCTTGAACTGAAGACCAAGCCACGTTAATGACTTCCCAACAAGTCTGATTCTGCAACCGCAAGCTTCGAACTTGAAGGTCTTACCATTGCTACGCTGTTGGGCATCAATATTAAGCACCAAAGGGCTGTGGTCTGAACCCACTGCTGGTAAAGCGAAGACTTTGGCCTCAACGAAATTCATCCTGCAATTCCAATTACAAAGAACCTGGTCCAACCGCTCTTTAACCAATTCATCCCCCTCTCGGTTGTTCGTCAGATAAACGCACATCCCTTATTTTCGATATCCATCGTGCACAATCACGTAGGACTTCTTGAAGGGATTGCATTCGAGAAAAATCAGGAGGGCTCTTACCTACTTTCTCCCATTGATAGGTTATTTCATTGAAGTCTCTTGCGCAAACCCAAGGTAAAAAGTTGATGAATGCAAGCTGTCGGAGTGCTGTCCATAATGGTTGGCGCGAGTGAGGAGTGGCTAGAGCATGTACACATGTCAGTCGCATGGTGATTCCTCTCGCTATTTCTATACATGTGGTATCGATAAAGTTTTGAGTAGCTATTTTCACCCGTAAAGATATATGAGAATGCCAAAACATGCCAAACCTCCAGTTATGCCTATTGGATTTATGATATGGGAGTTAGTGAACTACAGTCTTCGCTGAATTCTTGAAAGAGCTAGCTCTCGATTCTTTGTTTTCATCAAAAAAATCACATCCGGCTTCTCTTTGGCCACAGGGCTTTTAGGGCTTGAACCATCGGGGAGAGCCAAGTCCCCGATAGTTCCAGCGAGAGGAGCTTCATTTTGCCACCAATGGCTTTTTCAAGCAAGCCACCTCAGCCCGGTTGCTAACTTCATCAGCCATGAGGACATGAGTTTCCGGTAATTGAGTGTCGTCAACATTCGTAGAGCCATGAGAGCACAGGTCGTAGGGGTTATACCTCTTGAGTTTCTTTGATGTCCCTGTTTTAGCAGGTAGGTAAGAGGGTTTTGCTTTCTTAGTGTTGACAGCTGCTATTGTTTTATTTCGATGCCCTTTGTGCGAACAGTACGGAATGAAAAAGCCTTCGTAGTAGCCGTCATGGGACAGGGCAAAGCATTTGAAGGATGTTGCTGCATTACAACATCCACTACTTCCACAAGAGGGATTTGTTGTTGCATTGAAAAGCTAGTGTCCATTGCTATGATAGAAATGTTTGAGTCCTTTTCAAGAAGTAACTGTTGGATGCCTTTGATTTTTTAGGAGAATGGGATCAATTCAGTAGTCACTGCTTTCTTTTTCTCTATTCCTACCGACAAGCTACCTTTTCGGTGGTTGCTACAAGTGGCAAAGGAACTTTAGGTGTCCTAAAAGGGGAGTTTCTGGGATAACTTCATCGGGGCCATCGAGGGAAACTTGTCTTCATAGAAAGCCCGCCAAGTACGAACTATCCTCTCTAACTTCAACGCGCAACCACTAACCAAAAGCCATCTTATCCTTACCCGCCATCTTTGCTTCAATAAAAGGTATGTTCTGACAATACATTGCATAATGCCCTATTCGTCCGCATGAATAACAAAACTGGGGAAGCCATTCATACCGGAAATCCAGCCATAATGCTTTGCCTTCAATACGAATCAGCTGCCCTGTTTTCAAGGGATCGTCTAAATTAATTTCGACCCTAACACGACCCACTTTTAAGGTTATGCCCTCCTTAGTATCAACTTTCACTTCCAGCATCCTCCCAACATGTTGAACTGCTTTGATTAACATATGATCTGTGCACCACTCTAGGGGGAGGCTGAAAACTTGAACCCATAATGTACATTTAGAGAAATCATACCAGTGTAGTGGAGTATTTGGCTTCCAAGACTGAAAGATCACCAAGTTACTTGAAAACAGCCACGGACCTCCCTCTTCGACCCTATTTTTATCACTTTCAACTTTGAATTTGGCCACATAGATACCCATTTCCTGTTGAGTGATTTCTACTTGTTCTGTGCGCCAAGCGTGCCTCATTGTATTATGGAATGCTTGTAGATTGATTGAGGGATTGGAGAATATCTTACCGACTAAAGTTCTCTAGCGTTCTTCAAGTTTTTCCAGGGATGGTGACTCATCCCAAACATCAATTTCCTGCTCAGACCATAAGCAGCCCAATCTGGTGCAAAAGGCAGCAAGGCGTGATGTCTCATCCTGATCGTGAGGGTCCATGATTAATTCCCAAGACATAATTTAGAGGAGATGAGGAGAGAAGATGACATGCAAAGATTATAACTGGCACTTCGATAAAGGGATTGACGACTAAGCTGGTTGATGGTTGGGAGAATTAAGCAAACAGGTTGAGAGCATGGTTTCCGGTGAAAAAGATAGAGGCAACCGAACTGATCTTGGAGATAAAGGAGAAGTTCCCGATTAAACCAGATTCAGAGATAGATAACACCAAGATAGAATCATCGCATCAGAGAATTGGGTATCACAGGGAGGATTCCACAAAATAAAATGCGAAAGAGCACGAGCCCAAGGAAGAAAATCATCTCAATGAGTGACTAGTCCTAGGCAATTGAAAAGAGAAAGTGGAAAGAGAATGTGAGGCTGAAAACGCCATTGCATCGCAGAAAGGATAGGGGTTGAAACTGTTAATTAGGGTTTAAAACAGACAAAACACAAATGAGAACTACCATTGTCGGTAGAGGAAGGCTCTACATGTCGAGAGGGAAATTGTTTAAGAGATGATAGCAAATGCAAATGCATTTGATTTATTTATTGCTCAACTTTGGGAAAATACAATTACATCTTCAAATGGCTTTAAAAGTCTTTAACTCAAAATAGGTCTGGAGGTCTTTTGTGAAGTTGCATTCTCGAAATGCAAGTCTTGACCCCTCGTTTATTGTTCATCTCCTGCAAAGACCATTGCACGGAAAAGTCGATCAAAGGTTGACAATCGCTAGCCAAGAGGTCGCACACCAGCAACCACCGCTTGACCTCAAGTAATGCCGCCTTGGTCACACCACCTCAGGTCTCAGGGGAGGCTGTCTGGCGGCTAAACTCCCAAAAAAATATGTAAAAACCTTTTTTTTTAATTTAGTAAAAGTCTTTTGCATATGTAATTTTTATCAAACGTCATTTAAACCAAAATTGTTTCTCAATACACTTTAAAATTTCAATTTATCAAACGCTATTTGCATTTCGAAAAACCCTTCAACCCAAAGATAGTTGTATTTTCTCAATGATATTTCCCAAAATTGAATCAAACGGGGCCATATTTGACAAGCTCGTGTAATTAGGAGCTCATTGAGATGATGGTGAATTGCCGCAGAACGCATGGCAAATCAGTCTTCCCTACATTCTATAAGGTGAATTATGTTGACGTGGGTTGCCATCGCAATTAAATTTGGAGAGGATCTATATAAACATGCCATGCGGTACGGCCCATAAGAAGTGCTAATATGGAGGGAAGCGTGCAGACTTCTGTAGCGAGGATTGGAGGATTGGACATCGCAGAGCTTTGTTGATGGGTGTGTTATGTAACCTATAATGGTATAATAGCAGTCAAAACCCGTCATATTTCGTCAATAGCTGAACTCGCACTTAAAAAGGATCTGAACCGTGTCCCTTATAAATATTGGCAGTGGAGTCAAATTATGTTCTGTTTGCTGTTTTGGTGTGAAAGAAAGTTGGCTAATAGGGCATGGAAACATCCACTTCTCATTTGGGTGTGCACTTGGATGGAAAAGAAGGAATCAAACTGCAACTCTAACTTTGGTTATATATAATACATGGGCAGGCATGGTGGTCCCAAAGGTTTCAATTGAATTGAAGATGATGTAGATTAAACAGCTCCCCACTTTCATAAGCTCAGTATCTCCCAATTTTGTTTGAGCCAAAGGCCTACCTACCATTCATAAGCATTCTCTGCGTTCATCACGTGTGGTTTAAAGTTAATTCGGTCTTTCAAAATATTTCGCATGATAATTACATTTTATCACCGTCAATTTGGTACTATAGTGTATCCACACATTTTGGAGAAGAAAAGAAGCGAAATTAAATGGCAAGTGTTTACCGCCAAAATATTCAATCCAAATTGGTTTCTTGAGGTCAATCTTGTGGATGTCGGAATCAAAGTGTTTAATAGTGATTGTCCGTCCCTCACAAGTAAAGACATTGCTCATGAGATTTGTAATGCTATCAACATATATGTATTCGGATCATCTCTAAAAAATTTGATTCCTCATATTCTTGCCTTGAGCTAGCTCAAATTGTTGAATGCAAGGAGAAAAATGGGCAAAAGTATTGCCCATCTTCTATAAAGCGAAGCCCGGCAACAGCAACACACATTCTCAACATAAGGATCTCGAGCACAAAAGCACTTAATCGACACCATTTAGACTAAAAAAAAGAAGAAGAATTGATATCATTAAAAGGTTTGGGACTAAATTTAGGACTTTTTTTATACTTTTCCCTACCTTTTGTGTGGGTTTTAAAGGTGTTCAATGGTTGGATGATACCCTTCTAGACCCAATTGTTAGGCCCATGGATATCGCAAACTCCTTTCATATTTGCAGTGGCCAACGAAATTTAACTTAAGGTACAATTCCAAAGCAATTGGCACGAAGATAAAATTGGATGGTTTGGACAAGACATTGAATTTGAAAGCTTGATCAGCTCGAGTAAGGTTCATCATATGTCCGCATAGACTCTTAATTTCAATCTTTTTACTTAATTTAAATCTTACCACAAATATACTTTAAATTTTTTTAGCCAAAACACCCAAAATTTTCATGACATTTGACACGTGAATCCAGATTTATTTTTTTCAATACTTTCCAAAATTCAGATAGTATTTTATATCTTGAAGGAATTCCAAATAAATCGTTCAGGATTATTTTCGGGTGAGGGTCCTTTGCCCCGTGCTGCACTTCCTCAGCTGTATTTGCTCTGAATTATGCTTCGAAGTTTTCCGAACATGATCCCTTCGAGGAAGTTTACAAATCTCTTTTTTCAAACCATGGTGCTTCCGGATACTTTCCAAGATCTATCAATGACTTACTGCCCAAATCCGAATTGACTGGGAGTCCAAATGTACTCACAAGTCAAGATCACATTCATTTGCCATCGCAACTCATCAGAAATTCTATCATCATAATCATCATCATCATCATCATTATAAGTAACTTATCATTGACCCGCAAAGCCAGCAACCATCTAGACGTATGCAGGTCTCTATTTCCTTGATCAGCTGAGACCGAGATTAAGTGCGACCGACCATGCAATTTAGCTCTAGCCTTATACTATGTCGGAGAACGGGACAGGCACGGTGTAAGGAACTCTCGGTCCTTCACGCCGCAACTCGCCTGTTTCGCGAGGCTCTCGAGCACGAATGCACTGAACTAACGGAAGAAACGCTAAAGGTGTAGGAAAGTGACGGAATGAGAAGAGTATAGACAGTTCCTAGCTTTGGATCACTTATTTGCTAGGGTGCTGATTTTAATTGTCAAATGCTGTATTGATCAGCAGGCGAACAAAAAGAAAAAGAAAACACTGTCATTTGTTTTGAACTCCTAGGACAATGAATGTCTCGTAGTCCTGAAAATCAAAGGAGAAAGAGTCAGCATCTTAGAGTCGACCGCAAAGTCTAATACAGATTATTATTATTATTATTTTTGGTACTGGAGGAACCGGCTTGCAGTCGATAGCCGCACCGTAAACCCCCAGGTGACACTTAAGCAGGAGGACCCACCACCCCGAGTCACACTTAATACACCTAGTGTCTCCTTTGGGTTTTGAACCCTTCACCTCTTCATTAAGGATCGCAGAGTCTTATCCAAGAGAGCCACCGCAGCCGGTGGTTTTAATACAGATTATTGATCGATGTAATTGTTGTTGTCGTTTGGGAAGGCAATTTGAGTTTTGTCTTGGTCGTTGTGAGAACAATCCGGCTGATAACGGGCCGGTCGAACAAACCGACCTGAAATTACGATAATCTCCCTTTCATCCTAACAAAATGCCTCTTTCGTAACTTATTATTTTATTTTTAAAAAAAAATAATGGACTTAAATTTGATACACGAAAAATAGTTCAAGCCATTAACTAATCATATTTCGAAGAGAAAAAAGACAACTATATAAAGAGTGCATTGTCTTCATTAAAAGATAGTATGATATCGGATGGCGGTCCTTCATCTCTTTTTGGAATTTTCTTGACTCAATTAACTTTATTAAGTGTTTAGCCCTTTATAATTTCCAGTCAAATCTCACTCCGGAGATTACACAAACTCTAACCACAAGAATTTAACTAGTCAAATCACTATTTGTAGTTGTGAGATTTTCAAGTGTTCTATTTTTGCTCTATTTTTGCCTATTATTAAGTGTGGATTGGGGTTTGAAACTCGTTTTATTTTAATATCATGTGAGATTTTGTGAAATTATTATTGATTATTTTAAAAATTTTAAGTTATTAAATAAAAGTGTGATTTTTAATATTTAATTTTTTTGTTGGTGGTTAAGAGAAGCCTCGAGGAAGCCTTCTCCGGTGGGTTGAAAACAATAGAAAGCTTACATGAGAGCTCCACCAATCCTTTCCCAATGTATGCTCCCGCTTGGAGAGAGTTAATGAATGGGACAAAGGAGGCCCGCGCCTTTGATTGATTATTTGACTCATTGACCCCTTGACCCCAAAAAAATAAAAAATAAAAATCGCGGACTCCACTAATAAATATATAATATATGGGCCCCGTCTTCTGTATGAACCAAAGAAGTCTTTCTGCGTCAATAAATTCAGCATAACAAAGATTCCAACATGCAGGATAATTTGGACATGGAGAAGGCGGTCGAGTTCAGACATTCTCATTGGTCGAGTTTTGCTCAATGAGTTCAAATTCAAGACATATTTTCATAAAACAAATCATGTAATTGTTAGGGAAAATGACAAATAATCACTGAATTTTAGCTCAATATGCAATGTAATCCATGAAGTTTTAATCTGTTCAATATAATTCATGAGCTTTAGATACATCTTCAAGTTAGTTCCTAAATCATAGAAAATATTTAATATTGCCTATGATCTTGAATTGATGGAAAAACTATATTAAACATTTTCATATAACTCTAGGATTACATTAAAAGTTTAAGAATCACGTTGAACAAATAAAAAGTTTAAAAATCACATTATACATTAAACTAAAATTCAGATATCAATTATGTCATTATCCCTAATTATTAGTTTAGGCATATACTACTAGCGTCATAATCATTCCAATTTTGGGGGTAATTGAATACCTCAGAAAAAAAAATGAGAACTTCTAAAAGAAAGACAGAAGAAAAGACCAGCAATAGCATGGGCGGCGAGAAAGAAAACGCATCCGCCGTTGTGTTAAGACGAAACCTTTCGGTTGCATAACTAACAAAGCGCATCTCCCTACTATTTTGTATGATCTTGGCCGGAATCATCGGGAAACACAGCTACATGGAAGTAATTTCACCATGAGGACCTCATCAAATCTGGGGATGGCAACCCTCCCTTATGGCCTGTGACTCCCGTTGGCCATCACCAAGCCCACCCCGACGGGAGGAGAAAAACATATAAATTTTTTACAAGAAATTATAAACATTATCCAAGCTAGTGTCAATGTATCACATAGGATAATCGGTATTTATATTAGTAATTTTTGATTAAAATTGATTATAATGATTATAATAGCAAGTTGTCAAAAAAAAATTAAGATTAAGAAAGATTGAGGACTGAGTTAGTCATCACATGACTTAGACAATTATCTCATGACTCGACTGTCACGGCATGACTTGAGTTGACCCTGATGACTTGACTCCTGTCAGAACTCTAAAATAAGAGAAGAAGACGTATGCCTCAGCGGCTGTTCTCCTTTTTTCCGCGAAGTTCACAGGTTCCTATTCGCCCGCTAATAGACAAGAAGACGAATTAAGGAATGGACTACTTTTCACGATGAGGCCTTGGTATTTGTGAGCAAGCAAAAACAATGAGTGGAAAGCATGTCTTTAAAAGGAGAAGCCTTGAAAGAACAGATACTTAAATCTGAAAAGAGAAAATAGAAGTTACGAACAAAGAAGATAACTGCTCTAGCAATCGTTCTATTGCATAGCCCATATGTCTCTGTGCGCTTGCAGATTCCAACAGGAGAAAAGAAGCGTGGCCTCTCAGAACTATGATGTGTTCCTAAGTTTCAGAGGCGGAGATACTCGAACCGGCTTTACCGATTTCCTCTACAATAGCCTGGTAGCTGCTGGGGTCCACGTCTTCAGGGATGACGACGCACTCCCAGTCGGCAAGGAGATTGGCGCAGAGATTTTCCGGGCCATCAGAGGTTGCAGGATCGCGATTCCCATCATTTCTGAACAGTACGCACAAAGCAAATGGTGTCTCCGTGAGCTCACAGAGATTGTGGATTGCCACAAAAGCGTGGCAAATCAGTCTTCCCTGTATTATATAAGGTGCGTGTTGTTGACGTAAGTCGCCAAGGCCATAACTTTGAAGAGGCTCTATCTAAACATGAGAGACAGTGCAGCTCAGAAGAAGTGCTAGAATGGCGGAAAGCGTTGATTTCTGTAGCGAGGATTAGAGGGTGGATATCACAGACAGTTGCTAATGGGTATGTTATTTGTACGTATGTGTAAATTTTTGTGCGTCCGTATGTTTTTATTTACGAATCTACGCATCTAGAAATTGCGTTTAGTACAAACCCATTACGTTTGTGTCAATTTAGTCATAAGCCATTTTGACATTTTACTAATCTAATTCTAAACCTTTTAACCATTTGCTAATTTGACTTTCAATTAATTTTGACTAGAAATTGCAAACGTTGTGGGCGAATCAATGCTAGTCGTCCTAAGTGCCATTGTTGCCCCTGACATGGAAAATTTTTGCAATTTTTTTAAAACTTTTCTGAATTTTTTTCATTTTTTTCTTTATTTTTTATTTCCTTTTTCTTTTATCTATTTCCTTATTTCCCTCCATTAGTTGCTGGCCACCGACGAAAGCGAGGTCGGTGAGGGTATCCCAGCCCTTGTGGCCTATAATGATGGTGAGGAGCCTCGCTAGGCTCCTCACTAGGCCCTCACCAAATCCTAGAGGCTAGCGAGCGATGGAGGAAAATAAGGAAAAAAGAACAAAGAAAATATCACATTTTTCTAACAAAATTACAAAAATCGTTCATGTTAACACCAATTGCATACATAGGATAACTAATGCTAATTGGACCATCGCATCATCAATTTACAGTCAAAATTGACTAGAAAAACTAAATTAACAAATCGTCAAAAGATGTAACAATCAATTGGCAAAATGAAAATGATTATGACTAAATTGTCAAATATTTACAAAAAAAAAAAAAAAAATTAGAACCAGATTGACCAAAATTAAAGGGTTTAGGATTAAATTGGCATAAGTATAATTGGTTTAAGACTTTTTAGTAATTTTCCTTGAGAGTGACTAATTCAAAATGGCAGAGATAGGGGAAGGAAGGAATCAAACTAGACGCCTAACTTTGATTTTATATATATCTGTGGGCAGGCATGAAGGAGAGCTAGTGAAGATGATAGTCGCAAAGGTTTCAAGTGAATTGAAGACCACGTGGATTGAACGACTTCCCATATTCATAAGATCAGGTATTTCCCAATTTCATTTGAACCAAACGCCTAACTTGCGTGAGTATTCTCTGGATTCATCACGCGAGAGCTTTGGCCATTCTTCAATCCCCACATAGAGAAGGCATGTATGGTTCGCGTGGTTCATCTCCTACACCAATTTCATGGCTTTTCAAAATTACCATACTCTTTCAGAATTTCCCTATAATTCATTTTAATTATATCTTATCATCTTTACTTTGGTTTATCTTGCTGGATTGCAGTGTATCTTCACTTTTCAGAAAAGAAAAGAAAAGAAAGTAAGTGCCAAGTGTTCTTGGCCTTTCGCGGCCCTGATACTCGACATGGCTTTGCTGCTTTCCTCTATATCAGCCTTGTGGCTGCACGAATTAGAGTGTATGGCGATGATGATCCAAACCTCATAGGTAAAGATGTTGCTCAAGAGATTTTCGATGCTATCGACCACTCCAAGATATCCATTCTGATTATCTCCGAAAGGTATGCCTCCTCTCAATGGTGCCTTAAGGAGCTAGCACAAATGGTCGAATGTAAAAGAACAAAAGGGCAAAAGATATTGCCCATCTTCTATAAAGTGAGGCCCTCATATGTGCGAGACATATCACATTGTTTTGGAGAGGACATGCTTCGACATAAGGAGCTGGTCGATGAAAGTACTTATGAGCAGTGGGAGCAAGCTCTCAAGGAGGTTGGGTCCTCCAAAGGATGGGTATCAGAGAAAATCGCCAATGGGTACTTACTTTCATCATTTCTGCCAACACCTTAATTTGAGCTAATTACTAAGAACTTCTTATATTGTTTAGAACACCTTAATTTGATCTGATTATTGAAAACTTCTTATATTATTTAGAGCTTACCCCAAGTTTATCCGGCAATTGATAGGCATGAAGGGATACTTGTAAAGCAAGTCATCAAGGAGGTTTCGAAGATTTTGAAGAATCCCCCAACACATGATCCACCATCCCCTCCACTGAATATTGATAAATCCTGGAGTAAGTAACAATTCACATTTAGCATATGATTCCTATTTTATAGGAGGATTTCCTTGATGATGGTCATCGTTTGCATTAATATCTAAAGACCGGTGATCAACTCCTTTGGAGTTAAGAAACACGTAACGAGTCATATTATGTAATGTGTTTAATAAGAATGTCATTGGTGGATTCAAATGTCACACGACTACCGGATGCCTCATGTTCGGATTTGACAAGTCTTACTTTACAAATAGAGAGAGAAGGACTTCCCTTCTTCTTGTTGTTTTTGCCTCCTAGTGGTTGTTTGCCTCTTTTTTATTGTGATACCACGGCATCCCTACACTCTCTTGACTCCTTTTTCTTTTGAGTGTTTGTTTTGTTGGTGCCGGGCTTCCTCTCTTTGTATATTCGTTTGGTAAAATCTATATTATACTTACCTTTATCCAAAAAAAAAAAAAAAAAATAGAGAGAATATAAAAGAAGCGAGGGAGAGCAGGGACACCAAGGGAACAGAAGGAGAGAAAAATGCCCAGACAATAAACAGTCAAGTCACCTTAATTAGTTATCTGAAGGTACCACGAGGGAGTTGCTATTGACATGAAGTAAAATGCAATCTTCCGAAATACAGATTGCCTTCAGATTAAGTCTAGCACATCTTCCTTACTATAACCAATCAAAAACAAAATGGGAAAATGAAAATGGGAATGCATTTATATGCCTTGAAATATATTACAATGTACTCAAATCACCAGAAGAAATATCTCCTTTCCTAGCATTTTCATCTTTCTTGAAAACTAAAATCTGAATATGCACGCATGGAAAAAGAAGCCACGCTAATGTCGTTAAGAGGAAGTTTTCATCGGAAGAGAGAAGGCATTGCCCTTAAAATGCCCAAGCAATTATTGAAGACGTAAGGCAGCTTACCATTCACAAGCAAAGGCAAAAATACAATTTTCTCATGCCCACATGAGAGGTTTTTTTTTTTTTTTTTTTTTGGTCAGAGCCCACATGAGAGGTTGTTACACTGGTCCACGGAGAAAAGTTGCTGTCAGAATTTAATGATCGACAGTGAGAGAGCAACTTCACTCCAGAACCATTGCGCACACCCCAATATCAGGCAATGCCGGCTTTGAGCCTTGCCTACGTTCTCACATTTGTTGGTCCGGAAATGGAAACTTCTCCTGCCGATCTGAACTTTTCAGTTGACATGCAAGGCACGATGTTTTCTCAAGCTATTGATAACTAATTTATAGACTCATTCATAGATCTGCCTGCTCATGTTCTATTACAAATATATAGAGCGCAAACACCTCATTTACTTTGGCCATGGTTTGTCATTTTACATCCTCCAAGGCCCCATTATCACTGCACCACAAGATTGACGATTTGCTAGGGATTAGAGTCGCCAGAGGATGCTCATTGGACCAAACTAGGTATGCATGACAACATTTGGTCGAGCATTAAGCACCTCAGTTTCCTTCAAACTACTCATTGGAATTTAAATTACACACAAAATGATGCACAAGAAGACATGAAAAGAAGCAGGAATCATACTGTTGCTATGACGTCACAACAAATCTGCTCCTCTTGAACTTCCATCTTGCTCCATATAGAAAGATGTACATAAGCTGCACCACCACCAGGTACTATACTAAGTTTCCAGCATCCATCCCAGCAAATGTGGCCTACTCTGCATCCTCTATTCTAAGTTTCCAGTCTTCAAGTCCCACCTCACAATGCTAATGGAACAAAAAAACAGAAAGTAGAACATGTGCTTAAAGGATGGAAATGCTAATCACACGGTTTGGGTAAAAGTGCTTCTTGAAAGAACTTGACAGCAAACAAAGACAACATTCTTTCCATCTCTGAACCCCGGACATTGCACAACAGCTACATTCATCAAGCCTTGCATTTTGTTCATAACAACTGTTTCAGTCCTTGCCTTGAGATATCCTCTGCAATTATTTGCAAGGGTACACTTAATTGAATTGCCTTCTCCAGCGAAGGAATCATTTCATTGACATAAGAAATCGTCCGATCAGTTACAAGGACTTTGGCATCCTGAACTCCGCAAGAGGTCTATCCTGGTTTGTAATGAAATGGGGCGACATATAGCCCCTATTTATCTGGCAAAAAAAGTTTTACTTAAGTGAAGAAATCATACAAAGGTAAAAGTTTAATTGAAAGGTGGGTATGCACTCAATAAGCTCAGGATTTGTTAATGTAGGCAATTGGAAGACCTTATCCCTTTAAGGGACATATTTTAGAAGATAGAGAGCTGAATAACACTCTTTCCAAACTTCGCGAGGAGACAATAATCCAACTCCGTATTACTTCAAACCTAAAGCTAAATTGACCACCTCCATTCCTTCCTCGACTAGAAAAAAGGTTTCACAAGATGAGGATGACTCAATAGAGATAACTCCATCATGTCCAATCCTTTTCTATAGCATCACGATTATTCTTCCAATAAGGTCATCGTCTCCAGCAGAGATAAATAACACAGCCGCAAAATGCTGAAGAAATTTAAGAATTTCGTCATGAATAGCTCATCTCTTGGACAAAGGGAAAAGTGCCAAAAAAGTCCTAAACCTTTTGCCTTTATGCCGATTTAGTCCTAAACCTTTTTTTGGTGCCGATTCAATCCTAAACCTTTTTAAGTTGTGCTAATTCAGTCCTTTCCGGCCAATTTTGGCCGGATCTTGCTGACTGGACGCCGGCCGACTGACGTGGCCTGATCGGCGCTGACGTGGACAAATTTTAATTATTTTTTTATTTTTTTTTTATTTTTTAAAAAATATTTTAAATATTTTTATTTTATTTTTTATTTTGTCTTTTTCCTCTAGCCGGTTGCCGAGGTCCGGCAACCAGCCAGAGGCGATCTCCGCGAGGGCGAGCCTCACCCTCACCGATTTTGGCGAGGCGAGCCTCGCCCATGGCTGATCGCCCATGGCCGGCGAGGCTCGACCTCGCCGGGCGAGGCTTGACCTCGCCGATCCGGCGAGGTCGGCCTCGCCCTCGCCCGAGGTCGCCTCCGGCCGGTCGCCGAACCTCGGCGACCAGCTGGAGGAAAAAGACAAAAATAAAAATAAAATATTTAAAATATTATTAAATGTTGTCCACATCAGCGCCGATCAGACCACGTCGGCCGGCCATCCAATCGCAAGATCCGGCCAAAATTGGCTGGAAAGGACTGAATTGGCACGACTTAAAAAGGTTTAGGACTGAATCGGCACCAAAAAGGTTTAGGACTAAATCGGCACAAAGACAAAAGGTTTATAACTTTTTTGGCAATTGATAACCTTTGATATGATCACTCCCTCTTACATGAAAGCTCTTTTCACGTCTTTTCCCGTCAAAATCCTAATCTGTTTACAGTTTTTTTAAAGAGATTGGATTAGGCTCCAAATGAAACTGCCAACTACCTAGGTTTGATCATTGCTCGAGCCAGGATTTGCGGTGGCTGTGCCAACACCAGCTAAGTATTTCATGCGGGCAGCTATCTGGAAGTACATGCATTTGAGCGCAAAACTTGAATTTTGAGAGCATAAGCATGGGAGAAAGTTTCTGGGAGAGAAGTAAATATAAACCATGAATGATCCCATGGTCTAACGTTGCCCAGCATTCTTCATTGCATTTGAAAGTTATATTGCTCAGGTAATCGTGACACCATTATTCATGACCTTTGGAGTTTCGGACTCTGAGAGGACAACATTGCATTCTGAAGTAAAGTGAATCTAAATAAATCAATTAGGCCATAATGGAGTCCGTCCAGTATATCCGAATATAACTGGAAATAACATAAGTCTACACTACGGCCAGTTGACGAATAACTGATCAGACAAAATTATATTGTTCTGAGGAATTTTCCCTCAAAAGGGCGTTTTTGTACCACTCTACATATAACAATAACATAAAAATAAAAACGTAATCCGCCAGAATAGCATTGATATTCTTGAAATCTTGCCTAAACATATATTATTGACAAGAAAACTGATCAATCATCCGACTCCACGAGCCGAAATTCCAATCCAACAGAGCATTTTTACAAGTGCAACCTTCGTTGTCTGGCAAAGGGCTAACATCAGACTTCTACTTTTCAGCATCCATTGTGTCTCTTATTTGTGAACTATCTCGACCTTTCAACTAAATGTTTATGACTTACGATGAACATGGGTTTGGATAACACTTAAGCATGTGTGTCATAGATGGGTCAACCCATGCAAACACATTGGGGAATTTGAGTGATAGAAGTCAATATGTTATTGATAACAACACAACACATTATACACATTCACACATTGATGTGTGACATATGATGTAAGTATAAAAAACTTTACCAATTTATATACGAGAACCTACTTCCAAGATTTGTCAAACATGTCATGTTAGACGCTTAAATACATGTTATCTTTGGATTTCAAAGTTGTGATATGATTATATGTGGCAACACACTATTATGCCATGAACATACGAATTGTCAATTATTTTAATGAGTGCAAATGCCACAAGCTAAAGTATTTCATTAGTAATTGCTTTTCCTAACATGCTATAGAATCAATTAATTTAGCTTTGTCTAATTAGTCATAACTTTTAAGTTCAACAAGCCTAATTTGGACAGTACCAATAAGTAAATAGACCACATCCAATTGACCCTCATTGTATGTTAGAGATGTATGAGCAACCGGACTTCTGAGAAACGCTTGCCATGCCTCTAGAGTTGTCGTGAACATATGAGTTGTCAATTATTTTAATGAGTGCAAATGCTACAAGCTAAAGTATTTCATTAAAAACTGATTTCCTGATGTGCTATAGAATCAATTAATATAGTTTGTCTAATTAGTTATAACTTTTGAGTTCAACAAGCCTAATTTGGACAATAGAAAATAAGTAAATAGATCACGTCAAATTCACCCAAACTGCATGTTAGATATGAGCAATTGTACTTCCAGAAAGCATTAGAGAAACACTTGTCATGCCTCTAGATTAGCATACCCCATATCTAATTTGCATAGATCTTATGTATGGTACCGTAAACATTCATACATTGGAAAAATCTCTTTTTCTAACGAGGGGAGTGTGTTCTGTCTGTAATTATGTCCCATGGCAACCAAAAGAACTCTATCGCGTGCACAGTGTCATATAACTATCTTCTGGGAATAGGATATCTCAGGATACTCCATGAATTACTTCAAGTCCATGATGAAGAATAAGGGCTGAAGCAACAAAGGAGACAATGAAGAAAAGAAAAGCAATGTAATCTGGAAAGCAAGACAAGTTAGTCAGCTTGAAATGTCACAGCCAAAAGTACAGAACGTCTAGCATTGCCCTATTTACAAGAGGAAAACTGCACACGCAAAACTCAATCTAAAGAGCACAGCTCTGCACATATGCCTTCAGGATAACTCTCAATTCCAATGTTGCAGAAAACTAGACCAGCCGGCTCCCTCATAATTAATAAGCAAAAACACAATATCTCTCAGTCTGTCCAAATGGCCACTAAATTACTCCAACTCCAGCACAACCCTCCATGATATATAAACAACTAAATAAACAGATAATTCCAAGATTAAAATGACAGAAACAAGAATTTCAGAAGAAGAAATAAAAGAAACACACACCTCTAGGTCCCATAGTAACGGAAAAAACACCAGCTAATTTATTAATCCCAGATTGAAGAGACCCTCTGCATTCCATGCCAAAAGATATCTTCTTTGGACCTGCTTTCACCACATAGTTGCCAACTGTTTGCCCTTTTCTCCATAGACCAAATACCCTCCTATTTCCACTCAGATTCTGAACGGTGAACAACACCCAATTCTTCAATCTCAATCCAAAGGGTATAATTCGTAAAAGGGCACGAAGAAATTGAGGAAAACAAACGAAAAAGAGGAACCTACTGGAAAGAGCAGATTCAGACCAAAAAATAAAAATACAAAATAGCCCATGGTGGGTCCCACAGTCCCACTTCTTTGTTTCACGCATTTAGCCAGCATAATCTCCGCCTCTCTCCTCCTTGCCATTTCCCATCTTTGTCACCATCTGCTGCCCCCACACAGCTTCGAGCTCCAAGTCTACGACTCCATGATTGCTTGGATCGAGAGTTGTTTAAGGAAGTCGACAGAAAGCTTGCAGTTGAGCACAATTCTCTCCCCACTGCTAGCGTTAACAGAGCAAAGACAGAACCAGTGAGAAAAACTCTGCAAAAACCTAACAAAACCCCCACAATCATAATCACAAATCGGAAATCACGGCAGCATAACAGAAACCCACCAGAAGAAGAACAAAGCCATGGCCAATTTCTCCTACCTCTCCGACAACGACCACTCTGCAGTGGAAGACATTCTTCTTCTTCCACCAACGACTTTAGTGCAAGACTTGCTATAGCATAAGTAATTACCCAAAAAAAAAAAAAAATAGTCCCAAAACCCTTCCTCTACAAATAATTGACTGCCCAATCCAATTTATAATCTCCTTCTTTTCTCTTTTATCCTATCAGTACATTTCAGGATGAAATAGGTGAAATGGAGATTGAAGAGGAAAGACCCATAGCATCGCTGACAACATTGACAATAAAATTGTTGATATATAAAAGGAACCAGTGGAGATGGAAAATAAGGCAAACGAGGTTGCAGCTATTTACGACATGACATCCATCTGAGAGTTTCTTTACAATGTGGTCAGCTTGATGCTTCAACTGCATATTGAGCGCATATGTCTCATTAGGTTTGTGTAGGACTAGAGCTGGCTTTTATAATTTTATTAGTCGTGCAAGTTAGCATTTCGTATTCCAAGAAACAATATAGTGGCAAGGAAGGAGTTTAATCCAACGATTAAGTGACTCACAGCGGGAGCAGGAGGCTTAGTTACTAGTCAACACTCTTCAACACCAAATATTATTGACGCCTGACAATATTAGTTTGAGGATTTGCTGTGTTAGATGATTGGTGTTGAAGAGGGTTGATAGTGTATGAGCCTCCCGTCTAAGTCCCTCAATCATTTAATTAAACGCCTCTCTTCCAACCAATATTTCAGATCTTGAAATATCTGTATGCCGACCTTAGAATACCTATATGCTGATTTGCACCAGTAATAAAATTAAAAAAACCAGCACCCGCCCCACACAAAGAGACCAAGTCCGCTCAATGTGCACTTGAAGTATCAAGCTATGTACAATGTAAAGTGATTGCCATTTACAGCCACGTTGTTTGCCTTGCCTTCCATTTCCACTAGTTCCTTTTGCATATCAAGGATTCTAGTTTCAATATTATTAGCGACTTGATAGGGTCTTTCCTCTTCAATCTCAATTTTGCCTAATTTATCTATAAATAAATAAATAAATAAATAAATGATTGAAATGTTACGGGCAATGGGAAAAAAAGTGAAAGAAATTGATTATAAATGGCATTGAGTAGTCAATTGCCAATAGAGAGGGTTCTAGGACCATTTTTCTTATGGTTCATTCTGCTATAGCAAGTCTTTCACCAAAGTTTTCAAGGACAATATCAAAAAATAGGGAAACTGTTCGTAAAATAACTGCTAGGGAAGTGTTTTTTTGGTAAGGGAAGTGTTTGTTTCAAAGAAACTCCTGAAATTGGTGATTTAATCCTCTAGCTCGCTGGTGGTACGAATCTTCGTCAGAAAAGTCCACATGCTTGTCATGCCATGAATAGGGGCATTTTTATCCAAAATCATCTGAACTCAATTTCCAAATTTCCCAAATTAAACCCTAATCCCAAATTTCACTGCTTACTCCCGTTTAAACTAAACCAGCCTCCTTCAACTCCCAAATCTCCACCTGTCACCTTCGCTCGCCTTCTTCCCTTCCTCAAACCTAGCACTGCACATCTCCAGCTCATGCTTTGCCTCTCATTCATTGCCTCAAGCTCTTTGATTCACTTCACCAACTTGGAAATCGCCAAGTTCATGGAGCAGATCACACCCTTGAGGAGGGACCGAGGGATGCCATCTCTGGATTCAAGTTACATATCCAATTGTTGTCACCTCTTTGAAACTCTTCCATATTAATATTAAAGGCCAACCCTCAAACTTCAGTCGCCTTCAAGTCAACATTCCAAGAAACATGGCTCAACCAATTTGTGTACAAAGTACAAACCTCATGTTCAAATGATTACAATCTTCACAAGGGCAAAAGATTGCAGTGCCATCGACCATCACATGATAACATCCCGATATTGTTGGAAAGAATACCTCCTCTCTCATATGGTTGTATGCAAGAGAACAAAGGGCAAAGGATATTGCCCACCTACTGTAAAATGAAGGCCTCGCAAGTGCAAAACATGGCAAGACATGGCGCAATGTGCAACCTATGAAAACCTCTCTGACACACATTTTCTGCAACCTGGATAATATGATCAAATGAAGGTTTTGGTGAAATGATGAAAGCAAGTACTCAAAAGCAGACTTATCAAGAATTGCACGTAACCAAAGCAAAGTAAACAAGATAATAATCACAATGACAGCCGCTATCACTAACACTTTTCTTTTTCTTTTCTTTTTTTTCTTTTTTTGGGCCAGCTATCACCAACACTTAACAGCAACAATTCACAGAATATCCATGGTATTAATGGCAACCATCGTGACCGGCCCGCCCACGCTCATGACCTTACCTAAGTGAGACCGACTAACAACTCACTCACGACCTTGCCAACATTTACCAGACACACACTACGAAGGCACCAAACAAGACTCGACATATTGAACCACGGTGACCCAAAAACAAAAACATATCTTGAGATAAGTGAAAAACCATCATTAAGCGAACTCTATCACTACCCATTCGAAGCGACTCAAAATCTGAAGAAAATGTGCACGACCTTGGTTCACACATTTTGTCAACGAAATGGTGTGCAGTGGGTTGAAGGGAGAACGTCGAGCATTTCGAAACCTGAGCGTACATCCAGGCTCGGAAGAAATCACCAAGACATACTTGAAACCAACAGCGGCAACCTCCGTAAAACGCAACACCGCGTATGGACAAAACAGGGCGAGGCCACAAAAGGTTTGTGGAGTCGCGGGGGCTCCCTTCCCGGCTCGGAGACAGTGGCTAGATGGCGAGCTCGAGACGAATCGAGCAATGGCCGACCGCCACAGCAATATCTTCCGAGTCGGGATCCTCAGGAAATCGACTTACCGTAAAACATGGCGTCGGGAAAGAAAGCCCGCGGGCGCCGGAGTCGGTCGAACGGCCGTGGCGGTGGCCGAGAAGGCCCAACCGAGTCGCTCTCGGTTTCGGCCTCTCGCTCTCCTTCTCAATCCCAACACCCCCACCCCCCCAACCCGGCGCGCGTCTCTCCCGATATCTCTCTATTTTTCCCTTCTCTCGGCCCTCTCTCCTTTTAACGGCCATCGGCAGGCAGGCGCGCCAGGCTTCTGCCACCGCCAGCTGCCCTACCGGCCTGTCCCCGACCCGGGAATCACGCCCCTGTCCTCCCGCTCTGCCTCTGCCGCTGGGGTTCACCGTTCCTCCCGTACCAGCGTCGCTCCATTCGCGTGAGGGAAGGACAGGAAGAAGGAAATAAAGAAGAGGGCCGAGCCGAAAAGAGAAGGGAGGGAGAAGGACAGGCCGGGCCCAAGCGGAAAAAGAAGGGACCTGGGCAGCCCGGCCCCGCCTCCTTTTTTGAAAAAAAAAAAAATAATAATTAGTTAATTTTTTTCTTTTTCTGCTTTTTATATTTTTGTAGTAAATTCTGTAAATATTAATGCAAATGAAAATTATTTTTGTTTAAGGGTTAGAAATTAATTCATAATTTTCTACACAATTAAACCATCAATGAACACCTAAAATTTAGGTGTCAACGACTAGTTGAAGAAAATTTTTTATAAGATAATAATAAGGCTACTGAAGTCTTAAGACATGGACTGAGGCTATATGCACACAAAAGAAGTGTAAACTATCGGCATATTGGCACAATAATGTCGTAACTAATTTTATATAACCAATGCCATTTGAGTATCATAAGATTTGGTCCATTGTTATAGGTGTCTAAAAACTGCAATATTAGCACGAGCTTGATTTTAGTCAACAAAAAAAAAATGGCAAAGATGATTTTAGTTTAACTTGATATATTTATAAAGTTTGATATAAACATCTATTATTACATCATATTTCGATGTCTCCCCACTTAAGTAGAAGAATCGATCATACAAAATGATGCACAAATTAGCCTCTGTAAAACAAGGGACTATTGGAATGTCAGAAAAGAAAAGGCGGGGCATGTGACAGCACTCCTTTATAATCACACGCCCTTTACACTAAAAAAAAAATGATATGTGCCTTGAACTTGAAGTGCGCCCTCATTAGTCTAAGCACTCGTTGCTACCTCAACGTTACTTATGATATAATTGAATTTACTAAAGAAATTACCAACTAAGAGGATCGGTCAGCGATCTCGCCAGCCTAGGGTTAAAAAAATAGGTTAGAAAAAATAATATAATATAATATAATATAATATAATATAATATAATTTAAAAAATTCAGAAAAAATTAAAATATTATTAAAAATGTCTACGTCAATGCCCACAGTAGCACATAAAATGGTCAGTGTCCACGTCAACAATTTCCAACTAAAATATGCTGAATTGACTTAATTAGCAAAACGTGAAAAAAAGAAAAAATTGAAATTCAATTGGCATAATTGGATTATTTTCCCCCTAAATATGATTGGCATAGACCTTACGTATGGTTCTAAAAAAAAATACTGATATGCTAAAGAAATTTCTTTTTCTAACGAGAGACCGTGTTCTATCTCGTGATAATTTCCCATCGGTTCAAACGTTGGTATAAAAAGTTCGAAACATTTAGCATTGCCCCCTTTACTGAAAAGCGAAACTCAAAAGTCAATCTAAAAGAGCACTGTCCGGCGGACATACGATAAAAGACGAAATATATGATGAGTAATGTTGATAAGAGTAGAAGCTTAAATTACATCAACGCAAGAACATGGAGTACCAAGGAGTGAATGTTTTCGATATCTCGAACATTTTTTGCCAAATAAAAGGAAAAGATCGATGGAGATCTCATCCATGGAGTTCAGACATAATGTGTGAAATGAAAAGGTGTGATGCGGGCTTTGAGCGACTATGGAATGCCACTTAGGGCAAACAAATATTGACAAGGACGCAAAATGAGCGTAGACAGTAAAGATGAGAGCGCTCCCTTTGATTTGTGAGCATGTGAGAAAAGAAAAGAAAAATTGGAACTGACTCTATCCAAGAAAAAATTAGGTATTGCCCCAATCAAGGATATGACAAAAGAATGTTGTCCGAGGTGAGCCGATCATGTTGAATTGAAGATTTTGGGAAGATTCAAGCAAGATGCGCACACTATATTAGAAGAGGTTGAAAAGTACTTAAAAAAAGGATGTGAAAGGAGACTAATGAAAACATGGAGCATTTAGAGTATTTGGGGACGGCACAAATATGACGTAATGAAATTTCTTATAACTAACTCTATTTCTTGTGATAAGACTTGGTTTTTTTCGTATTAGGTGTTTAAAAAGTATAATGCTAGGACGTGCTTGGATTCTAGTCTACATAAAATAAGGAAACGTGGGGAAGCACGCGTGTAGTCTAACTTAAGGATATTTTTAGAAGCTGAAGCAAACAATGCCTCATTTTTTTTTTTTTTTTTGCACTAAACAAACCAAGCAGCAGGAGTGTCGAGGAGTTTATGTGTTTAATTCAGCTGACGAACCCATAAGATGGAATGTATAATGAGTAAGCTCCAAAAGAGTAGAAGATCAAATGGCCCTTACATAAGAACATGAAGTGCCAAGGAGCTTCGGCGTTCGATTCGAATTTATTTTGCCAAAAAGAAGAAGATGAAAATTAACAGAAATATCACCCAAAAAAAGAGTTGAGACAGGATGGATGAAGTGGAGAAGGGAAAGCCATTATGGAATGCTAGCGAAGTCTTATGACACCAAAAAAAAAGTCTTATGGCACAGATTGCGGATAAAAGAATATTGACACGCACAAAATTATTTGTAGATGATGGGCATAGCGGCACAAATAGTGACGGAAACGAAATTCTCATAAGCAACACCACTAAATACGATCAGATTTGGCCTGTCACTATAGGGATTCAAAAGTCACGACATCAGCACCGCATGTTTGGATTCCAGTCAACACAAAACAAAGTAAATGTGAGAAGGATGATTTTGTCTTTAACTTAGGATATAGGCTGCCATTTGTTCAATATCTGTAATGGGGTCTAGGACTCTAGTCTCTTGGCCAAATGCAAATGCATTTAAATATTTCATATGATAACTACATTTTATCACCATTAAATTGGTACTATAGTGTATCCATACATTTTGGAGAAGAAAAGAAGAGAAATTAATTGGCAAGTGTTTTACAGCCAAAATATTCAATCCAAATTGGCAGTCTTGTGGACATCCGAATCAAAGTGTTTAATAGTGATTGTCCCCCTCATAGGCAAAGACATTGCTCATGAAATTCGTAATGCAATTGACCAGCGAAAGATATGTAATCCGATCATCTCTGAAAAATTTTGACTCCTCATATTCCTGCCTTGAGCTAGCTCAAATTGTTGAATGCAAGAAGAAACATGGGTAAGAGACTAGAGTGGAGCCCACAACTACAACACATATCCTCAACATAAGGATCTCAAATGCAGAAGTACTAATGAGTGATGGGATATGCTTGTTAAATATGTTTTGAATGTAATCTTACAATTGGAGGTGACATGAGCTACAAATCAGTAACAGATCTGAACTAGCGTTGGTAACTCTATGAGTAGCGTTGCAAGTTTGCAACATCTAATTTTCATTTTCTCAATTGCTGTAATAAGCATGTGTCACAGCTCGCAGATTTGAAGTGGCATTGGTAATAGAGTCGTAAGTTTGCCACATCTATTTTCCTAGTTGCTATAATAAGATAAAAATAAGATTCATGTGTCACAAGCCAATCATTTGTCAGGTTTCATCAGATCGTTTAGATCATTGAAATGCTTAAGCTGAGATTGCTCACTTGCTCACTCACCCACATCCTAAAAGAGAAGCTCTTAAAAAGAAAGGAGATTTATATAATTGAAATGGCTTGGATGATCGCAATGAGGTGGAGGACACCCCTTTTTATATTAGTAGCGCTCTCATTACAACCATTGATTGATATACGATCTAGCGGACGAGAACGAATCTTCCAACCTACCAACTACTGCCATTTATGCCGAGAGAACTCTAGAACACGGCGCAATTACTATCTCGCCTATCCTAGGAACATTCCCTAAACCCTAGACGAACTTGGGCGGTCTTCATCGACCATGCACTCATTTGTCCTCCCTCCCTTTGTGCTTTGTAGTCCAACCATTGTCGTTAGGTATAGGCACTATGTCGACCATGCACTCTTCTGTCCTCCCTCCCTTTGTGCTTTGTAGTCCAACCATAGTCGTTAGGTATAGGCACTATGTCGAAGCACCATGGAGATCACTTCTGGAATCGAATGCAATTTGCTCAAGTTCTCCCTAGTCCCTATAAAACTGAAGTATGAGATGAATATGGAAGAGCTATAGAGAAAAGGAGAGGAAACAAGAGTCCTCCCCTTTCAATTGCCATGTCTTTAATTACGAGAAATCGTCTTAAAGAACATAATCTTCTCTCTCTTATAATCATTAGTACAAACAAACATATGACAAGAGTTTATCATACCCCTATACATCCGTTAAATAGCTTTTTTCCCCCTAAGATACAGTTGCAGATGACGTAACCTGCGTTAGTTCATCTTTTGAAAAAGCATACATGAAATCCCAAATGATGGAGAACGAATTTTGGAATAGCTGTCTGAATAATACAATCCAATGTGGAAATGACGTCTTGAGAGATGCTTTGCAACACTCCAAATCCTAATAGAAGAGGAACATACAACAGTGGAAACTTGGAGGACTTCCCCGCCCTTCATCAAGAGTTAAACAGAATCAATTTTTTTTTCCTGCTCATCACTTAAATCGCATTTTCATTTCTTTCTTCCAATTAGAACAAATTACTCAATATGAACAGAAAACTAGGGGCATACCTTGCCAACATAGATATCTAACAGAGGGTGCAAAATATTTTATTGTTCATGTACGCTGATAGTCTCAGCCATAAATAAATAAATAAATAGATAGATAGAAAGATGATCATAGACAATGCCTCATTTTTTTGCACTGAAAAAAAAAGCGAGAGTAGCAAAATCACCATACGACCACTCTAATCTGCTGCAAGTATTGGCCGTGCAAAATTTGATATATAGATAAAAAATGTTGTTACATTATTTTGATGCATTGATCAGGTATAAGAACATAATTATTCAATTCGTTGTTACCCTCTCAACGGTCATCACGAAGCACCTAAATTGAAAGTAGGAAGAGCAGAAAGAAAAACATGGTGGAATAAAACCTCACAAACCCCAAAATTCCAGTTATATCTACTCGGCCATGTATTGCTTAAGCAGACTTTTCCTCATTGGCTGCAATATCCTTGAGCTTCTCCTTCAGCTCTCCACTCTGGATGGAGAAAAGGCCGCATCAGCAAAATTAATTGGAAGTAGGAAGAGCAGAAATAGTATCAACAGAACCTTTACCTGGTGCATATTCATAATAATATCAGAACCTCCAATGAACTCCCCTTGATGAATATCTGGGGAAAGTGGGCCAGTGGCTGCATAAGAAAGAATGGATAAGGAAACATAATCGTATGAAATCTCATCTCCACAATTGAAAAATTTGGCACAGATAAGCAAAAATAGGTACATGTTGCAAGTTGATCTATTCTATGAAGATTAAAATCCATGACACGATGTCATACACTTGTTCTCGAAATGTAGCTGAAAATCCAGAAGTGCATACTAGTACCAAAGTGCATTGATGTGACGGTTAATATTCTAGGCAGATACTAGAGGCTGAAGTATTCTGTTCGACAAGAAATGAAAACATCGAAGAAAACCTACATTGACCGCTATAGCTTTGGGGTAGTACATCAACACTTAATCATCTTGACATTATTAAATACGTTAAATGAAAGGCCTTTCAAGCATTTTGCATTTTCAGTGTACAAGAAAAATGTCGCACGAAAAATCAGCCAAAATCACACACTGTCAAAAGGGAGGTGAGACTCACCTGAAAGCTTTCACAGCACTTTTCAGCTCTGCATTTTCCAAAATATTCCTAGCACTTAATGGAACATCTGCACGGGTGGTAAGAAGACGTCCGCAGGTTCAATCGATCAAATCCCAAAATTTAACACATCATGAGGGAAACCGCAATATCTGAGAAGAAATAGATATTAATGAAACGGCTGACAATTTCTTCCATGCACAACATTCACTAGCACTTGGTGTAGTATATCTGTGTAGGACATCAAAAGACATGGATAATATTATACTTCCATGTACAACAAAGCCTTGCAATCAGCATATGACAAGCTGTGAGAGCTATGCACAAGCCCATCATACAGAAAGAGAAATTAATCCACCATTACAAGCTGAAAAAATGAACATAGCTGATTTGGGTTAGATTTTTTGCAATTTTACAGCTTCTTGCCCACCAATGCTCTTTCAATAATTGAAATCTCAGGAATCTAAGAATTTGACAAAAACTCTCCACCTGGTTTGCCTTCAGAATTCTCCTGCTGAGGCACCAGATGTGTAGGTACTATAGATGACAAAGAAATTTCAACATAATAATTTTCGGTACCATTTGTTTACTGGTAGAGCTGACTAAATGTTGATGTTTGAAGTGATAACACATGCAAAAGGATGATCAACATCAGAACTCAAGTCTCATGCGTTACTCTAGTACATGGGAATGCAGTAGCTACGTAATCTCACATTCCCATTAGTAATTATACTTGGAAATGTGTATCCACAGTTTTCTAGATACGTTCATTTGGAATGTGAGTATATTCCTTCAATAGCATTATCCAGAGAAGTCAAGATCAGCTCTATGCTAATTCCTGTACCAATTAAAAACAATCCACTCCAGTACTTTCCTCCCTAAATACATCATAACCAGCTCAGTGAAGCACATTTTGCAAAGTTCTGGTCCAAGCCTAAAAGAAAAATCAGAAAATACATTCAACAGCCAAATTTGTCAGTGCTACTTCTCCATAATCTTTCAGATTGAAAATGCCAGTAGGTAAGTCCACCAGAGACGTGATGAAAATGATATAAAAGGCAAAACCCTATAAAAGGCAAGAGAACTTACTGTAATGTTTCAATGCTCTTACAGCTAGAGAGCTGAACCCACACTGCGGAAACTCAGGGACCCCTTTCATGTATATCATCACTGGATTTTCCTTGACATCCTAAATCATAAACTAACAAAGTTAAACAAATGAAGAGAATAGATCACCAAAGCAAGCAGGGCACAGAACATAACGAAGAACTGTATAACCATGTCATGTGATATCTCAGAGCACCTACCTGTTCAACAATATCTTTTAAAGAAGTGGCAGAGTCCTGAAACTTATCCATAGGCTTGAAGTCATCATGCATGTCAGGCTCATTTGGTACAGTTGTGGAGTATCTCATTCCTCTTTGAATAAACGATGCAGATGCCTGCTAATAATGGTTGCAAAAGGGTTGTTAGCAAATATTGCATATATAAAATAACATACTGACTCGACTAATTCAGACATTATCGAGAGATAAGGCTTGAGAGTTAGGGCGCGTTTGTAACG